>RYFJ01001332.1:0-678959 GCA_003991445.1 Oryza meyeriana var. granulata | reverse complement strand
GTTGCTCCAATTTGCAAGCATCAACGGTGTCTCATCAAGACGAGTCATCATACTCTGCATGCTCATTTTTCAGAATCTTCTGCTAGCCATTTCTGACGGTCGTGTTTGATATGTTCTCCCTCAGCTGCCCACACCTGTTGCTGTCTATTCTTCTTCATTCCTCCTTCATTTTCTCTATGTTTCACTATCACCTCCCGCCGTACTTGACGCCTCATCATCTTGTACGGGCATTGCACAAGCGTGTGTTATCTTTCTCATATATGGACACAAGTATGCCCAGTGGCCAGCCACGTTGAAATGCATTCTCCACATACCATCTCAAGTGGCGTGCAAGTCCACTGGCATCATGTTTCAAAAAAACCTTCAACTTACACGACTTTGTATCTACTACCTACAAGTTATTCCGCTGAGCGAGGGTCCAGCGAAACCCTCGCATCAGCCAGTTGTAATACTATCCCAAAACTCTCTCAGCTGGCCTATCAATACCTTACCGTTGAACTAAACTCCGACAGATCTACACGTCTGGACCATACTCACTTCCCTTCCCGTGAAATAACTGAAATATCAACCTTATTTGACATATCTGTTGTGAAAAATAGCAGTTAAACTAGTACCAAAATTTCCGTCCTCCGCTTTAGCCCCCATTCTTCCTGGTCCCTTCCTAAAAAAATAGACATTAAAACCGTGTCAATTTCAGATCTACAATAACATTTGTAAACAAAAAATAAGTCCATTAACAGATTAACTAAATCAACTAATGATCTATATAGTACTATCACGTAACTAGTACATTACTAATCACAATTCTTACATACAAATAGAAATTGCAAAGGAACAAATGGATTTTACCTGCAGCAAATCCAGAAACGGCAGAGCTTGCTGCTTTCCGCCTCTCAGCTCTCTCCTGTTTTTTTTCTAAATTTGAGTGAATTTATGACTTTTCTTTGCAGTCTGGGAGGGGGGATTTTTATACCGGGGTCACAGAAAGGCTCATCCTAGGCGCCAAGGGGGCCGCCTGCAAAAACACCCTGCAAATGGGCGACTTTTGAGGCGCCCCGGGGCCAAAAACCGCTTTCCGAGGGCGGTTTTTGGGCACATTTTGCAGGCGGCCCCCACGTCATAAAGATTGCCCTCTGGGAGGGCGATTTGTTAAAAATCGCCCTCCCAGAGGGCGGCGGGAGTCATAATTTTTGCATTTTTGAAAACAAAAAATCTATATTTGCAAATCTTTAATAATAATTTAAAAATCAAAAAACGCAATAGAAGACGATTGGGCACCCAACCCAAATATGCATCGTTTAACGTGAAAAAGCACGGTCCAACGGAGTGGCAACCAAAGACCTCAATTACGTCCGTGTGGGTGGGACCCAAATAAGCGGTCGCTCTTCTCCTCGACCATATCTCTGCCGCGCCCGCACAACGTTTCGCGGAGGGAAAGAAGAGGAAAGCGCACCTGGCGAGTCGCCGTCGGCGAGATCCTGCAGCCGAGCTAGGTTCGTATATGTATTGATCTCTTCCCCCGACTGCTGTCTTTCTTTTTTTCAGGCTCCGCCGCTCGCCCCACCCGCACGGTTGCAGCCGCCGCGGAGCCTGGCTAGCCGCCCCGCGACGGCGCTCCTGCTCAGCGGCGCAACCGCTTACGCTCGCGCGTCCAACGCTTTGGCAGCCGCGCGTCGGCCAGCTCCTAGGCGGACAGGAGCTGTTCGTTTCCGTCCCCGCAATTCCTCCCACCTGCTGTCGTTCGTTCAGATTTGGCTCGATCCGCTGCTACCTGATCGTCGCTGGCTGTTGGTTGGTTGCGAGCAGGAGGGGCTGCAAGCGCGCGTGCAGTGGAACCGAGGCTCATCTCGTGGGAGCTAGAGCTTTCGTCTACTCACAACTTCTGGTAAGCAATGGCAATGCCAATGCCACCACCACGTCTCTCTGTTCTGCATGTTTGCTCTTAATGTGTAAAGTTACAGCGTCTTGATTCTATCGACAGAGATGATTAATCATGAGCTGTGTAGTAGTACGTTGGAAATCAGAAATCTGGAGTATATTAATAGCCAGGACTGTAGTGGCAGTCATGTGTTTCACCCATGACTCATTACAGGGCAGATGGTAGTGGTAAGATTTGGGCACGGGAAAATAAGATTGTATGCTGTGCTAAGTATAATATATACTCCATTCAGACCATGCCTGAACGACTGAACAAATGATTGCACTATCAGGCTTATTTGATCAACCTACTTTGAGAATAGTATGAACTTGATTCATCAGCTATTGCATCACACTACATATATAAGTTTCGTTTTAATTCAATTTGTTTTGCATTCACCATTATTGAATCCTTGGAACTAGGAACGTGGATAACATTTTTAGTGGCACAAGTGGCGCGGTTGGCGAATCTGAAGAAATCTTTGGGCAAATCAGTGGGCTTTTTGTTTTCTGCTCTTTGCAATCTTTGGATGTTCCTCCAAACCCCCAGGTTTTATTGCAGCCATGCATGATGGTTTGTTCTATTTACATATCAATACATCAATGATTAACAGTTCTTTTCATCATATTCAACAGTGATGGCTCCTCCCAGATGTCTGCCCTACCCTATGAATGGACAACCTAGTCAAGGTTTCCATTGACAACAACCATGGCTCCCAGGACCCTCCATATTGAAATCACAGAGGGCCGCCAAAAGAAAAAACGTGTCGCAGGAGAGGAACTGCATTCACCAAAGAGGAAGGACTTGGTGGTGTGATCAGCCATTTTCTGAATATTACAAAGACCTATTAGTGGTAATTAGTTTGCAAACGTCCTTTTAAAGAAATCTTTGACCTTTGATGCCTAAATAACATGGTGGCATAAATATGCAGTGTGGATCAGACTTCAGTGGTTTTACAAGAGGATGCATGTTATTTCAATGAGCATAAGCCTGAAGGGTCAACCGTAACCAGATGCCGAATTCAGCATAGGTGGGCATTGTTCAGAATAGCGATGAACAATTCTGTGGGCACAAAGGAAGCTATTTGATAGGCTGAATGAGAGCGGAAAAATAAGCAGGATCGGGTATACTTCCACATGTTTGTCCTCCATCTCTCTAACATTTCCCCATATGGTTTATTTTTAATCGGTTTAATCTATATTCATATCTGCATGATGATGATGCTGTACAAAATGTTACGAGAGGACAGAACTTTTACCATATGCATTGCTGAAAATACTTCGCAATAGGCCAAATGGAACAATACGCTTTCTTGACTAAACAACTCTACTCACTGGATGGAATGCCATTATCCTCCAAACTCAAGGCCATACTGGCGGCTCGGCATGCAAGAATCGGGAATGAGAATATAGACACATAACGCTGAGGGGTAGGGATAGTGCGAAGAGGCGTAAGAATTCAAGGAGCTTCACAGAGACATGTCACTAGTACGGGTGTTGAGTCCTCACAGCGGTTGCAAGGAGAAATCAGAGAAGACCGGTCTGAAGCAAGACCAGCAAAATGGCTGAAATTCTTAGCAGGAAGGATGAAAAAAATTAAAATTCAAAGGGATCTTTTCACTTCAGAAGAAGCCATATGAAGATGAGTAAATGCAGCAGAAAAAAGAAGGAAATGCGATTAGAGAGAGGAGTCAGAGGCTTCACTGATTCCAGCTGAGTCTATATTATCGATTGAGCATTGAGAAGGTCCTACCTTAGTCTGAAAAACGATTATCTTGCAAAGCAAGGCGGCAAATCATGGAGCGTAGAGGGTTCATCAGCCCCTGCGAACAACGAAGACTAGGAGGTGTGTTAGATATAAAAGAACATCATTTAGTAATACCGCTTGAGAGCAAATATATAAGGGACGTGTCCCACAGTGAGCAAACCAAGAGTAACCATTTCAGTATGTTCTCAATTATAATTTTTTTTCTAAAAATATGGTTCTTGTGAGAAAGTCTCAGAGTTTAAATTATTTTTATATAAATCTTACTAATCAATTTGTATAATGAGAAGAAATCCTAATAGGGCCCCTCGCGCCGTAGCTCAGCGCCCGTGCCCCGCGCCGGCCTCGCGCTAAGTTGACCTAGTCTTGCCGGTGGCCCTGCCCGAGCCTGCCCGTCGCCCGCCTCCGATCGCAGATGCGCACGCGTCGTCGTCCGAGCTTGTGCCTTGGAGCTGGAGCAGCAGCCGACGGAGCTTGGAGCAGAGAAATCCATTTTCACATTCTAAAATATCCGGACCATCCTCACCCTGTTCGGAACCGGTCCCGCACTGAACCAAATTATTGTTTTGCATTATATAAGTAGCCCTTATAAGCATAGTAGCCATCTCTATATTTCTATCATCAGGCAACAAAATACAAAAGTTCATGTAAAATAAGGGCATCTGACAACTAAATCTTCAGCACTATAGTTCCTACATACAGGACCTGTGGCTTAGGATCATCAGGCAACTAATCATGCCAACTACAGTTCAATGTGAGCGCCAACAAAATACTCCAGCAGCTGAACCACAACTACAGACTTAGTTACTGTGATTAGGAGCAAAAGCACCAGAGCATTGGCCGTATAGCGTCCACAGTGTTCCTATCAGGTCGTTCTGAAGCAAATGATGGTCATCTCTCTGTCCTGAATGGATGTTTTGTTGCGTCAACAAGTTTCTCAATTGTGGGATTTCTCTATGCTTGGTTAATAGGTGGGTACAGCCAACTCCGGGCATTCTGATGGGTGAATCGGTAGCTGAACCCAGCGCTCATCCTTCAACTACCAATGCTGTGAGTAATGATAAAAGCTCGCATGATGGAATTAAGTAACTTATTGGATCATAAACGAGCTCGGCTATGCAAGATTTTCCACTTAGCCTATAGGACAACCAAAAGCTCTCTCCAACATCTTTTCTACATGCCCCTGTCGCTCTGAAAAACCTTTGCTTCTTGCTAACTGGCATTGGATATGCTTTTCAACTAGTGTAGCCCAATCGAGATAGATGCCATCTGCTAGTAATATCAAGGGAATAGAATGTTTTCGTTGACACGGATAACACAGAGGGTGCCCCTTCCATTAGCCATCATCAAAAACTGGAACGATGCAAAACATTAATGTCATTGTGAGACCCTGGTAACCAAAGTAAGCATGCCAAATCCTAAGACCTTTGTCGCCACTGCTCAACTATTAGAGGTTGGCTTGTCTTTGTGCCTTCTGTACATGCCTTGTCAACCAGTTGGGCAGCTAAGACAATCCCGAGTGCATGCAATTGAGCTGCCTATTATTCCGGGAAACCTCTGGCCAATTGAAGCTTAAAAATATGTGCTCTATTCCTCACTTCTGGGAAGGTACGAAGAAAATTCTTGCAAACACCTTGGATCACAGTCATAACAAATTCCTCAAGGTCTCAGGACAGTACTTCTCCCATTTTCAAATGATCATCCAACTCATCAGCTGACTCCATATGCTAGCACTTCAGAGCCACCGTGCACTTGTGGAGAGCAGAATCCTACATTGCCTAGCACCATTCTTCCTCTGTTGGAAAGAACCTTTCTTGGGCCTGTGACCTTATCACCATCCAAAGACAATTCCCGTCTCCATGCGAAACTGAGGACAAAAATTATAGTTTTTTACCAAAATAATTCAAGGGAAACATTGGTTGTCTAGCACCGAAAGTTCCCACGTTCCGCAAAAATAGCACTGAAAAGTTTGGATCCGGAAAATAACATTGAAAGTTACAAACTCTTTAGAAATTAACATTCTGTTGTCCTAATGGACTTAACGGTGTTAGTACGACCAAAATACCCATAGCTCGTCCCTCGCCCTCGCCCCCCTCGCCCGTGCCCCGCGCCCGCACTGCCCGCGCCTCCCCGGAGACGAAGAGATCCGATCTCCTCGTTAGGTTCAGTCAAGGGTAATTTTTTATATTATTCGCTATGCATCCTAAGCAAAATGAGATAAAAACATTTACAATCTAACAGAATGCTAATCTTCAAAGTAACGTGCAACTATTTAGTGTTATATTCCAGAGATCCAAACTTTCAGTGGTATTTTCCGAAACGCGGAACTTTCAGTGCTAGACACCAACTTTTTCCATATATTCAATGGGTCACGAAAATGGAAACTAGGCCAAAGATTGTTCACCTCCTTCTGAAATGCTCCTCACTGTAAAGTGGACGTTCAACGAAGTAGTCTGATTCAGCTGCGCAGTCTGCTGCACAGTCGATCACGTTTGTAAGTCTGTGGCCTAGGACCGAACCTCCCAAGGGCGTTTTTGTGGCGTCTGGATGAGGACGGCCACGGCGGCTATGATCTCATCGTCGTTGGAGTATGCTGCGGCTGTCCCGAACATTGACATTTTGACGTAACTCCAAGCCATGGCCAAAACAACCGCAGTCGAGGTCTAAAGCCAAGCCGATTTAGGGACAAATTAGGCACAAATCATGGGCCTGAGAGGGATTGGAGGGGATTGAGAGGGATTTGATCCCCTATAAGTCAAAATCCCTCTCAATCCCCTTTGATCCTCTCCAATCCACTCGGATTTGGGGCAAAACGCACAAGCCCTAAAAGGAAATGTGACATCGAACAAGCAAATTGCCAGAAAATCAGATTACCCGTGTTCTGATCGACTCTGTTGTCCAACGTCGGCCTTGTACGGACGTTTGATTGAGCGAGCCCGCGGCAATGGCAGCTACGTCGCTGCCACCTCGAGTCCCTTCACGCAGCCGGGGCGGCAAAATAACCCCGCCATCGAGCGAAGCCACGGTACAGCACCCCGCTCGCACGATACTCTCCGACTCTTCCCGTGCAAATTTTCAGCGCCCGCCCGCCAAACAAACTGTCCGCTTGGAGGCTTTTCTTTTGCCTGTGCGCTGTTGGAAAACGAAGATTTTGGGTCCGTGACCCATTTCCTGTGCATGACCCAAACACCGGAATGGATCTTATATTTGGGGTGCCGTTGTTAGAGATAGTCTAAGAGTTGAGTGTGCGGCCCTCTCTCTCACTCAAACAAACCAAAAAAAAAAAAAGCTGTCCATGGTGCTGTCTATTTTAAGGATTGATCCTCATCCCTCCCAGTAGCAAAAGGCCAAAAGCAATGGAATACTAGCAAATTAGCAATATCATTAGAGAAATAATTAACAACAATAATAATCACTTTATGGGGTAGCAGTTTTTTTCTCTCGAAAACCAAAAAGGAAAAGAAAAGATGGTGGAATGAATCTGAATCTATGGCCTCGTCCGTCGTCGGAGAAATTAATCGATCACCAATGAATTCTTCCTCGTCGATTCCCCCAGTTGAAGTTGATGCGGTGTCAATGGCTCCTAGATCCCTCTGCTTCCTCTTCCTCCTGCTGCTGCTGCTGTTCCCCGGCCTCGGCGCCTTCCTCCTCGCCGCATCCCCGGTCCTGCTCCTCGCCGCCTTCCTCCTCGCCCTCGTCCTCGTCTACAGCGAGCCCAACGTGCCCGAGGCAGGGGACCGATCAAACACCATCATGATCCGGAGCAGGATCAGGATCAGGTCGTGCCATCCCCATGCCACCTACACCGCCTACGGATCATCGGACGACGACGTCCAAGACTCGGACTCGGACACCAGCTGCAGCGCGGACGACGATGAGAATGCTGCGGTGTGGACGGCAGAGGACGAGAAAAGCATCCAGAACATCGGCTCGCTTGAGCTGGAGAGAAACGCCGCCGTGGAGAAGCTCTTGTCCTCAAGAAGCATGCACCGCCACTACGCCGACCGCGATCTCATCGACCTCGACGGCGACGCCCACCTGCCCCCCGGCTCCGCTCCCTCCATGCACCGCAACCCCTTCTTCTTCGACGATGACCACCAAGAAGAAGAAGAAGAAGCAACAGCGGCGATGGTGTTCAGCCGGCACGAGAGCTTCGCGGTCATGGGCTTCAGGCCATACTTCGTGTCCGACAAGACGCAGCAGCCGGTCGCTGCTCCCATTGCCGAGAGCAGCGGTGGCGGCGGCTCTTCCTCGTCTTCGTCTTCCTCTTCCTCCGCCACCGCCAGCGACCGTGCAGCCCAGCAGCACATGGAACAAGAAGAAGATGCCGCAGCAACAACTGCTGACCCCTCCTCCAGCCCCAAGGCCATGGTGGCGGTGGACGTAGAGCTCATCAGCGACTCCTCGGATGACGACGACATGCTGTCGTTGCCCGGCCAGCAAAGGAAGGTGACAAGCAGCATGCCAGACGACGACGATAGGGAGTCCTCCTTTGAAGTAGAGAGCATCACACAACAGGTACATGAAGCTTTTCATGCTCATGCTGCGGCTGCCGCAGCCGCTGCCCGTGAAGGAGGAGATGAAAAGAGAAGAAAGAGAGAAAGTGCCGCAGCGGTAGCAGCTGGGCGAGCAAGTTGGCATCAGTGGAGAACGAGAGGAGGGAACGCGAGGTGTTGGAGATCAGGGAGCGCGACGTCTTTTTCGTCCCCGTTCCCGACGCCGCCGCATCCGCTGCTCCGGCGGCAAACTCTGCCACCATTAGTAATGCTAGTGGCGACGGCGGCGGCAGTTCTCCTCCTCCTGCTGATACCACCGCTAGCGCTGCTCCCCCCAAAGCAGCAGCCAAGTCAAGCAGATACAAGACGCCCTCCAGGAAGGCAGTCCTGGGCTTCTTCCGAAAATGAGACCAATTAACTTTTACTTACTAGTTATACTAGCTTAATTTAATTGTACCTTCTTCTTCAATATAATTCGTCTTTATTAGTCTTCCAAACGTATAAAGAGAAGAGATCGATCGAGTTTATCTCTAGAGCATTAATTAAGTAGGAGTATATAAATGTTCGTTGTACATCAAATGCAAATGAACGCGTGCATAAGCATGCGTGTACAACAAGAACGTACGTAAGTATATAGGCGACCCAGAAGGCAGCTGATGGTTCATTCTTATCTTACCCATGCATCCATCTCTGGTCTGATAGAATCCTTGAAAGCAGCAAGCAAAGAACAATTGATGCCTTACTTGATGCATACGTACCAGCAACCGCAAAACTGATACGTTTCCAGCAGCAGAAAAACTGCCTTGCGCATATTGGCATTCTTCCACCGTCAGGCAAGCGACAATCCATTCCTGATTCCTGTCCTTAAAACCAATGCGGGCGGGCGGGCGGGGCTAATGTTTACTGAAACCGGGTCATCAAGCAGACAAGCAACCAACGCAACACAATGATGAATTCTACCTTGACAGCAGCTGCTTCCTTCCAATCTCCTTCCACTTTCAAGCTGCAACGACTAAGACCTCAACATCGCCGCCTGCCTCCCCGACAACAGCTGCTGATTGGCACCAACTTGGCAACTTCAACAGGAAAGCAGGATTTTGTGCTAAAACCTGTACAAGCAACACTAGGGCCAAATTCAACTGGTGGCCGCGGGGGTGCCACCTTACCATCTGTGATTCAGGAGTTCTACTCCTCCCTCAATGACAAGGACAGCGAACGGCTTCAAAAGCTGATTGCTCCTGACTGCATCATTGAGGACAGCGCATACTATAAGCCGCTGGACATCAAGGTTTTACCTGCTCTTCATTCTCATCTCAGCTATATCATCTTTTAGTCCAGTGCTAGCTCCATATATTGGAGATTGGAGAATCAAGCTATCAAGACCAGGGCCCCATACTCAAAGCAACTTCGCTGCATGCAGAGTACCCAAACCTACTTCAGAGGACTGATGGATGCCATGGGAAAGAATGTCAAATTTGCCATCGATGAGGTTTCTCAAGGAGTGGAACCCACTCTTGCGGTTATGTGGCATCTTGGTAAGAACCTGTCTTATACAACTCAATAAAAGTGATAAGACAATCTAGTTGGATAATGGTACCGTTATATTGCTTGTTACAGAATGGAATGGTAAAATCATCCCCTTCACCAAGGGCTGCAGCTTCTACATATGTTCAGGAAAAGGAGCAGCACTTGTTATTAGGTAGTTGAGATAAACAACTGCTCTTAGGTTTTTTTATTTCACAAATAATATTGCGTTTCCATGTTTCCCTTGCACATTAGCTGACTCTTGGAGCTATAGTGTTGCAGTGGTTATGTTTGTATGGGTTTTGCCTCTAAATGGATAAAAAGAAAATATCCCCCTTACATCAGATTGTATTCTAACATAATGCAGGAAAGTTCATATCTTCCAAGAGTCACCAGTGAAACCATGCAAATTTTCATTGGTAGGCACACTAATGAGTTTCTTGTCTATATTGCCATATACAACTGCTTTTAGTCCCAACTGAACCAGAAGTATAACTCTCACTGATGAAACGGTCCAATGCTTACAGGATATACTAAATATCGTTGCCAACTTGTTAGACACATTCCCAAATATAGCTGAAGGTACATGCTTCATAAAATCGACTGTTCAGTTTATACTGTTTCTAGCTAAAAATCAATCTAAAAATGTTTACTGCATATGCAGGTTTCTTAAATAATCCAGAAGAAGCAATTCAGCCCTTTGTGAGGCTTTACAAGTCCTGCGTGGAGCCTTTCATCATCCCTTTTCTTGCATATCATGCCCACCTTTGGACATATTTTAATACAGCATTACATATTGTGCTCAATATGTTGTGTAGAATAATCAAATGTTTTGTTTAAAGACTAGAATCACTTGAAACTCCATGTTCTGAAAATAGCAATTATACACATACCTTGTCTGCGCACAAATAATGCACGGTGTATGGGGACTACCAATGGTTCAGAACTTTTCGGATGATGTCATGACATTACCAGAAGTTTGTCTTGTCCATTCTCCAGCCAAGCAGAAATGAACAGCATTTCATTTTTAAGGAATTTACTGTTACTCTATTAGTAGCATAAAACTATGGATTTGTTGCAACTTGTAAGCAACTACTGAACGCTATCATATTTGCACCATAACATTTTCCCTGCATCATTTCATAACAGTGACCCCTATAGATAGAAATCCATGCCTAATAGATCCTGAGTGACAGCTAATAGCTGTTCCACCATTTTACAATATCTTCCGATCTGTGTAGAGTAGGTTTCCTTTTCAAGGAGACACCACCACACCATTTGTGTGCTACACAAAATAGTATTGTCTGTAAACTAAACAGTACAACCTGCACATTTCAGGAGAGACTATGTTCAATCTTCTAATTTTCAAGCCTCATGAAGTTTTTTCAGCTTTGCATTGGCAACAATGTAAAGGTACTCATTTCTATGTATAGCGTTAAGCATTGTATTTTCAAACTTAAGTTTTCTTTATAACACAAATCCAGTTTTCTTTTGTGGGAGTAAAAAACCAGGTAAACAAGACAATGCACGACAAACATTAGACCAAAAAGTAAAGAATGTTATATGCATATCTTAGCATACAGCATTTAGAAGGAGCCAAACCAGTGATGTTGTATGAGAGGATTGTGTGTTCCTTTTGGTTAACTAAGGCAGTGGAGGTCAGACTATATTTTCAGAGAAAAGGGAGAGCATAATAACGTATTCAATGCAAAAATTCAAAAAAACAAAGTTTGCAGATGGAACATGTGCACCAAACAGCTAAATGGATTCATCATTACTCTTCTCATCTTCTTGTGCTCGACTTGAAGATGCCAGAAGGGAAGGCCCAAGAAATAATCCTTGTGGATCTTAGGAGACCATGTAGCAAGAATCGAAGGATTTAGTCTTCTGATCTAGTAGTTCATATCCACACACACACACACACAATCACTGGGGCCTGTAGATGACGCTCTTGTATCCCTGGAGTACCACAAATGCCATCTCTGATGAATAATTGGCCACAATACCAACAGAGCCTTGCACATTGACTAGTCTGGTTGGACAGGTATGAGATCGATGATGCTTGCTGCCTCTGCAAGACGACCAGCTTGTCCTAACATATCCAAAAAGAGTGTGTAGTGGCTCCTCTGTGGGAGAACACCAAACAAAGTGCCCATAGAGCTGAAGTATTTGATGCCAATGTCAACTAAGCCACCATGGTTGCAAGCGAAAAGCACAAGTGAGAAAGTGATGCCATCAGGCTTAGCTCCAACCAGTGTCATGTCTTCGAAAGCCGACAACGCTTCATTGTAACAATCGTTGGATATAAGTGCAGACATCAAGGCATTCCAGGACACAACTGTTGGCTCACTGATTGACTGGAAAACACTCTTAGCTTCCCCCATACACTTGCATTTGCTGTACATGTCAATAAGACTGTTAGAAACCGAAATGTCACTACTCAATCCTAGTTTCACCGAGCAGCTATGTAACTGCATCCCAGTCTCTATGGATGCCAAGCTTGCAGCAGACGAAAGGAAGCTAGCAAGGCTGAAACCGTCAACATCAACATCCTCATGGAACATTCGAACTACCATTTCAAGGGCCCTCAGTTGAAGCCCCATCTGATTTAAACCTCTGGCTAGGCTTGTGTATGTGAACCTGTCCCTTATGAACGCCATTGTGGTCGCCACTGCCCATGCATCGTCCATCCTTGCAAACCTAACATAAAGATCAACCAACGAGTTCCCCACAGCTGCATCCAAAGATTCAAAGCTGGTCTTGAGAACGTAAGCATGGATTTTCATAGCATGCAGGAAAGCTAGTGAGGAGCTACTGCCTTTGAGAAGAGTGGACACGGTGAACGAGTTGGGAAGCACCCCGCTAACCCGCATCTGAGAAAATGCCAAAAACGCCTCCTCATCTCTGCCATGGCACGCAAGTCCAGCGATCAAGGCAGTCCAGGACACGACATTGGGCTTGTCGACCGCATGGAAAGCGTGCAACAAGTCAAGCAAACGGCTGGAGGACTTGCTGTACAAGTCCACAAGTGCATTGCACACGGAGGTATCATGCTCCAGCGCAAACTTGAACAAGCGAGCATGAAGCTGCCGTCCAGCCTGCAGTGCCCGGGAGGAGGAGCAGGCAGCGATGAGCGCAGCGTAGGTGAAGGCATTGGGCAGCACTGCAGCACGGGTCATGCAGCGGAACATCTGGAGAGCAGCCTGGAGGTCTCCACTCTGGGCGTAGCCAGCAATGATGGCAGTCCAGAGCACGACGTCGGTTTGAGGCGTGGAGTGGAGCACGGTGTGTGCGTAGTCCATGGAGCCGCAGTTGCAGTACATATGGACGAGCGCTGTCTTGAGCACCAGGTTGAGATCCGTCCCCCAGCGCAGGAGCTGAGCATGAAGCTGGCTGCCTTGGCGGTGCAGGCGCCCGGAGGCGCAGACAGAAAGTAGCTCCGCGAAGGTGTGATCGGTGGGCGGCGCGCCGGCTTGGAGCATGCAGGGATAGAGCGCAAGAGCTTGCATCCAGTGGCCCGCGCGGACGAGAGCCGACATCATGGCTGTGTAGGAGACGGCATCCTTGTGCGCCATTTCGTCGAACAGCTTGCGGGCAGGCGGTATTGCGGCGGTGGGGGAGGAGGCGGCAGCAGCGTAGAAGCCGAGCAGGGAGCAGGCCAGGACGGGATTGGAGGACACCAAGCCGCGTCGGCATGCCTGGGAGTGTATCTGGTAGGCCAAGCGGGCATCACAGCAGCGGAGGAGGGCGGAGCAGGCGAGCTCGTCGGCGGCGGCGGCGGCTGGGTGGACGGCGAGAACGCGGCGGAAGACAGTGAGAGCGGCGTGGTGGCGACCGGAGCGCGCGTGGTCCGCGACGGCGGCGGCCCAGGAGGAGGCAGCGCGGCAGAGGAACATGTGGGTGGGGGACTGGGGATTGCAGCAGGAGCGAGCAATTCCATGGAACTCCTCTACTCCCTCCGTGGCAAAAAGACACCTCTAAAAATACTTTCTAAAAATGCTTTGAATCACAAGAATGACAAGTGCTTTGACAAAAAATTTAAATGCTAAAATGATGAGTATTTTAAAATAGAGGGAATCTAGTACCAGTCTCTTCCTCTTTCTTTCGTTCTTTCTTTCCTTCCCTTCCTTCCTCTCTCGCTCGCTTTGGAGGAAATTTGTTTTGAGTTGGGATTTATTTGAAGGAAATTTGTTTGAGTTGTGAGGCGCAATTCATTTGTTAAACAACATTTGAAAGTCCACCCACATCTCTCCAGCAGCTAATATGCTCCTTCGCCTCTGCAGCAAATGCTTTTGCGATCATCTCTGCAACAAATATGCTTTCATTTGCACACATGCGCATTTCTAACTTGTGGTGCATTTGCTGCCGGAGAAACAAATCATCAATAGCATACCATAAACAGGAGAATTGCACTGGGTTCAGTAGAGTAGCAGCATCTTCTCCATTCTATACTCCGCTGATATGGCTATGGCACTATCCTTGTTCATGTACGTATTATAGCATTTCAACAAGGATGCACGCACGGCATCTCTCTTACAGACACCGCACACTGCTGCATTCTCTTCTTCTTGTGTTAAAAGAAAGGGCAAAAGGAGCTAAAAGAACATGAGCACACAACACATGGGATAAAATGGTTTCCGCTGAACTCAATATCTTTTAAGTCTGTTCCTCCTCTCCCTCGGATGCATCATGGGCACCAAACAGCCTGTGGAAGATGGCCTGGTTCCATCCTATTCGTCGAGCTGGGCCTGAGTGCCAGATTCTCGTCGCAAAGTTGCGCCAGGGACTGTTGTGACCATCATCCCCCGATGACTCACAATGGCACACACTGGATCTGTGAGTATCCAGACAGTACTTGAGGACTACACCACCGTTCTTGTAAGGGTCTACCCCTAGTTCCCATGGTAGTGGATTCCCCACTATTTGGACATGAGATACGCTGAAAATTAGTACATGAGCCACATTATCAGTGCAACGAAACAAAGTTCAGAACAAAACAAAGCCAAACTAGTCTATTTGTCAATGCTCAACAGTACCCACTCACCATATATAGTATAGGCCATCCATTGCCTGTTTCTGAACCCTACCAAGAAGCTCAATCTTCACAACTCCACCGATGCATAAAATTGGGCGTGGAAGCTTAAAAGAGTGAAGGACATTTTCCTGGAATATGGTACATCATTTACTTTCAGCAAGTTTGCGCACGAGAACTGCCATGATTTATTGACCTATGTTGGGCCAGGAACACAAGATTTGCCCCTCTGCATCTAGCACATTCAGAAAACCGCTACAAGGATATGTAGGGTTGGTTTAGTAGGGTAATAATATATTTTGTTTGTTAGCAACCAAAGTGATAAAATTTGATGGAACAAAACTTTGGTAATGTAGTGTGTGTTTAATTTAAATTTTGGTAGGGTGGCAAACCAACCCACTATATATGCCACAATAATATCTTTTTGCAAGAACGCTTTCTTTTTAGGGGAGGTGTGTTAAGGCATGAAATACACTGACCTGCAGCATTGGAAATTGTGGAGATGTGTAGGTCCAGATATAGTTGTCATCAGCAGCCAACTGGCCTTGATTCTCATGAGAGACAAATAATTCAGATGGTAGAGGTGTCTTTGGGTAACCCATCTGGAAGCGGACATACTTTGCTGAGTATATTGGATCACCGTACTGGAAGAAGGCTGGTGAAAGGTACGAGTGATTAGCAAGAGAGAGTAAAAGCAAGGAAGGAAGCTTTGCTGCACGGCCTCAACTCGACAAATCCATACCTCATACTATTCCCAGTAAAAAAAGGAAGGAAGGACTGACCTTTGAATGGATGTATGTTGATTTGACGAACAAGGCATAGATCGGAGCAAAGCCTGTAAAAGAGGCATTCGGGCACGGCAGGATCCAAGTGGCCGGCGCTGGACCAATAAGACGGATCTGTGGGCACAAGGGTGTTTTGTATGGTCTCCTCGGGGAAATTGTCGGTTGTGGAGGCACCGATGCAGCGGATGATGCAATCCTGGGGGCCATCCTCATCGGGCGAGAGAAGGCCATGGCTGAGATGCATGTACGCCCTGTGCTGGTGCTCCGAGTCAGAAGAAGAAGCAGCAGCAGCAGCATTCAGTACGTGTTGTTGGGTAATAATACGGGTGAAGTTTGAGGCCTCGGGGCAAAGCCGCAGGCATTGGATCTTGCTGAATCCATTCTCAACGACTGAGGGCAAGGCAAGGCAGCAAAACAGCAAGTTGAAAATTAGGACTTGGTTCAACTGTAACGCCCAATAATAATCCAATTAAGGACCCAATTCATCAATCAATTATTAAGGAGAATTAGGAGGAGGGAAGAGATGATGGATACGGACCGAATCGGCGCCAGGAACGGGAGACGGCAGAGGCGCGGGCGAGATCAGCGGGGTGGTCGAGGAAGGTGAAGACGGTGGCGGAGTTGTCCGGGCCGAGCCACTCGAGGAAGTCGAAGCGCGCGTCCTCCTCTTCAGGCTCCATGCCCTCCCCACGCAAAACTAACCCTAGCTTGTACTACTAGTATTGGATGGGTAGAACCTGTGGTCGGGGACGGGGAGGAGGAAGAGGAAGAGGAAGAGGAAGAGAGCCAGGGCTGGGCTGGGCTGGTCTTTAGGCCCAAGTAGGCCGGCCCATGTATTTATTTTCAGGATTTATTTAGTACTATTTTTTTGGAGTAATATTTCTCCTCTCTTCTCCTTGTCGAGGGGAGTCTCAGTTTCTGCTGCTGTTGATAAGGCGGCCATGGCGGCCGCCGTCCACCTCCGCTTCGTCCGCGTATTTCCCACCCCACCCCCGCCTCGCCAAGCCCCCCACTCCCTCTCGCCTCGCCCTCGTCACATTCCTCCTACCCTCGTCCGCTGTTCCTCGTCCCCCTTATGCGCCGTTGCAGCGCGGCGGGATGCCACGCCCCAAGACTTCGTCGTCGTCACCTTCTATAAGTTCGTGCCCGTCGAGGACCCCCGCGCCGAGGTGGCCAGGCACCTTCACTTCCTCCAGGTTCCTTTTTCTTCTTCTTCTTCTTCTCTCTCTCTCGCTCGCTCACCCTCTTTCGTGCGGGGAATGCTCTTAATTCCTCTAAGGCTTGATTTCATTGTATTTCATTCCATACGTCTGTCTGTCTGTCTTTCAGGGACGCGACATACATGGCCGCATTTACATGAATGAACAGGGAATCAATGCCCATGTAAGCTTCACAAGCTTTGCTTCAATTCTTTCCTTCTCCTATGTCCACCTAGTGCTTGCTTCCAGCAACATACTACAGATGAACATATGATTTTAGTGCCTTTTACTGTACATGACAACTTTACTGAGAGTGACATCTAACATATATATGAGTATATGATTCAATGTGTTCAGTAACAAGCATGCATGCATATGTTGCTTAAGACGCTCATGCTAAGCATAAGTTAAAAACTAGATTAACAACAAAGTCAACCACAACTGTCAAGATATACATGTTTCTACAATAGTGTCACTGTCTTGTACCTTGCATTTTCTCTTTTAAGCTGCAATCAGTAAATTAACATGTATGAAGAAGAAAACGGAGATAACCTGAAAATCCATAAAATGTTTCAAGTTTTAGCATGGCTAGCCTATCGATATCACAACGCATATTAAGAAAGAAAAGGGATGCATTAGCAGGGCTAGATTAATGCATGTGAATGTGCTGGGCCCTATATAACATGAACAAACAATGCCATGATTTATCTATCAATTTCTACTCTAATTTTTCCTCTTGTCACAGTACAGTGGTCCACAAAAAGATGCAGTAGCATATGCAGATTGGCTTAGAAAAGACCATCGATTTTATGATCTACTTGTCCAAATTTCGCCATCGTTATGTGGCCACGCTTTTCCTCGGTTGAAACTGCGGTATAAACCATCGCTTGTTCAGGTAAGCTATGCTTTCATTCTATTGCACAGGGGAAACAGGAGTCAATAGCTTACCTGGATATGCTAATCTGTTCTCTATGTTGAATTTCTCAAGTGTCTCAATGAACTGGAGATTGTCATACAGGAAAAATATTCTTCTCCTAACCTTCTAAACTTCTAAGTGATCTAACTGACTCCGGTGTAGAAGATTTTTTTTAGATAATGGAAATACAATGTGTAGAAAAAAATTAGTGAAACTGTGTCTTATTCAAGGGTCTAGATACCGAGCTAATAATCTGTAGATTTTAAAATGGCCTGGAACATCTCTTGATGTTATATGGTGGAAACCTTATGCTTCCCAGGTCCTTTTGCTGCTGTTTACATTTGAATGAGAAAATAACATATCTATCTTACTGATTCCTGTTGAAAAAGTTGTTTATTTTGCTCTGAACCCTTAACTGGGTTTCTAATATTTCTTTGGACTGGCCAGATGCCTAACGGCAGAGGCTGGGAATGTAATTCATTTTCATTATCTAAAAAATAATATGTTTTTGGTATAAAGAACTGGAAACCATTTGTATTATGAGCAGAGAGGGCAGGATAAGGATTCAGTAAGGAGAGTATAGTTATGGAAATGGCATCCTCCCTTTCCTCATAACGGAGTGAGTAGCTGCCCCGACTTTTTATTCCAGATCCATTCTTACTGGGGCAGAGTCCAAAGAGAATCTTCCAGCTCCATAACTGCATATTCCATGAAGTTCAGGAGACACTTCATGTACCTCTGCCCGTGAGACTCGCCTTTGTGCACTTTGCACACCCCTTCAACTACTCTGATCTGCAGTGTAAATTTTGTTAAACGATTGTGCACTGCCTGGAAATTTTGAGCTTTTACAAGTTGACACCTTACCATATTTTAGAGCAATTTTCCTAGCTCTGTTCAACATTTCAAAAGTGCAATATGAACCAATACATTTTTTAGATAATGGAAACTTTATTGAACTCAGTAAAGGTGATGCATGCTTTTCAAATGCAGTGCTTTCAAGAGTATTTTTTTTCTGACGGGCAAAGTCCAGTCATGAAGTTATTTCGTCATTAAATCTCTTCAGTTTGTATTTATCTCGGTTTGTTCGGTGGAGGTGCAAACTTAAAAGATCTGAACTTTTTTACTGTACTATACTAGGACTTTACAGTTTGTGAGAAAACAATCCAATTTACTATATAAAGTCTCCAGACATCTTATTTCAAATAAAAACTCCCAGTTGGAAGGTGGCTGTTCACATCTTCCTTTGGTGGACCCTAGCATGCGTGCTACGCCATT
This sequence comes from Oryza meyeriana var. granulata, assembly GCA_003991445.1. Taxonomy (NCBI): domain Eukaryota; kingdom Viridiplantae; phylum Streptophyta; class Magnoliopsida; order Poales; family Poaceae; genus Oryza; species Oryza meyeriana. The sequence continues at coordinate 660,050 of RYFJ01001332.1, read as the reverse complement.
GACTCCATCAGAATGGAGGGAAAGACTTGAAGCTAGAAAATGTCTTGATGTGTCATCAAGTGAAGCAGCTGGAGATAGCTCTGGAAGGAAGCTTTTGCTCCTTGATGTCAGGAATGGTAAAGTATATATAGTTTTTATTAAATACGCGCTAGTATAGTTTAGCAGTTCTTTTCCTAAGTACTTCCAAATCAACAATAGATGAATAGAGAAGCATATTTTACGGCTGAAAATAGCTACCAGTGCTGTTGTCTTAATAGAAAAAAAAGTGAGTTTGCATTACAAGAAGCAAAAACATAAGGCTATCCTTGTAGCTGGTAGAGTAGTGCTGTTCTGTTCTGTGGCATATATACTGTATATATTTACCATCGCTAGGGAGAGTCACAGACTATTAAGGAGACAGACTTTCAATATTGGAAGTGTGTCTAGATTATAGTGTAGATTGACTGCATATATGTAGAGTTGATGCAATTATGTTTTTTAGGGAAAAAGGTGTATTTTATTATACAGATTTTACAAATTTATAACAAAAACAACTGTATTTAAAGAAATAAATACAAGAGTTGTACAGCAAATATAACTATATTTTCCGATACAAACACACGTTAGCATCTAACTTGCGTAATTGCAGAATGAATTAGGTTTGTTGTTCATATATCACAAGCTTGATGGATCTGCCTACTCTATTGGGTCACCCGTCTGATTTTGGACTAGAATTTATCTTTTTTTTTCTTCCTTTTTTATTTCTTGTCAGATTACGAATGGGATATTGGACATTTTCAAGGAGCTCAGCGGCCTAATGTCGACTGCTTCAGGAGCACATCCTTTGGGCTCTCAGAGTCAGAGCAGGAGGTAAGACTAAGCTATTGTGATGTACGACAGAGTTTGTTAGTTATCGAACTAGTTTCGGCTGGACACTTCTACTTGGTACTCCCTCTGTTTTTTTTATTTGACGTAACTAACCAACATCAAATAAAAGAGAATGGAGGGAATACTATGTGTGCAACTGTGTATGTATGCAGATGGATTCTTCAGATCCTCTAAATGGCATAGACAAAGAAAATACAGATATATTAATGTACTGCACTGGCGGCATAAGATGCGATGTGTATTCAATGATTCTTAGGTAAGCAGATATCAACATTTTCACATTGTGGAATGAAAATAGCATCTGGCGTTGTAATAAGATATCCGTGCGAGTCTGTTGCACTCCTGTTCCCAGGAAGAAGGGCTTCTGGAACCTGTATACGTTGAAGGGAGGAGTGTCCAATTATCTGAAGGAGGGGTCTGCAGGATGGGTGGGGAATTTGTTCGTGTTTGATGGACGGCTCTCCCTGCCACCGGCAACGTACAAGCCTGCAGCAGGAGCAGCTGATGATGATGATAATGATGATGAGGGGAGAAACAGGAGCAGTTCAGAGCTGGGGAGATGCTATGCATGCGGGTCGGAGATGGTCGAGTTGAGGCACCGGAACTGCGCAAACATCGACTGCAACCGGCTTTACCTGTATGTTCCTTGCTTTGATAGCTAGCTGCTAATTTCTTTCTTTCTTTCTTTCATAGATACTAATATGTATGTATGTTGTAATATGTATAAAACGACTGATGAAGTGGATTATTAGGTGCTGCGGACGGTGCGTAGAGGAGCTGAGAGGGTGCTGCTGCAAGGGCTGCACCACCGCGCCTCGCCTTCGACCGCTGCTGCCACCACACCACAGGTACCAGAAGTGGCATCTCTATCGCCATTTGGACCTGGGGGCATCGTCATCATCCTCATCCTAGCTAGCTCGCACGGCACCATGCGTTCCAAGTGCAAGTCCTAAGCCAGAAGAGTGCTTCAATTTTGCAGTGCTTTCTGGTTGCTGCCACTTCGATTCAGTTTCCAGGTGCTGGTGGTTGATTAGTTTGTGCAGCTAGCTAGTGATGTTGAACTGAGCCCATGCCTGCTGCTGTCACTGGACTGTGCATGTAGTAATGTCATGTCTCAAGTCTGCCTGCTTTCAGCTTCAGTTGGTACCAAAGCTGACTCACCTCCACGACGACGACCTTTAATTTGCTTCTCTCTTTACTTTCGGTGGATTCCTTACTATCTTTGTTGTTGTAATTAGGTGATGTTCCGATCGTCCAAATTAATAATAAAATGATTAGCACAATTATGAGACTTTTTACATGCAATAGTTTACGCTTGAAATTAATTTGACCACCAGCACATGCATGGTACGTTTTGCTTCCTTGTGTACTCCACTGCGAGCGAGTATTTAGTTTCCTCCGTCCATAAATATAACCACTTTTAGTATTTTAAATTTATTCATAAATATAAGCATTTTATTTTTATCCCCCCACTTCTAAACTACCTCTTAGTTTGGGCATATTTAAAGGCAGAATCAGGTATGGGCTATGGGCTTTTAGGGATAGTTTGAAGGCAAGAGAGGAGGGAAGAGAAAAAGATCATACAAGACAAAGTGAGTTATTAGCGTAAGATTAATTAAGTATTAATTATTTTAAACTTAAAAAATAGATTAATATAATTTTTAAAGCAACTTTTTTAATATAATTTTTAAAAAAACACACCGTTTAACAGTTCGGGAAACGTACTCACAGAAAACGAGAAAAAACTTTCCTCTAATAGGCTGATTTGAACGCAGCCTTAGATAATACACATTATTTAGATATTGTCCCCTACTATAGTTAAGACAATAAAAACTAATTTTTATTACCTTTTCTTTCCTCTTCTTTGCGCTCATAGAGTAAAATTTTCTTTTATAAATGTTATAGGTTGATATTAAACTTAACATCCATATTTCTCTCTTTTTCTCTTAGAAAATTTACCAGGTTGGTAAGGCTAAGAGCCTTTATTAATAATTGTTGTGCATATCCTTAATGAGAGGTATTATAGTTATTTTTTTCTTTATCCTTATCTATCCTAAAAACGAAAAATACTTATATTGTGAACATAGGGAGCAGTACAATCTTGTTGAAAAATTAAATTAAATTGGTGCACGCGAGCGAGAAGCAAAGCACAGCATCTATGACTGCCCAAACAATAAAATCTCCCCAAGAGTGGGATGCATGCATGCATGCAGCTGTTGAAGCAGGCAGGGCAGGGCTGGATCCATGCATGAATGGAAAAGGCCAACTTTTCTGACTCCATATTCCTTTGTCCGTGAGCTAAAAAGACAAGCTTTTTTCGCCCTTTGCAGACTGGAGTGCTGCTCCAATAATTAATTAGTATAATGATCTTCTTTGTTTAATAGGGTAGGTGATTTAGCTTTATTATAAGTCGTCCTTTTTCTGTAAAGTTAACATTTATATATTTTAAATATTTAGTGTTATGTATTTAGATTCGTATTTAAAAATATTTTTATATAATATTAGGGTTTAGGGTTGTATTAGTTCATTCTCCTCTCTAATCAGAGGGAGTATTAGTTTGTTCTCCTCTCTAATCGGAGGAGATCCCCACCACATAAAGCAAATTGATCGAGCAAGCACAGGTGTCAAATTAAGCTCCCTAGCTAGCTACCTAGATAGTTCATTGTATTTGATCCATCAAGCATGGTGGCAACAACTAACTATACCAATCATGCAGAGACGGCCGCAAGCTAACTAGGCTATTGATGGAATGTTTTTGTGTGTGTGTGTTCCAAATGGCAAAATCCAATCACATCTAGTTTTACTACATCGCAACTTAAGTACACTTAATTAGCAGCGGTGTAATGCAGTTAATTAGCACTGATCTAGCAGCTTGTGTAGCGTACGTTCAGATGCCTGATATACGAAATAGTAGAAGAGTACGCATCCTGCTAATATTGCAAACGTGGGAAAATAAGGTGAAGAACTTGTCAAATGTTTCTTAACCATCCTTTTGTGAATCATGGTAGTCATTTCTGCAAAGTATTTTAGTTAATTCATTTGTTCTATCTCTCCAGCTAGCGAAGTTGATAAATATATTGTAAATCATAAGTGCATACATAAGAGCAAGTTTTATAATAGCAATGCTATTACCTCTAATTTTATTTATGTGATCTATCCATAAGTTAAGAGGTAACAAATATAATAGATAATCTCTACACAAATTCTAAAAATATGAGAGTACAGTAGACATGAGGAGTGGCTTCTTCTCTCTCTTCTTTCTTCTTTTTTTCCGTCTCATTAAATAAACCTGTATAACATCTTAGAACAAGTGTTTAGAGACCTACTTACTCTATAATTTGTTTATCTGGTTACGTGAAAAATAGAAAAGTATCTAGATGGATCACTTTGCAATGGGACTGCGCATTCCAATGCTGCCAAATACTATACATGCATGAGGACGGACGGTGATGACTCATCAAGGAGTGGCGGATTCAGGATTCCCAACGCTTAAGATGGAAGAAAAGAATTAAAACCGACCAACACCCACAACCCATGTGCATCTCTCTCTCATCATAGATCATGCATATATACAATTTTGCTCGGTGCTATATAAAATTAGAGTTTGATTTTATACGTATTAACTTTTATCTTTTATTTTCTTAAATGTAGTTATAATTTGTATATAATAGAATTCAAAGGTTGAATTGAATTTGAAATACAAGCTAGTTTCTATGAATATAATTGTATTTATATCTAACTATATTTATATATCTATAGCATTATAATTTAGATCCATAATGATCTAATGGTACAAAATCTCTTTTTTTTTTCTCAAATGTGATGGCTCCTTTAAACCTCTAGTAGTAGTAGCATTTCCGCGCGCAATTTCACGTGAGCTAGATTTTGAAAATAGAATAGGAGATGTAACTTTTAGCTTCAGTTTAAATAGATACAATTGTGTTGTATATACAATAGATTTTTTTTAATCAGAGAACTGCCAGGCATTTTCCCGATAGTACAGCTTTATAAATATCAAAAAGGTCAGTTTCATATGTACAAAACGAAAACAAAAGCCATCAAAATTACGCCATTTGTATTCAATCAAGAACAATAGATTTTTTTCCTCCTATTAACGTGGTAATTTTTATAACTTTAGAGCGAATATGGTGGCTACTCCTTAATTTTTACGACCTCTCTTAATAATATACTCCTATAATAGAGTAGATACTTTCTTTCTCTAAACTCTAAGCTGAATATTTTTTTATTATGGAAAACAAGAATCTAATGAGGCAAAATTAAGCATTGGAGTAGTAATGAGGTCTTGGACGCTAACAAAGGCAAAATGACCTAAGGGTCCATTCGCTGCCATTAACCTAGTTGTCGGAGGACGAAGCCTCGACGGCGGGAAGTCGGGAGACCCCCTTTTGAGATTCGGCCAAAGGAGTAGTTCTCAGGCGGAGCCGGCTTCAGGTGTAGCAGAAAGATAGGCGAAGAAGACGTAGAAGAGACTGCGGGGTTCGGACCGTCCACAGCGGGCCCGGACCGTCCAAACCGCGGTGAAGCAGAGGACGGAGGCTGAAGGGTCCGGACCGTCCGAACCGGGTCCGGACCGTCCGAACCGAGGAGATCCCGCGGGGAAGACGATGAACAGCACACACGAGGGAGACGCGAGGATTTATACAGGTTCGGGCCGCCGGAGCGTAATACCCTACTCCTGTGTTTTGGACTATGAGAGAGAGAGAGATGAATGTGGTATTGTGGTTTACAAGGAGGGCCCCGGGAGCTCGGAAGCTCACCGGGAACCCGGAGGTGGCGTCGGTCGTTCTACCAGCGACCGGACCCGAGGAAGGAGGAGGAGATCTCTGTTGTCTAAGGCCGGAGCTTGAGCTGCTTTGCGTTCGTCTACGGCATGGATCCTCCTTTATAGGCGAGGGGAGTCCACAGCGCCGAACGCACGTGAGAGAGCTACATGAGAGGGCAGGTATGGCTTGTTTTCTCACTGTCTTGTCGCCGTCTTGTCTTGCATGTCCGCCCGCTGCCGCCTGCTGCGTCCACGCCGAGTAGGTCGGCCGCGGAGGACGGCTGGGGCGTGGAGATGTGACGGCGCACGTCTCCAAGTCAAAAGGCTCTGACCGTGAACAGCGATTGCACAGTGAAAGGGGCCTCCGTAGTCAAAAGGCTCTGATTGCACAGAATGGGACGATGGCGCCCGGAGGCAAGGCACGGCCCCGAGGCCAATGACGCCCCGGGGCCGAAGCCGACGGAGACGGCGCCCCGGGGACGGGCCCGGGGCCGATGGCTACAGCGCCCCGGGGACGAGCCCGGGGCCGATGTCGATGTTACCCCGGGGACGAGCCCGGGGCCGATGGAGGGATGGCCCCCCAGGGAACTGACGTGGCTGGAGATCCACGCGTCCCCGCAGAACGTGGGACCCCTAGTCCCATTTCGCCGACAGTGGCCCCTGGCCCTGTTGCTCGGCCGGGATTAGCCCCGGGCAGGAACAGGGCCACGTCTTGAAGAAAAGAGGGGACGCGGGGTGAACCTGGTTTGCCTTGGTCTGGTGTAGCTTGAAGACTTGCTGATTTAGACGGGATATGTGCCCGGGACCGGGGCGTTGCCATCGAGTTCTTCGCGGCAACCCGCTGGCCTGAGATCGCGGCAGCAGAGAGGCGCGTCGTCCAATCGATGGGCGCCACCGAGTCTGCCACCGACGAGGCCTCCCGCGCCTGATCCGAGATGGAGGCGCGGGAGAAAGAAATACTCTCCCGAGAGTAAAGCGCCTGGGCCTAAGAGGCCGGGCTCGCGTCTCGGGGGTGTAAGTTCGCCGTGCGCAAGGAAGTCGCGGTAGTTCGCGAGGAGGTCGTGGTGGTTCGCGAGGAAGCGTGGGAGGCCGTGGTCGAGTCCGCTGCCCCGGAGGCAGGGTTCTTCGACCGCGGCGAACATCTTGTAGAGCCGATGCTTGAACCGAAGGAGACGGCTGTCGCCTTCGAACGCCGCCCGGCGGGCAGCCCCCGCTGCTCCGGGAGCTCCGGTAGCCGCCCGTCCCGGGAACTCGGTCCCCGGGACGGTTGAGGCCGTTCTCCGGCCCCTGCCGCCGAAGCCGAAAGGTTCTGACCACTTGGTCGGGTTGTCCATGGGGAGCCGGGAGACGCCCACGCGTGGTCGCGCGGATGACCGGAGCGGCGTGCCCCGCCGCCATGTCATTAATGCCGGTAGATGATGTCGGCCGGGAGAGGCCGATCACCGGGGGACGTCGAACACCAGAAGGAGCCGATCAGCTCCGAGGAGCCTAAGCCGATCCAACCGGAAGGAGCCGATCGTCTCGAGGTTTACTTCCCGAGCTCCTCGGTGCGGGAGTCGTGAGTCCCGGGACCGGGGAGCGGCGCCCGGGACCAGGAGCGTCCCGCAATGTGCCCCGGGGACGCCCCCCGGGGCTAGAGCTGTGGGACCTGGGACCGGAAGGCCCCGGGCACGGGATGGTTTTGTGCCCGGGGCCCGAGGAGGTGGCTCCCGGGACCCGGGCGTCGCCACCGAGTTCTTCGTGGCAACCCGATGGCTAGAGGTCGCGGCAGCAGAGGGGTGCGTTGTCCAATCGAAGGGCGCCACCCAGTCTGCCGCCGTCGAGACCTCCCGCGCCTGGTCCGAGATGGAGGCGCGGGAGAAGGAAACACTCCCGAGAGGAAAGCGTCTGGGCCGAAGAGGCCGGGCTCGCGTCTCGCGGGTGTGTTTTCGTTGTGTGCGAGGATGTCGCGGTGGTTCGCGAGGAGGCGTGGGAGGCCGTGGTCGAGTCCGCTGCCCCGGAGGCAGGGTTCTTCGACCGCGGCGACCATCTTGCAGAACCGATGCCTGACGAAGAGGTCGGGGAAGATGCCGGTTCCCTTTTGACACCATCTGCGGTCGCCTTCGGGGCCCGGGGGACCTCCATGCCCCCGGGTGCTCCCCTGCCGACGTCGTCCGGCGCCGCCTTCGGGGTCCGGTCAGAAGCACAGCGGTGACCGCGCCCCGTGCGATCCGGGCCTCGCTCGCGCTCGCGCACCGATTCTTCCTGTCTTGTACAAAGAAAGGTATTCGCATATGTATATGATTATGTTCATGTTTTTGTACCTTAGTTTATTGTGTTGTCCGGAGGTTGCTGGTGTTCGGGGACGCCGAATATCGGGCGCTGTCCGACAGCAGTCGCGGACAGCCATTGCGCCTGAGGCTCCTGCCCGGGCCCTGGTGCAGCCGCCTGCCCCAGGGAGCTCAGTCTCCGGGGGTAGCGAACGCGTCAGTCGCCTTGCGGAGCGACAAGGTCCGCAGGCTCGGCCCCTTCCGTCTTCCGGAGCCAAGCCCTCCGCGCCCCCGGGCGCCATTGGCCCAGAGGGCATAGCGAGGCCGCGAGGATACTTTTGATTGGTCGGAAACCCCTCGGAAACTGACCCCGCCCGGGCTCGGGGTCGCCAGGCAACGAAGTCCCCGGCGCCTCGGCCGCGGCCGGGGGGGAGCCGGCCAGGTCGAGCACCGCGGCCCGTCTCGGGAACCTAAGCCGACCGTACAAATAGAGGAAGAATACGATTTAAGCAGTATACAAGTTCGGATAAGGTACGTATCTGGAGGTTGCGGAGGGCGGCGTGGCTCTGCGAGCACTATCCCGGGGCCAAGAGCGTTGCTTGCTCCCGGGAACGCTGAACGTCGGCCGATACGCCGTGATCCGCCGTAGCGCCCGGAGCCTGGAGCAGCCGCCTGCCCCGGGAGCACGGTCCTCGATTGCTGCGAGGGGCCGAGGATGACTCTGGTGGGACGATCGAGTCCGCAGGCATTTCCCTTCCCGCCTTCCGGGTCCGGGGGAGCGCTGCGAAGCCGCGGAAACGGACTTGACCGAGCGTGGAGTGGCCAGGCGGCGGCGCACCCGGCACCTCGGCGGCTGCCGGGGAAGGGCCGGCTAGGCCGGGCTCCATGGGCCGCGTCGAGGTTCGGAAGACCTGCCTAACCCTGCCGGGAACTGGTCTAATCTGCATATGACGAGTCGTGAGAGTATTTGGCTCGTTCCCCTGTCCGTTCCGTGCTACGATCAGTGGCGTCGATCACCACCCAAAGGCGTCTTCGCGGTCGCGACCGTGCGGAGGGAAAGATCACGCATAAGCATTTCACCCCCTACCTCCGGAAAAAACCGAGCCCCAAGCCAACCAGGCGGGGCACCGCAAGCCGGGGCTTGGACAGTGTCCAGGGTTTAGCAGGAGGGGATACGGTAGCTCGTCGGTAGGGGATTGATGATAATGCACGATCCCAACCGTCGCACGGGCGCGGCCCGGGTATGGCCCCGGGGGATGAGACAGCCACGAGCGCAACACACGGAAAGAGACGAAGGGGACGGTACCGGGATAGATAGGTTTATTGAATAGAAACGCTGATCATATGGAAGCGTATATACCAGGGGGCCCCGGTTAGTGCTGAGGTTTAGAGGCACTTACAGGATTCAGATAATATTTGTGAAGATGCTCCCAGGCTTACCGAGGCCCGGTTGGGAAGTTCCGATCACCAGGGGGGCCTTCCCACGGGGGGAAGATTTCATTCCGACCCATGCGAGGACACGGCGGAGATTCAAGCCTCCAACCTGAAGTGATCGGGCCCGAACCTTACGCTAAAGATAGCGCTTGAGGCCTTGCTGGCAACGAGCGACGCGGAACGGAGCGCGCCACCTTCGTTCCTCGAGGAAGTCGAGGTTGTTGAGCTGCATATTTGTCGTGGTCGACACTTGTCGATGTAGCGCTGTACCCGAGAGCCGAAGGAGAGGTCTGGCGACAGAACGGCTTCGGCCCGGTAGACCAGGAAGACACGGGGTCTCCCCGGGCGCCTGGCTTGGTGTGGTATGAATCGCCCCCGGGACCGCCGGGGGAAAGGTCTACTCTGTACATAGTGAACTGTGAGAGCGTCCGGTCCGTTCCCTTGTCCACTCCATGCTACGAGCCGTGGTGTCAACCATATCCCGAAGGCGCCGTCGTGGTCGCGCCCGTACGGTGGCTGGGTTTGCGCATAACCCGGCCGCCGTACGGGCGCGGCCCGATGATACCTCCAGGGGGTGAGACCGCCCCGAACGCAACTCATGGGAAACGACGAAAGGAATGAGACCGGGAAGGAAGGATAAAAAATGCTGTTTATGTAAAGTGTATATACATGGGGCCCCGGCCTGCGCTGAGTTTCCGGAGAAGTCCGGCGCTGGCCCGGGTTCGCCCAACTTACAGGATGTTTACACGGATAGATTTGTGAAGATACTTGATGTGCTAAGGATGGAGCTCGGGCTCGCTTCCCTCGCGAGCTCGAGTCCGGCATGTGCTCGGGACCCGGGGCCCCGGCCAGCGCTCAGGATATGTGTCCGGGACCCGGGGCCCCGGACTAGAATACGGTTTTGATATAAGCCGGGTTCCGGGGGCCCGGGCTTGAATATGGGATGTGAGACGACCTTCCGGAAGCATTCTCGCCGGGGCGGTGCTATCCGGGCTTCGCGCCCTATTTCGGGTGTCGCGTTCCTAGGCCTGCATTCGCCTTGGCGAGGCCGCCCTGGTTCGGCACCCTGGTGTCGGGCCCGGGACACGGATTCGGGAATCCGTGCCTCGGCTCAAATATGTGCCCGGGACCCAGGGGGCCCCGGACTGAGGCTAAATACGCGCGCCCGGGAGCCAAGGGCTCTCACCGGGGCTAGATACGCACCCGGGAGCCAAGGGCTCTGACCGGGAGGAGGTACGTGCCCAGGAGCCATGGGCTCCGACCGGGGCTAGGTAGGCGCGCTCGGGAGCCAGGCTCAGACCGGGGCCAGATCTGTGCGCGGGAGCGGGATTCGGCCCGTCCGCCAAGGGAAAAGGACCGTCCGAATTAGAGCGATCGGACCGTCCGCCTTCGCGTCGGACCGTCCGGTCCAGGGCGATCGGACCGTCCACCTTCGGATCGGACCGTCCGAATCGCCTTGAACGCGCTTGGCCTGCTTTTGGATGGCGCGGCATTCCGAGAGGACGTGCAAGTCCGTCTCGGGGACGGCGCACCACCCCCGGGCCATTGCCGGCGGCGGCGGCGCAGGTGCGGCCCTTTGCCGCTTATCGCCGCCGCCGTCGTCTTCGTGGGCGATGTCGCCTCGGGGGCTGCCCGCAGCAGCCATCGCGGAGCACTCGGCAGCCGTTTTGGCCTGTCAGGGGCTGTGCTCGAGCTCAGCTTCGTCGGGAGGGAGCGAGCTCTCGACGCTGGGAGAAGATCCCCAACCGGGAGGTGCCGGTCTATCGGGAGCGGTCGGTCAACCGAGAGCTAATCAACCGTGAGCGGCCGATCAACCGGGGGCAGCCATTCAACCGGAAACTTATCGATATCACCCCCTATATGTGTCCGGGACCCGGAGGCCCCAGACTTAGTCGGGACAAACCGCCCGGACTTGCCATCGCGTCCGATGAAGTCCGGGTAGTCGTACCCTACGCGTGTCCGGGACCAGGAGGCCCCGGACTGAGTCGGGACGAAACGGCCGGACTCGCCATCGCGTCCGATGAAGTCCGGGCAGTCGTACCCTAGGTGTATCCGGGAGCCAAGGGCTCCGACCGGGGCTAAATCTGCGCCCGGGAGCCAAGGGCTCCGACCGGGGCTAAGTACGCACCCGGGAGCCAAGCTCCGACCGGGCTAAGTACGCACCCGGGAGCCAAGGGCTCCGACCGGGGCTACTTATGAGCCCGGGAGCCAGGGGCTCCTGCCGCACGGGCTCAGGTCCCTTGAGAGGGGGCGAGCTCGAGCCCGCTACTGCTCCTGCCGGGACTTCTTGACGCGCTCGGCCAACTTGTGGACAGCGCGGCACTCCGAGAGGTCGTGCAAGTCCGTCTCATGGACGATGCACCATCCCCGGGCTACGGCCGGCTCGAGACGCTCGAGGCGCCCGGCGAAGCGCTGGACAGCACGGCACTCCGTGAGGTCGTGCCGGTCCGTGTCGTGGTAGGCACACCACCCCCGTGCTTCGGCCGGCTCGAGGCGCTCGGCCAAACGCTGAACGGCACGGCACTCCGTGAGGTCGTGCCGGTCCGTGTCGTGGTAGGCGCACCACCCCCGAACCAAGGCCGGCTCGGCACGCTCGGCTGAGCGCCGGACGACGCGGCACTCCGCGATGTCGTGCCAGTCCGTCTGGTGGAGGGGGCACCACTTCTGGGCTGTTGCCGGTGGTGGCGGCACGCGTGCGGCCCTTTGCCGCTTGTTGCGACCATCGCCTCCGCGGGCATCGCAGCACCGGGGGCTACCCATAGCCGCCAAGGCGTAGCCCTCGGCGGCCGTCTTGGCCTTCTGGCGCTTCCTCCTGTTCCGCCATGACGCGGAACGTGAGGGCTCGCCACTTTCTCCAGGGCCCCTGTTGGGGGCCCCAGGACCTGCGGCAACGTTCGCGCGCCGCTCGCGCTGCCGCTGGATCGTGACCCGGGCGTCCTCCTGAACCCGCGTCCAGTCCAGCCAGCCGCGGAGGTCGCCATGGTCCTTGTTGGCCAGAGGCCCAGCCCGCGGGGCTCGCGCCGCGCGCCCCCAGGGAGATGGGGAGCGTGGCGGGCTCGTTGCCGAGCTATCGTCACCCGGCGGGGTAAGGCCGCCGAGTCCCTCGTTGAAGTCCCGCAGATGATGGCCTCCTGCCATGGAATGCGTCGGTGTCGGAGGTGCCGGCGTACCACCTGAAAAGGAAACTCCCCCTACCTGGCGCACCAGCTGTCGGAGGACGAAGCCTCGACGGCGGGAAGTCGGGAGACCCCCTTTTGAGATTCGGCCAGGGGAGTAGTTCTCAGGCGGAGCCGGCTTCAGGTGTAGCAGAAAGATAGGCGAAGAAGACGTAGAAGAGACTGCGGGGTTCGGACCGTCCACAGCGGGCCCGGACCATCCAAACCGCGGTGAAGCAGAGGACGGAGGCTGAAGGGTCCGGACCGTCCGAACCGGGTCCGGACCGTCCGAACCGAGGAGATCCCGCGGGGAAGACGATGAACAGCACACACGAGGGAGACGCGAGGATTTATACAGGTTCGGGCCGCCGGAGCGTAATACCCTACTCCTGTGTTTTGGACTATGAGAGAGAGAGATGAATGTGGTATTGTGGTTTACAAGGAGGGCCCCGGGAGCTCGGAAGCTCACGGGAACCCGGAGGTGGCGTCGGTCGTTCTACCAGCGACCGGACCCGAGGAAGGAGGAGGAGATCTCTGTTGTCTAAGGCCGGAGCTTGAGCTGCTTTGCGTTCGTCCACGGCATGGATCCTCCTTTATAGGCAAGGGGAGTCCACAGCGCCGAACGCACGTGAGAGAGCTACATGAGAAGGCAGGTATGGCTTGTTTTCTCACTGTCTTGTCGCCGTCTTGTCTGCACGTCCGCCCGCTGCCGCCTGCTGCGTCCACGCCGGGTAGGTCGGCCGCAGAGGACGGCTGGGGCGTGGAGATGTGACGGCGCACGTCTCCAAGTCAAAAGGCTCTGACCGTGAACAGCGATTGCACAGTGAAAGGGGCCTCCGTAGTCAAAAGGCTCTGATTGCACAGAATGGGACGATGGCGTCCGGAGGCAAGGCACGGCCCCGAGGCCAATGACGCCCCGGGGCCGAAGCCGACGGAGACGGCGCCCCGGGGACGGGCCCGGGGCCGATGGCTACGGCGCCCCGGGGACGAGCCCGGGGCCGATGGAGGGATGGCCCCCCGGGGAACTGACGTGGCCGGAGATCCACGCGTCCCCGCAGAACGTGGGACCCCCGGTCCCATTTCGCCGACACTAGTGTATGCCCCTGCCTCCGACCAGTCCTACCACCGTCCGCTCCACCACCCACCGTCGGTCTACCCGCAGCCCTAGCCTCTCTATAAGCCTCGAACCCCCCCCCCCCCCTCCCGCCCTTGAACCCTAATTGGTCTATGCTTCTGCCGGAGTTCAGCAAGATCGTTAAAGATGGAGGAGATTACATCGCGAGGTAAGGAATTCGCAATGTTTTGTCATTCGAGTTGGATTTAGTAAATCCGATAAAAAAAACTACAGGGGGATTAATTGTTGAAGTTAATTACTGTTTCAACTATTTTATGAGAGCGTTCGATCTCTTTGTGGCATTGTCGAGGATAAATGCATGCACGCTGGCTGGTCTGTCTATCATCAGGTGCCTTTGCTATATCTCTACTCAACTAATATATTAACTGATTGTATATGTAGTACACAAATGCCCGCCTACCTAGCTGGTTGTTAATAATCGCAAGAGAACGCGCGCAAACCAAAGTTGCCACACTACTCCTGGCGATCGATCGAGGTGCCCTCGGTACTACCATTTCTTCTCCTCATTGCAAGCTAAGCGCGCCACAAGCTAATTAATTGGGTCGTTTTATTTGCTTCGAGCCACATGCGCATATATACTCCCACACTCCACTACTCACTTCCTCCGGTCTAAAATATACATCGTTTTTTCTTCCACGAGGACTGTATTTAGCCTCGCCTAGGCTTCAAAATCTTTCAAGTAAATTTCAGTTAATCCTAGGTATTATAGTTTTAAGTTACACAAACTACATGGTTTTTGTCATGTGACATATAACTCTGAGTGACTATTATAATCTTAAAGTTTCACAAAACCATATTGTTAATCAATCAAACATAATATTATAATAAAATAAAATATATTAAACTTAGATGGCCGTAACTTTTATACAATGGATTAATTAATAAACTTAATTTCAGATATATTACACTAGCACATGCTAATATATGATCAGTTGGGAGTGAGTGGAGCTACGTGCATGTGCAATGTGCTTGGGGATTCGTCAATTAAGAGCCTGCACCATATACTATAGTAGTTTATTACTCCTTCCCTTTTAAAATATTGTAACTTTATGTATTTAAAATTTATAACTTCTTTACATATTTTCATATCTTAACCAATCACAACTATCCTCTTGAATTTCTCTATATATTTTCTCATTTTAACCAACCATATTAACCGTCCTCTATTTAATTTCATATAATTTCTTAATACTTATACAAAACTTTAAAAATTTTTATATTTTAAGACAGATGGAGAAGTACTTTATACTCATATACTACTAGTATAGCTTAGTTACCGCTAACGCTAAGCACACCTATTGCCGGCCTTTTCTGAACCCAGTAGCTAGCTTTCTTGTCCTGGCCGGCTACCTCGCCTCTCCATACTTCTCAATACTCTACTTCTATTAGTGGTTTAAAAGATAATATTAAAACTTAGAAAGTAATAGAAAACACCTAAACTAATTTAAATTAAGTTTTAAAATTAAAAGCTGACGGTGTCAAGAACGCACATTTTTTAGGTGAAACTGACGGCCGGTTGCTGGAGTAGTACGTATGTAGCACCTACATATATAGTATTAAACTTAATTTGTAGTGGCACTCGACTGCACCTATCACCTGCTAACTAACTACTGTCTATATATACGTGTGAGATAGAGATCCTTGCAGCATTGTTCAGTACGTCCTGAGCTGGGGCAAGTATCGATCGATCGGTCACCTGATCTGATCTATCTAGCAGCTCCTCTGAAAAAAGAAGATTGAAAGCTGGCTAGTTAGCTAATTCGATCGGCATGGGCGAGCAAGTTAACCTCAACGACAACAAGGTTAGGCTACCTATATATGCATATGCGTGTACATTTATTTCTGTGCATATAGATCGATCATTGGCCGGTGGGTGATGGACTGCGTGATGCTTAATTATGCAGGAGGAGGGCGGCAAGGTGGAAGAGAAGAAGAAGGAAGAAGCATCACCGCCACCGCCACCGGCGGCAGGAGAAGCAGAGAAGAAGGAGGAAGCTGCTGCTGCAGCAGATGCAGGGAGCAAGGAAGAGCAGGCGCCTCCGCCACCGGTGATCCTGGGCGTGGAGCTTCATTGCACCGGCTGCGCCAAGAGGATCAAGCGGTGCATCCTGCGGAGCAAGGGCGTGCAGGGCGTGGAGGTGGACATGGCGGCCAACCAGCTCACCGTCACGGGCATCGTAGACCCTCAAGCCCTCTGCGCGCGCCTCCGGCACAAGACTTTGCGCAGCGCCACCGTCGTCTCCCCGCCGCCGCCGCCCCCAACTACAGATGAGGACCAACCGGCGGCGCCGTCGGTCGTCCATTCGCAGGTGAGCGATGTGACAACGGTGGAGCTCCTGATGAACATGCACTGCGAGGCCTGCGCCCAGCAAGTGCACAATAAGATTATCAAGATGAGAGGTACTCTGACTCTGCCTGCTGCTGCTTCTTCTTCTTGAGATCGATGTTAACTAAGGATGGATCTCATGAATATACTATACTATATATATGTTGCAGGTGTCCAGACCGCTGACACCAACTTCAGCGCCGGCAAGCTGACGGTGACCGGTACCATCTCAGGCGACAAACTCGTCCAGTACATCCACCGCCGCACGGGCAAGCTCGCCACCGTCGCCGTGCCCCCGCCCCCTCCGGATCCGGAGCCCTCAAAGCCCAAGGAGGAGGATAAGCTGCAGGGCGAACCCAACAAGGACGAACCTCCTCCTCCTGCAGCCGAAGCCGACAAGAAAGAGGAAAATAAGGAGGAGGAGCAGGAGAAGCCGGCGGCGGAAGACGGTAGTAAGCAGAATGAAGAGGCCGGCGGCAACAAGGAAGCAGAGGAGGCCGCCAAGCCCGCGCCCGAGGAGAAGCCGGCGAACAAGCAGCAGCAGGAGGAGGATGCGGTGGTGGTGGTGGACGGGTTCCCGCCGGAGGAGATGATGAAGCGGATGTTGTACTGGCCGCCGTACGGCTACAAGCACTACACTAGTTACTACCACGGGCCAGCGGCAGCCCCGGCGCCTCAGCCTCACACCAGCTGCGCAATGAATCTGCACTGGGTGCCTCCACCACCGCCACCGCCTCCGCCTCCGATGTACTACAGCTACATGCTGGAGCGCCCGCCACCTGCGCCGCAGCTGTTCAGCGACGAGAACCCAAACGCGTGCGTCATCTCATAGCAACGTACCGCACTCACTCCAGTAGCTATACGTACCAGCTGCAATAATGAACTTGCATATATAGTCGTATGTATACGCAATCAGAACAGTACAATCGACCGATGGCGTACATTGAATGCACGATGGATCCACACATATCTTTTCTTTATACCTATTATAAAAATTAAAATTATTTCTACTAAAATTTAGATAGATAGTTCGATTACCACTCGATATCTATTTTAAATATAGAGTATTTTAATTATTTATCTATTATAAAAATAGAAGTTAATTCCTCTTGTCCGGCATCCTTTGTGACATCAGCATTCGATGCCGATCACGTAGTATAGGAACCAGGAAGCCAATTCGATCAGATTTTTCTTTTCTTTTCTTTTGCCGTTATGGAGTGGGTGCCGTGGTCGCAGGGACAGTCGGCTTGGGCGGCGCGCGCGGTATGGATTAGTCCACACAGAATGGCATCTAGCAGTTTGGATTTGTCAGTTAATCGTTTTTTCTAATATCTCTGATCAAGTATCATAATCTTTCTTTTTCTGTTCAAAATAATAATAAAAAAGAACACTTATGTGCCAATGACTCACACTGCGAAGCCCAATAGCTAATGAGAAAAACATCAAGAAGTAGTTTTCAGCGACAGACATATTTTGCAAGGTAGAATATATGTTTTTTCATTCATTCAAGTCGACGTTAGAATACTTTCTTGATTTGGGCCTTTTAAACCGCTGATATTTTTTTTGTTTTTTCTTTTTTTTTCTCTGACCGTTTCATATTATATTTTTTTTCTCCAACCGATTCACGCTATATAATCTGTGTTTGCCTTTTTTTTTTCCTTGTGAGATGATTATATATTGAGATGTAGGGTGATGGTATTTACAGATAACAACAACTATGTTCAAATTTAAGGACATAGGAATTGTTAGTCAGATCAGGTCGGGCTATACGATATTGTAAAGTTAAAGCCTGGGCTGATTTGACCTAATAAATTTGAGACAAGCTCAAGTCGGGTTGTCGGTCTAGGCTACCCATGAATAATTGTATATATTTTGGACATCCTATTACAACGCATGGGTAACATACTAATCAAATAAAAATAGAACACCATATGACATATAGACATCGCCGAAGATCCTTCCGCACCATCTCAGAAGCTACTGCCATCGAGGCTGAGGGGTCAAGCTTTGGCTCGCACCTACTACCCGATGTCCTATCATAGGTGCACAATCTCCAGCGCAGGTACCAGTGCCGTGCTCCAATGATGAGCTTCCATGCGCTCTAGATCTGAGAGATACAGAGAGTGAGGATAAGGTTGGTGGTATTTTATTTTTAAAAAAAGAAGGGTGGGATCGATTAGTTATTTTTGGATGTATATATAGATGATTAGGGCTTATTGCATTGCAAACTATCACCAAATTACAAGTAGCGCTTAGAAAAGGTTAGTTTTTTAGCGACGTCCGTGGCCTCCCACGGGATTGGGAGCGATGGATCCGGCGCGGGCATGCCTCGCCAGGTGGCAACAACGACACACTCCAGATGGTCATCCTACTATTCGGCCACCGCTCGCCTAGCCTCCTCCCCCCTCCTTCCTCTGCCACCACCACATTATCATCACCGGGGCGTCGAGCATATCAGATGGCTGCCAAGCGAACACGTCTGCATTTGCCCGAAGGAAGGTGATGAGCTTGCTTTCCTATTTTTCATCAAGGTCGACCCCAACCTTCGCCATGTGGTTGGGGTCCGAGCTCATTAGTGGTACCATCTTGATGGCGCCATTGGACTTCGTAGAGATCTTAAGTTGTTTCTGACCAGTTCTTCTGTCGCAGGCGGGCATGGAGTCTGCTCGACTATATCGAGGCTCTTCTTATAACACTGGATGGCTATTTTAGTGTTGCCAGGAACAGTAATCACCCCTTTCGGCTCTGGCATCTTAACAAGCTAGTAGGCATAGTGGGATGCTGCCATAAACTTTGCAAGCGTCGTCCTCCCGAGGATTGCATTGTAGGCAATGTCAAATTCGGTGACATCGAACGTGATCTGCTCGGTCCTGAAGTTGTCGGGCTCACCAAAGGTTATTGGTAGAGTTATCTTTCCCAACGGTTTAGAGGATAACTCCGGGGTGATTCTATGGAAGGACTGTTCTGAGGGTTTCAACTCGCTTCTCAGGATTCCCGTCGCATCAAGGGCGCTGACGAAGAGTAGATTGATTGAGCTCCCGCTGTCTATCATGACGTGGCCCACCTTGATGTTCCTAATAGTGGGCTCCACCACTATTGGGTATCTTCTAGGGGTAGTGTACACGGTGGGTGTTCGGCGTCTGAGAATGTTACTAGGACGTCAGACCAAACAAGTTTTGTTACTATCCCCTGGGATGTAGGCAGACTTGGCGCTCCACCTTCTTGTACTCCCTCTTAGAAAAGTAGGAGGTAGAACTGCTGAAGATGTGAGCCACCTGTGGTTGACATTAAGACAATCGTCCTCGGTGTCCGAAGACTCGTGGGCATTGTTCTCCTTCTCGACCACGCGTACTCGCTGTTCCGGAGGTGTTGCCAGGTGTTTTACCATTGCCTTATGGAATACCTGACATCCCTTTAGGGAGTTCGAGCTTGTCTTGTGTATTGGGCACCACTTCTTGCCAGGAGCTTCCCCTTGTGCCTAATACCTCTTCAGGGCTGGAGGGCCGCGATCGGCTGCCATGACTTGCCCTTTTTGCCGCTTGTTCTGCTTCTAAGTTGTCAGCTGCTCCAGCTGCTTCGAGGTGCTTGCTCTGTCCTTTCTTCTCGGTTTGACATCTTCGACTGCCTTTCCCTTCCCTCCATTGCAACGAATAGCTTCATCAACCCGAGCACATCTTTTCACAATCCCAAACAGCTTCATAGAAGTTGTAATCCTTCTCGTGGCCAGCTCTTGGATCATGTAGCGATCTCGGACTCCCGACCTGAATGCCCTGATGATAGATGAATCGGAGATCTTCGGGATAGTGTTACGGCATATATTGAACCATCGCACGAAATCCCTTTGAGATCCGCCGCCGTGCTGTCTCATGGCGAGCTGGTGGCAGAGGTCTTCCCAGGATGAGATAGGCTCGAGTGGCAGATAGATGAGCCATGACCGAGCGGATTCATTTAACACAGTCGGTGGGTAGTTAGCCATGGCGTTCTCATCTGCTCCTACTGCGTGAAGAACCACACAATATACTTCTAGAAATTCCTTGGGGTCCGTACTGCCATCGTACTTCTCTACCACTCCTGGTCAAAATCGGGTTGGCCACCTAACCTCCCGAAAGTTTGGAGTGAACGCTCCGCATCCTGTCCCAAGTAGGAAAGTGAGTCGTCGGCTAGGGGACCTTTGACGTTGTGGATGTTGATCGGACGAGGATGACGACGACAACAGATAACTAGGGGCACCAACCCTATATGGTCGTTGGTAGCTATCCCGTTGTTGTCCTGGGCTTCTCGATCTGTTATGACAGCCACGGCCATTGCTACGGTTGTAATCGTCGCGGTGTCTGTCGGTGATGTGGGAACTAGGGTTCCCCACATTGCGAGCACGGGACAGCCGGGTGCCACATCACCTGTTCCCCAAGCATGGGGGATGACATGAACCTACCTCGGGGGTCGTGCACCTCCCTGTGCTCAAGAAGAAGCTAGAGAATGAGCATGGAGCCACGACGACGCTCGAGCGGCCATCAATTAGAGAAGTACATTTCAGAGTCCCGAGCAGGCTGCTCGGGAGCTCGAGCCAAGTCCTTGTCCAGGGCCGCTCCTGGCGGGCGGGCCTGAGGATGCCCTCGAGCACCCATAGCCCATGTGGGCCTGCAGAGCAGTGCTCGAGGGCCGAACAACACCCCTGAGCACCCGCGGCCCACATAGTCCTGTAGGGTAGAGCTTGGGGGTCGAACGGCTATAGGTGCATTAAATGCGCCGGGGCGAGGCATGCAAACATGCCTTGTCCTTCGCGCGCCCCTCCTTGATGTGATAGATATCTACCCGCCAAGGCATGCGGCGTGGTAGATAGGTCAGGCCATGTCGCCTGTCAACTATCAATCGAAGTCCTGTGCAGGCTGTTAGGAGGCGTGGGCTATCAAACGACCCGCTTGACCCCTGATGGCCTACCTGCTCTCCCCACTTTTTGCCTACTCCGCCTAGGCACCAGCAAGTGGGACCATGGAACAGAAATGATGACCAATGTTTTCTCCACCAGAGCGCCCCCACATGAGAGTGGGTTGTGTCTTGGGCACATGGTAGGCAGTCAGGGCACGTGGCAGGCGGCCATGGCCTCTCCTTGGATCTGCTTCCCAGGGGCCCAGCTTGGAAGAGCACAACACCCGTTGTAGGAGGACGACAGGCACTGTGCGGTATGCCCAGTAGGGCATGCCTATCTTGTACCCTACCATAACCTAGCTGTAACTTGGTAATTTTAGGGCATAAGATTTTGTGTCCATCCCTCCGGTTTGGTGACTGTGATACTACCCGTGCTCTATAAGGATAGGTCCAAGACCATGAGGAGGGGGAACCTCTGATTCATTCATAGCCAAGACACCAAGCATAACGCATAACACATAGGAGTAGGGTATTACGCCACCGTGCGGTCTGAACCTAAGTCCCCTGTGTCCATCTTTTTCCACCTTCGAAGCAGGCCAAGGTACTGCACCCCCCAGCTGAACCTCAAGGGGGTCTATCCGGGCCCCACTTACGGTTTCCATCCACCGACAGTGTCCTTGATCATCATGGTGCTCACGCTTTCTGTTCAAGTCGTCACATAGATCTTGATCTTGGCAGTCATTCCGTGGTTGTAGGTCTCTCTGCGGGGGTGAATTTCGCTGTTGCCAGTTATGGTGGTGATTTCCACCGGTCGCGTCTTGGTCTGGCAACTCGTCATTGCGTGGAGGTTCACTGTGACCTGACGAGGCCTGGTTTTGGCTAATCCCTCAGCTTCTTCCTGCTCTACTTTTCTGAAAGCACTATCTAGATTGGCGATTGTGGCACACATCCTCTCTATCCAATCAGTGGCGGTAGGATTAGTTGTTAGATCAACTGGTGGTTGGCTCAATAGTTGTTGAGTTCCAAGAATTTGCTAAGCGTGCGTAGTCGGATCATCTTGTCGAGGAGGTGTCCTCGCAGGAGTTCGGTTCCCCTGATTGTGAATCTCTCCCTCCTCGACGGAGTTAACTACACCATCTTGGACGGGAGACTTGTCAATGGCTTTGCCATAATGGCATAGCATAGAGTCTAAGGACTTTTCTTCGTCCAGTCCTTGAAGCATAGATGGCTCGTCTGGGTCCATGTTGACAAATCCCACTACTCAGTCCGAGAAGCTTGTTGTGTCTTCGTCATCCGACCTTGTTTTGTTGGATCTGGTCTGACAAGAGTGGGTTGAATAACTCTTGCTAGAATCTTCTTGAAGTGGGCACATCAGGTTGTCGGCCTCCTCCAAGAACATCTTGCACTTGTCCAGGTAGGAGAACTTGTCCTATGAATTGGACTCCACTGCTTTGGAGCCGAGGTCCTCTTGTCAAATCTGGTTTCATTCTTTCTGACCTTGGGCTTCGACATCGGCTTTGTGAGAAAGATTGGCAACTTCGGTGACGCCGATGATTCCAGGAAAGTGATGGATCCAACCTGAAGGAAGGTGATGGATCTGACCTGAAGGAAGGTGATTGTCGGCTGGTTCTAGTCTTCCGGGCCAAAGCTATCATAAAATCCTTCGTTGGAAAAACTGCTCCTTGAAGACATCTTGATGAATCCTTTGGAATACCAGGCCCCTTCCTAGAGCACCAACTATCAAGGGGTCAGATCCCGACTATAGTATTTGTGGACGTAGAAATCATCTAGTACCAAGGTATTTGTCGATATGTGAAAGTAAAGCGGGACACGGGATTATACTGGTTTAGGCCCCCGGATTGGATAATAACCCTACTCCAGTTTATATGTATTGGATGGGATTTTCACCAAGTACAAGGATCTGTATGAACTGTCTTCTAAATCAACCAACTCAGGATGATGGGATGCAGTAGTCGGTGACTTGGCTAAAAGGCTTACTCTGGCTTAGTGCTTTTGGGCTTGTAGGCTTATGATTCGATTACCTCCCCTCCTAGGAGGCATTGTATTTATACCGTTAGGTAATCCCTTCTCCAAATAGAACTCAGAGACTCTTGAATAGGATACGGGCAGAGTAAACCTTGTCGTAACTGAGTCAGTGTCACGCCCGGAAAATACCCAAGATATTTTCCATACGTAAGTGCATTAATCCTCGTCCCAGCAGGCGAAGGACACAAGATAGAGTTGGTAAATAACAGAATTACAACAACGGAAATGTAAATGAGTACTTTATTACATGGGCAACCAAAGGCCCAATACTTCAAAGAGAAACAAATAAAATGGCGACTAAATGGGCTGGGGACCAAGCCCACGGGCACGAGACGATAGGAACGAGCTAGTCCTCAAAGCCTTCATCTCCATGGAACTCTTAATCTGGATAGGAGGAAGTTGGAGTAAGATTAGTACAACCACAGTAATCAACAAATCATACCGACAAATGCAAGTTTAATGCAAGGGAATCCAAGGAGCATTTATAGGGTTATTTTGCGAGTAATGAGTTGGTAGAAACATTTTATAGTTTTAAGGCATTTTAGAGAATTACATTCCTATGTCTACAACAAGATTATTATCAATGTCACGTACTTGCGCAAACATGCCTTAACCCAGGCTACACTAAGTGTTAAACCAGTTATACCATCTGTTCATTTACGAGATAAAAACTCTAACTTGGGTACATGGCTAGGCTTGCTCATAACCAAGGGCACGTGTAACGCCAAGAAATTCGCCACCAAAAGTCTGAACATTTATGTGTATAAAATCCCTGTCCAGGAAAAGTCAGAGTACACAAACCAAGTTGCCATACAGAGTGTCTTACAAACAGAGTAAAATTATATTACAAAAATGCAGCGGAAAAGAGTAAAACAAAGTTTATAGACAGTGGGTCCATCAGCAGCATCCATCCCACAAGCACCTTGACGGCGGAGCCAGCCTATTCCTCGGGACGATCCTCGTCAGACGCGTTCTCCAACACTGAGAGGGGGAAAAGGAAGCAAGGCTGAGTACCACCCACAGTACTCAACAAATCACACCCACAATTATGCATATGCACAGGGTACAAAGATGAGCTAGGGTTTGTTTGCGTAAAAGCAGTTGCAAACGGTAGTAGTTCGCAAACAGTAAAAAGTTGATTAATTTAACAATATTAATTCTCCACTGATTAACGTTGCATCACGTTAACCAGGCCCAACCATTCCCAACTGATTGACGTTACACCATGTCAACCAGTCTCCACTGATGAACGCTACACCACGTTCACTAGACTCCTCCGGTTATCGTTATAGCACGTTAACCGGACTCCACTGATTAACGTTACACCACGTTAACCAGTCTCCACTGAACAACGTTACACCACGTTGACCAGTTTTTCCTGATCAACGCTACACTATGTTGACCAGGCCACGCTGATGAACGTTACACCACATCCACCAGGCGTCACTGATGAGCGTTACACCATGCTCACCAGTCTCTACCGATTAGCGTTACACCACGCTAATCGGCCACCCCCGATCAACTCAACCACGTTGACCGGACTCCACACCTTCCACCACACCAGTTTCATAAAGCCAGATTAATTATCTAAAGATGAGACTAATCACGGTGAGTCTTGGCCAATGTGCCTATAACCGCGGGCGCGGCTATTCGAATAGATTTACTCTGATCAGAGGTGTACAACTGTACCCACAAGACACAGCCCCACACACATTCCCGTGTGCCAGTGCATCACCACGATGCCCCGTGAGAGACTGTGACAGGACCGTTCATGAAACCTCTCCCTAACCATCCACACCACGCTGAGGTTGCACCTGCCGATAGGGCACGCCATATTGGCCAGGCTACCCCCTTTGCGCCACGGTGAATCCGAAAGCCGATCAACCCTACCCCGGGCCGACCCAACTCTATCACGCCCACCCTCTTCTTCGGTGCCTGGAGAGGGAGAAGAAACGCTTCAAGCCCAGCCGTTGCCCACACTGGCTTGTGGAAAGTACGAGTAGTTGCCCAAGTGGTTTCCGCGAACCGGTCCTTAATTGCTATGGGTGTGACAAGCAAAACCATACACCCACAGCCTACCATTTAGGTCCAAGTTTAGTAATTTAACAACAACCTATCCAAAGTTCTATTTTTGCGACATTGAGTCGAATCATATGAAAAGATAATATTTAATTCCCATGTGAGCTATGTTGCTAAGCATGGCTAAGCATCCTAAGAATAGTAACCTAATCATGTTATTACCCAGGTGACAAGGATTCAAGTTTCAAAACTAAGGCAAAGTCCTGACAATGTATAGGTTATACCCATCCACATGAAATATTGAAATAATGCAGTTTATTTAAGTAAATAAAGCAATTTAGCGAAAAACGGGTACAAAGTGATCAAGGTAACAGTGCGACTTGCCTTGCTCTGGCTCGACGTACTCTGCTACGACCTCGTAATACACGGCAGAGTCACCAACATCAGATTCTATAACAAACAATGCACAAATAATTAAAAACAGTACATGTGAGCAATCAAACATGGGCTAAAAGTATTTTTAATGAATTCTAGGCATTTTTTGGATTTAATGAAATTTGAATGAGCTTAATCGGAGTTCGTATGAATTAGTTATGAATTGTTGAAGTTCTATTGCGTTTTGTAATACAAATATAATTAATAAGCGATTTATTATGCATTTATTCGATTTATGATGTCACTGGACCGGGAAACCGGGGCCGACAGGCGGGCCCCACCAGTCAGTGGCGCGAGGGAGAGTGGCAAATGGTGGACTCGGTCCACCGAGCCGAAGGCGAGCGCGCCACATGGCGCCAACGCGGACGACCACGCGGGCGAGCGACGGGCGGCCACGATCTGCCGTCCGGCGGATCGGACGGCCCCGGGGACGGCGGCCATAGCTGGCTATCCCGAGTGGGAGGCGGCGGCACGCACGCGACCCAATGGTCGCCGGCGGCGACCACTCGGCGCGGTGGCGGGCACGCGGAGGACGAAGAGGAACGGGGAAACGGCAAGGGGTCTCACCGGCGGCTCGCGGCGACGAGCGACGACGCGAGGACGACGGCGGCGAGGCGGAAACGGCGGCGGCTTCGGGACGGCGTCGGCAACAGAGCTCCGGCGGCGGCGGTCGAGCAAGAAACGGCGGCCGACAGACCCTAGAAGATAGGGAGGACGGGAAG
Organism: Oryza meyeriana var. granulata; assembly: GCA_003991445.1. NCBI lineage: Eukaryota > Viridiplantae > Streptophyta > Magnoliopsida > Poales > Poaceae > Oryza > Oryza meyeriana. Next base: position 634,013 of record RYFJ01001332.1, on the reverse strand, counting down.
CGAGTTAGGTTAGAGAACGGAGACGCGGCGCGGCGGAATTTGCCAGCCGGAGAGGAGACAGAGGGCCGGAGCTTACCGCGCACGAGGGCGAAGCGTTCCGACGGGATTCGGCTTCCACGGAGTGGCGGCCGACGGGCTCCTCGGCACGGCGGAGGTGATGGCGGTGGTGGTGTGGCTTGGCGGAGTCGGGAATGACGGCGAGCGACGGCTGGAGTTGGTGCAAAGCGGTGGAGGCTCGGGTGCACGGTGGCGACGGTGTTTTAGGGCACGAGGAGGCTCGATGTGTTGGGGAAAAGGCGGAGGAGAGGGCGGAGAGGCTTTTTATGCACGCGGGCGAGCGAGATCGAGGCCGAACGGCTCCAATCGTGCTCCGGGTTGAGGGTGGCGGCGTCGGGGTCCTGCGCGCGATTCTCGCGCGGGAGTGAGTAAGGATGCCGAAGGACGTGGGGAAGTGGGCGCGGACTCAGTGCCGCTCCGTTTGAACCAGAGGCGGGCGCGAGCGCCGATTGAACGGCGGAGGGGATTTTTCCCCTCCGCCCGATTCGGACGGAGGTGGAAGACAGAGCTTACAGGCGGGCCCGGCCTGTCAGCGGGGAGGCGCGCGGGCGAGCGCCCTAACCAGTGGGGCCAGCGCACAGAGAGAGAGCGAGTGGGAGCGGCGGCTGATGGCTGGGGCCCACGGGGAAGCAGGCGCGCGCGGGCCACGTGGAGGCCGTCGGCACAGTGATGGGCCGGCGGCCCAGCGAGAGGGAAAAAGAAAGAAAAGAGAAAACCGAAGGAAAAGAAAAAGGAAAATGATTTCCAGGGCGATTTTAATTCCGATAAGCGTTTTTCATTTATTAAAAATAGTTCTTGTGCTCTGAAAATTCCACTAAAAATCCAATTAAAGTTAGGAAAAGATGGTTAAAGAAAGATGGAGGAAAATAATAGAGGAAAAGAAGAAAAAATGACAGAAGAGAATTTAATTTACTAATCACCGTGGCAAGTTGCTGCAAAGCAACTTGCGGAATGGGATGAGGCGTGAGCCTCCTTCCGATATCGAAAACATGATTCAGTAGTGTTTCTGCAAAACAAATATCTTAAAAGGTTGATTTCGCAAAGTGAACCCCTAGCCCCCCTTGTTTAGCCAAACATGTCACTTTTTCCCTGGCTTGCTAAGTACGATAGTACTCACGCTTGCTCCTATATAAATATATTAGGATTTGAAGGTGAAGAAGATGATGACCTGATCGCCGAGGAGTACCTCCAGGAGCAGGGAAACTATGAAGATTTCTAGGGTTTCGGACCTAGCTCCAACCATGCCTGTGGAATAAGTTAGATGTTTAATTGCTCAGCCTAGCGCGCAGTCGCATAGTTACCTTCCGCTGTTAGCTTCCGCTTAGCTTTTGTCGCCCTCCGCTACTATCTTTTGTAATGTAGTGTTGCTCATCTGGGGACTGTCCACGATGGCAACTCTTGTAAGAACTATCCCAGTATGGTAATGAAGTTGAGTACTTTGATCCACTATTGTTCTGTTTGTACCAGCTTATGTATCCTAGGACTGGTACTAGTATCATAGGTATAGATGTGACGCTCCGAGCCGAACCTTCCTGTCTATTTCGGGACAGCGAGGTTTAGGGCGTTACACCTTCACTTACGAAGACATCGGACCCGTACTGGGCGTCATTTGCCTCACCATGTCAAATCATTTAAGGCTAGACTAAGCTTATGGATTAAGCCTTACCCATTAGAAATGTGGTTGTACGGTTTATGCTTTGCAACAGTGGCCCGAAGACCGGTGCTTATGACGGTCGAGGTATGACTAGCGAAACCATGTACCCCAAGCCCAGCCAAAAAAAGGGTTTGGGAATTTTGAATGGAAGTTCATTATGTCTCGGCTACATCGCCATCATCTCAGCATTAAGCATGATTAAGAAGTTATTCCCAAAGCCTAACATTATTGAAACATCACTAAGTTGTTATAATAAGCATGGCTAAACATAAACCTGAAGCTTCAAGTAAGGACCACATATAGAGCTCTCACTAGATAGTTTTTTTTTTACCAAGGGTTGTCAAGGGAAAACAATATACGAATAATAAGGTCTTAACAAGGAATATAGGAGAGGCTAAATAAAACAGTATTTACACGGGAAATTTAATAAAATGAATGTAGTAACTTAAATAAACATACATTTTCACAATAATAGGTCAACAATATGATCGATGGAATGATATGACTTGCCTTGCTCGCACACAACGTCTTCATAGTCGACCACAAGAAACTGCGGATCTTCCGAGTCGGCAACGTCTCCACAACAGCTGAAACAAAGTACATAAATGGGTTCTTGACATTTTAAGAAAAATTTAGAGACTTGAACGGATCAATTAGGAGTTCAAACGGCCAAGATATGACTATTTGAAGTTTAAATGAATATTTCTGAATTCTTGAATTATTTTTCTATTGAAAAACACATCTACGACGTCAGCAGCCGGGGAGAGGCGCACCGATAGGTGGGCCCCACTTGTCGGTGCTGAGCGAAACCGACAGGCAGGCCCCACGGGGATGCCAAGCGGGCTGCCACGCGGGCGACATGCGACCCAAGCGGGCCGACGTGGTGTCGGGATGGCCTTCACGCTAGTGGCCACGTGGGATAGAGGGAGGCGGCCGATACGGCGCATGGGAGCCAAAGGATCGCTAACGGCGAGACGGCGCGGTGGGCCTGGCAAGCTCGTGGGAAGGGAGAGGAAAGGAGGACGAACTCACCGACGGAGTCACGGCGGCAGAGGGACGTTGAAGCGGCCGACTGCGATGGAGAAAGCAGCGGCGCGGATCGGGTTCACGGCAGGGATGGCGCTCCGGGGGTCATTGGGCTCCGGGAGGTCGATGTCGAAGTGCAGATGAAGAAGACGAAGCGGAGGACAGGATCGTTGGGGCCTGACGAGGTTGGGGTCACCGATGGAGGGCAGCCAGAGCAAATGCGGCGGCGGTGGCGCAAAGGAAGGCGGCACGACAGCGATGGAGACAATAGGGTGCTCGGGTGGTGAGTGGAAAGGAGAGAGGAGGCCCGGGGCTCCATTATATAGCCGAGCGGATGGGGAATAGCGCCGTGGAGGCCGACGGCTAGGATTAATTGCAGGCGGGCTCACCGGGAGGAAACGGATGGCGAAATAAAGGTGATTAAGGGGGTGATTCAACGAGCCATTTGAGGGAAATGAAGAGGGGTAAATTGGGAGTAAAACCCCTCAATCAATTTGAGAAATGGCCGAGCGAAACAGGGGGAATTCGGCGTCGGCGCCACGAGCTTTTCCCGGGGGGTGAGAGAGAGGGCAGCGGGAAGTTGGGGATGACCCTAACAAGTGGGTCCTACTCGTCAGCGGGCAGAGGCGGGCGTGGACGCCACAAGCCGACTGGGCTGGAGGGAGGCCGAGTGGGGCGAGTGCGCGGGGCAGGCCGAGTGGCGGGCGGGAGCAAGCCGGGAGGCGGGGTGGGGAGGAAATGGGCCGACTGGCCTAGGAGAAGAGAAAAAGAAAAGAAGGAGGCGGACCGGGTCGGGGGAAAAAGGGAAAAATGGGCTGGGTCGGCTTGAGGGAAAGAAAAGGATTTTGATTTTAATTTCTGGATTTATAAACACATTGACAAAGGTTTTTATGAGCTTAAAATTATTTGGGATGCTCTAAAAATTTCAATAAAATTTGTTTACGCATTTTGAGGCATAGGGAATTTAATAAAAATACCCATGGGCCAAAATAAGTTAATTTTGATGGTTTTTAAATGTTGATGGCTCTTTTCAATTTTTAAAATTTATAAAAATGCATTAAAAGGTGAATTTGGACTTAGGGTGATTTTAGGGTGCGACAGTCGGACTATGGAGTCCTCCTTCATCCTGAGTACATCCCCTTCCCTGTGCGTGACTTTATCCATTTCGGTCTTCATCTTCCATATCTTATTAGGTGTACGATATTCTAGGTGACCTATTTTCATGTACATGGGGTATGCCATATCTACTACACTGGCAGCAATACGGAGCTATAAAGACTACAATACCCTTAATTTTAGCAATTTAAATGCATTTGTTCCCTACTTCATAAACTCCAATGCATCTGTCCCCTACTTTTACAAACTCTAATACAATGATTGCTTCAAAGTTTAAGTTTCTGTGGGACAAATGAAGAGGGAAAAAATAAAGTCTTTGTGGGACGGAGCGAGTACTAGGTAGAGTATATGTACTTATACCAAGTCGAGCCGAGTTAGGATTTTAGCTCGTTAATTTAATGAGTCAACTCACGAGCTACTTGTTAAGCTCGTTATTATACAATGCCGTTGCCCTATTCTTTAAACTTAGTGCTCCTTAATTAGTACTACCTTTGTTTTTTAATAAATGATACCGTTGACTTTTGTGGTGATGTTTGATCATTCATCTTATTCAAAAATTAGTGTAAATATACAAAACTATGAGTCATGCTTAAATTTCCTCTCATGATAAACCAAGTCACAACAAAATAAACTATATTTACTTAAATATTTTGAATAAGACGAATAGTCAAATGATGTGTTAAAAGTCAACAGCGTCATCTATGAAAAACAGAGAGAATACTTAGCTCTTTAAATTACTTTCAAACTATTCGTATTTACTTAGTGTTTTACAACTAACTAGTTCATTATTATATTAACATATGATAAATTGTTTAATATTAAAATCAAAGAAGATGTAAATAAGATAGAGCTCACTAAAGAGCCTATCGAGCTTAATGAGCCAGCTCATGAGCCGACCTAGCTAAGGTCAACGAGCTGAGCCAAGTTGGCTCATTATTCACCCCTATTTAAGTGTACTTTAGTGTGGCGGTAGCATGTAACACATGTGTGAAAACTTTTTTACATGATAAATAAAACAAAATTTGGCTTATCATGTTCTAGCCCTCAAATATAATTGTAATTAATAGGGACAGATCCAGCGTGGGTGCTGAAGGGCTCAAGCCTCCTTATCTGCTCGATCCCCATGAAAAGAGGAGAGAGAGGTGAGGGAAGAAAAAAAGAGGGGCTGGAGAAAGAAGGAACATTGAGCCCATCTCCAACTTTAATCTGGATCCGGCCTTATGTAAATGTAAAGTTGACCTAAGCCACCCACTGGTCTCTGGATTGGAATGCTCAACGACCATGCATGCATGTCTACGAGACAGTACACAGTTGTGGATATGAAAATTAAATGTAGGAAATATGGTATTAATTGAAAAATACGAAAAATAACCATACATATATGTATGGATTACACACATTGTTTTGCAGTAATTAATTAATAGATGTTGATATAATTGGAGAAAATAAAAAAGGAATATTAATTAATTAAGACGCATGTGCATGCAGGATTGCACGCTAGCTAGCTGGGTGCATGATGCATATGCGCGAGGTAGGAGGAGGCGAAGGCCTTGGCGGCAGCGCCCCTGAGGATGTACTGGTGGTACAACATTGCGGCGGCGGCGCCGGCGAAGGGCCCGACCCAGAACATCCACTGCTCGCTCCACGCCTTGCTGCCGTTGTAGACGACGGCCGGACCCAGGCTGCGCGCGGGGTTGATGCCAGTGCCGGTGATGGGGATGGTGGCCAGGTGGACCACCAGCACCGCCAACCCGATGGGCAGCGGCGCCAGCACCGGCACGTGCGAGTCCCGGGCCTTGCGCTTCGGGTCCGTCGCCGAGAACACCGTGTACACCAGCACGAAGGTGCCCACCATCTCGGCAGCGAGCCCCGCGCCGGAGGAGTAGCCCGCCGCCAGCTCGTTGGCACCGCCGCCGTGGCGCTCGTACTGTCGACCACCATGCAGCGCCCTGGCGAGGCCTGCGCCGCACATGGCGCCGAGGCACTGCGCGATCATGTAGAGCGCGGCGCGCGGCAGCGAGACCCTGCGCGCGAGCAGCATTCCGAAGGTAACGGCTGGGTTGATGTGCCCACCGGAGATGCCCGCGGTGCAGTACACGAGCACGAAGATGATGCCACCGAAGGCCCAGGCGATGCCAAGCACGCCGGCGCCCGCGCACGAGTCCCCGGCCCCCTCGGCCGACTGGCGCTTGTGGCCGATGACGGTGGCCACTGTGATGCACACCAAGAGCAGCGTGGCGGTGAACTCGGCGATGACGGCGCGGTAGAGGGACCACTTGCCCAGCTCGCCGGCGTCCACCAGTGGCGCGGGAGGAGGATCGTGGTAGTCCTTGTTGTTGTTAGGGTTGTCGTTGCTGCTGCTGCCCGCCATTAATTACGACTACCTGTGGCTGTGGAGTACTAGCAATTGAAATGAACCACCTGGAATTGAATTATCGATTGATCATACATATATATAGCCGGTACGTACGTATAGCACCATGCATGGGTATGGGTGTATTACTACTATACTAGCTGGATGCCAAACGCTCCACCCATTTCACATGTCCATTATTTTATGTATTTAATTTCTTGATGGTTTCCGTCCGTCTCAAAAGTTGTTTCCACAAGAAGCAGAGAAGAATCAAATCCACTTTGCTTATTCGTGAAGGAATACATACACTAACAATTTTATAACTATTTATGCATTTACAGTATCTGTTGGTGGGATCTTGGATCTTCAGCTAGCACGTACTGCCTTTAATTTCTCTTTTAATTAATTAATTTTAGAGTTACTCCGATTGCTTTTGATACCAGGTAGCTGCTAGGACATAAAGCACCATATAGTATATTACAAAAAAGTTGATTCATCAGTATTCCTGTATGTACTCCTTTTTTTTAGAGAGAGGGAGGATTCTTATATGTGCTCAACTATATATTAATATGATGTTTCTTTCTTTCTTTTTCTCCCATCAAACCCACTTTATAATTATTGTTCTGAAATGCGCAAATTAGCAGTACGTCTCGCTCTCGTCGTGCACCGAAAATTGTCTGCAATGCGATGCAAGCATTCGTTCCACAGCTGATAGACAGAGACATATACATATCGGTACTAGCATGGTTAATTCGCAGCTTATTGTAATGTAGAGTGCTTTGGATTTGGATAATATTTCTACATATGAGTTATAGGGGTGTGGAAGTAACTAGCCTCTGAACCCATATAGCCGATCAAAACCAAACAAAATATATTTCGTGCAAGCATTCACATTCAATCAACCAAACAACATCTCAGACGAGTCAGATTGACACTCGCCTGACCAAAACTCGGTCAATGAGACATACGAGCCAGGCTGGCTATGCAAATGGAATAATCGATCAAACGAATGTGTTTTTGTACTTGTGTGTAACATATACATATGCATACCAACCCTACATATACAGACAGGCACATATACACTCACTCAATACACAGCTTACAAACAACGTACACAGGTAGGCAATAGTATATGGAGTATGTACTGTTACTAGTAGCATGTCTGTGGTGTATGTTCTACTAAGAAACAAATTAGTTAATGCACAAGCTGCATTAACATGACAAAAGATAGGATCAGCTAGCCATTAATTCATCTTAGATGGAGTCACTCACGGTCACAGTACAATCACCTTCTGCCTGCGGAACGGTGACAGTAGGGAGAATGACCGAGAAGCTCCTGCAGGCCACATTATAGCAAACACAATTTAGCATCCATTTCAAACAAACCCAGACAATATTGTGAGAGCTTCTCGAACTTCTAACCTTTAGATGAAGAACCAGATTCATCTTGCGAAATGAGGGTTTTCAGCATTGACCCTGAAACATTAAGCACCAGCAACGAGAGTTAAACCCACAAATCTTGAGCGTGACACTGAAAGCTCCACGCCAGAAAGGGGGCGACTTGTAATTTCATTTCTTTTTTGGAAAACAAACTTTACTTCCAGTAGATCCTAAATTTTTCTATCTTTTGGAATCTCAATTTTAGGATGCCATTACTAGTTACATAATGACCTTCGGTAAAAAGGCTAATTTAAATAATGAATAAATTTCACAAAAGTCTAGGTTTTAGAGGTCCATGTAACCCCAAACACCACGTTTCAGCATCACAACGTTTCAGCATACACAGTGACACGTAGACAGACACACACACGCAGTAAGAATTCTGGATCCAATCAAAAGTTTTCGGAAGTCATGCTCCTATTTTTCCATCTCTTTGTATGTTAAAAAAATTATTGTCCTTCCATAAATTGATGGACCTGTGTCCTGCAATTTGCAATAACCTAATGCTCCTGCAAGATCCTCCAATTTTTCATGAATGCGAGATTGATTTGCCTGCTCTAACTAGCAGATCTCCGATTCTTCTCCTTAGCTAGGCAATTGCTGAATGTGAAGGCACGCGGTGTGCCATTGTGCAGGCACACACGCCTGGATGCAAGGCGGCACAGCAGCATTTCTTGTAGCAGTAGTCAGCACGGTTAGAGGGTAGATAGTGTGTGTTGGGAAGCCCTTCTCGCCCAGCATGGTGGCCGGGAGTGCACGAGAGAGGCACTGTGCCACTGCAGGCCGAGGCAGTGCAGTAGACAGAAGAGAGAGGCACTGTGCCATGCAGCCGAGGCAGTGCAGTGAGCAGAGAGGAGCCGGCAGAGGTTGCAGTTACTGGTGATTTGGAGATCGGATACAGAGAAGCCCAAGATGGGAACGGTGCGCATTTTGTCCAAGTGTGGCACCAGAGGAGCAGAATCAGATCAGGATCCAGCATGGCTCCACCTTATCTGCTGAGAGTTGCTGTAGGCTAAAAAAACCATGTTTTGTGTTATATGGCAGATGACCAGTGTTATGTGAAAAAAGTTAAAACCCAGTGTTTTGTATACATATGTGCACATGTAGCTAGTGTTATGTGAAAATCAATAAAAACTGGTGTTCTGTGTAATCCATTAGTATGCAGATGCCTTAAAATTTAGTGGTTATGAATTACTCATAATGTGAACGAAGTGTTGGGTAAGGAGATATCATACCATCTCCACACGGCTCCGTCACGGAATGCATCAGAACAGTGTACTATGTGGTCTTCCTGCCAACTTCAGAATTCTGAACCTTTGATTCCTTATAGAGGTTTTTCATTGCTTCATGGTCTCGCCACTGAAACTGTGCATAGGGTCTGGTACTCGAGCCCTAATGCTCTTCTGACATGCACAAGTGTTCAGATCTCACTGTAGAGCATGGGTAAGCATGACTGATGTGAGTCATTCTCCAATGATGGTCACCCTAGCAAAAAGCCTGGAGGGTTTCCACAGCAGACAAGGTTAATTCCTCACAGTCTCATCCTCGGATGCTCAGTCATCACCTAGTCATCACAAGCCATTCTTTTATCACTTTCAACAAAAATTATGGAATTTAATAGAAAAGGAGTAACTAATGCATCTAGTGGAAGTCCTCACACACCTTTTGGGTTTGTGCAAAGAAACAGAAACAAAAGATAACTTTTTAGGGCAGCCTGAAGTAAACAACTGAGAAGAACAAAAGCATCATACCTCGTAAGAATACCCTGTCATCTTGTCTTGGGTGGTGGGGTTCTCAGCTTCAGAAGAACAGCTGGGGGAGAAGGGGGTGGAGCCCCTGGGGGATGGGGGCAGTTACTCCAATTCAAGACTGGGCTTCTGTGTTCTGTCATTGCCTAGAAGTTCATTCTCTGCTGTTCTTCCAGAGGTAGAAATGACAGGAGCATTGAAAACCACCTCATTTTCAATGAATCACAACAGTCTTCTCAACCACCACATGTCATCACAGGTTGCTTAGTCCTGGAAGACGTTGCACCGTTAGCTCTTCTTTCCATCTGTAACTTGTGAAGTTGGGAAGATGCTACCTCCAGGTTCCCATCCTTATTTCTTTTAGCAATTGTCCCTTATTTTTCACAGATATAGAGGGAGCTCGTGAGATTGAGTTGATTCTGGTAGAGTTGCTGATTTCCTCTGGTCAAGCTGTATAGCAGATATTTCTTTGTTTGAGTATCTTCTGCATGCTTCCTCCGTGGAATGGTCCACACTAGCAGACTTCGAATTAGCCGGTCAGTCAAAGCATTGCTTAGTTCAGCAAGTTTTTCAATCGCTCACGACAATTCATTTCTCCCATTTTTCTCTTCTTCATCTCTGACAATATGAGTTGATTTACTCACTGCATTTGTACTACTATCGTTAATTTTGCTAGCTTTTCCTGTTTTATGAATATCACTCTCCTGGGTAGTTCTAGCAGGAAACTTCTTAGAGGTGAAAAGGCATCCTGTCAGCATCACTAAACTTTGAACTCTTGTAGTACTGGGAGAAATCTTTGAAGGTTCACTTTAGCCTGCTGTGGTTGATATGAATTAGATGTGCTACTTCTTGCAGCAATCCTCTTTGCCTCTCTGCTTATCCTTTCCAGCCGTTTAATCTTCCTCTTCCTGAAATGTTAAAAATAGCTTCTAACTTGATAATCTGCTAGGACAGCAAATAGCTAATTTGTCTTGTCTGTACTTTGTGTTGTAGTTTATTTTTCTTTGGCATGATACATCTTTGCTGATTAATACATGTGTGAGGCAGATCTATGAATTTAATGTTAGTCTTTGGCTAAGTATATAATCTAAATATCATTTCAAATATGACTAGCGCTGCTTTAATTTGCACTGTTTGGAGAACTCAGAATGATATATATTTTCAAAAGAAGCCACGGATTGGCGTTGCAGATGATACATCACAGGTTTCCAGGTGCAAGCAAATGGAGACTGCTCTAAGCTGTGTAGAACAAGAATTCCAAGCGCTGTTGTTATATTGATTTTGAGAATCATCAGAGCTCCACCTCAATGTACTGTGGCCCTGAAGAAGCTCAAAACATCATGGACAGCTGATTTTAGTGGGTTGCTGAAAATTGGGCGGCCATGTAGTGCCATTTGTGCTATAAAGTGTATGTTTTGCATGCTACAGTGCTGAGTGGGAGCTGTGAATGGTTGATGCCTGTGCCTTCTTGCTTTTTGTTCACTGGTGTGCATCAGTTAGGAATTGTAAAATGTGCTGGTAATCTGATATTTATCATGATATAAGCCTCTATTAAAAAAATTAAAAGAACAGTGACGGGAACCTCTGTCCAAACTAGACAAGGTGGCTTCTGACTTTAGTTACCCAAGTTTCGAGCTGCAAATAGCTATTGCTTGCTGTTCCTAGCATCATTTTCTAAACTGTCCTTATTACCTAGTGCCAGCTACAATTTTTCCCTCTTGACGAACTCCATTGCTTCTATGACCAACTGCATAAGGACATCTTCTATCTTGATCAGAAGGAAGAAATGTTTTAAAAGTTTTACTGCCATAATTCTAAGACGACTAAGATTTTGGGACAAAGGAATAGATGCTTTTTAATCAAGTTGGTTTTTTTACAAATAACTGCCATTTAGCAACATTTCCACCAATGCCCATCAATTGCTTATTGCAGTGGTGTACTGTGTTCCAAGACCAACGGCATTTACAGGAAGCACTGTAATAAAGCATTAGTCCTTCTTAAGTCTTGTGGTACATGGAAGGAGAAACAACAGTATCAGTTAGAAGAAAGGGAGACTGAGGAAGTATGGTAGTTTTGCTGGACAAAAAGATGAAATCTGTAGCAGTATGTTCTACTTAGGATCATTTGATCATTTAAAAATATTTTATGAGGTCCAAAGGATGGCAAACATGAGGAAGACAAACGCAACAGGGAGAAAAATGCAACAGTTAATAAGTAAAGCAGAAAATAACACAATAATACCTGCTCTTTCTTTGCCTTTTGAAGGTCTGCTTTATATGCCCGCAGGTTTTGCGCACTTCTTGCATCCATAGCCGGGTTTTTGACGATCAGATCTCCTGGCCGAAGTATCCTTTCTTTTATCCAAATTTCCTGTAACTTCTAAGCTTCTTGTCTTTCTCTAGCTTCTTTGCTTCACCCTCAACCCCCAGCGATACATCCTCTGCATTTGCACCTTCAACCATGATGGCAGGTTGAATCTGCATCTGGCTATCATAGTCCATTGCCGGATCATATCCATATGTAACATCTTCAAATTCACGCTCTGGCATCAACTCATCGGGCTCATAGAAAAGTTGGCCTCCAGCCTTTGCATCTGATGTCTTCTGAACAGTTCCAGGAAGCTCAACATCTATATCAATGGCAGTACAGCTTTCTGGTCCAAGATTATCCTGTGAGTTAGACCTAACAGGTATCATAAAGACTCATCAGCCACACTGGTGCATGTTCTTTTCAATCAGGTTGACTCTTTGTACTGCGCCTCTGCAAAGGTCCAAATAACACCCACTGTCCATTGCTTTTCCTGCCCATAACCATGAAGTCTCACTTGCGCCTCTCCTGTATCCTCCACTCCAGCTTTCTATCTCCTTAATATCACCATCCACAAAGCTCCTACTTCAGCAGAGATCATAAGTTCGTCACCACACAGCATTCTCCTGGGCCTAATCCTCCCATGGGCTGAATTGAAACCAATTGTCTTCCCATCATTGACATCGGCAGAATCTCGTTCCCTAAGAAGAGATCATCAGTGGAATTCTGCTTTCTTTCCTCCTTGATGTGGTGTTCTTCTCACTAACAAATAGGTTCTGCATCATTATCTTTGTCTTCTCTTCAGCTCTTACACCAGAAACTCTGGAAGACATTCCATTTCCTTGGTCTCCATCTTGCCTGTGAACGCTTCATCCTTGCTATACTCATCCATTCAGCTCAAGAATGATTTTTTGCTCTCTTTTTCTTTGAACTAGAGCTCTTAGTGCTTTCGCTTGCTGTATTTAGTGTGTGAACCCGTCACTGTCCTCAGATGCGTACATTTTCAGAACCCGTTTTGTGACTCGCTCTCTGATGAGCCATGCTTTTTTGACGTCACATTGATGTTCCTTATGACAACTACACTGGGTTTCTTCTTGCCTGATCGCTTGCCCTTTTTATGCAACTTGTGCCATGAGAAGCTCTCTATCTTCTGAACCACTCTGGCCACTTTCATCATCCAATGTTTCTGAGTCCATGCTATCTGACGAGTGCTTCCTTGATACTCTCCTCTCTGAGTGGTGGTACCTAGGATCATCCATTGGGGGATAGGGTGGAAGGTAATATGGGTTACCCCAGGGTAGTAAGGCAGCCTTGCAATGGGATTACGGTGGATGAATTGCCCATGGATATGCTGATGTGATATGGACCATGGAGGTACTCCACTGGAGCTCCTGAGTGCTGAGCATCCCTGATCTGTCAAGCAACAAAAGATTGCTCAGATACAACATACAAGAACCCTATCGTTGCAAAAATGGTTATGTAGAAATCATTTGTGCTGTAAAGATTGACTTAAAAGCAGATATGAATTCGATGTGTTTGCACAATAATGAGGCGGGAAGGGAAGCCATTTAAAACTGTAAGAAAGCTACTAGGTGAAAGTAATCAGAAAACGTTTGGACCACAATTCTGAGTAACATTGGTTAGTGAAGTCAATAATGCATGCACAATAACGAACATCATGAAACTGGTTTATCAACCAGACAGTAAATACAAGATAAGAGGGATTCTTTTGAGAGCTTTCTGAAAGCAAGTTTTAGTTATCAAACCAAGCATACCGGCTTTAGCAGCATCTCCACCATTTGCATCTCCATTGGAAACAGAAAGTGTTTCCAGGTTTTGCTTCATGCTGTCTCCCATAAACATAATTCCAGAAGCATTGAAGGGAGGAAATTCAGACCGTGCAGACATCGCTTCAGGCTCAACTTCAATCCATTGACCAGTTTCATGCTTTCTTCTCCACAACTCAGTGAACTGTGTGCACGCCTTCCTATTGATTGATAAAACACCAAAGGTGTTAGGATAAAGGACCTAACACCATACTCATCAACTGTTCCAGTGGTAATTTCGTTTGCTCTTTGATGGAATGTATCCACACCAGACTATTCTGGTGTACTATTCCAGCACAGACTACTTTATATTAATAATATATATAGAATCAAAACGGTTTAGCTGCTGCTATACCCGGTAGCAGGAACAGGGAGAGCAAACAATGTGACAAAAGGTAATCAAATATCTTTGAACTGGAGTTTTTTTCACTGAAGCTATGGGTATATTTGAATCATCATACCAGCATACATACCAAAAACTGAAAAATTCAAAAAAAAACTCAAATATGAGCTGAATTTGGGTATTTCAAATATTGGTGCCTAGGCACCATGGTGTCTCATTTCATTGTCCCGAGAAGTCTTGGTATGCATATGTACTGCAGTGCTAGGCTGCTAGCTATCTCACTGTCGAACGAGCGCCAAAATCAGTCATGGGCACAGAGAAAGAAAAGAATACCTTGCCCTGCTTGTCTATTTTCTGGAGAGAGAAAAACATCCTATCACATACCAGTCGTTGTAGCTACCCCCTACCCTTCTAGCCATTGGAACCATACAACCCACCAGCTCACCACCTCCTCCTCAGTCCTCGCTAATAACCAATGTTCTCCTTGATCCACTCCCCACACTGCCTGGCCGGTGCTGCGCCGTATGCCAAGGAGGACAAGAAGCAGGAACAAAACAGAATTATTTGGCAAAACAGAATCAAATGGTCTGCATTCCGGTTTTGTTGATGACATGGAAAGTTCTGGGCAGTCTAGCCAGGACAAAGCGATATGGATAAGTATGGATGATCCTAATATGCTCATAGAATTGCTCTTCTCACAACTTTGTGACTTGATCAAGGAGGTCACGGAATAGTAGGTGATTTCCAGTTGTTATGGTCATTAAGCGATTCAAGTGTAGATATTAAAAGTAGGATGTGCCATCTATAATGTTGTTTATGCAGCTAATGTTTAAGCTTTTGCAGAAAGTAGCCTGGGATTTTATGGTTGAAGATACTTGTATGTTGCAACAACTATCAGCATTGGAATATGGCCTATACTTTGGATTAAGCCCATGTTAATAGAACCAGAATAGTATAAAAGAAAAATGTAGTGTAGTAACATATAGCAATATAGATTAGGCTCCAGATAAATTAGCAGCCATGTGAAAAATGTACAGGGTATTCAAAATGAGATATCCAATTCAGCAAGCAAGACACTACCTGGGCATAAAAGGTTGTAATACTTACATCAAGCGTGAAGCACCAAAACGGTTTGCGAATGTGATCAAATATCCCAGGTTGTCGATATTAAACCCAGCCGCTACAGCACGTGCAAAGGCCATAGCCTGCTCCTTACGTAAGACAGTTTTGCGAGTCTCCAGCACTCTAAGCAATTGAACTCTGCAAAGTATGAAACATGTAAAGAAATGGTTCCATTAGCATCTCAGACGCACACTTTGTCCAAAACAATAAAAGCAATGCAGATCAAGACTCTTCTAAAACAAAATGCAGATAAAGACCTTAAATGTTACATGTGACATGTCACTTCACTATATGATTATTCAACCAAAATGTGCATAAGGACCTTACATGCTCCACACACTGTGTTACTTCATTACATGGCAATGCAATGAGCATGTGTGTTTCTTCATTAAGTAGGAGCATGTATTGCTACATGAAAATTATCTAATTTAAGACATTACATGTTCCATGTAAACCAGTTTTGTTGCCAGACATTACACAAGTTTAGGCAACATGTCACGGAAAAAAGGAGGATTTTAAGCATAGGAATACTTTGAATTCTCCTCCTGAGTTGCATTATCATTCTGCACAGGTGGAGGTGGTTGCATGCCCGGCTGCCATGAACACAGAATATCAGAATTATATGGCACAATTTGAGAAAGAAGAAAGCTTTATCCGTGCAACTTTACCTTGTACAGAACAAGTGCTTTATCCACATCAGGATCATAACTTGTCTTGCTACCTGTAAGCACCATTCAGCAGCAGAGCAAAAGATACAAAATGTTACTCCGAATTATTTGCAGTTCAGATCGACACATCATGAGAACATTCACTCATTGTTTCATGTAACAGAGAGTAAAGCTCTTGTGCACATTTAAGGTAAAAAAACTTAGAACCATCTTAAAAATAAATAGGTTACATTATGCTTGGTAAAAGGTGAACCAATTGGTTTTACTAGTGATAATTGCACAAACAGTATAAATTGCCATTTCCCTTGTACATCCTATTACATTTTTAAAGTTTTATTATGTACCTAACTCAACAGTTGCGTCTGATGTTACATTACACCAACTCCTATAATGAATAGATTAGATTCTAAAACAGCATGGCCTGCATGCTACATGCAAGTTTTGTGGTCCTAGCCATATACACATAATTTTCGGTTCTCAATAAGTATTGCTGAAAAATTAGGTGACCAAGAGAGAAAGCTTCATAGATATGCTGTCTGTTCAATGCATTATGCATCACGATGAAAAGAAAGAACAGCAAGTGCTATTACCTCCAATGCATTCCACCAGCTTTTCATTATAATCTTCTAGCTAGCAAAGCACAAAGAAGAGCAAATCACATCATATTTCTAATATTAAGCAGTACACGTTATAGCATAAAATTCTATACTTACAGATCTCAATCCAAGATTGTCACTGCCCTGGACAGTGATGGCATCCGCGATCTGCAATATCTCAGACTCTATAGTCGTTACTCGCTCCAGGACCTCCGGTGTACTCACGAAACGGACAAACCTGCCAAAAACCAAAAACCATGCAAATGGTCACCAACTGACAATGTCATGAGCTATCAGCAAATGCGATCCAACCGAAGCACAGCACCAACCTCTCTACGGTGCCCCTTGTAAACCATGGTGCATCAACCTCTGTGTCTGCCTCAAGTGTGATGGAGTATCCTCCCTTTGCAATCTGTTCTTGGGCAACCTTGAGATGTGCGACGAACGGGTTCAGCAAACCAGAGGCTATCTTCTCCTTCCGTCCATTTGCTATCACAACTAAATCACACCTACAGAAAGAGGGGGCGAAACAGAAAAAAAAATTGACCACGATGTGCAATGGAAGTGATGCGCTCACTGCTGGAGCTACAGCCACGAAGGCACAAGTGTCACTGTGCATAGCAGCAAGCAAGCAGTAACAGTAGAAGTTGAGTAATCCGAATGATACTCCATATTAGATCTAGGTTAGTTTGTGACTTGGCCATTTGACATGAGACGCCATCCCATCCCACAGGTTGAAGAAAGATGGCAATTTTACCATGTCCGGCAATCCCCAATGGAAGGACCGAAGTTGTACTCGCGCAAAGATGAAACATGGATCACACCACCACGAACAACAGAAGAAGAAGAAGAAGAAGATCCGGGTACTGACCTTGTGCGGGTGGGGGTGAGCTGGAACACCGCTGAATCAACGCGCGTCTCCGGCCTCATTGCAGAGCGATTCTTCCCAATCCCTCCGTGTCTTCAGATCTTGGAGTATGGTTGGATCATCAGATGCTAGGGACCCAGCGGAGCGGAGGAATGAAAGAGAGAATTTTGGAGCAGGAGCAAATGCAAATGCAGTACTAGGATTGATTGGATTCCTTGTTACTAGTACTCCTAGTAGGAAAAATTATAGAAACAGAGATAAATATCAAGGGCAGGAAAGAAAGAAAGAAAAATAAATAGTAGTAAATTAGATAGATGAACGTGGAGGGAGCCAAAGGAGAGAGGGGGAGACTGGGGCAGACACAGAGACACAAGAGTTGGCTTTTATTATTGGAGATGGAGGTTGTTGGATTAGAAATGAAGAAACTTTTTTTAGAATAATGAGAAAATGAAGAAACTTTTTTTAAGAATAACGAGAAATGGAGAAACTATGCTATCTCGAAATTATGTAGTATCAGTTAATGAATGATTTAATGATGTAGTAACAATGATGAGGTGGTTGTATTGTATAGCTAGGGCTCCTTTGGATTAAAGGATTTTTAAAAGAATTTTAGAGAATTCGAAACCTTTGAAATTTTTTTCTATGAGATCCTTTAGAAAAAAAAATAGGATATCAAAATTCCAATAAATTTGTCTCCTATGCCTCCGATTTTATAGAAAAACAATCATGAGCTCAAATCTCATGTTTTTATTTGTTAGAAGACTCCTTTTCTCTCTCTATTGCATACAAGTTTCTTTAAAAATTTTGTGTTTATTTTCTACGAACCATTCAAAAATATTAAGTCTAGTATTTCTGTGTTTTAAATTTTTATAAAGGAGGCGTTGGTTGTATTGCATGTGGTAGATGAGAGAGAGAGAGGGGGGAGGCAGGCCAACTCAAGCAGCGGTTGTTGTTTCTTCTTCAGTCAGGTCAGGTGCAGGTGCGACCTTCATCCATTCCATCGAGGTTAGCGGCCGGAACGAAGCTGACTAGTGAATCTTCCATGATTTCCATCCATATGAGATGAGATGAGCTGGGCATTCATCCCATTCTTTTTAGATAATGGGGCATTCGTCCCAATTGCCAGTAGAGTAGGCGCCACCCCTGCTTCACTGATTGGTTGGTGAAAGAATAAAGGAGACATTTATTTATTTACATGGCACAGCTAACTAATCTCGCTTGATCGCTGGAATGGGTGATACGTCTCATCATCATCGACCGGTGGCCATCAATTACCTACCTGACGCTACAACAGTCACCGAGTGAGTCGAGTCGGCATATATACGATACGAGTTTATAAATAAATCGTGCCTCCTAATTTAATTCTAATTAGGGAGTCGCCTAGAATAGATTAGATCCAGCTCCGCCGTTGGTTGATGCGTCCATCCATCATCCATCCCCAAATTAGCCGCTGCGCCTGCATATATATTATATAAACGAATTGATTGATTGATTGGCTTCGTCTCTCTTTTGCCTATCGATTAGAGAGAGGCATTATTAAGAGGCGCAGTAAACAAAGATGGTGAGGCGGCAGCAGCAGATGTGGCTGGTGGTGGTGATGCTGTGCTGGGCGCTGCTGGCGACGGCGGCGCAGGGCAACTGCCGCGACGAGTGCATCGCCGGCTGCCACGGCTGGGCCATCGTCTGCTACCTCTCCTGCAACAGCGCCTGCCTCGGCGAAGTCGGCATCTCCACCATGAACACGGCGATGCCACAGCCTCCATCACAGCACCAGGCACACTCGGTCTCCCTGCTCAGGGGTCTCAAGCCAGACAAAGTCTGAATCTATACGCCTCATATTCCACTGCTCTCTATATCATTATTAATTTACACATCACACGTTCCACATACATTACTATTGTCAACGGAACTTCTGCCCTCAATCATGTACACCTAAAGTAAAAAAAGTAAAGACGTCGTCGTCGTCGTAAAGCTACCTTGTAACAAAGCCAACGAATCAGAGAGAGCAGCAAAAGGGGAGGGAGGGAGGAAAAAAAACAGAAACTCTATACGTACATAATATGGGTATGGGAGGCTATGCAAGTTAGGATTCTGGCTGCCGTCGCGCTGCTTCCTTCTCTTCATCTCCAGCACCGACCGTCCTTCATTTCCACAGTTTCACGGATCTGTCATGGCTTGCAGAAGCAATCATCCCAGTGAATTGAGAGTGTGCCAGAGCAGCTATAAGGCCTTCATGTGCCTGGACCGTGTTTCTGTGGTTATCTGACAAGCTCGATAGCTCCATTGTCTGCACAAATGACATCAACCAGTTGCCATGCGGTTAAAAAGTCTTTGGACACACAAGATATGCTCAAGGAGGAGCAAGTGAATATAGGTAGCATTTCATAAGACATGTAATATGTGCTCTGGTAAAATAAAATGAAACCGCATGCTCTGATAAACCAAAACAAGTCCAGATACTTCAAATTGGAATCATAAAGTGCTATCTCAGTGAGGCCCACGTAATATTTAGACCTCGCACCAATTTTTGCAACATAGGGTTTGCTAGTGCTCTGCTATTTACATTGATTCCACCAGGGCGCCCCAATGTTTATATGTGACCTAGCAAGAGGAAAATAGTGTAGTTATCTTATCCTACTTGGAATCAGTGAAGCCATACGATCAGTGTCCTAAAAAATCGCATTCTCTCTTTCACCCTTCCCCCTAATACCCCCCAATCTCACTCCAACACATGGCCTCCCTCTCCCCTCCATGTTCTGGTAGGAGAGAAAACGTGAAAAAAAGAAAAGAAAAAAGAACAAGTTTCTAAGCTCCTAATGATCATGGTAAAAGGTGTTCCTATCGAGCACGTTGGCAATCGCAGAATGTCACATTACAGTTAGATATGTAAAGGATTTACCTGATAACCACCAACTATCAGAACATTCGGATATCTTGGATGAAATATGCAAGACTGGTATTGGTTTCCATGAGATCTTAACTCATGGATGCATGCGCCTGATGCTACCGACCAGACCTTTACAGTATCCTGACTTACAGATGCCAGACGTTCACCCTTTTCATCCCAACAGATGCAGCTCACCTCATTGGTATGAACCTAACTCAAGCAACAAAACAATGATTGATTACCTTGCATTGCAAAAGCTGCATAAGAACAAGCATCTCATGTGTAACTGATTACCTTAGGCAGTGAGTGCAAACTTGTCTCCTTTTCAACATCAACAATATTCACGATACTTCCAGTTGCCACAGCAAGGAGCTGTCCACTTAGAGGCTGAAACCTGACTCGACCAGTACCACCCTGTTTCATCTGTAACGACATCAAGTATATATCATTGAATTGGTCCAAATATGAACAGTTTACAAATTTTAGAGGATAAGGCACCAAGGACCAACCCTAGAGATACTTGAAACTGTACTTTGACCGATTTTCCAGAAGCAAATTTCTCCATTGTCGTCACAAGAGCATAGAACCTCCGTAGATTTCGGGTGAAAATCTACTGACGTTACATGGGAGCTATGTCCATGAAAAGTCTGTACAGCACCAGTTCGCTGGAAAATTCCAGAACACGTTTGAACTTAGGTTACCAGCAAAGCATTGATTTGACTGCCTCATACTCAACCACGGCATCATGAAATGGAACAAAAACTAAAATCACAAGGCATTTGTCCACGGTACATGCGCAAGCATTTATTATGTGCGAGTGATTAGCCTATGGAATACATGACATGACAAGAAGTTCCACAGAAAATATTAAATGATAGCTTACAATAGTACTATTCAGATTCTTGCATATAGTTTGCATTTAGCAACTAGTGCTTTATACCTCAATATCAACTTTCAAAACTAACAGTATCCCTGTAACAAATGAGGCAAGATTTATATTTTCAAGTTCGGATATGCAGAAGACAAGGCACTCATGTGCAGCATTAAAATATGATAGTACTCTGACAAGGACCTCAAGTGCTACGAGTGTTGTATACATATCTAGGGAAAATCACCTATAGCAAATCTTGGGTCATACTCCCTCCATTCCAAAATATAGCTACCTAGGAGTGTTTTGGTTAAGGATTGGGGTGAAAGTTCTAAAATACCCTCATTAATAGATGGTGGGGTGATGAGAATTAAGAATAGTATGTGTGGGGTGTGGGTCTCGAGGGTTCATCAGATGATGGGGCCCACTAGGGGTAGCATGGAAAGTAATGGAGTAAAAGTCACCTTTTACATGTCCTAAGTAGTTATATTTGAGACAAAATTTAAACCTAAAGGTAGCTATATTTTGGGATGGAGGGAGTAACAACTGATTCTCATGTGGGCCATTGGTTAAGATTTAGATAGATCAAATATAGAGAGATGTGGCAGCTATTAAAAGTGCCCCCTATCAGGTCAAGGTTACCTATCATAGCCATTACTTCCTTCTTTTATTCTGATTCGGCAGCCCATGCGATGAGTGCCACAGTAGCACCCATAGACAAGTTTGTGCTACAAAGTTCCCCAAAAGCTTCCTTGTTTGCAAGAGAAAGCTTTCCAAAAACAGTAAGATACATAGGTGATCTAGGTTTGCGGTGATCTCTTGCCACAATCAGAAAGTAAAAGTTTACGATATAACGTCAATAGCCAGCTGTAAAACGAACTAAAAGGCAGCATATCTTACCTTAAAAGATATAAAAGTCAGAAAATTACTAGTAAAGGAGGAAAATAGATAGATAAAAAGAGTAAAAGGAAAATTACTTCAACTGCATTCCATAGTCGAACAGTTCCGTCGGAAGATGATGTAGCTAACTGAGTTGAGTTTGGTTTGAATCTTATATCTGTAATAAAGTTTGTATGCTCTTCTATTTTAGTATCCATGCTAAGATTGTCCATATTCCAGAGGAAGACCTGCAACATTATAGAATTCTTTACAACCAAATATGCCCCAGATATACAAACATCTTTACTTATCTTCCCAGGTCAAATAGAAGAAAAAGACACTAACAAAATTACAACATCTTTTTGCATATAAAAGTGGGGTAGTGGGTGTACAGAATAGACAATGATGAAATTTCATTACAGGAAACACAATCTTCATTAGAGTAGACAGTGATAACTGTGTGGAAACATCAAAATTATTTTTATTAGTTGAATTGTAATTATAGAAAAAAATAGCAATAATCTGGCAAGAAATATATATTGTTACAATCTGGCACAAGACAGTAACTTCTTGCGACAGAAATTGTTAGCTCCCCTCAGAATATATAATAGAGTTTAACAAAGCAACCTTTTTCTCGTGGCCAGCACTAGCCAGTAATTTCCCATCTGTAGAGAAGTGACAGCAAACAACCTTATTGTTGCTTGTACGGTTATTACCAAACTCACTCAAGGAGAGACCTACACAAGAATGAACCTTTTTCTAAATGTTTCTCAGTGCACAGATGTATGACACAAATCAAGCACTTAAAATATTTACCCTTTAAGGAATCCTGCTCCGAGGACCCTTTCTTCAATGCAGCAAATATGTCTCGCCCATCTCCATCATCATTTGACAAAAACGAATCAACATTTTCATCAAAATCGACAAAACTATCCAGATTGTCCTGTCATTAACAGAAGTTACTCAAGCACAGCCAACTGATTGCCAAAAACTGATACTATCAACGAAAGAGCACAGCACATACCATTTGATTTGAGGATGAAGCAAGTCCACTGGTTCCATCTGCACCGCAAATTAATGAACTCTTTTGTACAATGCTAGCCACCGGTATCCCACCACCAGGAGTATGAGTGGAAGGAGTTGAGGGTGGAGAAGGGCCAACAGTATTTCCTGTGCCTGTACTATTAGCTGCGCCAGAAGAAGTTGGTTTCCGTTTTCTAGTATTCTGGATATCAACAATAATTGGAACACTCAGGTATCGCCTAAATAGAGTTAGGAAACTTAATATTCCTTTGAACATCTCAAGCTAATTAGTTCATTCCACCTGTTGCAATTGCTGCTGCTGCTGCAATTCCATAAGACGGTGACCTGAGGGCTGCTGCATCTGAGCCATCTTCAACTAATAGGATTGCAAAATGGTGTGTGCAGTCAATGAATACATGCATACAGTATTAAAAAACGACAAAACTACCAGATTATTAGAAAATAAAACAAAAGTACAAAACTACCAGATTAATCTCCATACAAATTTCAAAGAAAATTTCGCAAGTAATTATCACAGAGAACAAGGGACAGAAAGTGAACCACTATTGTAAAGTGTTTAATTGAAATAGGTGAATGTATTGATAGAACCGTAGAAATAATATAAACTGAAACACGATTCATTTGAAAGAAAAACTTAGGTCATGATGGGAATGGTGAATTTATTGTCAAACTTATGTTTGGACAGGACATAACTCATAAATATTTTTTCTCGGAACCGATAACATACTGACCTTCATCATATAATCTGATTCATCTGGTCGAACCTTTGGAGAACCAGATGGAGCTGGAGAACCCAGTCTAGCAAGATCATTCTGTGATTGTGCTTGAGCAATTAATTGCTGTTGTGGCGATAAAAGTTGAAATTGGTTTGGAGATGCCATCAACTGCTTCTGCACACCTAAATTTGACCGGAGTTGGTCGAAACCTGGGACCTTCAGCAAGCAGTAGGTAAGCTTCTCAAGCAAAAAGGAGAAGTATACAAGCATGGAATGGGTATATCAGCAAACTCACTGTTAGAGGCCAGCCTTTCAGTGGTACACTACCAACACCTTGATTTAGTCCTAAGTGGAGGCAAAAGAATTATAAGGAAAGATGTTTCCATCATTTACTGGAAGTTAGTCCAACACAGATGGCAACAATGCTAACTAGATACAAATAAATCAGGAAATACCCAAGCATGAATCCTGGGGCTAAAGCTTATCTTCCATCTGAGAATACTAGGCATAAAAAATACTGGTGTGCAAAAACAGAATTTTATGGGAATGTCGTGAGCCCAAAGTCCAAGGTTACCATCGAGAAACAGAGAGAACAGCCATAGTTCTGTGATCGTCAGTAACTCACCAGTGGAAACTAATCCAGATTTCGGTTGCATCATCCCTGATCCATACAACGTGGAAGGGTCTGTAGGCATTGATCTTTGTGACATTGCAACATCACCTTTCATGTCCTTGAAAATAGTTGGATAGAGAGTTAGAGGTGAGAAGCGGTAGGCAGGTGCATAAAACTACGAGTTTGAGAAGATGGAATGTATTACAGGTTGCTGGTTTCTTGAGTGGATCTGCTGCAGAGCAGATATATTGACTGAGCTACCCTGAACCAGTTGTCTGAATGGCGGGAATTTTGATGAGAAACAGAACCCGAGTAATGTTTGAGATGGTGGTGGGAAAAGATAGATAGTAAGAAGTTACCCAGTTTGGTTAGTTGCTGATTTGAGAAGAGCAATCCTGTTTGCGTCTAGGAGTTGGTGCGAAGCATCGGAGTCGGCAGGATTGGAGTTCCTCATTCGGTCTTGCATCATTTTAGAAGCGAGGGCAGCGGAAACATCAGAGTTGAGAGCGTCCATAGCAGCATTGAGAGGGGGATGAGTCGGTGCATCTCTTCGCTGCAGGTGGGCATTCTGCTGCTGCTGCAGTAGCTGGAGCCTCATCTGCTGTTCCCTAGACTTGAGCTAAAAAGAGGAAGGCAAGAGCATTAGAGATGGTTTGTTCGTGGCATGATGATGATGATGATAGCAATGTATTAGTATTAGTAGATATACGTCTATAGGAGGCGCCTGTGGTGGCTTGTCTCTTGTTCTTGCATCGAAGATGTCCCAGAAGATGGACCACCACTCGAAGAGGAAGCCTCCAGGAGCATCGATGGCTGCGTTGGCAGGACGGATGAGAAGAGAAGGAGAAGCAAGAGGAGAGGAGGGGCATAGCGTACGTACCTACGGGGTCGGTGGCGACCTTGCCCTCGGTCATGAAGGCCTTCGCGGTGTTGTGGAGGTTGCGCTTCACCAGGTAGTCGTAGATGTACACGTCCAGCCTGGAATCGCTCGCATCGGATCAGATCAGGCATCAATCAGTTCATCCACACCAAATCGAAATCGAAGAATCAAGGAGGAATCAAGGTAGGAGAGGAAATTCACTGAGACGCACATCTTATCTGCCTCCCAGTTGCTCCGCGCCATCGATCGATCTAGGAGGATCAGCAGCAGCAGCAGCAGCAGGAGGCGGCGGAGGCGGCGGCGGAGGAGCAGACGGCGACGAGGAGATGTCCCCAATCGAATTTCGCTCGGAGATGTAGTGTTGCGGTTGCGCTGGAATCGAACAAGAAGAATCAATCGGATTATGGCAATGGGAATTGGCTGACATTGGGCCCCCACCTCTTTTCTTAGGTCAAACTGACCGCCTGCCTGCCTCCCTCCTTCAGGAAAGCAGCTAAACGCATGAGCTGTTTCAATTGCTTTATTGTTCTCGCTTATAAACCACAATTAAAATAAAAAACGTTATTAGTGTATTATTATTAACTATTATAAACTTGAAAAACAGATCTATTTGATTTTTTAAGATACTTTCATATAGAAAGTTTTACAAAAAAAACATATCGTTTAACAGTTCAGAAAACATACTCACGAGAAACTTCTCGTGGAAATAAGCCAAAGGAAGAAGCCGGAACGAACGAGGTGTAAGTAATCGTGCATATACAACCCACGTTTTCGTAATATATATTGTTATAAAACAGAAACATATCAAATTGTCTGTTCATTTTTATTTTCTATTGATTCTATTGAGTCATAGTTGCAAAATAAAAAATTTCTGCTAAGCCATTGATGTCTACCTGAAGTATAAATGATAAATGGGGGACCTTCTTCAATGCAAATAAGCAATTGACCTCCTCGGCCCGCTCTTGTTTTCACTTCCATTTTAAAACAAAAACAGAGGGACTCCTGAGCTTAACTTCCATTTCATTCAAAAAAAAAAGTAGTAAAATGGCAACCTTTGTTCCATATGAAATCCATCACAAGTTTTAAAATTGGTGTAGTAAAGTCACTAAGGCTACTTTTCTAGATTCATGCTCTCAATGGGCGCACACCTAGCTACACACTGAGCTAGGGCGAGGATGCTCTGGCGGTCTGGCCAGGTGACAGAGACTTGCCTCCTCAGTCATCGTCCTCGCAACCTCTAACCAGGTTCATCACTTGTTCTCGAAAACCCTCTTGTGGTGTTCCCGCCAGATCGACCAGAGGCACAGCATAGCAATGGTGTCAAATCAGAAGGCAATTATAGAACAATCCTCTCATCACAGTAATCTGCAACCAACCTGTTGTTATCTCAAAGATAAACATCTAGCAACACGATCTTGTAATTAGTAAAATGCAACAAAGGAGAAAAGTCCAAACCTGAATGAATGTATTGGTTCATGATTTGGTTTCAAATTATTCTCTACGACTCAGTTGTGATTTCTGAACATGTGACCCCTAGCTAGATGTTCAAACTAAAAACACCTCTGTACCATAACAACAAGAATGCATGTCCCATAGCAACATAAATCTCTAGTACTAAGAAATAGCATATAAAGATTAAATATGGTAACCATTTGATCATACCAGATTATGTAGGAGTTTCTTTCGTAAACAACATATTAAAAAAAGAGATTTGATCCTTAGGGCTTTCAGCTTGTCAAATTAAGTGTCTATAAAAAAAGTATGCTTCTACTGCCTCTAGCAAACTCAGTGTCTCATACTATGCTGCTGATGCATGCTCCAGTTCTTGAGAATGTCACAAATATATATATAACTATAGATCTACTGAACAAGGAAATAATTCTGGGCTTTCGCCTCATCAAATTCAGTGTCCTCTTCAGCAATTTTATGTAATTCAACAAATAAAATCAGAAAGTGCATTTGTAACCAAGCAAGAAAATAATTCACCAAATAAATCCTGAGGTAATGTATCTAACATGTACATCAATTGAAGCTTACAGGGCCACAGATTTAATCTTGGCACTCCCTGAAGCATTCCCTTTACATAAAATAATCTACCCGGCTTTTATGAACCCTTGAATGAATTTCCAGAGGCTTGTAATTTTCATACGAGATGTATAATTAGAGGCAACTTTTGTCAACCATGATTTTAAAACATGAAAAGCACCGTGAGTAATAATTTCCAGGCCAGGTTAAGGGCCGGATGAATAACAAGTTGGGAGTTTATTGAAATTTTGTATAGGCGAGAAGGCATCTTAGAACAGAGCTTTCAATATCTTCCTGACATTCACGTGAGTGCATAGAGAGAAATTATCCGTAAACATAAGATGGTGGTCAGCAGTTTCTTGCTTGTTAAGACCTTGCAGTTCCCTGTGCCTAACAAGATGAGATAAATTTCTTGTGATTTTAAGAGGCTAAACTATAGATGAAGATTTACCTAATGATCATTCTAAAGTGTAGAGGGTAGGCACACTGACATTCGTTCATTTAGCTGCCAAGCTGTTATGACAGGAATTGGTTGCTTCTTTGTCTCTTCACTGTATATCTGGTTCCTTTGAAGAAATATTCAGGGTTAGCATGGTCACATGTATGACTTCACAATTCTTTACGAGCTCACATAATAATTGTATAATCATAATCCTTTGTTATATACTTAATATTTCGATGCTATGAGAGACCAAATAGTGGTCCTTGAACAGATGGCGTCCTCATACATTGAAGAAATACAATTCTGAATAGTAGTTATATTTACGTTAAGGATGCATACCGGGGATCAGCTCCATATAATGATATATGAACCCACCCAACTGGCTTTGAAAGCTCCAGTCTCTTAATTTCCTACAGACACGAGCAAATTATGATACATCATAATCTGGCATTTATGTTTTAAGCATGATTTATATAACTACAGACACGAGCAAGATTAGAGGAGACATGATTTATCTTTTAGCTGGTCACATATGTTTGGGTTTCGAAAACAAATACAGTATACCCTACAAATGGCTTCTTAGGTGTATCTCTGTATTTCAATCTTCTTACATCCTCGAAAAAATAGAAAAAGACTAATCTTGGGCTAGGCAAGATTGGATTGTAATTGTTCTTGCAGATGATAGCAACATGGTGGATTGACGCGAGAAGTTCTTTTTTGTTCTGTTCGGTGGGAATGATCAATTTGGGTGAAGCGGGCATCATTTGTATAAAAGTTTTGGTTTCTATCGGAAAGATTATCTGTACAAAGCACTGTGAGGTTTTAACATGCTGCATATAAGAGGGTGATATCAAAATTTTGGCTTTGTGCTTATTTGGAACCCAAGGACAAGAGAATAAAGTAATCCATCTTGGATAGAAAATGGAATCAATTAATAATTTAGCATTCTGACAACACTCTATTTTATCTTATTGTGTCCATACGACTTTCAGACAAGTCAGCATGAATGAAGGAAAAAATCCCATATAGCTCACGAGAAAAGGAAAACACATGATTAAATTAAAAAAAACTAAATACATAAATGGGAATACCCAGAAGCTGAACCACAATAGCTTGAGCTAGAACTGAATTTTAATCTTAAAAGCATCCATGAGGTATTTTAATGAAACAATTATTGCCAAAAACTTGAATCTTTGATTTGTAAGAACAAAATAATCATCGTTGCAAATTTCTGTCACCACCATGCATAATCCATGGAGGCGTATATTCATTATATTTCAATGACAAAAAATACAGATGATTTCATTATAAAATAACAGCTCCAATGCAAGTTGGAGGAACTAATCAACAGTGGTCAATATATACAAATTGGAAATAACAGCTCCAATGCAACACTTTTAGTTGGAAACGAGCATGCAGTACTTTAAGTAATCAGCTAATAGGCAAACTCTATTTGAGAATAGCAGTGCAGGATGTAACCTAAACCGCCAATGGGCAAAATCCATGAAAAAATAGCCATGCAGGACAAAACCTAATGCACACTAACCAGCAAGCCTGCCTGCGCCCACGTTTCCTGGGGTCTGGAGCAGCTGGAATATCTAAACAGCTAATTTCCAAAAATCGTAAACAGGCTGCGATAACTAATAAAATTCCCAACAACATAGAAGCAGTACCTAATTTATCATTAAATAAAATTACTGTTCTAGCTCCTACATAATCAGTTATTCAGGTAATAGAAAGTCAAGCAGGGAACTACATAATCCTACAGTCCACATAAAGCTGCAGACCAACACACCTACAAGCATGCAGTTCTGCAACCAAGAGCCACAAATCACAGAATGGGAAATACTTAGTAATACACAATGAGGCAAAAACTAATTAGCTAGCTATCACCTGCAGCCAATCTGTGACGTCTAGCAGAGGGAGCCGGACTGCTGGAGGAGTCGAGGAGAGGCCCAGTAGAGGCTATAGGGTGCTGGGCGGCCGATGGCAGGGGGTCAGGGGGCAGACAGGGGACTCCGCGCGCCGGCCAGTGGCGATGGGGAGAGGTGAGCCCGGTGTCCTGCTCGCTGGCGGTGGAGGAGCTTGGGGGAGCCGAGTCCAGCGTCCTGCTCCCCCGGCGGTGGTGGCTGTAACGTCCGCTTTCAGCAGGACGCTAAACTATTATTTTTACTAAAATTTATATGTGAAAATTTCGATTCTTCTGTTGTGCGTCGTAAGTTGTGTCTGCATCTCAATTCGTATGTCCTGTTTGGTAGAGTTCTTGATTCAATGATTTTGATTTGGCTAAAAATATTAGCTCTTGATTCTAATAGGGGACTTTTAGATAAATTATCTATATTATCCCTGTATTAACAAGAGATTTAATTTGTACAAATTTTCTATAGCTTAATATAATACTAATAATTATTATAACTACTCATATATATGTATCAATATTTTTACAATTACTTGTAAAAAAACTTTCAAATAAGGTTAAACAACACAACAAGCTCAATGAATTTGCACCAAATAGCCAATCTATTTCAATATTGCACTCACAGTTTGAGTTCTTGCATAATACCATGGTTACATATTTTTAAGAGTTCTTACAAAAGAAAAATATACTAACCAGAGTTCATATGAGAACTTTCATCTAGATTACCATAATGCACTTGCTAGGTCATCATGAAATCTATCCATGGATCTATCACTAGGGTGTACAGTTGAGGTATCTGATGCATTTTGAGAGACCGCATATTTTGCATATCTTGCAGGAATAGTTAGCACATAATTTAGATCTCGATCACATCTGGTGAAATACTTGTCAGATGTACAATTCTGACGTATAAAGTTGTGAAGACACATGGTCGCTACAACAATCATTTCTTACTTGTGTATTGGATAGATAGACATCTTTAAAAGGATTCATCATTTCATCTTCCATACACCAAAGGTGCTCAACGACATTGCGTGGCTTGAGTGACATTGGTTGAAATACTCTTGCTCACTACTTGGTAGATGGCCTCTTCTCCATTCAGGAACATGGTATCTTTGCCCCTTGTATAGTGCCATATATCCCCTATTTTGGTAGCCAGCATCAACAACATAGTATTTACCTACAATATTTGCATTTAGTCAACGTTATATATATATACCATAAAAATTAGTCGAAAAAAATTCTACATGATTTACACAATAGCATACCTTATGGAGGATGTGAAAATATATCCTTATCAACATCTAATGCATGATAAAGGGCGCTTGTGTCATGCATAGAACATGGTTGTCCAATAGAATCATATGTAAAGCGCATGTCGAAGTTGACCACTACCATCACATTTTGAGTAGGACTAGAGACCGGTGGCGGTGGCACGGCGGGGGCCCGACGGCGTCGGTGCGGCGCGACCCAAGGGCGGTGGCGCGGCGGACTGGAGATTGGCGGTGGCGGCGCGATGGGGGTCTGACGGCATCGGCGCAGCGGGGGCTCGATGGCGTCGGCGCGGCGCGGACCCGAGGGCGGCGGTGCAGCGGGGGCCCGACGGGCGCGGCGGACTGGAGACCAGCGGCAGCAGTGGCACTGGAGTCCTGACAGCGCTGACGATTGGAGACCCGACGGCGGCGACGTCGTCTGGATCCCCAAGACTAGGGCGAGGTGAGTCTCCTCGACTCGGTTGGATGGGGACGGGATGGAGGGGTATACCCAGTGGCAGGCAGGTAGTTTTTGTGAAACATTGTGGGGATTTTCATATGTGGTTCGTTGGATTTCCACGAGAAGCCACAAAATGTCCGATTCTCTGGTCGCACGTAAAAAACGGAATCACAGCGGATCAATTCGGGTGGGAAGCGGATGGATTTTTTGTCTGTTTGGTTCAACTCCAGTTGATTTGACTGAGAATTGCCTTTGAGAATCCCTACCAAACGGGGCTGCAATCCTATCTTTGATCTCGATAATCCCTCCTTTCCAAAAACCTCCGTTCCAAAAGAAATCCCCGAATCTTAATCGTTGTATTCAAGTTCGCCTCAAAATCCTGACGACAACTCCCTCGGTTTCTCCCCTGAGATATCTCCGCCTCGACATCTGAACCGATGCTTCAAAATCTTGCTTTGATAATCGTTCTGAATATCCGAATCAAAACCCTAAACATCCCCTTTGAATCCTCTATGTAAATCCCCTTCAATTCTCTCTCATTTGGACTCCAACAAAACCCTGAGTCTAATCTGGGAATCAAATCCCTTTACAACCAATATGCACATGTATATATATACACAAATATATGTATACGTGTCCATATATGTCCACCAATACATATATGTATATATATATATATATATATATATATATATATATATATAAGTATGCCCACATACCTGCGTGTATATATATGTGACACCTATCGACCCATCTATCCATCCTTATTCCCTTGAATCCCCAAATAAAATCCCGAGTGATATATATATCTTGGGCATCAAACCTCTATCCAAATCCTTTCCACCGATATGTGTATATATATATATGTGTGTGTGTGTGTGTGCATGTATATATGTATGTATGTATATCTGAGAATGTATATACATGTATGCATATACAAATATACACAGGCATATATACAAGTATCGATCCTTCACCTCCGATCCTCTAAAAATTCCTTGAATAATCCTTCCCTTGTGTTTCCCTTCATATAAGTCCTTAAGTGCCACAATACAAAATTAAATACCAAAATAGTCATTTTTCCACTTGGGACCCTTCCAGGAATTTCCTGGTATTTCTTGAATTCAAATATAAAAATTTGAGTTCAAATCTCTTTTGAAATCTTCCAAAATCCCTCCAAACAAATCCTGAGAAAATGAAAATCCTGACTATTCTCTCTGGGCCGATTTCCTTCCCCGGCCTAGCTCTGTGCCCCCGAGAGAGCCCCCTCTAGCCGATGGATTGCGGCCACGTGCCCCTGTGCGCAGCACCGCCGTCGATTTCCTATCATCGCCGCTAGGCTGCGTGAGCCACGCCGAGCACCGACAGATGACGCCACGTGTCCGAGCCATCCCGCTCCGCGCCGTCGATCTCCTCTGCCCCGCACGCGAACGGCCGCACCCCGCCGATGCGCGCCACGCGTATCCACGTGCCCGTGCACAGCCACCCGATCCGCCTAGCCTGTCCGCGCTGTTGGATCGCGTCACGTGCCGTCTTACCTGCTCGCCGCCGTCTGATCCTCTCTCGCCGAGGGAGCGCCTACGTGGTTCGAATCCGCGCCACGCATCCCTGTTCCGCGCGCCGCCATTGATCTACTCCGAACAGTGTCGTCTTCCACCTCTCCTCCGTCCCGTTCTTCCCTGACCGTGCCCGCGAGGTGTTCGATCAAACTACATCGAGCCGCCCGACGTTATCCCGGCCCCGCCTCGGCCACGCCATGGCATGCTGCTACTCGCTAAGAAGAGGACTGCCGTCGCCGCTTCCCTTTTCCCCCCTCCCTTCCCTTCTTTTGACCGAGCCCCGATGGCATTGTCCCCGTAGCTCTTCCTCCTCCCTCTTCGACGTGTTTCCCGCTCGGACCACCCAAATCGCCGCGCTCCATTTCCAAACCCCGCCGTAGAATATGCCGCCTCCCCGCGCACCAACAATCTCCGCCGTCAATCGATTTTTTTCGCCCTCGAGAATTCCCGCTCTGCCTCGGCCTCTCCCGCTCCTCGCCCCTCAATTATTGGACTCCAATTATTGGAGGTTCTCCCCCAAGACCAACCTAGCCGAGCCCCTATAAATACCCCCTTCGGGAGCCCTTCTACCCCTTGTTCTCCTCTGTCCCTTGAACACCGTCGATCACTGCATTGGACTGCCGCCGCTCGCCCGACCTGAAGCACTCCACACCTTCCCGGAGCCCGGCCGTCCTCTGCCGCCACCGGATTGCCCGGGCGTCTCCCCTCTCAAACCACCGTGGGCACCGCTTCTCCTCGCTCTGATCTCTCCCTCGCCACGGCTCCGCCGCCACCGAGCTGCCCTCCGTTGGTGAGCTCTCCTCTCTCTGTGGAGGCGAATGTTTTACCTTGTGATCATGTGATGCTCTCGAACACGCACTCCGCGCCGCCAAGGCCGCCTCTCCCCTTTCCCCTCCGTCGCCGCCACCGTGCATAGCCACGCACCGTCGTCGGACTCCCCTATGAATCCCAAGGCCGGAGACCCTCTTTCTCTTCTCTCGGTGCCCTCTGGACCCCTCTGTCTCTCTCCGGCCGCCGCCAACGGCCGTGAATCATCGCGACGCCATAGACGCTGAAGCCTCACCTCGCTCTTCTCTCCACCCACCCTCGGACTCTCGCCGCCGGCCGATCCTCGTCACCGGCGACGCAATCCGAGCCGCTTAGACGATTCTCCGTGATCTTCTCCTCCCGCCAGTGGCCGCCGCTCACTGCCCGCCGCCGTGGTTCGCCGATTTGCTTCGCGCAGCCATATACCGTCTGATCTCTCGCCCTGTGGCCGCCCGAGGAAGACGACCACGCGGCGGTCTCGACGAACGCTAGCTCGGCCGTGCAGTTTCCCCGTGCGAGCGCCCAGCTCATGTGACCCCAGCCACCGACCAGTAGGCCCTTGCCACTCGGTCCATCGGGAATAGAACCTGTGAGCTCCCGATTCCCTGACAGTGGACCTTGCCTGTTAACCCCACACACCTAAGCGGCCGACGACTGGGCCCTGCCCCTCTACTCTCTGCCCGATGGGCCCCGATCACCAGTGAGCATCCATCCTTTCCCCTATGAGCCACTGCTGAGCGGGCCACCTAGGTCCACAACCCAGCAGCTGAGTCTTCCTCTCTCCTCCACTAGCCCGTGGACCCTAAACATGAGTGGGCTATCTCCTCCTCTTGCCTCTGCCATGTGGGCCAGGATAGTCTGTGGGCCCCAGTTGTCAGTGGCACTGAGGAAAGATTCTAGAGAATATTCCTCTCTGAAATTCCAATAAACCTTTTTTCCTATTCCAACGGAAATTCATATCTCCTAATCCGTGACTCTGATTGACTCCGTTCCAACTCCAGTAATTTTATAAAATTGAGATATATCTAATGACACTATTAGTAGCACTAAATAGGATATGTTTCTTGAACTTTGTATAGATTTTGAGTGTTTACACATAGTAAACGACCATCGGAATTTCGTTTCGGAGTGGATTTCGCGGCGATTTTTCGAAGACTTGTGAAGACCTAGAGCAAGACAAGTCACCTTTGATCAATCGAGCCTCATACGTGAACTTTAATTATTTTATTTGCGAAACTTGCATCAAAAGGCGTGCGCTGATTTGTGCGGTCCCGTCTGCGAGTCAGACCGGTGAACCTACCCAACCTTGCTGCATTGAATACTTCCTTGATGATTGAAATACCCTGTTCTCTTGTAACCACCGCTAATGCGCCTCGGTATTCATGTACTCTTGCGCGTGTACTGACGGTCGCCCTTCAAACTTAAAAATTAAGAAACTTCTTGGGTAAAATGTGGTTTTACGAAATGTTTGGAAAACCCAACACCTGGGTCGGTGCCTTGTGAAAGCAAAATGAGTTTCAAAAGTGGAGATTTGTGACACAAGGCCGGTACGGTGTGTGTGATGCCTATGTGGTCGCTTTAAGGACCGATTCCTTCGGAATTTTATCTGAACAAATGACAGTACAACCACATGGGTGAATTGGGAAGCCCCTGGCTCAGTAACTAGCCTCTCAGGGACGCCTTGCATGCCATTGGACTGTGGATCGTGCGGGAGGGCGTCGGGGGTGCCTCCTAGGTTCCTAGTATAGCATGGTCATGGACTTACCCTATGATTGGTCTCGAGGACCCCTTCAGTTGGTATGGGGTAACCTGGGAGGGCTTAGAAAATGCCTTGTCGCGAAAACCTATATATCATCAATCGTACCGTACTGTGCGAGGTGGTGACTAGAGTGAGTCGCGTCACGCGGGTAAAGTGTACCCCCTCTACAGAGGTTTAAGCTGTTTGAATATTCGTGTCCACGGTCATGGGCGGATGTGAGGTGATTCCTTAGTGTAGTTTTATTTTTACCCTGATTTCAAAATGTGTGTGTGGTTTGGGAACTGTGGGAAGGAAGTGCCATCAAAGATGCTTGGCTTGGCTATTGTGGACAGCAGGACTTGGGAAGTCCAAAGAAAATGTTTGGGCTCGGGAAGCCGATTAATGTAAAATCTTGAGATTGTAAAAACTACAGAAAATAAAGATTGATGCATCTTTCACTCCGATCGGGTGAGACTCATCTCGCCCTGATTGTTGAGAAGCACACACTAGCAGATTAAAGGATTTAAATAAAATAGATTGCAAAATAACCAGCCACTCTTTAAAGCCTGCAACAACCACCTAAGTTCCCCTGGCTTGTTGAGTACATAAGTACTTACTCTTGCTCTATATATATAGTTCTCCGCCGGGAGCTGGAGCTGGAGTTGCAGTGAAGTGAAGATTAAGGTTTCGTCCTAGTTCCCTGTCGCTGCCTGTGTGTTGGGATTTAGTCCGCTGTTCTGCTGCTGTCGCTGCCTCTGTGCTGTTTGTTGCTGTCTCCGGCTTGCCCCGAAGCTACAACGTAAGTTAAGGTATATGTCTATTTAATTATTTATCTAATTAAGGTTCTGCAATAATGCATATCTGATTTCTGTGGATACCAGCGCCGCGTCCTAGGATTGGTATCAGTATCGTGGTTCCGCGGAAAGGCAGTTCGCACTGGTTTCCCGCGGCATGCCCTATTTGGTGCCGTTGTACAGCGGTGCCAGATCGGGGTATGACAGCGATGGAGCTCAGGGGAATCGGGGAAGGAAAGGAGCTGGGGGTGCGGCGGGCCGCAGGTGAGGAGGAAATGCCCCTAGGTGAGGTCCTGGCGGCGGCGGCGTGGTAGGGTTCCAGGCACTGGGTAGGGTGCGGCGGAGGAGGGGTGTGGGGAAGGGAGAAGGGGGGGTTCTGGGTGCAAGGGTTGCGGGGCTGCGATCTGGACCGTTGATTTCAAGCAGACGAATATAGACTATCGAATTTGAAGAATGAAGGATAAGGTATGAGGCATGAGTAAAAGTAGTTGGTACATTATAAGGTAGAAGATCCAGTGAATATTTATTTTTTAAGTGAACATATATACTCGCTCATTATAAACACAATACTAGTGGCTTAAGATTTATATGATTTCAAATACACTACCATCTCCGACTATAAGTAGAGCAGCTACTTAAACCTACAGTAGACGGCCAAACAACAGTGTTTATATTCTTATAGGCCAGGCTGCTTGTGGTCGATAGATGATGACATGAGCTAGGCTGAGACAGAGAGCATAATGAGCGATACAATACAACCACAGTATTAATGGGCCTGATGATGGCAATGCTTTCTATCGCATTGGGGGGCAGGCCACTTAGTGGTATTAGAGCTAGGTTCTGGTGGCTAGAATTGGGTTAAGATCTTTTGTGGACCATTTTTAAATTTTATGTATATTGGGGTGGCTAAAAAGGAGAGTTGAATGACCCTATATGTTATTCCTTCCATATATGTTTTCAAATTGTTGAATTGATGCATGTTACCTTGTTGATGTATTATACACCTTCTCCATGCCACACTTTCATGTCCTTTTATTCTCGCTAGGCTAAAAAAAGTAAAGAACATAGGCCAATCAAAGCTCTTGATGCATGGTCGCATTGCCGCCCCTCCTCTTTCCATCATCGAGTTGCTCCTGGTATTCTCTCCAAAATTAAGTATATATTTTTTTACAACAAGTTAGGGGCCTCGACTTGGTGCTTTAATACGATTGAGAGCAATGCTAGATCGCGGAATCTGGCTATAATTTATCACCCTCTTTCTTGCCTTACTTGATCATCGTCATGTTCCTATCCATGATGGACATAAGGTGGTGGTGTTGATCGCATGATGTGATGGAGTTGATGTCTATGATTTTCGCTCGATAATTCCATCCTATGCAAATGGTAACATCTTATTTGCTTATCTTCCTTATTTCTTTGAATATCAAAATTGATTATTGTATGGGATCTTTCTTTTCTGACATGGTATTCCCTTGACTTCTGTCGAACATTCCACACTATACATTGTTAAATAAATCATATTTGGCAAATGTTGCATATGACCATGGCTCAGTCGAATGCGTTGATCACCTATATGTATAACATTTCGCACCATAAAATTTCTTGTGTGTGCATTAACACATTGTGTTGCATATGTGCACCCTGAGTTATTTATAACATTGTATACAACATGCATAAAGAAAGGTTTCCCCTTAGTTAATAAAGTTATAAAATACAGGCCAATCAAATCTTAGGATGCATTTTTCTAGTTGTTGCCTCCTCCTCCACCACCACCACCCCAACCTCCTCCTCATACTCTCTACACAAACACTACTTAAAAAAGTAAACGTCATAAACCAATCAAATTTCACAATGTGCGACCTCCCTCTACCACCACCACTTACTCTCCTGGTATCCTCCCACTAGTCAGAGCTAAAAAAAGTAAACTCTAGAAGCCTATCAAATCTCATAATGAGAGAGCCAATTAAGGCCCTTAATTTGCTCCAGGGCGACACTATGATCAAGGGAAAAATTCACTCACTTGGATTTTAATTAGGATGCCAACTCAGTCTTCACAATGCTTGGTGAATTGGCATCATATTGCATTGCGGGACGGTGTTAATCCCCTCTATCCTACTAGTCTCCGATTATTTCATCACGTCCAATGGTACCCATATTTCCTTCCTTTTCTCTTCCTCTTATTTCTAGGTGAAGACACATGAGAATGCATTACATCTTTATTTTCCAGCCTAATCCCTATTCCTATCTTCCGTATGTTTGAAGATGCCCAAATGCATGCAACTAATCAACATAACAGTTCATGTTCTTAGTTTGGGAGTAGAATCTTTTAATATCTCAAGGTATCAACAAAGTGTTTTTGATAGGGGGCTACGTCGTCATGCAAAATGTCATTGGCAAACCCAACGGTAGAAGAGAGAGAAAAGAAAGTCACTGGCTCATGATGACATATAATAGCGAATATATATTAGACTTCTTTAGCACTCACTGAATTCTCCTTGAATTTATGCACAGAACATCATAAGTGATCCCTTTCCAAATATTTTTTTTTGGTCTAATGCGTGATTCTTTCCCGCATTACAGGCTTCCAAGAGCCGCTTCGTTGTGGGATCTCATGTCTGGGTTGAGGACCCAGATGAGGCTTGGATGGATGGTCTGGTAGACGAGATCAATGAAAATGATCTTGTTGTAAATTGCACTTCTGGTAGGAAGGTCACTACTAATGTGTCAAGCGTCTATCCCAAGGATACAGAGTCTCCACGAGGTGGTGTGGAGGATATGACAAGGCTGGCCTATTTGCATGAGCCAGGAGTACTCCAAAATCTCAAGTCTAGATACACACTCAATGAAATATATGTAAGTTGAGTCTCCCAACATATCATGTTTAGACTTGCTTATTTTTACAGCTTTATCCACGAATTAACAAAAATTTCAATAATACAATAAATACTCTACTTGAGAGTTATTGTCTATTTATTTTTCCCTAATATATAAGTAGCCTTGGTAAAAAAGAAACCTTGGAGTGTTGGTATGTCCCTTTTTTTTTTGCATATTGTGTGCTAATCATATTTTAGGATGTGCTAAACAAAACTGCAGAACCAACTGTCTAAAAAATATTGTATATATCTTTATAATTAATAACACATATGTGTATTGTAACGGATCTATTCTATACTATTCGAAATGGACATTTTATGACTGAGTGGTGGATTGTTTTTTTTTCTGCGCTGCGCGCAGGGTGGTAAGAGGATATGGAAGAGATTTGATTGGTTTAGTAGAAGGCCTATTTAGTACAACTCCTACTCTAAAGATAGAGTGGAGCTAAGAATGCTGCTTCATCCTTATAATTTAATTTTGAGGAGCGAAGTGACAACTTCACTTTATATTATGTAGAATCTTGAAAGTCTCTACTACAGCTCTAACTCTACGAGACAAAAATATTAGAGTAGAAGATATAACAAACGAATTATAGATTACTATCCATCCAGAATCCAGATTAGCCAAATTATCCTTGGTAGTTTTTCCCCCATTTTCTTGGTTCTTCCCCGTGGCATTTTTCCTCCTCCGTCGCCTCCCCGGCACCTTCTTGGCCGCCTCTCTCTCTCTCTCTCTCTCTCCATGGCCAAGTCCATTATGCCCTTTCCTCTCGCCACCATCGACCTCGCCGCTGACGACTGATAGTTCATCGCTGCACTACATCGTTGGGCAAAATTTGGCATGATATTTTCAGAATCTGTATGGGGTCCCCGCTCCCATTCCGCCGCCCCCCGCCTACTAGTCTCGACTGGGCCAACGCGCGACGGCCGACGAGGGGAGCATGCCGTGACGGCGGCGAGCTGGAAACAGGGGCGACGGCTCGTCTACTTGTTCGGATGACTGCCTCCACCCTCGTCGCCCAGGCGCCGCGATCATCCGCGGGACGGGAGGTCCTCCTCCCCATCGCGGATGCTGCCGGTGCTCTGGGTGGAAGAAATTTTGTAGGTAGGGGCTAATTTTGTCCAAACTCACACCGTTAGACCCAGCAGCAATGTCGGATTTGGTAATTTTCAGCCTTGTGCTACTGGGCGGAAGAGAAACTAATTTGTTGTGGGTATTTCTGTTTTGGTACCGGGGGTGGTGGTTGGTACCAATCTAATTTTTCTCATACGTAGGAGTAATTCATCTCCTTGTAGCTTCCCTAATGCATTTAATCTCTTCTTTCAGACTTATACTGGGAATATTTTAATAGCCGTGAATCCATTTCAAAGGCTTCCTCACCTCTATAACAACCACATGATGGGAATTTACAAAGGAGCAGAATTTGGTGAGCTGGGTCCCCATCCATTTGCTATCGCAGACCGTTCATATAGGTGTGTTTTTCGAGCATTGTGATGCTATATTTAACCACGTCACATATGTATCATACTCAAGTGCCCCCCTCTTGTTTTCTGTCCAGGCTTATGATCAATGATCGTATTAGCCAAGCAATATTAGTAAGTGGAGAGAGTGGAGCTGGCAAGACTGAAAGCACTAAAATGCTTATGCAGTATCTTGCTTTCATGGGTGGCAAAGCTCAAGCTGATGGGAGGTCAGTGCAGCAACAAATTCTGGAGGTGCGTTTTGTGCCACTCCACATTTTTGGGGGTGCTGCAGTACAAACACCATAGAAAAAGCAGTGCCCCTGAATTAATTTCGTTTTAATGTTTAGTCACGTCATATTCGTATATGTTTCTGACATATCTAATTGTCTGACACAGTCCAACCCTGTTCTTGAGGCATTTGGCAATGCAAAAACTGTCAGGAACAACAATTCAAGGTAAACAGAGCAAAATGTGATGCCATAATAGTCCTTCACTTTTCTAGAGTAGTTATTAATCTATCTGTACAGCTTTCTGTATCTCTTCCTAACAATTCGGTTTTCACCTGTTCGTGATTTTGCAGTCGTTTTGGCAAATTTGTTGAGATTCAATTTGACGAGAATGGGAAAATTTCAGGAGCCGCCATAAGGACTTATCTTCTGGAAAGGTCACGTGTTTGTCAAATATCTGACCCAGAAAGAAACTATCACTGCTTTTACATGCTATGTGCTGCATCACCAGAGGTAAAAACCACTTCGGTACAACCTTTTTATTCCTGAAATTTGTTGCACTCGCAATTTTGGAACTATCAAATTTTGGGCAGATTTTTACTATGGGTTTGTAACAAAAACCTGTCACACGGGTCCTATTCCTCATGGTAAATATGAAAAGAAGATTGTGAACATCTCAAAGCGTTGAAACATACAGTGGCTAGTTGCTACGAGATAAAATATGTACACTATGTCTTCCCTGAATAAAAAAATTTCACCTTCAGATTGTAAACAAGTCTACATCCCTGAATAAAATTTTCATCTTCAAATTTTAATAAGCTTACATCAGTGTCATGATAGTTGGTCAACATGGGCTAATATTCAGCCAATAAACTGACTAATTTTGATTTTACCTTGCACTATTTAATCATTGTTAGCAAATAAGGGTAACTATCCCTTGCAAATTGAAAGTTTTGCCAGTTTTGTTTTTAGTCTATTTGATTTGTAACTTGTTTATCTATACCTCTGATATGTGAATATGTCCATCAGGATTGCAAGAAATATAAATTGGGAGATGCCAGATCATTTCACTATCTTAATCAGTCTAATTGTATTGAACTTGATGGGTTGGATGACTCCAAAGAATATGTGGAAACCAGAAGGGCTATGGGTATTGTGGGTATTAGTTCTGACGAACAGGTATGACCAAAGTTTTATTAGCAATCAATTTAGCGCATCGGGAGTACAGGGACACCATTTACATGCAACATCCGTTGCCATGTCATAGGATGCGATATTCAGAGTTGTAGCTGCTATTCTTCATTTGGGGAATGTGGAGTTTGCAGAAGGAAGCGAAGCAGATTCTTCTATGCCCAAGGACGAGAAATCCCAATTCCATCTTAGGACAGCAGCTGAGCTTTTCATGTATTTATCTTTTCACTATTTTAATTTGGAAGTTTACCCAAATTTCCTCCTTGCATCCCTAACGTGGACATGGATTGGCTACATTTTGCAGGTGCGACGAAAATGGTCTCGAGGAATCACTGTGTAAGCGTGTTATGGCAACACGTGGGGAGAGTATCACAAAAAATTTAGATCCACGAGCTGCAGCTCTTAGTAGAGATGCATTAGCTAGGATTGTTTATTCGCGTTTGTTTGATTGGTAAGTTTACAGGCCATCATTTTGGGAAATATTTCTGTGCTGCCTTGTATTATACATGGTGCAGACAGTAATAAGTTATAACTATTGCGTTTTTCACTACTACAGGCTTGTAAATAAAATCAATAGTTCAATTGGTCAAGATCCCGATTCAAAGATTTTGATTGGTGTTCTGGACATTTATGGTTTTGAAAGTTTCAAGACAAACAGGTGCTTAACTGGTATGCTTTTGCATTTAATCTACTATTTATGTCCAAAATGCATTTAGACCTTACATATAGAGGACTCCTGATAGATGGACTTTACCATTTGCATATGTACCCATATCAAGTATGCCCGAGTATGGGTTAGGTGGAACTAATCAAACTGTATGTATCAAATTTTAAATATAGGGGGTCGGACACTTGTACAGCTGGTAACAAAATTTACGGGGACTACAAACATGCACAGAGAAAAAAAGCATGAGAACGAAGTGACCTAAGTATTGCTTGCTTAAATGATTAGATCACCGTGAACTTGCTAAAAGTTAGCTGAAGTGGCAATGGGAGACAATACACAATAGTACTCTACATGATAACATGAAGTGTTGCTGTTGTAGATATTGTCATTTTTTTTAAAGAAGGCAAACAGCCAAACTTTCCCTTATGTCAAATAAAAAATGCTTCAAGTTGTTCCCTTTGTCAGTGAAACAGCACCTTGTATGTTGACAGTAGAGCATAAGCTCGTGGTAAATTCTGATGATAGTTGTTACTCTACTACTATCTAGATAAGAATGTAAGCAGTCCACTTTGCAGTGATATGTAGTGGTTGGAATCATGAGGGTTGTTTTAACTTGTAGCACCTAGATGATTTGGTAAGCACATATACGCTAGTCAAGTAGACACAAGTAGCCATATGGGACTAATCCCTGCATTAGGCCTTCCTGGGGCCAACTAGACTGGGGTACCACAGTTCTCATCATAATGAAGCACTGTCAGAAATGAGAGAACAGATTTGCTACCTGAAACAAAAATGACTGTATAGATTGGTAGATTTGCTTACTTGTGTAGTGCAGTCATTCTGGACGCCCTAACTGGTACCAGATGAGATTTAGCAAGTTTTGCGTGAACAACCATCTGTTTATGTGTCAAATTTGAAAGAAGGTACCTCTTGCAAGCTGACGTTTTTTAATATTATGCAGCTTTGAGCAATTTTGTATCAATCTAACCAATGAGAAGCTCCAACAACATTTTAATCAGGTTATAAACTGTAAAAACTCTGTTGAAAAGTTCCACATCTTGTTTGATTTAGGTTATTCAACCACTTTAACCTTGAGTTCTCTGACCAACACATGTTTCATTAACAGCATGTGTTTAAGATGGAACAAGAAGAATATACGAAAGAAGAAATTGACTGGAGTTACATCCAATTTGTAGATAACCAAGAAATTCTTGATCTCATTGAGAAGGTAAATAAATTTAGAGTCTTGTTGAATGCCATATTTATGATTAATTTGGTGCCTATTAACAAAATTGTGGTAATCATTAAGCAAGACCTTACAGCTGTAATCTGATCAAACCGTTGACTACTTTGAATTGTCTCTTGGATCTGTTTCACTATAACCAGGAAAATAGCATGTTACATGTCTGTATCTGTGGTTAGTTATTAAATTTGTATAGCATTTTGCTTTATGGATGCTAATAATTATGTTCCATAACTTCGCGCATGCCATATTTATATTTCAGTTAATAGTATATCTTCTATCTCTATTGCTTTTTTTCATTTTCTCAGGCAATACATTTGTATACCTGTGCCTACTTGATTTTATTTCATGCACACTTATATGTCTTGACAGTTGTTTAGATACAGAAAAATTGCAATTATCAATCCATCATATGGTTTGCTCATGTTATGGACACTTATTTCTTGTTTCCATTTTGTTTGATGTAGAAACCAGGAGGGATAATTGCTCTGCTGGATGAGACATGGTATATACAAATAATTGTAATCATATCCTTTTGTTTCGCTATAATCCCAAATCTTATCAACATTTTGTTTCTCTTATGCTTCAGCATGTTACGGAATTCAACCCATGAAACATTTGCTGAGAAGCTATATCAAAAATTTAAAGACAACCCTCACTTCAGTAAA
Source organism: Oryza meyeriana var. granulata (assembly GCA_003991445.1). Classification (NCBI taxonomy): domain Eukaryota; kingdom Viridiplantae; phylum Streptophyta; class Magnoliopsida; order Poales; family Poaceae; genus Oryza; species Oryza meyeriana. The sequence goes on along the minus strand of RYFJ01001332.1, from coordinate 589,673 downwards.
CCGAAATTTTCACGGTCCGATTTCACAATTCATCACTATGCTGGAAATGTAGGTAACTTGTTCTTGATGTACATTTGTATATTGAAGTTGTTTTCGGTTATATTTTCATAGTGTTGGAAATCACAGTGTTGGTATGGCAAACTAAACTTTGCATTGTGATGCATGTACTCATGAATCTCAACTACACGTGTAAGTATGCAACTGTGGTAAAAATGGTCTACTTGCTAACTTAGATGATACCATGGCAAGATCATTGCCAACGTGCATGAAGAATTGCATCTTGTCATCCTCACATACGTCATAGTCAATGATATCTACTACCTCTGTCCCCATATTATAGCTACTTCTAGCATTCAAATTTTGTCCCATAATATAGCTACTTCTCCACCTATCTCAACCAATCACAACCATCTCTTCCTAATTTAACCCCATTCCTTAATCTCTCTAAAAAAGAGCAGAAGTAGCTATAATATGGGACGGAGGGAGTACCTCCTAGTAATTCCCAGTTTTCATAAGCCAAGATGATACTCATGGCTAACATCTTGTATTTGAATACCAGTAGAATTATTTACAAAACTATACAAGATTTCTTCTTACCATGTTCTTATATCGTTTCTCAATTATTGATTACTGTGTCTCTTAAAAAAAACTATTGACTACTTTGGATCAATAAAAATAGGTGCAAGTATGTAGCTGATTAACGATAACAAGCCTATTATATGCTTGTTTGAAACCTGCATTGGTTATTGTCAGCATTGTAAGGATCCATCATTGTTAGAAGGCTTGAAATGTTGCCTACTGATCTACTGGTGTTTATTCTTGAATCATTATGGGCATAAATGGGTTTCCCAGTGCATGTTAGAATAGCAAAAGAAAAATAAGCAACAGTAATTGCGCTTCAATCACTGAAGAAATCACCCAGCGACAGAAGCCAACCGTTTGTACAAAACTGCATATTCATTATTTACTTTTTACTTGACCGGGAGTCAGTAAAATTTTCCTTGATCTAAGAGAGGCATTTGTTAGCATTTTGCTTGGACTGGCTATTTACATGGTAAAGGCGTACCATGTATGTTCTAAATATGTATCTCCTTTTGTTGCAGGTCACTTATCAAACAGATCTTTTCCTAGACAAAAACATAGATTATGCTGTAAATGAACACCAAATCTTGCTAAATGCTTCAAAATGTTCTTTTGTTTCAAGTCTTTTTCCACCTTGTGAAGAATCAACGAAATCCACAAAGTTTTCTTCAATAGGCTCAAGTTTCAAGGTAAAACAATGTTTGTTTTCTCTTACTTTAATTCCATCATATTCTGCATAACTATTTACTCCCTTATTCACATGATATTGCAGCAACAACTACAATCTCTGTTAGAAACTCTGAGTGCAACAGAACCACACTACATCCGCTGCATAAAACCCAATAATGTTCTCAAGCCAGCAATATTCGAGAACAGTAATGTTCTCCAGCAGCTTCGATGTGGGGTGAGATCCTGCAATTCACTTTATTTATGTTCACTGAACACTCAATATTTACAAAGAAAAGGCCGAGGAAAATCCCTGCACTACCAAAAACAAAAAGCCGAGTAAAAGCTTGACTACAACCCCCCCAACCATACTTAGACGACTGGGGTCAATCTCTCACCAAGAAAAGCTTGGAGCACACGAGCCCCAGCTAGACAACGCAAGCTACTCTCATTAGACACTGCTTGCAAAACACCCATAACATTAGGAGCAGCCCCATTGAACATACATTCGTTCCAATGCTTTCATAACTCCCACGCGACCAAGATGATCAAAGAGTTCAGCCCCTTTCGAGCGTCCTTATTGATCCCTTTGATAGCTTTGCACCACCAACTGGAAAAACTCGATCCGAGAGGCTAGGGAGCAGCTACACTAAGCCTCACTACTGAGAGGACCATGGACCATACTTGCCGGGCGAAAACGCAACAAATTAAGATGTGCTGAATATCCTCTTCTTCTTGGTCACAAAATAGGGCAAGCCGCCGGATGAGGTAGGCTGCGCTTCACAAGACGATCGCCAGTCCAACTACGATTTTCTTAACCGCCAACAAAATGAAGAACTTACAAGAAGAGGAGCCCAACTCTTCCAAAGTTGCCTCCAAGGGGCAAACTTGATGGATCCCAAGAAATAAGCTGCATAGGCCGACTTGCACGTGTAAGGGCCTGTCCTTGCAAGCTTCCAAGCATGCATATCCTGAGTGTCTGGTTGCAACACCCATCCATCAACCATGCCCAAAGACGCAAATATTCATAGATAACCTGAATAGTAAGGCCTCCCTTGATGTTTGACACCCATCTCCTGTTATCCAAGCCCTGTACTACCGTACGGTGTTTCCTTGCATTCCGAGGAACCAACTTAACAAGGTTGGGGGCAAGCTCAGCGACTGTTCTGCCATGTATCCATCTATCTGTCCAAAATTTAGAATCCCTTCCATCACCAACAATAGAATCCACAGCCACATTAAAGAGAGCATGGACATGCTGACCTAAAATTTGACTATGGTGGCCACCGCAGTTAACTGATATGTATGTTTACTTCCCACATCGTTGGAGAATGCGCTTATCTTGTGCATGGATAAGCGCAACTGTTTTAGTCATTTTTCTGCAGATAAAGTGCAATTTCACCATTATTTTAAGTTTATAAAATTGACTATCTGTTTTGAACAGGGAGTTTTAGAAGCAATAAGGATAAGTTGTTTAGGATACCCTACGAGGCGAACATTTTTTGAATTCATTAATCGATTTGGTATTCTGCAATCCAAAGTTCTGGGTCGAAGGTAAATTACTGTTTATTTGATTTTCTCTTCATATTTATGCTAATCTTTTCACCTATACTAATGTGTTCCTTGGCAGTCATGATGAAGTTGTTGCTACTAAGATGCTTCTTGGGAAAGCCAATCTTACAGGCTATCAGGTAATTGTTAGAACTAATGCTGTAATGAGTGAATTCATTTCATTTCTTCAGCCTGTGGTTATTTTATATTCCATTAAGGCCATAACCTGATGCTATTAATCCATTCAATTTCCTTGATAGCATCTAAGAATTATTAAGCTAGTAGAGCGGCATGTGCAATTTCGTAAATAGAGAAAGCACTCTAGTGACCAACTGACCGTAGCCTTTGTTTCATGACTTTCATCTAATCATATTTATCATCAATTGCAGCAATTCCACCTGTCCTGTTTCAATCTTTCTCGAAACAGGACAACAGACTGCTCAATATATGATGATGGGGGCAAAATTCACCAAGAGGAAGGCCTCATGGTGTTGGGTTGATTGGGATGAGAGGAAAGTAACTATAGATTAGGATGAAGAACCTGAGAGAGGGACTAGAATTTAATTCATTTTTTCTTTCATGAGAATAAGGTTGATAATCACTTTATATGGGCATGTTCCTAACAACTCCACCTAAAGGATATGTTGTGCAGATATGCTAATGCAGCATGACTTATCTATCTAATCTTAACCTAATAAATAGCTTAAACATAAATATTTTAAAAGATAAAAATACAATTAAAAGGTAGTATACTAGTATCTCTTGTTATGTATTCTATGCTAGCTGTTGCTGCTTCACATACTCTACTCCTAATGGCCTTCCTGTGGCCGGCCACACCATGTGTGCACATGCATGCATGTACATGACATGATATTTGCGGAAATCTTGCCTTCTTTTAACTAAGATTAAGATCTTTCCAAGTTCTGAAAAGAAATATCACAATAAGATCCTTCAAGATTACTCATGATTACTAAAATGAATAGGTAGCACTAAACAGAGCTGAATTATGAAACTTCAGTTTAACACCAGTATAATCTAGATCCGGATGAATAAATTGTGGAGGTCTTTTTTTTCCTAATGTTCATTTGTTGCACAACAGTACCAGGGGCTCTTATATATATTACAAGGGACAAACCCAAACCCTTTGACCAATAGGAAAACACACTGGTGCCCTTAACATTAATGACCCATATATACCCTTATAAAATACTCCCTCAATCCCAAAATGTAAGCATTTCTAGAGCTGGGCACAGGAATTAAGGAAGTAGGTGAGATTGAATGGTGGACGGTTGTGATTGGTTGAGAAGAGAAAGTAGGTGAAGAAATTAAATGGGGGATGGATTGGTTAAGATGAAAGGGTTGGTGGAGAAATGGCTTCATTTTGGAACAAGCTTTGAGCCTTAGAAATAGTTACATTTTAGGACGGAGGGAGTAGTGCGTTAACAAAAGCTGATACACCATTTTACTAATTTGTGATCTACCTCACTTTTTTCTGATTTCAATTTTGCAGATAGGGAAAACAAAAGTGTTTCTCCGTGCTGGTCAAATGGCTGAATTAGATGCTCTGAGAACTGAGGTTTTGGGACTATCAGCTAAAAAGATACAAACCAAAGTTCGATCACATGTGGCTCGCAAAAAATACATCCAGTTGCAAATTTGTGCTACACAACTACAGGCAGTATGCAGGGGTATATATATTTTTTTACTTTACATAGAACTCTATTTTTCCCATGAAATTGACTTTAAGGAGATAGAGAGGAAGAGAGTGACTTCTATCCTTCAATTATCGAAGGTACAATCACAAGATGGTGGTATGAAAATATTCGTAGAGAGGCAGCTTCATTGAAAATTCAGACATGCTACCGTAAGCATCATGCAAGGAAAACCTATAGAGAGATTTGTTCCGCGTCAACTACTATACAATCTGGTTTACGTGGTATGGCTGCTAGACACAAACTCCACTTTTGCCGGCAAACAAAAGCTGCAGTAATTATTCAGGTATTTACAAGGTTTTACTTTAGTTAATTATCATGATTATTTAGGCATTTTTCGAGGTTTCAATTTTAATTCCATAAAAGTAGCTAATTTTTAGTCAATGAATGGCCCTTTTAATGATTTCATCCCTGGCAGAGTCACTGCCGTTGTTATTTAGTGCACTCACAGTACACGAGGTTGATGAAGGCCACAATAACAGCTCAGTGTGCATGGAGAGGAAGAGTGGCTAGAAGAGAACTTCGAGAATTGAAAGTGGTAAGAGCAACTAGTTTCTTTTTTCCCCCTTTTCCCTAGGCATCAAGCTACAATATTAGAAATTTTTGTTGTGCAGACTCCAGTGTAGCTTGCCAGTAGTCAAGCATGCTAGTTTCTTCCATTGTATAGTTCTGCCAGTTTTATTTCTTCTTAATATTAAATTTTCATATGCTGCATGTCTTAGTATTACACTTAATGTGGTAAGCGCACTTGAAGATGCTACTGGAAGAAAAGATCTTCAACTTCTCTTAGTTACATGTATAAAGGAACTTAACAGTGCTGTCAACATTGCTACAAACACATTATGTAACCTAACTTGCATCTTTCATAGTTTCTATGAATATTGCATAGACACTCCTTTTCTGCCTTCCTAGATTTGAATGAAGAGTAATGCAACTTGACCCCCAAAAAATCATATCTTTGATTTAGTTAAACTCTAGCTGTTGTGAAGATCAATATCTATTTTGATTTCTTGTGTGACTTGCCACTTCTGCATTGCTTTCAGGCTGCAAAGGAAACTGGTGCTCTACAGGCTGCTAAGAGTAAATTAGAAAAGGAAGTTGAGGAGCTCACTTGGCGACTACAATTGGAGAAACGCATCAGAGTAAACTAGTGCACTAAACACATCCACTGCTTTTCAATTAAGTTTTTGTTATGTACAGTGCAAATGCATCTAGGAGTGACATGGTCTTTGCTATCTTTTGGTGCAACCAAAATTATATGTCAACAAAGAGTCATCATTTAAATGGTGCGCTATCTCTAAGGCATGCTTTGACCTAACTTTACCTCCCAAGAAATATGTTCCAGGCATACATCCGTATGGCTCAATGTTTCTCTCTATTGTCACATAGTTTAATACATAGTTCCATTCTTATATGTGCTACATATAATATTGATGACACTTGTCCCTTTGTGGTTACTTTTCTCCAGTGCAAAAAAGATGTTATGTACTTTAATCATGAAAAGAACATATTAAATATGCATATTCAGTTTTTTAAGACTGCATTTTTGTTTGTCCTATTTTACAGAACCTGGTAAGGTCGGTCTGTGTGTATTAGGTTAAAACTGTCGAATAGTAAATGACACAAGAAGTGAAAAAATAGTTGGGCAGCAAGAAGAATACCTTGCAATAATAATGTGGCCAGTGGCCATATTTGCAAGGCTGCTAATGCTAGTATGATAGCAGAGTAGCAAGCATAGCATAACATTACAAAAATAAAATTTGATGATTTTGTGATTTCCTTTTTTTTCATATTTGCAGGCTGATATAGAAGAAGCCAAGGCACAAGAAAATAAGAAGTTCCAGTTACAGTTGCAGGACTTACAAATGCAATTGAATGACTCAAAAGAATTGTTAAAAAGGGAAAAGGAATCTATGAAGGCAGAACTAGAGAAAACCTTGGTGCCAGAAATCTGTGTTGATGCAACTCTAGCCAGTGATCTTACTGCTGAAAATAAGAGGCTTGAGGTATTAACATATAAATACGAACAAATGAAATGATGATAAAATAATGAAAATCACCATGGAAACTTTATCGCTTTATTAATGACGAAACAATAACAATTTGCACATCCTTTATAATGAATATCCTCCAGACCTTTTTTACAATGCACGAATAATACTATAACCATAAATAAAATGAATATTGCTCCGGTTGTCTCCGTTCAAGAATAGTAATATAATAATGTGTAATGTGAATATATTATATGTAATTAATCTCGTCAATTTTCGGTGTAATAGAATTGCTATGTTCCTAATTTTTAGCAACTTTTAAGTTAATGCTGTTTGCTACATGACAATCCCTATAGTGTGCATAACATGAATATCTCCAACAGAATTACAGTATAGCACTCTTTAAATTTACAGGCACTGGTGGTCTCTCTTGAAACAAACATTCAAGAAATGAAACAGAAGTTTGAAGAAACAGATAAAGTCAAGGATGAGTCGTGCAAGAAAGCTACAGATGCAGAATCACAAATTAATGAATTGAAAAGCACAATGCAAAGGTTCTTATTTCATGTTGATAAAACTTATATCCATCATTAACCTCTCTGGCATTACATGATTATATTTATTGCTCTGTGCAGCCTTCAAGAAAAGTTGACTAGTACAGAAGCAGAAAACCATGCTCTCCGGCATCAGGCCATGAAAACAAGACCTGATAATATGCCATTGCTTAACATGCATCGAAAATCTGTAATCCCATGTTTCCCCTTTTTGAATGTTTCGTTTTAGTAATAAATGTGATTGGCCTGTTCATATTCTTATGCTTGTGAGCATTTGTAACTGCAGAATTTGGCTAACGGTAGCCTTCCTGGTGATGAACAGGTATGGAACATTATTCTTATACTGGGAATTAGTTACTCAGATTTACTTTTCATGTTTGAAACTAGTGGACTCATCTCTCCAGACACCTCATGGAACATCAATGGAAAATGGAAGGACATCCTATATTGAGAGGCATCAAGTATGTACATGTGGGCTATTATTCAATGTTTAGAAGCATCTAGTATAATCAAAAGATAATAAAATGCCTTATGACTGGTCCTACCTTTTCCTTACAGGAGAGTGTCGAAGCACTGATAAATTGTGTTGTTGAAAATGTTGGATTTAGTGAAGCAAAGCCAGTTGCTGCAGTTACTATATACAAATGTCTTCTTCATTGGAGAACTTTTGAGGCAGAGAAAACTAATGTTTTTGATCGTCTTATTCAGATTTTTGGTTCTGCAATGCAGGTATTTCTAATCTGTTGCTAGTGCTCCAAACCTTATGCTTCGTGTGCTTATTTTACCATTTACTTTGTTACCTTAATCATAGGGTGATCCAGTTACCCTTTCATGCTTGTTCAATGCACTCAATTTCTATTGTCTTCATACCATGTATTACAGAAACAAGAAAGCAACGCTGATCTTGCATACTGGCTGTCAAATTCATCATCTTTGTTGATAATACTACAAAAGAGTCTCAAACCTGTTGGCTCATCTGGAACAACCCCGCTAAAAAGACCACAGACCCAGACATCATTTCTTGGAAGAATGGTATGTTGTATTGGTATATGTTATTCGATGATCTATTTAGAACTTTAGATGATTAAATTATCTTGTCTCCCTTGGCATGCAAATAATTAGACATGTGTTCATGAGTCGTGTGGCACTTCCTTGATTCTATGGTTGCCACATAAATGGTCGTTAGATTTTGCCCCACTGACCACTATTGTCTCTGTCCAGGTTTCACATTAACTCCTAGGTGTATCTTTGACATTAATTTCAAACAAAAGGGTATACCAGTATATGATAATAAAACAATCATGATGGCACATATCGACTAGTTTTTGTATGATAAAGCTAGGTATTTAAAAAGATATAAAATTGGTCAGATAAAAAAACTTTGGCCACATTCTTCCTTTGATGACAATAATTTGTGATCAGAGATTGGGTTGAATTTCAGCAGAACCAATACGCAACAAGAATATCTTTTTTGATTGTACGTCTACTAATATCTGCTGAAGTTAGTTTCAAAAGATTAAATAAGGGCTGTATGAGTGCTAGCAATTGTAATTTTTCATAAATCTGGGATGGGGTATTTAGGGAAGGTAATCTGACTCTTTTTTCCCCTTGGTTTTATATGGTCCTCAGGTATTTCGTGCTTCAAACATTACTGTTGACATGGATCTTGTGCGCCAAGTTGAGGCCAAGTATCCTGCATTTCTTTTTAAGCAACAACTTACAGCTTTTGTGGAAGGCTTATATGGAATGATCCGTGATAATGTGAAGAGAGAAATATCTTCAGTACTCGCACTTATTATTCAGGTTACCCCATCTATCATGAGTCATCCGCAGGTTAAAAATTATTTCGTATTTTAAACATTTTTTGTGGTACCATTATAGGTTTGATGATAAGTATGAGACATCTTGGGAATCTTGATGCCCAAGCCATCATTGCAAGTTGAGCAAACTGGAGTACTAAGTTGATTTTAGGCTAATCAAATCTTGCTTGTTCCCCTTAGTTAGCAGAACGATTGAACCCTTTGCATGCAAAGTTTGAAGAAAATCATAGTATCGTTCTAGAGTTTTTCTTTGCTGCTGATTAGGCTGTCATATAGATTTTGAAGCTTCATTATAGTTGTATACCCTTTTTTTTGCGATGAGTGTTAATTGTATACCCAAACTCGATTTCGAGCAGTTACTGTTGCTAGTCTAATGCTAATCCATGTATGATACTGAAGGCACCAAGAACTGCCAAAGCTGGTTTGTTAACGGATCAAGGTAGCAATTGGCAAGCAATTGTCAATCATTTGAATGACCTTCTGAAAACATTAAAAGAAAACTGTGTAAGTGTTAATGTGTATATGGGCATTGCATTTGGTTACGTTGTATCTTGATTTCTGATCACTATGCTGAAATTTCAGGTCCCAGCAATTTTTGCTCGGAAGATATTTACACAAATATTCTCATTCATCAATGCTCAACTGTTCAACAGGTAATTTTCTGGTGTCTGGATTTTTATTATCCTGTTCCTAATGTTATCTCATTCTCCTGGTACTATGTTCTAGCCTTCTCGTACGCCGAGAGTGTTGTTCCTTCAGCAATGGAGAATATGTGAAACAAGGGCTGGAAGAATTGGAGGCATGGTGTACACAAGCCAAGCCAGAGGTAAACAAAAACATGTAATTTTTCTATTCTTTCTCGAGATGCACACTTTGTAGTATGACATTCTTCTGATGTACTTTATTAAATGCTTCCAACCATTTAATTCATATCTGAGCTTTATACATGTATTGTTTGACATACTGTATTAAGGGTGGGCATAAAATTACTGAACACTGAACCTAACCAAGCCGAAGTGCGGAAAACACCGAACTAATTTGGTTTTCTAAAATTTGGTTCTCAAATTACATCGCCACCGGTTCACTGCTGTCTTGTATGGCCTTTACATTTGACCTGTTTCAGAAAGAATCACGAAAGAATAAAAATGATTCCATTACAATCATATTGTACTGCCAGTATCTTTCCGCTTTTTTTTTCCTTCTGCGGTTCTACCTAACTGAGGCACTAACAGTATGCAGGATCTGCGTGGGATGAACTTAAGCACATTTGCCAGGCTGTTGGTTTCTTGGTATGTAACTCCAAACTTAAACAAGTGGCTGTTATTATATGTAAACAACACTGATCGAATGCTTTGCTGAATTTGAATAACACATGATCTTTCATGGACAAAACCTTGATGAAAATTCTTGGCCTCACATCATACACATTCTTACATGGGGTTTGTGGTTGTATTTTGTGGTGCACTGCAGGTCATTTTCAAAAAATTTAGGATTTCATATGACGAAATAATCAATGATCTGTGCACAGTAAGAGCTCCCCACCCTCCCTCCCTCTTGTAAAAAAAAAGGAAAGTAGCTAAAGACGAAAGCCCATTGGCATTATGCAGGCACTGAGTGTTCAGCAACTTTACAAAATATGCACGCAGTACTGGGATGACAAATATAATACTGAAAGTGTATCCGAAGAGGTGAGCAGCAGATGCATGATTATAAATTAATGCATGTCAGTTGAGTACATGGTTACTCTGTGCAAAATAAATCAACCAGAGTTAAATGGCTGGGATGAAGGCATGCAGATGGTTGGTGTTGAAAATTGACTCGTTGGTTGATTGTAGGTCCTAAATGAGATGAGAACATTGATGAATGGGGGATCTGCACAGGATGCTTCGGATAGTACCTTTTTACTAAATGAGGAGATAAGGTACTCGAATATCTGTCCGGATGTTGTTTTTTTTTCCCCTGTTGAAAAGTAGAGGTATAATTAGCTTGGAATTGCGTTATTGCGTGCAGCATGCCGTTATCGCTGGAGGAGATAGGCGATTCGATGGATGCCAAGGAATTCCAGAATGTGGCTCCACCTCAACACCTCCTTGACAACCCCGCTTTCCAATTCTTGAAGAGCTGATCGATATGGTCCAGCAATTACGTGCCATGTAAATTAATTTCTACGTACGCACTCTAGCTGTTCCATTCTTGTTTTTCTTTAGTCATAGCTGATAGATAGCTCATCTCTAGGTTGGCTAGTGGTGTGTTGTAAGGTGCACCCACATTATTTGTAGGCAAGCACCTGACATTCTTTGTGTAAGGGTGCACAGAGAGACGTTTCTTTCATTAGCTAGGAGCATAGAGCAGGCAGAGTCATGTACTGTAGCTTGCCTGAGTATCTTTCTGTACACTGTATACACACACAGAGAAAGAATTAATGACCATGAATGCATGAATGTGAATACATACAGAGATTCCACCACCCATATCACTAGTAGTACTCTAGTACACTTTGCTACTAGACTAGCCAGAGTAGTAGAATAGAAGTAACAAAAATGAGAATTAATGTGGTGGAAGCCTGAAATGGTCCAGCGCCGATCGGCCGTCGAGGCCTTTGCCGATGTAGTGCGCGAGGAACTCCGGCATGGTGGTGCTCCTGTACACCGGCGGCTGAGCCTGAGCGTCGGAGTCGATTGGGGCGTACGCCCTGGTGGACGCGGAGTCCGGTCGGAAGAAGCAGGCCACCGAGACGCGGCCGCTGCTGCTGGTGGTGGCCACCACCCGGTGCTCCACGCTTCGGAAGCGGTCGTTGGACACTAGCTGGAGGAGGTCGCCGATGTTGACCACCAGTGCGCCGGCTACCGGAGGGACGTCCACCCACCGCCGCATCAGCACCTGCAGGCCGCCGCCGTCCATGGTCTTGTCCTGCAGCAGCACGGTGAGGAAGCAGGGGTCGGAGTGGCGTGTGGTGCCCAGCGTCAGGTGCGGCTCCGGGCACGGCGGGTAGTAGTGTGCCGCCATGGTCAGGCCGTCCAGCCCGCCGGCGTCCTGGGAGAGGTACCCCGCAGGGAGCCCCAGCGCCTCGGACAGCAGCTCCAACAGCTCCCGGCCAAGCCTCTTCACCGCCCCGGCGTACTCCGGCACCACGACCCTGCACGCCGGCGGGATCTCCTCCGGTGCCGGGCCCGGCGGCGCCATGTTGAGCAAGATGGTGTCGCGCCAGTTGGCGGCCGGCGACTGGAAGAGATCGAAGTTGGAGTTGAACTTGACCCTGCGGGCGCTGTCCCTGGTGTAGAATGGCCTCTTGCCCTCTGCGGGCTGCTCGTTGAAGCGCCGCACCGCCGCCAGCATCTCTTCCAGGAGCTCGCCGGGGACGCCGTGGTTCACCACCTGGAAGAAGCCCACGGCCTGGGCGGCCGCCCTCACCTGCGCGACCAGATGGCCCCGGTCAACGTCCGCGTGGTCGATGACCGGGATAGCATCGTCATCTTGGTGGGAGGGTAGGGAGTCGGGCGGGTGGTGGAAGATGGCGGGGATGGTGGTGAGGCCGGCGTCGACGAGGCCCTTGACGCCGGCCTTGGTGTCGTCGAAGGCCTGGAGCTCGCGGAGGCGGCCGGAGGCGGCCATCAGTATCTATCCACGGCGAGAGAGAGAGAGAGCCAGTCTATCAATCATCCCCTAAGCTAGCGATAAATTATGTTTAGCCACGTACTCGATGTCATTCATACCAATATAAATCCAAAGGACTAAAATACCCTCCACTTACAAATTCTAATATATTTTTATTCCATTTAACAAATTTTAATATATTTGTCCTAATTCTAATATATTTATCTCTAATTTTTATAAACTTTAATATATTAATTATTTTAAAAATAAATTTATTAAGAAGAAATAAGACGTGTAAAAGATAAAATTATTTTGAGACGAAAAAAAGTACGTTGGAAGGCTGGGATCAGAAATTAAATGGATCATTTTGGGTGCCTCTATATTTTCTAATGTATATTGTAGGGGCTTTTATAGGCCTCAACTGACCGGAACAAGATCCTCTGCTCTGCAGGTGCAGTACTGACCGGAACACCGATTCCCCCCTCTGCCATCGTTTCCCCTCCGCCGCCTGCTCTGTTCTGCTGGTCGCGAGACGGGGTCGGGAGAAAGGGAGAGAGAGGGCTGGGCAAAACGGATGGAAGACGCTGCCATTTGGTTGGGAGCGGAGTTTTTGAGTGACGTCAGTCCCTTTCCTGACCGCTAATTTAATTTTTAAGATCCTTCCGATCGATTCTGTTTTAACTCTGGATCTGAAATATTTGATTGGGGTTTAGCTTAAAAAAAATAAATTTAAGAGTTAAAATCCTGGCAAACAAACTCTATATCCCAGCTGACCTATATGCTCCTCGCCTTCTACGTCCTTCGTTCATTCAATCATTCATTCATGTTTATTATACTTGTACTAGTAAGGCTCTTTGGGCTCCAATCCGCACCTGCCAGGCTGCTTCTTAATTATCTCATCCACAGTATGTATACGTATGTACGTATCAATCTATCATCACGTCAATTTGCCTACGTATGTGATGGAAGAAATTAACACTATATTATTATAAAGAAAAAAGTTTATTTTACTTGCTCGAATAATTTAAGTGGACTACTTAACCCCTAAAACTATGTTTTGATTCATTTTACCTCTGCTAAACTATTAAGAATGGTTAACTTTACTGCTTAATGGAATTTATCTTTTTTCTTTATATAAGTTATATTTTAAGCTAAGACTTTTAGAGTTATAGATGACACCATTATCAAAGTTCTAAAATATGTTTAAATTTTTTCATGATCGTTTGTTTGAACTTTAAAATCTTGATGTTTAAATCAGTTTTGTGTGCTTCCAACTTATGTAAACAGTGATAAAAAAATTCCAAAAAATATTAAGAGGTATGCTGTAATGCATATATCAACCCTATCAAATTTCAATACAAAATACAACCTATATAGAGAGAAAAAAAAGGGAATGTCATTACCATGTAAAGTAAGTTAGGGTGTAAAATAAGCCAAACAATAGTTTAGGGAGTAAAATGGGTTTTATTCTATTGTAAATATTTGAGATCAATCGAATGTGGAGATTTTACCACGTGTTAAAGAACAAATAATTACTCTATCTACCAGCTCAGCTCGCCTTAGGTTTCTCCCCTCATTTTTCACGAGCACTCTTCCTAAACTGCTAAACGGTATGTTTTTTATAAAAATTTTCTATATAAAAGCTGCTAAAAAATCATATTAATCTAATTTTTAAGTTTAAAATAATTAATACTTAATTAATCATACACTAATAACTTATTTTGTTTTATATAATCTTCTTTGTTCTCCTTCACTCATCTTCAAACTATCCTTTATCCTTTAGTTGCTTTCAGAATCCTCCACTAAAACGAAAGCGCAACAGCATGCATGCCTGCCACCTGAAATAATAATCCCACTGAAGCATTACTGTTTTCAATTCATTTCTAAATTAAATTTACTTTCAAGTACTACTGTACTCTTTTGACTTAATTGGTGGTTATTATGTGCAGGCCGTAATTACGGGTACGCCTCCTAGCATGCACATGCTTAGAAGACAGATGGACTGGTTCAATAATCACATCCAAAGTAAGTCAAAATACACCTTATATATTATTAAATCATCTGTCAGTAGCTCTCAATTAGGCATAATTTTCTGTTCGTTTCGGGTTATTTACCCAGCTTATTTTCTTATTTTCCATTAGCATATTTTCCAAACTGCTAAATGATACGTTTTTTTACAAAAATTTTCTATATGAAAATATTTTTAAAAAATCAAATAGATCTATTTTTTAGGTTTTTAATAGTTAATATTTAATTAATCATATGCTAATAATATTATTTATTTTACGTGTAATTTATAAATCAAAAAAATAAGACAACTCAAACATCATCTTAGCAACCTTAACAATGACAAGAGATATATATGGTCACGTCAGGCAACCACGCACGGTCAAGCTTGAAGACTGACTGACACGTTGACCAAAAAGCATGCCTAACCAACTCAGCCAATATAATCTCTCCCTAAAATGAAAAAAAAAACTCATCTAATTGATGTACCTCGCAGGATTATTATTGTTATAATAATAATAGTAGTAGCAGCAGCTAATTAAGCCCTATCAACCCAAAACGATAACGATCTCATCTAGTATTTTAATTTTACATTATCCTGATCTTACTATTCATTTGCATAAGATTCTACCATATCTTGCATATGATCTCGATCCTATTATTCGTACGATCCTAAGAAAATATTATTTAAAATAAGATGGATTGAAAATAATGTGAAAAATCCACTCAAGTTTAAAAAATCAATTAAATTAATCCAAATCAATATTATAGGCTTCAATTCATACAACATGTTACAAATCTTATAAAAAATATGTATTTTTAAAAATCTGATATTATCAAAAGAAAGATCCTACTACTACTTGCTAGCTAGTAGTACTTTGTATCCCGATACTGATTATCTCATACAAATACAATGCATGCATATGATCTAGGTACTCTGGTATATTAAGCACTGCTAGCTGGCTGTTTGATGAGTACTAATTAACAGCATACATATTTAATGTAAGCAACTGATGATGGAATGAATTACTCAGCATAAGTAGGAGTAGATAAAAAAAAATGCATGATGGAGAGAATAAGGAGTTCGTTCAGCTAATGTGTAGACATGTACTCTGTATCCAGCACCTAGCTAGCTAGTTAAAGGTCACATCAGATCGATCAGATAGCTATCTGGTTAATTAATTGACACACGTGGGGTAATGAATCTGCCGCTAAACGGACTCGCTCCGTCTCAAAATATAATATAGCAAACTACTTCTCCTATTTTAAAATATAAGGATTTCTAGTTTATTTAATAGATATTAAGGTTAAGAAAAAAAAGACTTTGGTGCCCTTAATAAATATGGAATGAATAGAGGTGAAAAGATGGTGAAGGTAAGAAAGGAATAAATTTAAATAAAAAGTGATTGATGGGACAAGTAGTATTATAAATAGCGCTAGAAATACTTATATTATGAAACAAGATTTGAATGGTGAAAATACTTATATTTTAGAATAGAGAAAATATTATTAGATTAAATACCACTTAATACTATGAATTTGAATCTGAATAGATTCTTATTTAGATTTACAGAAGTAGATGGTGTCTAATCTAGTCGTAGGTTAAAGACGAAGAGAGTGCTACTAGTACCAGTAATGCAAATACCAATCGAGATTAAAGATTTGGGTAAAACGTCTAAAATATTTCTTGTTAATACATGGTGGAGTGATGGAAATTAAACATAGTATGGGTAGAGTATGGATCTCAAGGGTTAGTGGAGTAATAGGATCTACTGGGTAGCATGAAAAGTAATTAAGTAAAAGTCACCTTTTACATGTGTAGGTAGCTACTCCCTCTATCCCACAAAGACTTTGTTTTTGCACTCTTCATTTGTCCCACAAATTTTAACTTCGAAACAATCGCTGTATTGAAGTTTGTAAAAGTAAAAAAAAAATACATTAGAGTTTATGAAAATAGGGAATAAATGTATTGGAGTTTGTGAAAGTGAGGGACAGATACATTGTAATTTACTAAAGTAAAGGATATTATAGTCTTTTTTAGCTTTGTATTAGTACGTGTGAGATGAAGAAAGATGAAGTCTTTTCAGAATAAAGCCGGTTAAGAGGGTGTTTGGTTTGACTTAAAGCTCGTAGCTTCTCCTTGTTTTTCGTTAACATGTTTCCTAAAATGTATAACGGTGTGTTTTTACAAAAACTTTTCATATAATAAAAGTATCTTTAAAAAATCAAATAGATTTATTTTTCAAGTTTATAATAGCTAATATTTAATTAACCATGTGTTAATAATATTTTTTATTTTACATGTGGTTTATAAAATAATCATTTAAGCCGAATCTAAAGGCACCTAACCATTGCAATAGCCCCCACAAATTAATTTCAGTTTCTAGAAACTGAACATACACAGATGCAGGAGGTGCATGCACCTGGACTGCCTTGAAATTATAGTGATCCTTAACATTGGAGTCACAACCAGTTTAATTAATCATCACTAATAACTCCGTCGTCATATATACTCCATGTAATCCATGTCGTGCGTTAATTAAGTAGAGGCGGGCGGGCGGCTGCCACCATAGCCTAGCTGCTTGTTTTCGCTGATCAGCTAACTACGTGCATGCAATCCACCCTTATAAAATTAGACTCTAAGTACTCCCTCTATTTAAAAATATATGACATCTTTGTTTTTTATAAGTTAATATATGACATTCTTATTTAAAAATTTATAAAAAGTGTATATTATTTACATGGTCTCTAATAGTATAATTTAATCAGTAATTACTTTTATACATCGTACAAAATTAACAAGCCCAAGCTCGAAAGGTGGCTAAATATCGAGTCAAATTTACAGAGGCAGGAAATGAATCAATGAAGCGAAAAACAGAGTAGCCAACTTTCCTGCCCTCCCCTGTTTCCTTTCAACTCTGCTGAGTTGAGTGTCTGTCTGTCTGTTTGTGAGTGTGTGTGAGACGGAGAGGAAAAGGGGAATGATTTAGTATTTGTTCAAGTTGCATGGGTTGGGTTGGGTTGATGTAGTAGGAGTAGTATAAAAGGGGCCTTGAACTCCATTCATATTCATAGTTTCATACTCGTTGGGCGGCGGGGGCTTGAGTATTATACGTACACGTACTTAGGTACATGCTGCGCCGCGTTGCATGTCGCCCCGCCTCACCGCCGGCCTCATCAATTTCCTCCAATCCCGCCGCACCGGCGCCATGACCACCACCAACCACCTCCACTCCGACGAGATGGTCCTGGTCGACCAGGACCCCTCGCCGCCGGTGCAGCAGCCGCAGGCTTTCCGCGGGGTGCGCAAGCGGCCGTGGGGCAAGTACGCGGCGGAGATCCGCGACTCGACGCGCAACGGGGTGCGCGTGTGGCTGGGCACGTTCGACAGCGCCGAGGCGGCGGCGCTGGCCTACGACCAGGCGGCGTTCGCCATGAGGGGCTCGGCCGCGGTGCTCAACTTCCCCGTGGAGCAGGTCCGGCGTTCCATGGATGACCTGGACGTGTCCGCCCTGCAGGACGGGGCGTCGCCCGTGGTGGCGCTGAAGAGGCGGCATTCCATGCGAGCGGGGGCGGGACGGCGGCGGGCGGAAGCAGCAGGGCCAGGGGTGAAGGTGATGGAGCTGGAGGATCTGGGAGCCGAGTACCTGGAGGAGCTTCTCGCCGCCTCCGAGGCCACCACTACTAGTACAGGAGCAGCCACAAGCCACCACTCCATCTGAATTGACGATGACGATGACTAGGACTAGGACTTTTCTTGGAACAAAGGGGAACACACAAGACGATTACTACTCTACATAGTAGTTTTAATTTTCCTCCGTTTTAATTAAATTTCAGGTAGAGAGGAGAAATGCTTGCTACTCCATCTCTGGTTGTTGCTTCTTGTGTATTCAAGGAATATTGGAATGCCCTCCTTTCTCCTTGCATCAACAGCTGTGACGGTGTATATTGATTGAGTCTGCACTGGCGTACTAACACTGATTTGGTCCGAATTAGACAAGTTCGTCGAAAGCGGGAAATGGCTGTGTGTTTGAAATCGTATAATCACGGCCGTCGGTTTGGTCTGGTCGAAACTCGAGACGGTGCTGACGTCACGTGGGACAGGCATGGACTGGTGGGGTGGCGGATAGAACGCACTATGTTGACCAGGTCAAGTCCAAAGTCCACGTGCGTCAATCTCTCACTCAAAAGCACCCAGCAACCCAAATAGTGCCCTGCAAAACACTATACTACTATACTCCTGTACTATACTATATACAAAAGGAGATTCATTTCATTTGTAAGATTATTTTCGATACTTTCTAGTAGAAGTAGTAGTAACAACTTTTACCCTAAGCATGACAACCTTTTATTTTAGATAATGACCTCAAGATCCAAAAGACACGTGGCAAATATGTCATTTCCTCCGTTGGTTTGTTGTCTGATTGCCCAAGTGCAACGAACCAGATTGTTCTTCTTCCAGCTCCACCTCCACCTGACGAATGCGATTAAGGCCGTGGTTAAATAAGGAGTAGTACTGGCGATTAAGGACGATGGATCAGAGTTGGCAACTTCCTCTTAATTCATCATGTGGTGAGGCTTTGGTCCCAAAAAGAAAAGGTCTTGTTGCCTTTGACTCGGATTATTATTAATAACAATGGAGTAATAAGAAGCTTTTGCTTCTGTAACCTTCTTTCCTTCATTCTGCGTGCCTGCTATCTATACATGTCTAGAACACAAGGAATTCAGCGGATTGAGACACTTATCTTCTCTGGGATGATGAATCCGGCAACTCAACGTTCAAAGACCTAGTGCCCAATGGGCAATTGTTATTAACTAGTACAAAAAACATACCGTCACGACAAAGTATTTCAAATTTAATGAGGCTTTGGAACATATGAATTTGAGAGGATTGTTGGAAGAACTAACCTAAGGCATCGTCGGGGCAAAGTTTGGCCACACGTAAAATAATAAAACTTGCTCTTGTATAGTTAATTAAGTATTAACTATTACAAACTAAAAAAATAGATTTATTTAATTTTATAAAAAAAATTAATATATAAAGTTTTTGAAAAAACGACATATTCAACATTTTGGAAAGCATGTTTACAGTACACGAGAAAATAGCTACCTCCAATAAACCGAAAAAAACATTGCCTAAATCCTATGAAAATTCTGTAAAATTTCTATGCTAACTCCAAATTAACCCTTAGCACTTGAAACTCTGAATCACATGCCTATATTTACTTAAACTTACCTTAATAGTTTTATCAATTTCATAAGTATATCAGAAAATGGTGGTAAAATGGAAGTAATCTAAAATGTTGCTATGTTTATGGATAGTGAACTGAGCTGCATCACGCATGCTGCTGTCTCCATCTAGACATAAAAGATGGAAATTAATAAAGCCTGATAGGTCGCGGTGCAAAACCATCGGCCTTTTGTTCTCAGTGTCACGTGACCAAACAAAAAGATGGGCTCATTAATAACAAATATACTCCTTGATGGGTGATGGCAACCTGTCCTTAGCTTGGAGAATAGAGACGAAGGACATCCGTTGAGCTTGAGTATACTCTCTCCATTTCAAACTATTAAAGATTTTAACGCTTGACATAACTATTAAAAGAGAATAAAAAAACTTGTTTTTTTTTTTGGAATGGGTGAGTATGGACACAAACTGATTAGATAATAATAAAGACAAGAGATATTATAGGTAAATGTCAACTTTTACACGTAGTAGATTGTTATATTTAGGATAAATTTAAACTCTAAAGTTATTAATTTTGGGAAAGAAAAAATAGGATAGAACAATTTTGGGAAGCATCCAATTGACCTTAATCTATCTTTAATAGTTTTTTTTACTTTATGCCATCCTCTTGGAAGACGTTTCTCAACTACCATCTTCTCCGGATACTTTGATTATTTGCCATCCGGACGCTCTGAATTCTTTCTACTTTGCTACTTTTGGCTGCCAGCTCAGCGAATTGAGAGGAAAATGACTATCTTGCCCTTCTCTTCTTCCCGGGCCTCATCCCTACTTCTCGTCCGCCGTGTCCCATGCAAGCAGCAGATCTAACGATTCGGTAACGAGGCTTGACCTCCTCAACTCCAGCACGACGCAGTCCTCTTCATCGTCGCCGGCGTCGTCTACCGTGGCCGTCACGCCCGCTCCGCCGCTAGTAGCGCATCCACCATGGCCTTCCTCTTGCGTAGCTCTATTGCCGCGGCCTCCACCCCCGAGCTACGTCGCGCCTATGGTCGTCGAGCTCGCTCCGGACACCGAGGAAGGTGAGGGGAGGAAGGGGAAAGGGCGTTCGAGCTCGTCCCAGACGTCGTGATCATCGAGCTCAGGTCGAGATTGTCGCAGGTCGTTGTTCTGGACCTCTCCCGCAGCCATGGTCGTCGAGATCAGGACGCCATTCTACTTGCACGGGACGTCGCCGGCAACGAAGATAGGTGAGGCAAAGGAACAAGATAAGGGCAAGATAGACATTTTCCCCTCAATTTACTGATGGCAGCCAAAAGTGGCAAAACAGAAAAAAAATCCAATGGGTCCAGCTAATAAATAATCAAAGTCCATAAGAAAGATGGTATTTGGGAGTACGTCAACCAGGAGGATGGCCCGTCCCTAACGCTCGTGCTTGCTTGCTGCAGTAACTTCTAAGAAGCATCCAATTGAACATGTGCACACTGCACCCTTTTTAATTAGTGCAGTAGTACAATTTTGAGTGGATATTGCACAGTAGCATACAGTTTGTCCTGTCCATAGCTGTAGTAGTGTAGTACTAGTAGTATCATATCCGGGCATCTGGCCAAGTCCCACAAGGACGACCAACGCATGCAGAGGAAAGTGGAAACAAGCAGTTTGCAAACAAGTGGACAATCAAGTCCGTAGTAGCATGCTCGATGCCTCGATGGATCAGTTCCATCCATTCCTTGCAAACAGTGCAGTGCAGTGCAGCATGACTTGACACATGCATGCTTTGTGTGAGAGTTACGTTACGTACTCCCGGTCATCCATTGAGTTGCAATCGAGGAATCCACACCTGGTGGCTGGTGCTGCTTTCTTGGAGCCATCCTACCCTGTGCTGTTCAGTGCAATGCAATGCACCTGTGTTGTGTGCTGTGCTGCGCCCTCCACTGCACTAGTAGTTTTATGCATCTATGAATCCATCTCCTCCGGAAAAGAGAAGAGAATCAAGGTCCCGATTTCTTGGTTCTTCTCCCCCTCCACCGGAGAATCTGATTTAAAAGTACTTCATACCTTAGGCACTACTACTTTGTAGAAGACTACATACAATATATATGCTGCCTGTAGTAGTATGACACTTCCTGGAAGGAGTCTCAGTGTCGCCCGCCAGCAATTTCGTGGCAGGGTCACAGAGACGCATGCTTGGTGTGGTACTGCTGCCAAAATGAAATGAAAGTTCCCCTTTTGCATGGTTGCTTGCTTCACAATCGCAATGCTTTCGTCTTGTGATAGCAGAAGCTACTCTTGTCTTTCTTCATTTATTACTATTGTCATAAACCAGGAGAACACATTATGATGTACCAGCCCGGACAGAGGAAACTGTCTTGTGTCGAGTTCAGCAAAAGAAGAAAGTTCCAGGAAGCAGATATCAATTCATCATGGTAAGATTTTGATTGATTGCGATAAACTAGATCGAGTCAAATGCTAATCATTTAAAACTGCAAGCAACACTTGTTTGCCTCGGCTTTGGCGGCCTTCCAAGGGCAAAACTTTCAATTTGGGCGTAGCCTGCGATTGCAATGCCAGTGCAAATTCAGAAATATACTTACAAGCAATACTACTCAAGCCAGGCACCAGATATTCAGTTAGGCCATCTTTTAGGAACTGATTGCTCTCCTCCCTCACTGACACTTGATTGCTTCAGCCCCCTCAGTGCCACTGCAACAAGCTAATGAGGTGCATATTAGCTTGCACAACAAATGAACATAGAGACATTTATACATCAACCAAAACACAATTCACCCTAATATATAATTGACTGGTTGTTCAAGGAACTCCGGTGAGAAATTCCACTCAAATGTTTCTCAGCTATTACCGTTCATTTAGCCATCCAAAACTTTTCAGGTTGATTCCTCCAAAAAAGAATTGGTCTCCAGCATTCAGCCTATGTGCCTAATGCCGAGAGATTATCCACAAATTAACAATTAACAGCGCGGCAAGGATATGCTACTGGAAAAAAAGTACAAGAGCCTATATGATCTGGATGCATTGTTTTGCCGTACCACAAGAATTGACTATTCCATAAAAAGGATTGAAATATTGAGCACTCACCCTACTGGGAGCTCCATTTTGTAGTCTAGGACTTCTCCGAGGCTCAGCATTCTGGTTTTGCATATAGGAGTGGCCACTCTGGAGTAGAGACGATGGACTCTGGTTTTGCAAAAGTGATCCCCTCCTGTTCAGGACACTGGCCGGCAGATTCTGGTGCTGCAAATAGGGTAGATTCTGATATTGCAAATTGTGTAGATTGTTCTGGACAACGGATGGCGAATCCTGGTTTTGCAAAAAGGAGGGGGTGTTGTGGGCAATGGATGGTATGATCTGGTTCTGCAAATAGGGTAGATTGTTCTGGACAAGAGATGGTAGGCTCTGGTTTTGCAAAACAGATGGAGTGTTGTGGACAATGGATGGAATGGTCTGGTTCTGCAAATAGGGCGGTCTGTTGTGGACAATGGATGACAGAGTTTCATTCCCTGAAGT
Source organism: Oryza meyeriana var. granulata (assembly GCA_003991445.1). Taxonomy (NCBI): domain Eukaryota; kingdom Viridiplantae; phylum Streptophyta; class Magnoliopsida; order Poales; family Poaceae; genus Oryza; species Oryza meyeriana. The sequence continues at coordinate 566,486 of RYFJ01001332.1, read as the reverse complement.
GCTGCTATCTGCACGGTTTTCCCTATAAAATCTATGTGGAGTTTGTTCAGTTGGATTACTAGTGGCAACATTATTATGATTGTTGCGTGAATACTGAGTGGCGGCAGCTTGAGCTCCGGCAATGGCGGCAGTGACACTGGGAGATTTCTCTGGTGCAGACTTGGAGGAGTCAAAATGAAGAGATCCTGGCTTGAGAGAGAGGGGATTGGTGGGGTCAGGGAGTGGGAACTTGACAGGCAGTGGACCTTGAACAGGTGAAAGACCCCTGACTGCTCCCTCATAGATCTGTGACATGACAGCAACAAGCTCAATAGATTCATTAGAAGGACAAGTGCGGAAGCAGCAGCCGCTGCTGCATTGGTTATGTAATACTATTACTACTTAGGCAGAAGAGAGGAGAGAACAGACCCTTCTTTCTAAATTGTAAACACCCTGGTAGCCTCGCATCTCGAATGGAACCACCAACTTCTGCATTGCAGCAAGAAAGGAAGCACATTTAAGTAATGAATGAGAAGAAGTGCAGCAGGAGCAGCGATGATGAGAATTGATAAGCAGTGAGTTGAGGTGACCTGTGGGTTTTCGCAAAGCCAGCAGAAGTCAGTCAATGCTTCGAGCCTGACCTGCGCGCAGTGAAGAAGCTGGCAAGTTTAATCGGGAGTAGGGTTGCAGAAGCATGCATACTGGAGTACTCCAGTGTTGATTGGCAGGCAGGGGAAGGCATAATAGTAGTAATACATACAGATTGGGGCACATGTTCCCAGGAGGCAAGCTCTTGAGAGGTGACACAGCCTACGACCTCAACGCATCCTGTGCAGTGTAGGAGTTGCAATGGCAAGGCATGAGATTTGTGGCAATTGCAGCACTCGTACTAGACTAATAGTATTAGTGTATGTTGATGATAGTGGGAAGGAGGATGCGTACCGAGCAGGCGAGAGACAGGGTAGTGGTGTGGGAAGGTGATGTCGGTGATTCCGTCGACGGCGTAAATCTCCCTGTAGAAATCCTCCATGGCCTTGATGGTGTCGGGGTCGGGGACCTTGGACGCCGCGTGGATCCAAAGCCGCCCTCCTTTCAACAGTTGGTTGATGAATCGATCAAGGAAGCAAGTCTGCAACTCGAGGAGGAAAGGAAGAAATTAAGGGCGATGGATGGATGCCTACCGGTGACCGGCGATGGCCATGAGCGGCCCTCGACGCGCTTGATTCCGTGGACGAGCAGCGACGCCCACGGCTGGTGCATCGTCAGGCAAGGGTTCCGGAGCCTAGCGCCGCCGCCGCCGCCGCCACGCATGCTGCCTTGCACCTTCGGAATCGGAATCGGAATCGGGATCGGGATTGCGGCCGCCGTCGAATCGAGTCGAGTGAGTCTCCCACTCCCTCGTGGGGAAGAAAGGATGTGTTTGTTGTTGGGCCAAGCCAATACTACTATGTATTTGTTGGGCCAAATTAAGGCCCAACATATATAGCGTACCTCTGCACCAACAAATAGGAGTACTCCTGTGTATCTGGATTCTTTTTTCCTTTTTTTCTTTCTGAGATGACTCCTATGTAGTACTGGTTGGGTGTGTTTGCCATTTGTCATGCTACCGGATGGAGTATCATTCTCTTTTTTTTTTCTGCGGAGAATGATAGATAAGTAGAGCATTCGATTTTTTAGATAATGGAGTTCATTCCAGTCTTTACTTCAAAAAGCTAGGACCAATCATTACAGAAGTTACAAGTTGAAAGACTGCAAATTACAAAATCACATCTTAATTAAAAACATAAAAACTACCTAGAATAAGATAACACCTATTAGTAAACTTCCAACTATAGTTGATGTGAAACTGCATATCCGTTGCTTCTTCAGAGACTTGCAAGTTGTATGTAGTCGTAGTCTCCTAGGTCATTCGATGGCCACAGATTAATTAATATGCACTCCGCAGAAACAATAATCATGTAGTATATAGTATAGTAATTAAGATGTTCATACCGACAAAAAAAGGAAAGGAAAAAAAAAGAAATTAAAGCAGCTAGGCGTGTTTACATGTGTCGGTTCACAGTACTGGGAGTAGGTACTGAAAGTCATAGTCGTATGGAATGACATCGACGAGGTGTTGGATGTTGAGATGCTGATGATGGCCGGTCCTGAGGCAATCAACCATGGATTTTCTGAGCGACCACGACGTCGGCAGCTGCTCGCATATCCAGCGAAGCAGAGACTCCATGTCCTTTGCGAAGTCGTGCATGTTGGAGTGTATCAGGCTTGGGATCATCAGCCTCCTCGTCGACGTCACCACCAGCGAAGCCTGCAGATACTCCAGCTTCGCCTTCTCCAGATCCATCATCACACGATCCGCCTTGTATATTCGTAGCTGCAGTTGCAATTGCAATTGCAGTTACTACTGGCTAATTAATTGATTGATCGAAGGACTACTTACAGCAGGAGATGATCTGATGCCACAGCAGAGTGCAAACAGAATGTTGGGCTCTGAGCTGTTGAGCCCGTAACGACTCCTCACTTGCTGTTCTTCCACATCCACTTCGCACTTCCAGAATTCCTGCATGCATGTATTGTTAATCGTAGCGTGTAGTTATGGACGAATTAAGTCATCTATCTGCTCACTTCTTTCACACTGGATGGCTGTCTCAGGATGAAATTCTCTATCACCAACGCGTTCAACTTTTGCCCTGAAACATTGAGCGTGGCCTTGTTCTTCAGTGCAAGCAGCTTCTCAGAGTTTGAGGGCAATCCGTTGTGTAAAATACCCTGAAACCAAATAATTAATTAATATATCGACAAGCTAGCTAGAGTTGGTTCTCATCGGCTAATTAATTATTAATTAAAGGGAGTAGTGCATGCAGAGAGATAAAAATATATTGGGATTACGTGCATGATGCAGGTGTTGTATATGTTGAGCCAGAAGGCAAGCTTCTGGTGGTGAGTCAGAAACCTCAAATCCACATGCTGCAGTGCCTCCAGCATCCCCCTAGAATGAGAGTGGAGTGTATATATATTAGTGAGAATCTGCAGCTAGCAGCTGCATTCATCAAGAGCAAAGCAATATATATATATATATTATATATACCTACCTGAGCTTAGTGAGCAGGGGAGAGGTGGAGAATCCTCTGAGGTCGAATGCGGAGGAAGTGAAGCTGACGAGATTCTTGTAGGGGCCGATGTCTCTGACGATGGAATCCTGGATGGCGAAGATGCCGTAGTGATCCTGCTGCCCCGACCGGCACTCCGGCTGCTGCTGCTGCTTGTTCATCATCAGGCCGGTGTCGATTCTGAAGCTTCCGCCGCCCTGATGCGGCTGCAGCTGCCCTGATCTGGCCTGCATGGACGAGGAGGACCTGTTGTTGCTGTCCTGCAGGTCGGTGACCCGCGACGACCTGAGCAGGCGGATGAAGATGCAGATGAGGCACTTAAGGATCCTCTCCGACAGCTTGTTGGGCTGCTGCTGCACCATCTTCTTCTTCTTTTCATTATTAGTACTGTCAAGATGGGAGCTACGCTTTGGACTGGGAGGTTTATTATTGATGCTCATGAGATGCTGATGATGATTTGGATCAAGGAGGGGGAAGTCGCCGTTGATGGCCTGGCTGATGAAGAACATGGACTTGATGTTGGCATGACCTCCTCCTCCTGCTGCAGCAGATCCATTATTACTGGCATTATTATTATTAACAGTGTCGGCGCTACTTGGTGGCTGCTGCTGGATGATGATGGCACTAGTAGCATCATCCGTGGTGACATTATCGGCCGCCTCCTCCTTCTTCTTCTTCTTCTTCATGGTGAGGATCTGAGTCTCGAGGCGTGCAATCTCCTCCTCCACCACGACAAGCTCTGCCAGCAGCTCCTTGGCCTGCGTGTTTGAATGTTTGTGTAGCCGTATTAATCTATCTCATCCAACTATTTAGATGATATGCAAGCAACTAGGGTAACCTTGGGCGGGATGAAGGCTGGGATGTTGCGGACGACGGATCTGCTGGTGGTATTTGGGTGCAGGGCGCGCTCCAGGATGTCATGCACCGCCTGCTCGTTCCGTAGCTGCTTCTTCAGCTCAGCCACCTACACCATGCAATTCAACAATTCATTCATTGGTTGGCTCTGCCGATCGATCATCGATCGAACAACAGTATAATTAATAGACGTACCTCCTGCTCAAGATCCAGTCGTCTCTGCTGCTGCTGCTGCGCGGGCATTGTTCTCTTGCTCTGCAATTCAAATAGTAGATAGCATGCAGCTGATCAATATTGGAACATGCAGTTGGTATTAATACTGTACGTACAACTAATAAATTATCGACTTTAATTAATTAATTACTTACTGGTAAAAGAAAAAAATACTAGTGCAATTAAGGCACGTAACATGCATGTATCCGCGCAAAATTATTGAATAGTATATAAGACGGAAGGGATCACGATCACCTGACCTGGTCTGCTGCTGCAACGCCGAGCATGCGCAGCTGGTGGTGGTGGTGGTGATGCGGCGGCGGAGTGCTGCCGCTGCGGCGTCCCGCGGCGACGTACTCCATCCGCGCTCGATCTGATCGCCGGCTGGGCCAGCAGCTGATCAATATATCCGATGACGACGAACTAATAACGATGGATTCATTAAAACCGATGGGCGATCGATTCACGGAGCTAGCTAGCTAGCTAGGCGGCGACGAAGAAGAAGAAGAAGAAGAAGAAGATCGAGAGAGCTGAGCTAGCTAAGCAGACGGTTGGGAAGGCTCTGTCGTGGATGGCTAGGTCGCGGCTTCTTGGATTGGCTGTGGCAGGTGGGGTGCGGCCGCAGTACGCAAGCTATATACGATTGATCGATTCACCAGCTGCATGCCCGAATGCAAGCAAGCTAGCTATCTATCTAGGGCATCCGATATGGTGGTGCCATGGTTGGTGGTGCCATCGATTCCATTTAGTTACATCGATCCCATCTACATTTCCATTCCAATAATTAATATTAATTATTCCATGTCTTGCCTTGTAATCCACACGCACAACTGCATCCACCATATATACATATATATATATATATATATATATATATATATATATATATATATATATATATATATATATATACGTGTTATATTTCAGCCCTCTCCTATTCTCCTTGTTGAGTGCAACTTACTCAAGAGACTAGCTTACCTGGCGTTTTTGCTTGCTTTCTCTCCGGCCGGCCGCTTAATTTAACTATACTCTATATGTAGTGCAGGTGGGTGGAATAAAGATTAATTTGACTAACTAGTACCCATCGGTAGCACGGGTCTTACGATTCCAAACTAAAAATCATTTAGTGTCCATTATATGCTTCTTGCTTTCAACAATCAACTTTAACATTAATCCATACAAGATGAGATGGAGTCCTGTGCATGTTACAAATTACTATATATTTCTCGTTGATATATTTGTGTTTAATCATATCTGATCCTAATTACTTGTAGTTGTCATATGTAAACACTTTAAAAATAGATTATAATCCCTTGAGAGGATGTCCTCTTATTTTTGCATGCTATCTAAATAGTTATTAAGAAAATAAAAAAATATAAAGATAGAATAATATTTGATATATTACCCCACAAACTTACAAGTTCAAATTTGACATCTACAAGTTTAAATTCTGAGTAGTTGCGCATATTTATAGTCATATTTTTTATGTTGCAACTTGTAACTTGCATGTTTGTATACTGATATATCATATATCAATCTATTTTATCAATTTTTTCTTTTCTATAATTATTTAGATGGCATGCAAGAAAAGAGTAGACATCCCCTCGAGGGATTAAAAGAGTTTCCATGAACACTTTAGTTTGTCTCCCTCGCAAAAAAAAGATTTTCAGTTTTTTCTTAATTTACGTGGTAACTTCTTTTCATTTCTTGAAATCAACGTGAGGATTTCCAATTTTTTGTTTGACCTCCTAAAATTAATGTGGGGCTCTTTAGACCTTATCTGGCATAGCTCCAGATCTAAGATTTTATGGAGCAGGTATTCCTAGCTCTAGATCCGTGGATTTGGATATGTGACTACATTAATAATTGGATAAAATATTTTTATATTTTAAATAAAATACAAATTTGAAACTATTGTAATTTAACACATAAACTCCAAAACAATGTGATACTGAGATCTACAGCCGTGCCAAACATGGCCTTAGGAGAATCTACAGCCGTGTCAAACATGTCCTTAGGAGAACCTGCAATATAATCGGTGATGAAACAAGATTGAGGAAGCCCATAATTGGAGCACATGAGTTAGTAGAAATATTATTATACAGATTATGCTATAATTTGTTTGTCCAAAATTACCGAGGGTCGAGGGCAGGGCTAGAGAGATGCATGAGGAAGAAGAAATATTACATCTATGTGACTATGTATGTAGATGGAGATGAGTGACAACGAAGGTAGGGGAGATCTTTTTTGAGTCAATTCTCTACGTGCCCCTAAAATTTCACACAATCCCTTTTATATCTCTGAGATTTGTTTGATCCTTTGTATATCTTTTTATTTGGATACCTTGTATGTCCATTCCTTTAGTTGATTATTAGTTGACCATTATTTTTTAGAAATGACTTTATTGCTCTTGATATATTACTAAAAGTTAGAAATGTTCCACATATAAATTATTTGGGCTATGAAAAAATGGTAAAGGATAAATTACCGAATATGCAGTTTTGAATTTCAAAATTTTGAAAGGTAATTTCGTTGAAATTTCAAAAATTTTCAAACTTTGCATCAAAGTTGAGAAGTACTTTTTGAACGAATATGTAGCGAAAAAAATATTCATTTGTAAAAAACAAAGGGGATGGAATTATTTGATCACAAATTTGAAAAAAGATATTTAAAATCTTTAAACAAATTTTAAATCAAATTTGATGAAATCCATACAACATTTTCATCAAAATTTATGCCAAATGACAAACAAATTTTGTTCTCAATTTCCTATTGAAACTAATGTATGGATTTAATCATAATTTTTTATTTTTTAAAAAATATTATTTTTTAAATTTGGTATTAAATAATTATGTCCCATTTAATTTTGTTATAAATTAAATTATTTTCAATCGAGTTTTGTGAACTATGTAGCACACAAGTATGAAAGAGGGATAATATAGTTATTTTAGAAATGTTTTGATGGTCAACTAACGGAATTGCCATAGAGGGGATTAAGATGAAAACTCAGAGGCATACAGAGGATGAGACAAAATTCAGGGCACACGAGGGATTGAGCAAATTCTCAGGGGACACGTAGGAAATTTCCTCTTCTTTTTATATATTGGAAGGTAGGGTAGTTAGAGTGACGCCGTCAGCTAGCATAGGTAGATTTGGCTTACAAGCCAATTAGCAAGAAAAATGTTTTAAACGGCGGCGGCTATATATAACATAACATAGTGAAAACAAAAACACAAACACAAACATATTCTCTATCTAGCTATCTATCTACAATAGTCTGTTGTAATATGCAAGACTCTAGAGGTATTAAGATGTCTGTTAGATTGTCTAGTGATTAACATATGACATATTTTCTCTCATGCACATCATATAACAATTATGATATACTAGTACATATTATTATTATTAATCATGCCTATTTAGGTAGGCTGGCCATCTCATGTATGCAGTGGTACGTAGCTAGTCCTAGTAAAAGCAAAGCCCATAGACTGATGGGCCGAGCCCGCACAGGTTATTCGACACTCAACTTAACGGCTCCTCTTTGGGCCAGAGGAATTAATTAATTGATTATTCGAGAAAAAAAAGAAAGCGTGGGCGCGTGGCACGGGGACGGGGAGCGGTTCAAGAAAGTCGGCCTCGGGACGGAACGGAACAGCCTGTGGGCCCAGACGTCAGTGGGTGTTCTTTCTTTGTTGTCCTCGCCTCGTCCGTCGCCATGCCACCACGTCATCCCTTCCCTTGCTCACATCTCAATTTCTCGCCGCCGCCGGCTTCCCGTCCCTCCTCGGTTGCTCCTAGTTTTACTAGCAGTAGTTTCTTAGTTCCTCGAATCGGAGAGGAGAGAAGAACCACCAATCCAATCCAATCCAATCCAATTGATTTCTTTTGGAAGGAAGAAGCGAAGAAGAGGGGTTGCGTCGAGCGGGCGGGCGGAAGGAGAGTATGGTTGTCTTCGACCAGGATCCCGATGTTCTCCGATGGAACCTCCACCTACTTCTCCCGCCTGCGGCAGCGCTACACTACCAACGCAGCACCAACGACGACGCCGTCGACAACGACGAGATGATCGCGCACGCCCTCCAGGAGGAGCTATCCCACGTAGCCTTCGCCGAGGCATCAGGGGCCTCCCATGCCTCCTCCTCTTGTGTTCTCACGCAACGCTGGTCCATCGTCCATCTGCCCTCCCCATCCCCCTCATGTACGCTGTTCTTCATTCGGTCCCTATTTCTCTTTCTCTTTCTCCCTAAATTTTGTTTTTGTTTCTCTCTACAGCACTTCTTTCTCTTTCTCCCTAATTTTTTTTTGTTTTTCTACAGCTCCTCCTCTAAAGGAAGAAGATGATGATGATGCAGCACCGGCAGAAAGCCGGGAACCCTTTAGTTCATGTTCAAGCCCTGGAGATAATGCGCATGATGGCCAAGAGTGCTTAATCGAGCTTTTCGACGATTTCTCTGCTCTAGATGGCCAAGTTGGGAAAAGATTAAACGACATGATCCCTGTTCCTGTAAGTACTGCTCATTCCCCCCTGATTGTCTGATTCAGCATGCACTCAGATTGAGATTTTGCTAGCCTGTTAGCTGTTACCAAAATGCGAGCCACATTTTACTAAAGTAAAAATCAATCTATATTTCATTTTCAATGGCCTTGTATTACCATTGATTCAAATTATATTTATGTCACACTATTCTCTATATTTTGGAGGGGCCTTGGATTATTACTTCCTTCTTTTTCTTAGAAAATGGATTAAAAGTCCAGCCTCTCCATCCGACATGGGTGAACACAGCCAACATCGAAACAGAGTACAAAGACTCAGTCCTTATGCGAGGTTTAATCAAACAAACGCTCTTGAGCACTTAGACTCAACTCCTTACATAACACGAAGCAACTCAACCACAAGCACCCCAACACAAGAGAAAGGAAACCATAAAGCTATGCTTCTAATCTCCTCAAGTTCCATCCACTCTTTGAAAATAGATGCAAAATGTTAACTTCCAGCAATTTGCACCCCTCCTTCACCATCTCACCATCATCCGCCTTAAGCAACAATGACCATTGACGAGCCCAATGTGTTCCCCTGAAAATTGCCTGCAAAAAAGTGTTAAACTTGGAGCCATTGAAGACTATGTCATTTCTACAAAGCCAAACCGCCCAACATAAAGCTGAAGCTCCTACTAGGATTTGGTACTTTAGCCTAGGTTGTAAATCATTCAACCAACTAGCAAACATATTAGAAACACTCATTGACGGTTTAATCCCAAAGGTAATAAAGACGTCATTCTATACAAATCTAGCAACTTGGCAATCAAAGAAAAGATGTTGTATAGTCTCCTTATGGTTACAAAAGCAGCACCTAGTACTACCCTTCCATCTCCTCTTTGCCAAGCAGCATCTACCACAAGAAAACGTTAGTTTTGAATGGAGCTCTAAGTTTCCAAACGACAGTTTTCCTTGGTACTACCTCTGCATATAAGAAACCTTTGTACATGGAGTTTACCGTAAAAACTTCCTTCTTGTTAGCTTTCCAAACAAGAGCATCCCTTTGATCCGAGAGATTAACTAAGGCCATTCTAGCCACAAGGTTGTACCAGGCTACCAAGTTATCTCCTACCAAAGCCCTTCTAAAAGACACATTCAAAGGCACTGAACTTAATACCTCCACCACTTTGGCATCTTTTTTCCTTGTTAAATTATATAACGAAGGATAAAGCTTATCAAATGAGGAGTTGCCTAGCGAACAATCTTCCCAAAATCTTAATTGGGTCCCGTTCCGTATCTCAAAAGCACCACACCGAAAGAAGGAATCCTTAACCTCCATAAGCCCTGACCAAAAATGAGAATCCCCAGGTTGCTTAGCCACCTGGGTGATAGTCTTCTCATCCAGGTATTTTGGAGGGGCCTTGGGTTATTACTTCCTTCTAGAGATGCCAAATGCCGTATTTTACAGCAACCATATATTAACACAAATTATGCCGTCAAAATATTAATCCATGAATGATAATTATCACTTAATGGATGCCCATGCCTGGATGTTCTTCTTGATGCTAGTTGTGAGATAGCTGCCAATGACCTACTTATACATGGAAATTTTTTGCAAGGCGATGGTACATTTTGTACTTAGTTCAGTAGTCAGCCTAAATTCTGCTTTGGTTGCAAAACCTGTATCTCCAATTCTCCTCACCATCACCAAGGAGCTTGTTCTCTTCCTAGGTGTTCTGTTATCTTTCATGTTATATCTCAAAAATGACATGTCCTAGATTTGTTTACCCATTCCTTCTGTTATTGTAGCATGTTCCAAAAACAAACGGTGAGATTCCTTCTGTTGATGAAGCCTTTTCGGATCACCAAAGACTCCTTGACAGGTAAATACTACATAGCCCTGGAGTACATTTTTAACTGTATTTCTAATTCTACAACCAATAGAACTTAAAACTCATGCGAACTTTTGTATGTTCATGTGTTAGTAATGTGAGTCAGTATAAGGGTTTCACTCAATGTTGGTTCTAAAAATTAACCCATGGCTCGATGTGATTGCTTATTTAGGTTGGTTCTGTATGATCTGGCTGAGCTCAAGGTTAAAGGAGATGGCAATTGTCAGGTCTATTTAAAATATGTAGCCATCTCCCTTTTTCTCTATTTTACTGCATGTTGTACTTATCTCTTTTAGCATGTGTCTTTTACACAGTTCCGAGCATTGTCTGATCAATTTTACCGCACTACCGAACACCACAGATTTGTTCGGCAACAAATAGTGAAACAGGTTAGTGTTGGTGAAGTTATCATGTTCTCTTGTTAGAACTCTACTTCCTCATGCTCATGTTTCCCTTTTGAACTGTTCCACAGCTTGAATCTTATCCAGAAATTTATGCAGGATATGTCCCTATGGATTATAGGGAATATCTCAAGAAGATGGTAAAGTAAGTAGTTTCTCATTTTTTTCTGACAAGGAAATCTTTATTTTATAGTGTAGCATTATGCATTTTCACTTTGTTGCCATGAAATCGTCCAGGAATGGAGAGTGGGGTGACCACGTTACGTTGCAGGCTGCTGCAGACTCGGTAAACATGATGCCTGACTTGTTAAATAATTATTCTGCTGTACATCAGCCAGTTTATGCAGTAATACAGAATAAGATTTCTTTGTATTGGCCAGTATGGTTGGGATTCATTAATTTCTAGCAGCTATATTGCAATCTCGTGCACATCGCCAATAATAGTATAAGTATTGCTGCTCTTGTATGTGCTGCTTCTGTGCTGCTTGATTCTTTTCTTTGTACAACACTCCAACTTCATGATTCTTGTAGGTGATATTGTAATGCCCACCCTTTGGTCGCTTCTGACAGAAGCTTAGTAAATGTGCATATGAGCAGGCCTATGCATCTGTTGTGTTCTTTGATATTTCCTAGCATTTTGTGAATGATCAAGTCATGGATTTCCTAGGATTATATGAATAATCTAGGGATGTTGTATGTCTGCTCATTGCTACCAACGTGAAACTCGAGTATGTGCATTGCTTTTTTGCAGTATGGTGTAAAGATTTTCATCCTGACATCATTCAGAGATACTTGCTACATTGAAATCCTTCCTGTTGTTCAGAAATCAGAAAGAGGTAGCCTTTCATTTCAAATTCTGTTGATGTTGAATTGTATTATTGGATTTAGCAACTACTTTTATTGTCCACAGTCAAACGTAGATTCCTGTCTTCATCTGTTGATATCACCCGCCTTATCATTAAGAATTTCTGCACGTCTATCTTCATTGTTCTTAGTTGGTTTGCATAATGGATCATACTTTTCAGTAGATGTGTATCTAATGTGTTTCTGTCTATTTTTTCCCTCCAAAAATCCAGTTATATGCTTGAGTTTTTGGGCTGAGGTGCACTACAACTCGATATATCCGGAAGGAGGTACAGCTTGTTGTTTAGATACTGTGTTCATCTAGTAGTAGTATCTCTTTGGAAGGTTGATGCGGTAGCTCACATGTTGTGCATGTTGTGGTGCAGAGTTACCAGCTTTGGAGAACAAAAAGAAAAGGTGGTGGCATTTCTAGACGAGCAACTGGTGTGCAGGCAGCCATTCCATTGGCTGGGTACATTTGATTTGTGTTGGTCAGATCAGTGGCCATTTTGTTGGGGCTATATGTCAGTGTAGGATTGTTGGTCTGTGAGTGTACATAACACGTTTAGTTAGGAGGAGGAATAGCAGTGACAGCAGATGGATGATGTATCATGTATTGGATATTGATGTTATATATGCTAGAGCTAGAATCGATTCTTTTCTTCCAACGGGCAGCTTTGCATCTGTGGGCTGATCAAAGTTCACTTTGGCACGAGGGTGGGCTATCTAGCAATGTACTACTACGAATTTTTACTGTTACTAATTTAATTTTTTTTTAATTTACAAAACTAAATTTTGATTTGGATCATTTGCAAAACTAACCTCTTGCCGCTCTGGGCCACGGCGGTATTTAAAACCGCCGTGGCCCAGGGCGGCGAATGGCATCCCGTCACCCGGGGCTAACGGGCCGCAACGGCCCCGGCGGCCGTTAGCCACGGGGAGGCCACGTGGATTCGCCGCCCTGGGGGACGGCGGCGAATGCCCCCAGGGGGCCGAATGCAAAATTGCATTCGCCGCCCTGGGGGAGGGCGGCGAATGCAAAGGCGGCGAATGCAATTTTGCATTTGGCCCCCTGGGGGCATTCGCCGCCGTCCCCCAGGGCGGCGAATGCATAGGACCGTCCGCACAGCGATCGGACGGTCCGAATCCACGGCAAATTATTGTAACGCGCGCTAACTACCTTAAAACAGTCATAACTTTCGCATACGGTCTCGGAATCGGGCAAATAAGTACTCTACGGACATCTACAGAAAATTTTACATCCGCTTCCCCCTACTTTGTCGGGTTTGTCCAAAAAAATTTTGTGAAATTCGGCCGGGAAGATTGAGTTTTTGAGGTCCGAAGTTTCAGCACGGTTTTTAAAGCACACTCATAATTTTCTACAGGCCACATCTTACATCGGTTTAAGCTGAACCTTCACGAGATTTTGCTATTCTCCTGTTGCTAGTTGAGAAAAAAATATTAAAAAAAAGAAAAAAAATTTTGCAGGCAGCCCCCTAGATTCGGACCGTCCGATCGCTGTACGGACGGTCCTATGCATTCGCTGCCCTGGGGGACGGCGGCGAATGCCCCCAGGGGGCCGAATGCAAAATTGCATTCGCCGCCCTCCCTCCCCGTGGCTAACGGCCGCCGGGGCCGTTAGCCCCGGGTGACGGGATGCCATTCGCCGTCCTGGGCCACGGCGGTTTTTAAATACCGCCGTGGCCCAGGGCGGCAAGAGGTTAGTTTTGCAAATGATCCAAATCAAAAATTAGTTTTGTAAATTAAAAAAAAAATTAAATTAGTAACAGTAAAAATTCGTACTACTACTGTACTAGTATTATGTTTTTGCCACTGTCAACGTACTCCGTCCGTCCATAAATGAAATATAAGGACATCTAAATTTATCTAAAAATATAAACATATCCCTACCTACTTTCTTTATCTTAACTAATTATATCTGTCACTCGTCTCAATCTTAATATTTTTAAAAAACTCTTTTGTGCTTATATTTTTGTTATTGCATTCTTACTCTTATATGAAGCATGTCTTGTTTAAGAGGGAGACTAAGGGACAGTGTTGAAACGGTAGACCTGCTATATAAGTATCAGGTCTGATACATAGTATACCGTTGGCTGTTATTTCTGTTTGTTTTAAATTTATATAAAAAATACTTATATTTTAGAATAGAAGTTATGGTTTTATTAAGGATGTGTTTGGTTTAAGAACGAAATAAGATGAATTAGACCCATTACTGTTTTTTGTAATGGGATGATCCTAGTTACTATTTAATTGGAGGGATAGAATAAACACTATTTAATTGGAGGGATAGAATAAACACTGTTTTTTTTTTTTGTTAAAGGGATAGAAGGGGATAGAATGATCCTACCACCTATTTAAATGGAGGAATGATGCTAAGATGACTGGATGATCCCCATTTGATTCTATAGTTCCATGTTCATTTGTAAATATTTGCTATCTAGGCAGCATACATCTAAACAGGATAAATGCCAGAGATTTCCCATTGGCCATGAAAACTAAAGTATGAATGCAAGTATCATTGTGTTAATAACATTTCTCAAATTGGATTTGAGGAGCATCCATATCAACTAGACCAGCTAATAGCTCGGTTACATAGAAAATGTTTGGGCAATTGTTGCCATTCAATGAAGACCACCCAGAAGCTACTTCTTTTTGTTCTGATCGATATTCATGCCTGTAGGATTGTTCTGCCGAAAATCGATCACTCCAGTGTCAAACGTCCCCCTTACATGCTGACACATCACCATCAGATCCTGCAAAGAATCTTTCAGAACATCCTTTGCTGGGTCTCCTGCCGGCATATACAGCATACATCAGGGAGGCATCAACGATCAAACATTTGTCGAAGGCAATGGTATAGAAGTGTTTTAAATAGTAAAATGACAGGGAAGAACAATAGCCATCCCTTCAATATTTGGAGTATCTGCTAAAATAGTTTGGAGGGAAACTACCAATACTGCAACATTACTCATTACCAAGATTAGATGTGCTACACATTAGACCATAAGAACAGAAGGTGTACATACCACTGCATTTAGTTTCAATTGCCATTCACAACAAAATAGATTAAAAACAAATCTCAGATCACAATACACCAGCTGATTATTTAACACATGACTGAGTAGCAAAAAAATGTTGTTTGAATTTCTTGCAAGTTCATGCAATGAATATATATTCTGTAATACAAAGAAAGTAAATATTGATATAATCATATAAGGCCAATTAATTGTGCACTGACAATAAAAAAATGAGAAAATTTTGATCACCCACTATATGATAGTACCTGTAGTCTGAACTCTTATGTTGACTTTGTTGTCAGCAGGATGAGGGATACTGTATCCACAGAATGCTACCCTTGGGCTGTAACAATATAAAGAAGAGACAGTTACAAACAGAGGATATCACCTAACTCATTGAAAACACACAAGTTGAGTATGAAAACCACAATAATTACTATCGTTGTCCAGACCATTACCTCATTTACATATTGAGAGTTGAACCAAACTAAGTACATAATGCAGTATCTCCTTAACATTCCAAGTTGTTATTTGTTAAATACGCAGGAGTTGCTGGCCTGCTGCCATTATTATCAAATCAATGGGAAACATGAACTGTTGCACGCTAAAGCTGATAAGCTGTCAGTCACCATCATATATCAGCAAATGTGCCTACTGATGATAAACCATGAGGAATGTTTTACTTACTGACAGCTATCTGTAAGAAACATCATTTCATACTAAAACAGATCAGTGGTGCCCCAAAGAAGTACTACCATATAACACAAACTCCAATTGCTCCAATTTAACAATTCACCAACCAAATCACATTATTAAATTTCTACAGTATGACCAACTTCCACTGTACTTCCAGTGGGAGCCACAATCTCGTAAAGTCAACATCATCAACATCACAAAACCTAATAGTTTTTGTTAATCACACTAAAGACGGTTTCCAATCCATTTGCACAGGAAACATAGAATACTTCAAGAAAAGGAGGAAATTATACTCACTCCTGATTGAGAACAAATCTGACGGAGTTGGCAAGGGTGTGATCCTCCTCCATGATGGAGAACGTCGAGGCGGTCGAGTCCGTCACTGACCCGTGCTCCATAGCTCCTTGCCTACAAGAAACAAGAATACAGAAGGTTCTTAATACAACTGTTAATCCATGGCGCCCATCACCAAGAAACCAGTACAAAGGTGCTAGCGCTAGATTTCAAGAGAACGGATTCCCCACCTAGTGGGTGCAGCACTGCGGCGGCGGTGGGGTGGCGCAGCAGAGAGGGGATGAGCCGTCGGCATCGGCGACGGCGTGAGTTGGGTTGGGTTGCCCAATCGTGAGCACAAAGAGCTAGAAGATAACACGAGAGAGCAAGCGAAGAAGAAGGCGATGGGAAAGCAGCGGCGCTGGCACCTGATATAGATCGACTTGATAGCTAGGGTTTCTTTAGGATGTGTTTGGTTTGAGAAAGCTTACAAAACCGAAAGAAAGATGCTCTTCTAAGTCTAAGCATGTTGACACAAGTTGTATCATTCCTCCAAATTTTTGTTTCTAGGTAATCAATTCTCACCCTATCCCTTTTATCCATTGGGCCGTATTTAATACCTTCTCTCCTTGCACCTCTTTTTCTTTTCCTAGACTCAATAATCATGGCCATCATGGACAATACTATATTTGCAGCAGCAGCAAAAATTAAAAGCTTGGTCCTCTTATCCATCTACAACAACAATCAAAGAAAAATAAACATGTAGCCATCTCATGCTCAAGCACAAATCATGTGATCAGAAATTACTAGCCCACATCAGAAAATAATACTTGTTCACATCAGAAAATAATTTACTGCAATTTCAATCTTCTTGGACAATAGTATATTTGCAAAATAATCTGGCAATGGAAACAAATTCACACATATCTGGCTTGTTCACTCAATAATCTTCTTGTCAATCCTTACATTCATATCACATAAATGAATTCACACAGATCTGACAATGGAAACAAAATCACATCCAGTGCTAGGGTTTCTTACCTTGGCTACGGAGTATGCAATGCCCAGTAGCAGCCGGCGAAAGAGGAGGGCGCGGGGGCGAGGTTACTGGGCGCCGGCGTCTCCACTTCCTACCGCCACCACTGCAGCCGTCCACAGGGAGATGAGCAACCGGACGGAGGGAGAGAGGGAGAGAGTAGGAGGCCGAACCCTACCTGGCTGCTGGCTGCCGTCGCCGCTAGCGCCGCTGCTCGCTGCTTTTCCCCTTCTGCTCGCGTGCGGGACTGGAACGCAGGGAGCCAGGCAGAGCGAGCGGGAAAAAATCACCGCGTGGGGTCCACATGCGACACGCGCTCGCGGTGGGTCGACGCGGTCCGGCCGATTTGGTCGATCAGTGGAATATTTTTACTGGCCCATTCTATTTAAATCTAGTCCACAAACCAAACAACTATTTTAAAATAAGATCGCTCTATCCCAAACGCATCCTAATAGTCCGGTGCGGCAGTTGAATCCGCCGATCAGAGGAGGCCTTACCTGTAGGGGAGCGCAGGGCTCGGCAGCGCCGCAGGAAGCAGAGGACGGCGACCTCCTCGAGCTGGGAGCAGCCGGTGGCGACGAGCTCGCTGTTCTCCTGTGCTCCTGCTGCCTCACTGGAGCTTGCGCCACCGCAGCCCGCCAGCTCCGTGCTCACCTGCTTTCGATCCAACTCACATACTGATTGGGACAAGAGCTCGCTCCGTCACGAGACTCCTAGCTGCTGTTGCTGCTTGTGTCGGTGTATAGTACAGAGGAGATAAGCTGGTGAGAGATAAAAAAACATAAAGAAATATGTGGTCGTCAGTTCACTATCACTATGCTCAAACGTTTTTTTAGATGACTGCTTCCCTATGCTTAAACTTTTTTTTAGTGCACTGCGTTCGAACTTGGAAAAGATAAGAGAGAAAAAGATTGGTGAGCTTGGTAGAATACTACTACTACTACTAGAATACTTGCTATAGGAGACTACGAACCGTATGCTAATAACATGCTACCTAAACCATTCGCACTAGGTATTAAGTACAGTAAATTATGCAGCAACTCAAATCGAAAGTAGATAATTTAGACCGTTACAAATCGCACTGCAAAAATTTGGCATAAAACAAAGAAAACACCACGTAAACTTTATCTCCATTAAAATTTTGGGATTATCAAATATTGGTAGAGTAGATAATCAAATCAACTGAATAAATTTATCGGTGCAAAATGCTATTTTAAGAATAAATAATTAAGAAAAAACTAGATCAAATGACAACGCAAAAGTAACTAAATACACAAGGCCATAATGCCATATCATAGAATCATTTGAAGAATAATCAAGAATCGCAGCGGCGGAGGGGTGGGGGAATGGAGGTGGGAGCGGACGGTGAAGAGGGAGGAAGCTTAATGGGGAGGGGAGGAGACGAGACTTGAGGCTTGCGTCAGAGGTTTTGAGGTGTTCGCTGCTCCGCGGCTTCCGCTACTCGACGGCTAGATGGCGTCGTTTTCTAGGGAGCTCGTCTCATCTTGCCTTGGCGGTACGGTGGGGTAGGGTAGGGTGGAGTTTTCCGTGCAATTTTGTTTATTTTTCTTGGAATCTTTTTTTGTTTCGTGCCGCTTGCTCTTTGTCGCTTTAGGACAAAGGGACTCCTAAAAGTTTATATTTGGCGAGTAGGGTCAGTCTCTTTTACTCTTGTGTGCCGCCCCACGTGTAAACCGACGTGACCATACGTGGCTGCTCAGTTGTTTTTTATGGGTGGTTTTTTAAGGACTTGGGTGGGTCAAATGATAATTTTCTTTAAGCAAGAATTGTTACACTTTAAAGTTGAAGATTTAGAATGATGTGATTTAGTAATTAATGCGATACAGTGATTACTTTCGTATATCGATTTACCAATAAATAGTCATTATGAACTTGTTTGTAAAGTTACTAAATAGAAAAAATCGTAATGAATGAATTTTGCTACACATCTCATGTGTTACCTATTAGACAGGACCGGAGCGCCTGATGCGAAAGCGGAGTTCTGCCGGGTTCCGGCGGCGGTGAGCGCGAGGTTGCGACAGAGTTGGAGATGACGACGACGACGACAACGGGAGCAACCGAGTGAGAGTAATAGAGAAGACGAGGACTCCAAGTTAAGCCAAATTTAACGCAAAGATTTAGGGAGAGAGAGGACTGAGTCCACAAAGCACGAGAACGCATCGTGTGTCGCCATTGTGACGAAACTGCGAGAGTCGGGGTGCCTTTTAGGGACGCGTTGTGATTGCCGTACATGTGTACACCGTTGAACTATAGCATGTTAAGAAAGAAAAAAAAGAATATTCCTCTTATCATTTGTACTTTATCGCAAGAACCAATAAAATTAAAATTGCTCTCACCCGTTGCATAGCACGGGCATTTTACTAGTGATTAATTAAGTACTAACTATTATAAACTTAAAGAATATATTTATTTGATTTTTTAAAAGAAATTTTTATATAGAAAGGTTTTGCAAAAAATACACCGTTTAGTAGTTTCACAAGTACGCCATAATAACCCGGTAGCCATAGGCACCGTTTTTATCGGCTTATTAGAGGGAGCTACTTAGGTGCCATTCGGAAGAGCTTTTAGCTTTTGGCTTATATCTCGTTTTTCATTAGCATGCTTTTTAAAACGCAAAACGGTATGTTTTTTAAAAAAATTTCTATAGAAAAATATCTTAAAAAATCAAATCAATCTATTTTTTAAATTTCTAATAATTAATTTTTAATTAATTATGCGCTAATGACAGTACTCACTTACTGCAAGCACGTTTCCCAAAATATTGAACAGGTCTTTTTTAAAAAACTTTATATATAGAATTTTTTTTTAAAATCGAATAAATCTATTTTTGAATTGTTAATGACCCAAGCCAAACAGCCTTCCCGAACTGTGCCGTCTACAAGGCTTGCCTGTGCCTGTCTGTAGAGTGTAGACTTTGGACAAATCACAAATACTAGTATGCGCTTCTCTTCTTCTCGTGGGGGCCTGTGGCTAGCGTCATGGATAAGGCGTGCAGCACCGTGCATTTGCCTGCCAACTCAGGTGAGGCTCTTGACTCTCCGAGGATAAGGCATGCAGCAGCAGCAGCAGCAGCATGGATTGAATTTGCGGCGGCGCTCGGCTCGACGGAACCTGCTGCTTCCTACGTACGGTACGGTACGCTACTCTCTCTTGTTGGCAGCGTCAAGTTCTCAACCCTACTCTTCTCTTTGCTCTTTCGTCTTTTGCCCAAAAAAGCCATAGCGGCACACCTCAGCAGCCCGGGGGTGTTCGTTGTAGCTTCCAGTGCTGCTGTTTTATATACCACACACAAAATAAAAAACGTTATTAGTATATAATTAATTAAGTATTAACTATTATAAACTTAAAAAATAGATCTATTTAATTTTTTATAAATACTTTTATATAGAAAGTTTTTATAAAAACATACTCTTTTTCGTTTTAAAAAATATGCTAACGAGGAAGAAGACATACGACAAAAGCCGTTTCAAACGGCGGCACCATGTATCACCGCAGCCCAATGAGCCAACTCTACCTGCCCAGATTCGAAACGAGCAACACATCAAAAGGAAACCATTATCCAACCTCCTCACTTCACTAGATTTATTCTTCTTGTTCACAAAGTTTTACCTTTGCTAAACAACTTATAAAATGACCAACTGTTTTGCTATGGACGACGCAGTAGCAAAATCAGCAACGGAACAAGGAATTACACACCACAGGTATAATGATGAGCACCATATTTCTGCATGCCTTTCTTCCTAATCCCAGAATAATGCCCTCACATGGCAAGAGAACCCTCTGGTGCCACCGCCGCCGCCGCCTTTTTCTTTGGCTTCTCCACAACAATGGCTTGCGTAGTTAGTACCATTCCAGCCACCGAGGCTGCGTTTTGCAAGGCACATCTTGTCACCTTTGCAGGGTCTATCACGCCAGCTTGTACCAAGTTCTCGTGCTTGTCAGCCATCGCATTGTAACCAACCTCCCATTCACTGTCCTTGATCTTCTCCACAATTACTTCCCCTTCAACTCCAGCATTATGTGCTATTAGTGCTGCCGGTGCAACAAGAGCCTGCAAAAGCACCCACAAATACTATTATAGCAAGACAAACGAACACTAGAATGCTCAGTTCACAAACTTGATTTACTAGATGAAAGCCACACGAATAACTACACACCGATTGCTTTCAAGCTGCAATCCTATACAGCATCTGTGATACATACACAATAGAGTATCACTATATTTCCTTGGTTTAAATGTCGGCAAAGTTATCTCTAAGTGGAATAATACCTTCTGAATGATATCAGCACCTAGGCGCTCTTCAGGGTCGTCCAACTTCTCCTTGATGGCTGGTACAAATGTTGACAGGTGCACATAGGCCGCACCACCTCCAGGTACTATTCCTTCCTCAATAGCCGCAAATGTTGCATTCTTGGCATCCTCAATACGGAGCTTGCGATCCTCAAGCTCTGTCTCAGTTGCAGCTCCTACCTTTATCACCGCAACTCCACCAGAGAGCTTTGCGATTCTCTCAGCCAACTTCTCAGAGTCATATACCGAGTCTGTCTGAGAAAGCTCTCTCTTCAGCTGTGCAACTCTCGCCTGGATTTCATCTTTGGTGGCAACATCTGCTATAATGGTTGTGGCTGACTGGGAGATTATCACTTTCCGGGCTATGCCAAGCTGCTCCACTGTTGTATTCTCCACCAGTAAGCCAAGATCTTTGGCTTGAAATTCAGCACCTGAAACAAAAGACAGGGCAAGACATACTATAAATCAAACAAGCAATAGAGACAGCACATTACAGGACAAAACAAATGACAGCTTTTCTAAAATAAAAGATGTTCTCAAGGTTTTATGTGCAAGTAACTCAGTTTTGTCTCCGGACTTTATTCTCTTCGTATACTCCAACCACTTCAACTAATAGATAATTTGGTGAGGGCACCAGTTCTATAGAACAGCGATTAGACCGGCAATGTTGTATGGTGCAGAATGTTGGCCTACAAAAAGACGACATGTTCAGCAGTTGAGTGTTGCGGAAATGCGTATGCTACGTTGGATTTGTGGTCATACAAGAATGGATCGAGTCCGGAACGATGATATACGTGATAGGCTAGGGGTAGCACCAATTGAAGAGAAGCTTGTCCAACACCGGTTGAGATGGTTTGGACATGTCCAGCGGAGACCTCCAGAGGCACCAGTGCATAGTGGAATCTTAAGGCGCGATAGTGATGTTAGGAGAGGCAGGGGAAGACCAAAATTGACATGGGAGGAGGCAATAAAAAGGGACTTGAAAGGATGGAATATACCCAAGGATTTGTCTTTGAATAGGTCTGCTTGGAAAGCAGCCATTTACGTGCCTGAACCTTGTTTTGCGGCTCCTGTTGGGTTTCAACTCTAGCCTACCCCAATTTGCTTGGGACTAATAGGCTTTGTTGTTGTTGTTGTTGTTGCACCAGGTGGTCCCTGTTATAGCATGCTACTTTGCTATAAGGCAAAGAAATGCGTTAATCTTGCCTATATTGCAGCAGATTGTCAATTAATGCCAACAAACAGATGATAAAAACTAGGAGTAGCAATGCAGGTTTATGTCATAATTCATGTAAGCCAATCTGTCCGCGTATTGCATAAATAAATAATTGTAAAAAGGTAACAATGACATATCAATAGTAGTAAGATGAAGTAGCTAACAAAGAAGTGAGAGCTATTGGTTAACAAACATGGAACATCATGAGAACGGGGGAAAAACCAAGCCCAATAAACCTGTCCAGTAGTTTTACCTGTAACAATGGCGATGTCCTGAAGAAGAGCCTTACGCCTTTCACCAAAACCAGGTGCTTTAATTGCAGCTACATTTAGAATTCCTCTAAGCTTGTTGACAACTAAAGTTGCCAAAGCTTCGCCGGTTACATCCTCCGCAATTATGAGAAGTGGTGCTCTTAGTTGAGTTGTTTGTTCCAGCAAAGGAATTATTTCTTTTATTGAAGAAATCTTCTGGTCAGTGACAAGAATTCTAGCATTCTCAAACTCAACAAGTGACTTCTCAGGATTTGTAACAAACTGAGGAGAGATGTATCCTCTATCAAGCTGCAAACACGGGAGAAATGCAGAACCACTTCAGTAGGAAGAAAACATATGGCCAAAATGCAGAGCCACTTCAGCAGCAAGAAAAATAATTCTATCAGCCACAAAAAGGAATCAGAAAGGTAGCAATCGTAGCAAGGCTGCTTACCTCCATTCCTTCTTCAACTTCAACAGTGGTCTCAAAGGATGATGATGACTCGATCGAAAGAACACCATCAGGGCCAACCTTGTCGATAGCCTCAGCAATCATGGTCCCAACAAAGTCATCATTTCCAGCAGATATAGCAGCAACAGCTAAAACAGGGGGAAAAAAAAAAGAAATGCTCAAGATGATATTCCTTCCTCATGCAGGGGGCTAGACTATCCGGTTTACACAATCAAAGCACCCAAATCCTCCAATGCAGCGGCTCACCTTTAATATCACCACTGCCCTTCACAGGCCTTGACTTCTTCTCAAGTTCCTCAACTAAACTTTGCACAGTCTTATCTATGCCTTTTTTAATAGATACTGGGTTTGCCCCTGAAGTAACACTCAGCAGGCCCAATTTTATGATCTCGCGAGCCAGAACAGATGCGGTTGTAGTCCCATCACCTGCTGAGTCATTTGTCTTGCTGGCAACCTTATGTTTGAGCGAAATATTAAGTAGGCACATTCAGAGAATACATACGGTTTAAGCATGTCAAGAAATAAGGAAATATATTAGCTGAGAGAGGGCAAGATTGTTACCTCACGAATCAAAGCTGCACCAGCATTCTCCATCGGGTCAGCAAGCTCAATAGCTCGAGCAATGGTAACTCCATCATTCACCACTTTGGGGCTCCCAAACTCATCCAAAACAACATTCCTTCCTACAGCACCAAGAGGAATTAGGAAGTGAGTCAGATACTGCCTGCGGCAGAAAGGATATCACTGCAAAAGCCTGAAGGAAGGTACGTATAGCACACATTGGACTGCAACAAGATTGACAGCACAAGATCAAACCCGACTCACACTGAGTTGCATCTCCTAGGCTACAAAACCTTAAAGAGAAAGGTACCAATAATGGGAAGGAGGAGAACCTTACAATGGTGAGGTTGGATGCGACTAAATTAATAGGCAACTAATAGCAGGTTCCATTCGAACATAATTTGCATATGGCACCTAATGGACTCTCGTTTGAACATAAGAAACAAAACGAAGCAAATCCCTAGCACAAATTAATATGATTAGATTAAAGGGGCATGTAGCGATCGTTAAGGAGTATGTCTGGAACCAAAGTAATCAAATCCCCATATTCTGTATAAGCACTATTTCCGGCGTTTTTGACAAGCGCAGAGCAAGCTCGTGGGCGGCATTCCAGAAAACAAGAGGAAAGGGAGGGATCAAGTAACCTCTGGGGCCGAGGGTGACGCCGACGGCGGCGGCGAGCTTCTCGACGCCGGCCTGGAGGGAGGATCGCGATCCCTGGTCGAAGGCGATCTCCTTGGCGGAGGCGCGCACCGCCCCGGCATGGGTCCGACGTCCGGGAAGGCTGGCACTCCTGGTCCTCCTGGTCGTCCTGTCCCTCTGCGGAGCAAAGCATGGTCGTCAGTTTGAATCCAGCCATCCAGGGAAGGGAGGGGGGTTTAGGGGTAGGTACGTACGCGTAGTCGGAGAGGGGAGGAACCGAGGACGAGGAGGGGGGAGGAGTCGGTGGTGGGGATGCTGGCCATGGCACTCACTCCTCTAGGGTTTCGGAGAGAGATGGATGGAGGCGGCGGCGGCGGCGGCGGCGGCTTCTGATTTCTCTTGCTTTGCTGGGGAGAGTTGAGAGTTGAAACCTAAAATATAGTTTTATATATATATAGAGAGAGTTGGGCTATGTTGCTTCACGAAGCACAGATTGCCCCATGCTTCGCATTCGTTACTACAAATTTACAAATTAGAAGTTTAAATGAGCGATCCAAACCGTTCATCATAATCTCCATATTGAAACAAAATTGGAGACCAAAATTTATATTTTTTTAAAAAAAAATTTACTATTTTTAGAGGGGTACAAATTTATAGGTTTTAGACGGTTTTGAAGTCTTTAGATTAACAAGATTTCATACATATCTAAAAAATAGTAAAAAATTTTTAAAAAATATAAAATTTGGTCTCCAACCTTGTTTCAATATGGAGATCATGATGAACGGTTTGGATCGCTCATTTAAACTTCTAATTTGTAGTAACGGTCACGAAGCACGAGACAACCCCGTGCTTCGCGAAGCACCATAGCCTATCTCTCTCTCTCTCTCTCTCTCTCTATATATATATATATATATATATATATATATATATATATATATATATATATATATATATATATATATATATATAGTAATAGCTCTTATGGTTTCGTCTATAGTATGCGTGACAGGTAGGTGGCCTAGTATTTTGATGGTTTTATCGATGGGTTCGGTATTTAAGGATATAGGGGATTTTTATATAGGTTTGGATAATATAGTCCTACAACTATTTATATGTATTTACTGGGGTGTATATACCAAGTACAAATATGTTCGTAAACTATCTAATCTAGCCTACCTACCAATCTCGGCGAGGCAATACAGTTAGAGGTTAGCAAAAGGCTTTTCCATAGTATAGGCTTAGTGCCTCTTAATCTGTAGGTTTATGATTCGATGTTTCTCCTTCTGAGAGGTCTTGTATTTATACTAGAAGATGATCCCTTCTGTCCAAGTAGAACTTGGAACTCCAACTAGTATATGGACATATAAGTCCTTACCGTCCCCAAATCGAACTAATATCCTTCTATATTCAAAGTATGTTTTTTTTCTATAGCTTTATCCATACCTGGTTATCACCTCCGTATCATATTAGGTATACGTTATTCCTGACAACGTATGTTCATATATTTAGGGTATGCTATATCTATTATACTAACGGTTATTAAACCATATCACCTTAATTGATTCTAGCACTTGGATGATTAATCCATGGTCCAAATTGCCTCCCTCTTTTTCTTCTCTTAAGAAGCCACATCGCCTTAGCTTTTTTGCCTTTGGATGATCCATGTATATTTCATCTAAATTGTCATAAAGCACATCATCTTAATTGCTTGTTTCTTTTTTTATGATTGATTTAAGATGCAAATTATATAAAGTTACGTCGTTTATGTAAAAAAACAAATTTATCTTACACATTTTTCAATCTTTATCGTACAATATTCTCGTAACAACATTCTCGTAACAACATGCGGTGTTGTATTCTCGTAACAACGTGCGGTCTCATCTAGTATATACTCAACAGGTTGTCAGATGAAAGAAAGTCCTACCGAGAATTTTCTACAGAATCGTGATTCGTGAACAGCGCTGGAACTGAAAGGTGGGCCCCACACCGGCTCTAAATAGGAGGCACCGCATTTGGGCCAGGAGCAGCGACATGCACAATGGGTTACCATAGAAAGTTTAGATCGAAACATTCTATTAAGGATGGCATTGTCAGCCGGCTCGAAGTCAACCAGCTAAAAATTCAAACTCGGTTTGAAACTTACCTAGCTCTTCGAAAGTAAACCAGGAATAAAAGACATGTCGCGCATTGGGAATCTGCGCTGACACTGCTACAATCGCTAATTGGAAAAAAAAAAATATATGGCCATTCTCGCGATTCAGATAAAAAAGATTATGACGGTAATCCGACGTAAAAACTGGTGTCTCTGGAGATCCTACAAATCTGGCAATCTCAGCAGGAGATATTACACACCTAACGAGAGCAGTTAGTCTTTATTTGTCTCATACTGTTCAGACTTCAGAAGTCCATGATACATGCGTAAAAACAACATCGATTGAAACCACACAGACACAATCTATCGTAGTCTTGAGAATTTGACAACACATACTTTACAAACAATGTATGTTTTACTCTTTCTTTGGTGGAATATGGTTGCCGCCGGTTGCAATTTTGAATAGATAGAATGCAGACATCAGAGCACTGCAATAATCTGAAAATTAGCTCCTTGACATATGCATACTGTTTTTGCAATATTTGGTAACTTTTCAGAATGAGGTGGACGATTCAGTGGCATACACAGCTGGGGAATAAAGATAGCAAATGGGATTACCTGAGACCGGCAACAACACCAGCTGGCATTATCTTCGAAGTTTCAATGTATCTCTGCCCCATAACATAAGTCAGAGCGAGTGCGCATACTGTTTGACACAAAAGAATTTTACAGTTAATACAGAAGAAAAAAATAAAAAGGGATGGAGTAAAGTGGAGGCAAAACCAAAAGGTGAATGTAGTTCTGAAGAGGCTTATTTCCAGGGAAGATTTCACTTTTTAGATCTGGTATTAATCCGGAAAGTACTAAAACAGAGGTAGCTTAATCGACAAGTGACGTTTTAGTACATTAGCTTAAAGGCTCGCCATTGATGAGATATGTTCAGCTCCTACTAGAAGGAAATCCGAATCTAAATATCAGCAGAAGGAAGATCTGAAGAATATGGTCAGAGCATTACAACACAAGTAGCAATCCTAGCCAGATTCAATTGGAACGCTGTATCTTTCAATTAACTCTGTGTTACTGTGTACAATGAACTGAAGGCTCTTACAGTGAATTGGACAGCTTTGCATTTACATTGAATTAGTGCGAGTCCCTATACTAGCAGTGATCTAAATAATTTACACACATGGTCGCCAGCGAAGATACCACTACATGCCTAGATGATCCTACCTATTAACAGATTTAGTACTCAAATTAACAAAACAGGAGTAAATGCAGTTAGGAAATCTGGCAGAACCAAATGATATATCCTAGCAAAATTTGCACTGAATCAATGGCAAATAAGCTAGCATGGGCATTCGATAAGGCATTAAAGCTACTGCAACTCTACTACGCATACTCCTTCAGAGAATAGCTGTTAAGTAACTGAGAATAGTTGCCAAGTATTCAAAGACACTCTAGGACCAGTGTGATGTTCAACATTCTGCTCTGGCCATTCATCTCTACTAGCTATCATCAGAGCCCATTAAGAAAATCTGTCACCTTTAACAATTGCACCTATGCAATCAATTGCAATTCGGATTGAAGGGAAATTTAAATACTAATAAATCCTGTTATGACCACGCAAACGCTATTGTCATGCCAGAAACTAGTAGCCTTTGTGGTGTTCCATGAAATGAATAGCTTGAGCAACATAACACACTCAACAGTATTTGCATATGTCCTTGCTGGAGGGTTATTAGTAGCACTAGAGCTCTGACACTGGAATACTGGTAACTGAAGCGATGATTACAAGAGTAAAAAATGTATGTTGTTTGTCTCATCCGTACGAATGCATGACTACCACATAGAAACAAATTTGTTGCATGGCTCCCTGTAACGAGTATATGGAGCTCAGAACCTTGGCAACAGCAAAGTAGGATACTGGTATGCATTTCCCAGCTGTCGGCATAGAAATCTGGAATTTGCAAGAGTTCCAACTTCTTACCACTGAGCACATATAGAACCATAGATTGCTGACCTTAACAAACTGAATTATTAGACGCCACCGTTGCAATCTATTACTATTCCATTTCACACAGAAATTTTACATGATGACATAGTAGAGAACACCGCAAACAGGTCAGCCTTTTCCGGAAAATTAGGCAGCGATGCACCCACCCAATTGCTTCAACCGCGGCTGGTCTACTTAACCCCGTAGCACGATTCCCAGAAGGCAAGGCCAAAAATATCGATCATGGAAATATGCAGTTTCCCCATAATATTTGCTCCGAGGCAACGGAAAAAGAGAGCGAGACAGAGAGATGTTTCAGCTAAGGAGTTAAAGGAGGAGGAGCGTACGGGTCTCGAGAGCGAGGGCGAGGTAGGAGTTGCGGCGCTTCTCGAAGGCCTTGAGGCTGACGAAGCCCGCGAGGAGAAGCAGGGCGCCGGCGCCGGCGCCGCCGGCCAGCGACGCCGTGCTGCCACGGCGGGCGTAGCCCAGCACGCCGCCGACCAGGACGGCGAAGCCGTAGGGGAGCGTGAAGCAGAAGTCGTGCATCTCGGAAGCGCTCGCTTCTCAGATCTCTCCCTTCCCTCTCGCCGGTGAGATATCGAGAGCCGCTTGTTTCTCTCTCTATATATATATATTTTAGGTTCGCACCGGGGAGGAGAACCGGTTACCAAACCAAAATAAAGACGAGAAACCAAAAACCAAATAAAAAAAGGAGTGGTTCCGGAGACAGCTACTTAGGCCCGGTTTGACAGGGATTCTCAAAGACGATTCTCCGTCGAATTAATTAAAGCTGAGTCAAACAGACAAAAAAAAATCCCTCCGATCCACACTCGAATCGATCCGGCGTGATTCTAATTTTTACGTATAAACAGCTCGTGAGAATCTAACCAACCATATCTGAAAATCCCCATAATATTTTGCAAAAACTACCCACCTGCCACTGGGTATACCCCCTCCATCCCGTTCCCATCCAACCGAGGAGTCGAGGAGACTCACCTTGCCCTCGGGATCCAGACGACGTCGCCGCCGTCGGGTTTGCAATCATCGGCGCCGTCGAGACTCTAGTGCCGCCCGCCGGTCTCCAGTCCGTCGCGCCGCCGCGGCCCGTCGGGACCCCACCGCGCCGCCGCGCCTGTCGGCCCCACAGCGCCGGCGCCGCCTCGGGCCCCGCGCGCCGCCGCCCTCAGGCCCCTGCTGCACGCGGCGCCCTCGGGTCCGCGCCGTGCCGAGCCGCCTCCGGCCTCCAGCCCGCCGCGCCGCCGGTCTCCACCTGCCGCATCGTCCGGGCTCCACCGGCGCCGCCGCCCCGGCTCCACCGCCGCCGCCGCGCCGCCGCCGCGCCTCGGCCTCCATCGCCGACGCCGCCTCCGGGCTCCACTGGCGCCGCCGCCCTCGGCCTCCACCGCGACGCCTTAGCCAGTGAGCTCTCCCCTTGTTTATCCAGTGAATGATAATGGCTCTGTCTCCCCTTTGTCCAGTGAGCTCTGCAATTCATTTTGAATGATAATGCTCACTGTGTCTCCCATTTGTTTATGCAGAGCTTATCCAGTATCAAGATGATGTGCTACTTTGTTAAGATATGTCTCACTGTGTCTTCTATTTATTTTTTTTTTTAAGATATAGTAGAGAAACAGTATCTTAATTTTCTAAGCACCCTAATTTCATTTCTATAAGTTGATCATAAGAAAATCCGCTCATAATAATAACGGGAGGCCTCTATAATTTTTTTTTCAAACAGTGAGTAGAGAAGAGTATCTCCCATTTCTTTTTTTAAACAGTAAGCAAAGAGCACTGTCTTCCATTTCTTTTTTTAACAGCAAGCAGATAAAAAGTAGTCACTACTCCACTACTCACTAGGAAGCAGATAGATATATATTGGAACCAAGGTCGATGAAATATATACTTTTTTATCAAGTGAATCGGTATATACCAGTGAGTAGCAGTATATATTTTTTTAAGAAGCAATATATATATTTTTTAGTGAGTAGCAGTATATTTTTTTTTAAAGAGCAAGTAGATAAGAAGCAATCACAACTCATTAGATAGGTATATACTGAAACCAAGTTCGATGGAGATTATTGTATATGGAAGATTAATGTATTGTACTGTATATACATTGACTAAATACATATATTATAGGTAAATATTATCTTGTTGATGCTGGCTATCCAAATAGGCCAGGTATGGCACCATACAAGGGGCAAAGATACCATGTTCCTGAATGGAGAAGAAGCCCTCCACCAAGTGGTGAGTAAGAGTATTTCAATCAGTATCACTCAAGTGCACGTAATGTCGTTGAGCGCACCTTTGGTGTATAGAAGATGAAATGGCGAATCCTTTTAAAGATGCCTACCTATCCAATAGACAAGCAAGAAATGATCGTTGCAGCGACCATGTGTCTTTACAACTTTATACGTCAGAATTGTACATCTAACAAGTATTTCACCAGATGTGATCGAGATCCAAATTATGTACCAACTATTCCTACAAGATATGTAAAATATGCGGTCTCTCAAAATGCATCGGATACCTCTACTTCACATTCTAGTAATAAGATCTATGGATAGATTTCGCGATGACCTAGCAAGTGCATTATGACAATCTAGATGAAAATTCTCATATGAACTCTGATTAGTATATTTTTCTTATGTAAGAACTCTCAGAAATATATAACCATGATATTATGTAAGAACTCAAACTGTGAGTGGATTATTGAAATGGATTGGCTCTTTGATGCAAATGCATTGAGCCTGCTGTGTTATTTAACTTTATTTGAAAGCTTTTTTTATAAATAATTATACACATATTGGTACGCATATATGAGTACTTATAATAATTATTACTATTATATTAAGCTATAGAAAATTTGTACAAATTAAATCTCTTACTAATACAGGGGTAGTATAGACAATTTATCTGAAAGTCCTCAATTAGAATCCAGAGCTAATGTTTTTAGCCAAACGCCTAATTATACTGATTCTGATTCTCTTCAGTATCTGATTCAGCAAAAATCAGAATCAAAATCACAGAATCAGGAACTCTACCAAACGGGCCCTTATTCTAGAACATTCCAGCGTTTAAAGTGTGTCTTCTCTTCCCTTCGCTTGGTGGTGCTCACAGTCACAGCCATCACGCCATCACCTATCATAGCCTTCTCTTCAAAAAGATCACGCTCTTAGGATGTGTTTAGTTTGGGGATGAGGTAGGATGGGTTAGACCCATTTCTTTTTTTGGATGGGATGGCTCTAGTTGTTTGTTTGGTTTGAGAAATGGAGTGGTCCTAATTTTTCGTTTGGTAGAAGGGATTAGAGTGGGATGGGATGCATGGAGCTCGGGTGGTGTCGGCGAGGCCGAGGGCGGCGGTGGCGGCGGAGGCCGAGGAAGGCGTCGGTGTCGGCACTGGCGGGGGCGAACGAGGCGGGCCACGGCGGTGGTGGAGGCCGAGGCCAAGGGAGGCGTCGGCGTCGGCGCTGGCGGGGGAGGCCGAGGGCGGTGGCGGTGGTGGAGGCCGAGGCCAAGGGAGGCGGCGGCATCGGCATCGGCGCTGGCGGGGGCGGACGAGGCCGAGGGTCCGGACCACACCCTGTCCGGACGGTCCGGACAGGCATATCTGTGGCGGCCATATCTCCCTGTGTCGTCGGCTCCATTGCCCGCCGCTCCGTGCGCCGTCATCGGTCGTCGCCGCTCCCTGACCGTCGGCTCAGGCTGTCGTCGTCGCTCTCGCGTCGACGCGCCCGCGAGTGGGTGAAAACGGTTCGGATAATATCCGCTTACCGACCGAAAATTCGGATACGGATAGGATCGGACGGATAATTTTCGGATAATCTCGGATTCGGATACGGAAACGGATAATTTTTTTCGGATACGGATACGAATACGGTAAAGGCATTATCCGGCGGATTTCGGATTCGGTCGGAAATTATCCGGAAAAATTTTCGGATATCCGTGACACCCATTAGATTTACTAGTAGTACTAACCTAACCCTAGACCACAGACTCTCTCAGATCTGAGTCTCTATTCTTCACAGAACCACATCGACCCGACGACGCCGCTCCAGCGCCAGCCGCCGCCGGCGCCATCCTCGCTCCCGCGGCCGCCGCTAGACCCCGCGGCCACCGCCACACCGGGCCCCAGCCCCGCGGCCGCCTCCCCTTTGGGCCCCGCGCCCCCATCGGCCTCCGCCGCCGTCCGGCTCGCGCCCCGCGGCCACGCGCCGCCGAACCCCACGGCGCCGGCGCCATCCTCGCGCCCGGGCCGCCGCGCGTCGGGCCTTGAGCCCCCGCGCCCTCCCCGTCGGGCCCCGCGCGGGCATCGGCCTCCGCCGCGCCGCCGGCCTCCAGTCCCGGGCGTCCAATCCCGGGCCTCCGCCACCGCCCGGCTCCAGTCCCCGGGCGTCCAATCCCGGGCCTCCGCACCGCCCGGCCTCCAGTCCCCGAGCATCGGCGGCGGTGGCGGCGGCGCGCTCGCCAGTGCCTTGCCGGTGCCCTGCTGGCCGCGTCCTCACCGTCGGAACTCCTCCCGCCGCCACGGCTCTGCCGCCAGTTCTGGAAGTCGGGGACTACGTCGTCGCCCAGCGCAATCCAACGCCGATGCCCCGGTAAGCTAGTCCTAGCACCTGGGTTTCGCCGAGTGCCCCATTTCTCTCCGCTTCCTCACTTGCTTCCCATAGCTGATCATGCAAGGAATTGTTATGTTTGCAGTGAATTGTTATGTTTTCCATAGCTGGTTTGCAGTGAATTGTTATGTTTGCAGTGAATTGTTATGTTTCCCATAGCTGACCCATTATGCAAGGACAATGGTTTTCAGTGAATTGTTATATTTGCAGTGAATTGTTATGTTTCCTATAGTTGGCCCATCATGCAAGGACAAATACTCTGTCAAAATACATGCAGTTTGTATTGGTACAAAATGTTGTTACTCGACCAATATCTCAGATAGCCCAAGGACAAAATAGCTGACATAAATATTAAATCACGTGCTGTATTGTAAAATCTAGTTTTGTATCTAGTTTTTAAAAAAATCATGCTGACTAAGAGGTTGAATATATGATATAGTATTCATTATCTGCTTGGACAATATGTAGGTCATGGATTCGTCATCATATGCAAGTAGCAGCAGCAGTGTAGCAGTGCTTTGCAAACATCACAACCAACTCATCCCATGGAGGGACAGGGAGGAGATGCCGAGAATCGACAAGCGCTTGCTCCAATTGCCCCGACACCGGCACAAGAGTTGAAGTGGATTTGACAGAGGATACTACTGCTGTTTCGGGATGTTCCTCTTTGCAAAAAAGCAAAGAAGTGTAGTTCTCAGGTTTGGCAGCACTTTGATAAGTTTGAGAAAAAGATTTGCACAAGATGATGGGACAGGAATTGTGGAGTTTTGTGGGCTAAGTGCAAGAAGTGCAGTTATAAATCTCGTCGTGAGACCAACAGGGGCACATCGGTATTTTGGAATCACTTATCCCACAAGCATCAAATCAAAAGTGGTCAGCAGCTTCTAAACCTCAAAAAAGATGAGAGTGGCAGTGGAACTACATCTGTTGATACTTACAGGTATGATGAGGCTATTAGCTTGAAGAAATTTTATTTGGCAATCATTATGCATGAGTATCCCTTCAATATTGTTGAGCATGAGTACTTTGTGAATTTTGTTAAGTCCTTGCGTCCTACTTTTCCAATTAAAAGTCGCATAACTATTAGGAAAGATATACTGAATATATTTATGGAGGAAAAGAAGAAATTATATGAGTACTTCAAAACACTTTCATGCCGCTTTAGTACAACCATGGACATGTGGACCTCAAATCAAAATAAAGGTTATATGTGTATCACTGTGCATTGGATAGATGATAATTGGTGCATGCAAAAAAGAATTGTCAAGTTTATGCATGTTGAGGGCCATCATTCAGGGAAAAACTTGTGCAAGGAATTTTATGATAGTATATTGGACTGGAACCTTGATAGAAAAATTGCTTGCACTTACTTTGGATAATGCATCAATGATTCATGTGCTAAGGGGTTAGTATTAAAGCTCAATAAGATATCACCCTTGATATGTGATGGGGCATTTTTTCATGTGAGATGTTTGAATCATATTTTCAATCTTGTTGCTCAAGATGGCTTAAAGCAAATTGCATCAGCCGTTTCAAATATCAGAAACACAATTACAATTGTGAAGAATTCCACGTTGCAATGGGAAGAATTTATGAAGTGTGCCTCAGAATGTGATGGTTTGGATACCAATAGTGGTCTTTCTTTGGATGTTCCAACTAGATGGAACTCCACTTATCTCATGTTAAAGCAAGCTATTCATTATAGACCAGCTTTTGATAGGCTTTTTCTTCGTCATAGAAGCAAATATCTTCATTGTGCACCAACAGCTGGTAATTGGACCATGGCAAAATCATTGTGCTCATGTTTAAAGAGATTCTATGATGCTACTTTGATCTTCTCTGGCAGTGCATATCCAACAGCAAATCTATTTTTTACTAAATTCTGTCAAATTAAGCTTGCAATATCTGAATGGTGCAACAGTTCTGATCCAATTATAGCATCTATGGGCTATAAAATGCAAGTTAAGTATGATAAGTATTGGGAAAAGTCCAATATGGCTCTTTCTGTAGCTTGCTTTCTTGATCCTAGGTTTAAGACACAGTTGGTCAACTACTATGCAGACAAGATTTATGGTGATAAAGCTGCAGAACAAATTAAGAATTTCATGGATGTTGTCAACCAGCTATTCAATGCTTATGTGTCTGGTTCAACAAAATCAAACAATGTAGCTGATATAAGTGTGCAAAAGGATTCTGCAGTGGATGAGGATAAGAATGGGGAGAGTGATGATGACCTTGATGCAGATGTTTTGAACTACTTGCGTGGGAGTAGTGCCCCTGGAAAAGGCACTAAAACTGAGTTGGAAGTGTATATGGATCAACCATTAATGCAATGGGACACAAAAGACAAAAGGACATTTAATATTTTGCATTGGTGGTCACTAAAGAAACATGAGCTTCCTATTCTCTCTCGACTTGCTCGTGATGTGCTATCAATTCAAGTATCAACTACAGCTTCAGAATCAGCTTTTAGTGCCGGTGGACGTGTTGTTGATCCGTTCCGCAGCCGTCTAGATCCTGAAATTGTGCAAGCTTTGATTTGCACTAAAGACTGGACTGTAGCATCAAGAAAGGATAATTTTAAGTTAATTGTACAATTGTGTTTTATATTTCAGCAAGTATTCTATATTTTGAGTAATTATATGATTGTGAACACTTAGGTGGAAATGTGGTTGGGTCTATCATCAATGAGATTGACATGGACAGCATTGAGCGTACTTTTGCTACTTTCTTGACCATGGTTTGTGCTTCTATTACTCACTTATAGAATTATTTAGTTGACTTTCATACTTACACTAATATGTGATCAATCTTTTATTTACAGACCGAGGCTACAAATCATGAGGAAGATGATGATGTGGAGTGTTTTGATGACGAGGATGACATATCACCAATGGATATTTGAAGGAAATATTGCTGAATGTTTATGTTATGAACTAAGTTAATGTTTGTGATGAACTAAACTTATGTTAATGTTTGTGATGAACCTATGTTAATGTGTGATGAACTAAGCTTATGTGATGTGGTCTATGTGGATTGTGGATGAATTATTTTGTGATAAACTATTGAGTATTTAAACTATTTGGATGGTCTATGTGGATGATCCATGTTATGTGGATGAACTATTTTGTGATGGAAGATTTGATCATGTGATTAAATTATTTTTGTTGATATAAACGCTTAAAATTACTATATCTAAAATTTGTGATTAAATCGAAGATGGTGATATGATTGTATACTTGTATAGAAATTAGTAATGTGTTGTTGATATGGATACTTGAAATTTGTTGTATATATTGTTTAGCTAAAAATTTGGAAATATTGATATATTGTTTTACAAAAAATAATAGGTTGTCTCTCTTCGTTGTTTTCTAAAGTTTAGTTTGAGGGGTTTTTATATTTGAATAAATATTCGTTACCGTATTCGTTCCGATTCGTATTCGCTCCGTATCTGTATCCGGTAATATTCGATTCCGTTTTCGTATCCGAGGTTTCCGATTCCGAATCCGATTCCGAAAAAAATATGAAAACGAATATGGTATAGCTAGTTCCCGACCGTTTCCGATCCGTTTTCATCCCTAAGTGGGTCGGCATGGTCCGGCCGTTTTGGCCGGACCAACTCAACCCGAATATTAAGGAAATATTTCTCTTCAGGGATCAACCTAACCCATCTAATCTCAAACCAAACACCCTAAAAAATGGGTTGGCTCTGTCCCAACCCATCCTATCCCTGGAACCAAATACACTCTTAGGGACTCCTCACGGACAAATACGAGCTGACGTCACGATACGGACCAAAACAAACGTTATGTATTTTTATAATAGTAAAGATATGCTAATAATAACTTATCTTGTTTCCTATCCGTCCATTAAGCCCAGGCTACAGCCTATCTCGAAAGCTGCCTAATTCCATCCCCTCATGTCCTCCTGGCCTGTTTTCTCATCCCATCTAAAAAAAGTGTAGCAGAATTTGGCCCTAAGCTGCAGAGGAGCAAACCGCAAGTCGTTACTTCAATAGTGATATGGCACTGGCACTCAAAAAAAGAAAAAAAGAAAAGAGAGAGAAGAAAATAGTGACACTGTACTGTGAATATGAACACAACTGTTGTCTTTTATTGACGGATTCTTCCTGACCACTGGCGGATCCACCCCCAGCGAGCAATCCATTAAAATTTAATGTAATTTAAGGCTTATTTGAAGGTGAGCAAAGAAGAAAAAACTTACTAGTTTTCCACAAACACGTTTCCTAAACTGCTAAACGATATGTTTTTTACAAAAAATTTCTATATAAAAGTTACTCTAAAAAATAAAATAAATCTATTTTTTAAGTTTATAATAATTAAAACCCAATTAATCATACGCTAATGACTTATCTCATTTTGCGTGATCTTCTTCTTCTTCTTTTTCCCTCACCTTTAAACACTCCTAAAAGAATTGAAATAGAATTTTTATAGTAAATACTGTAGTTGAGTTTGTCTGGAATTTAAAGTTTTTTTGATCCGCAACTGTTCATGACTAATGCTGAAACTTGCCAAAAGACATATGACGAGCAATTGCCTAACAAATCAGCATCGGGTCGCTTTTGTACTACTTTAGTAGCTATTGCAGCAGAAACTCTCCTATGATGAGTGATCTCTACTCTAAAAATAATAGTACTATAATGAACAAATGGGCCAAATTATAAAATAGCACTCTTTCATTTTTTAATATACTAATTTTTTGACTTATGTTTGACTATTCGTCTTATTCATATATATATATATATATATATATATATATATATATATATATATATATATATATATATATATATATATGCTATTTATCATGTTGTGACGTGTTTAGTTATCGAGAGTACTTTAATAAACATGTATTTTTTATAATTTTTTTAAGAATGATAATTAAACATATCTCTAAAAATCAATAGTGTTATATATTTAAGAATGGATGTAGTACTTATATTATAACAGTAAGTTGCTCCCACTCATATTATACCAAGCTAATTGCTACACTTTGACCTGTCAATCTTTGGATTTCTTCTCGTTAAGACCACCTTTTTGTTTCTCTATTCTTTTTTAGAATTGAGAGGGTTAACTAAAGACCCCTGTTGGTGACTTGGTGTTGGAGAAGGAATGTACTCACTAGCAGATAGATAGATAGATCGATGTGCAAAGTATACTATATTTGCAAGGGAAGGGAAGGGAAGGAAGACATAACTTGAGGTGGAAGAAAGGATCATAAGCTAATCACCAATTTGGTGTGGAAAATAGAAAGCACTACTAATAGTATAGTAGTAGATGAATAAGTTGTTTGAAAATTTATATAGTGAAAGAATAGATAGATGAATTAAAAGGGAAGAAAAACTGCAGCAGAGGGGGGAAAAAGGCGGGGGTGGCAAAATTTCATCTCCCTCTCTCTCCTTTTCCTTTATTGATCCTTGTTGTTTGTTCGGCTCGAGTCCCAGGAAAGTCGAGCCTGCCATGATCGACCTGACTGACTGGCTGGTGGGCCCTCGCTCCGCCTCCGATCACGTGCGCCTCCCTCCCTCGGACACGACTCCAGCCTGCCATTATTATTATTTAAAAAAAAGAATTGCTCTTGCTCTTGCTCCTAGTAGCTCCTTTTGCTGCTTTTTCTTTCCAAAATCAAAAGGAGCAATGGCAATGCCGCAGCGCCAGCGGCATCCAACAACCATTCCTTCTCCACAAGTATGCTAGGCAAGTAGTAGCTCTAGAGTAGCTAGCCATGGACCCCTACCGCTCATCCTCCTCGTCGGCGAGCAGCCCCGCCGTCGCCATGGGCCGCCGCTACTACCTGCCCAAACCCGCCTGCCCAATCTCCTTCGAGGACTCCCCCGACTGGGCCGACGACGTCGACTCCATCCACCTCGCCACCGCCTCCGCATCAGCGTCCCTGCCCACCACCGCGTACCCCTCCCCCACGCCCTCCCTCCCCTCCGCGGCCTGCAGAGAGCGCAAGGTCGCCGGTGCCACCCTCGTTTGGAAGGAGCTTAGCGTCTCTCTCACTCTCAGGGACACGCACCACCGCCGCCGCTCTGACCGCGTCGTCAAGAGCTCCACGGGCTACGCTCTGCCGGCTACCCTCACCGTCATCATGGGGCCCGCGCGCTCCGGCAAATCCACTCTGCTCCGGGCAATCGCAGGCAGGTTGCGCGGCGCCGCCGAGCGGATGTACGGCCAGGTCTTCGTCAACGGCGCCAACCAACGCTTGCCATATGGATCATATGTAAGCGCCGCTGCAACTGCATATACGCATCCAAGTTAGGGGAGGACCAATTAATTCAAGTTAGAGGCTAACTTCTCCCATGGGGCCCGTTTCTCCGTCCCCACAATTAACATGGGAATTAAAATGCCTCCCGATCGATGCGCAGTTCAATGTGTTTCTCCGTCTTAAACACGCCTCCAGAATACAGACTTAATTTAGCATATAGTTTGTTTGGCTTCTTTATGCAAAACTGCATCCATGTATGCCAACTACATTAATTACATGTCTGCCACATTTGTTAAATATTGTTGATAATAGAGTAATGTGTTAATCATGTTAGTTCTAGATACAATAGACTGTTTATGGCTTCTCTTGGAGACTTGTAGGGTTATGTTGATCGAGACGATGTGCTAATCGACTCTCTCACAGTACGCGAGATGCTATACTACTCCGCGCACTTGCAGCTTCCGGGCCTATTCTCTTCAAAGAGCTCCATAGTTGAAGATGCTATCGCAGCCATGTCGTTAGCTGACTACGCTGACAAGCTCATTGGTGGCCACTGTTTTATGAAGAGGCTCCCAGCTGGAGAAAGGAGGCGGCTCAGCATTGCAAGAGAGCTAGTGATGAGACCACATGTTCTATTTATCGATGAGCCTCTCTATCATCTTGACAGGTTTGTTTTGTTGCCATTCCATAGGGGGGGAAATAACTATTGCTTGTGCATGTCTTTGTGTATGACAATCCGGAAATAATGCCAGCTCGAACTATTTCTGTATGTATGAGAATGTCAACTTTCATGTAGGAGTAGCATGCGTGTTAATGTGACAATCAGTACAATCCTAATTGATAGATCAGTAGTATCCAGCAGTCATCTGTAGATGCTGTCTTTGCATATGCACAGCTGTAGAGTCAAAAGTGCAACTGTGTTCTTTTGCTGCAGTGTTTCTGCACTTCTACTGATGGTGACACTGAAGAAACTTGCAAGCACAGGATGCACGGTCATCTTCACAATGTATCAAAGCAGTACAGAAGTTTTTGGACTTTTCGATCGGATTTGCTTGCTTTCAAATGGGAATACACTCTTTTTTGGAGAAACATTGGCTTGCCTACAGGTGAAGAAGTTATCTTTTTGTACATTTTACATGCATTCCCAATTTAGCACTTGGTTGGTATTACAGTATTCTTTTTGGACTAGAACTATTGAGTTATGTAGTTTGGATACAATGGTCATGAAAGTTGTTCTAAGATTACAGGGCTAGTTTTTTTTAAGAGAAATTTACAGGACTAGTTAGTTCAGTACTTGAGCATGATTGTATTTACTGGAGTTCACCAAATCAGGAACCCATACCAGGCTCCAAGTAACATTGGTAGTAATCAAAGAAACCTGTGCAAAAATTGTACTGATTTGTAGCATGACAAGAAAATAAGAAAATATTATTTCCCTGATTTGTTTGTCATATTCTCATCGTTTGCCTTTGCGTCCTTGTTTTGCCTTTTTCTGTTGCAGCACTTCTCAAATGCTGGCTTTCCATGTCCAATCATGCAAAGTCCATCTGATCACTTCTTGCGAGCAATAAATGCTGATTTTGACAGAATCATAGCCATGTGCAAAAATTTGCAGGTAATTGATAGACCCATCTTGACATGAGATTTGATTTTTATTTTCGACTCTTTACTCAAGTCAATGCAGAAATATTCCTTCGTAGTAAGAGATAAAAGCCTTTGTAGTTACTAACAGGATGATCAAGGGGACTTTTCATCAGTGAGCATGGACACAGCTGTGGCAATCCGTACACTGGAAGCAACGTACAAATCATCAGCTGACTCTGTTGCTGTTGAATCACTGGTTGCAAAATTGACGGAGAAGGTAGCTGTTGCTAAATACACTGGAAAAGGAAATGAGTTATCTATGTCATTCTTTCATCCTGCGCATCGCACATAATTGTTGCACTGACCAAAGTCAGTCAAAATGATAGAATCGCCTCTCTTTGGATTAAATTTCACAATGCAGGAATAGCACTATGCATCCAAACAGAAATAACACATTTTGTACATTCAAGTAATTATTTGGCAGTTGGCACAGCCACAAAGGTTGTTGCACATCTCTCTGGATGTTCTTATAATGGTTTACAACTTGACATTCCTGTTGCTGTGGAGAATTTTGGTTGGACTCCAATAAGACCATGACTATCAACTGGGAATGCGGTGACCTTGTGGGCCCAATCTAAACCACTCATCTAATTATGGGGGCCTTAAATCCAGTACAATATAATTTATGATAGTAGTACACCCAATATTGCCGTACACATATAATTGCTATTGCGTGGTTTTACATTTATCTGCCCCTGTTGTTTTTCTTACATGGTGTGCTGCAGGAAGGTCCTCACTTAAAAAGTATTTAGGATAGTTTGTAGTACACCCAATGTTTCCATACACATCTAATTGCTATTGTGTGGTTTTACATTTATCTGCCCCTGTTGTTGTTCTGACATGGTGTGCTGCAGGAAGGTCCTCACTTGAAAAGTAAAGGCAGAGCCAGTAATACAACACGAATTGGTGTTCTCACCTGGAGATCGTTGCTAATAATGTCAAGAAATTGGAAATATTTCTGGAGCAGATTTGTGTTGTATATGCTTCTTGCCCTCTCAGTCGGCACCATATTTAGCAACATTGGTCATTCATTGTCATCTGTAATGGTCAGTAGCATTACTCTGTTATGTTTGATCTATTAAATCTCTGACATGATGATAATAGTTCACGTTGTTTCAACAGGTAAGGGTTTCTGCAATATTTGTGTATGTATCGTCTGTGATCCTTCTAAGTGTTTCTGGAGTACCTGCTCATATTGACGAGATCAAGGTGAGATTTTTGGTCTTTAGTATTATGCCTAATTGAGACGCAGTTCTGCTGCGTAGAGAGTTTTTTTATTGTTAAACAGAGATTCTTTTTTTGTGTGTGTATTGAGACACAGTTCTGCTGTTATGATTTAGTACCCATTGACGAAAGAAAAGGTGCTAGCTTCGTCCAAGCACTACAATCTATTACTATCGCAAATTGTTTTTTGTCCTATGCAGATATATTCCCATGAGGAGGCAAATCAGCATTCGGGGACAATGGTTTTCCTGCTAGGGCACTTCCTATCCAGTATTCCGTTTCTATTTCTGGTCACCATTTCATCATCGCTGGTTTTCTACTTCCTGATAGGACTCAGGAATGAGTTCAACTTCTTTATGTATTTTGTTATCACAATGTTTATGTGCCTGTTGGCAAATGAAGCATTTATGATGATTGTTGCTTACATCTGGCTCGACACTTACAACTGCACCTTAACTCTCCTTTGCATATACGTAAGTCTTTCTTCTGCTCATCCTTATAAGAATAGATAATACATGAGTCAGTTGGATCAATATTGAATAACAATGCTTATGTCAGGTTGTCATGATGCTTGTGGGTGGATACTTTCGAATCCGAGGTGGTCTACCTTGCCCTGTGTGGAAGTATCCATTGTCATACGTTTCGTTCCATGTGTATGCTGTTCAGGTAAGTTGGCATTAGTTGTCATGTAAAACTATAAGGTGACTGGGGTTGGGTAACAGAGAGATAGAGAGAGCAAGTAACAAGAATGCTGCAATATTGCTGGGTGGCTGCAGGGGTTGCTTGAGAACGAGTATGTGGGCACATCGTTTGCGGTTGGTGCGATGAGGACGATACCAGGTGTCCAAGCTGTTGGAGGCTCATACGACATCTCGTCTTCAGCAAATGCAAAGTGGGTGAATCTGCTGGTTTTGCTTGTGATGGCGGTCGGATACCGTGTTATTCTGTACGTGTTGCTTCGTCTGAATGTAAGGGAACACATGAGTAGGTTTGTTAGCTGCTGGAGCTGGACACCAGAATTGCTACTGCAAAGTGACTAGTGTGGCGTAGCCTGCTGGGAAATTACAGCCAATGTATCCAGGTGACTGTCCGTCTGCCTTGCTTGCACATGTACTCCAGAGTACAAGGGGGCCGAAATGCATGCAGGTGCACATACTACTTGATGGCTCTGTCAGTGTATGTTTGTATGTATGTATCACAGACAAGACGGATGGTTTAATTTGGGGATTGAGGATGAGATTGTTTTGTTGTACTGTACGTACTCGGAGTATGTTCCATTTTCCTGCTGCTGCTGCTGCTTCTTGGGTTCGCTAGCTCCCTGGACTGCAGAGAGAGGACTTGCACCTTCTTTTTGGGGCCAAACAATAGGTCGAAATCGAGTTCCTCTCTACGCATGATGGGCTACGGCCCAATTGTGGACGTTCAATGTTTTCGCTCGGTCTAAAACCACGAATTTTTTTGATTTTTAGATTTATTTATTAAAAGATTTGCAAAAATAGATTTTTGTTTCAAAAAATTGCAAAAATAGACTCCCGCCGCCCTCTGGGAGGGCGATTTTATGACGTGGCTGACGGCCGTTGGCCCCCCCGCCGACGGCCGTCAGCCATTTTGCAGGCGGCCCCCCGGTCTCCCAAAAACCGCCCTCTCAGAGGGCGGTAAGGGGGCCGCCTGCAAAATGTGCCCAAAAACCGCCCTCTGAAAGGGCGGTTTTTGGCTCCCGGGGGGCCGCCTGCAAAGTCGCCCATTTGCAGGGTGGTTTTTTGCAGGCGGCCCCCTTGCCGCCCTATGGGAGGGCGGTTTTTATCCCCCGGGTATAAACCCCCCTCCCAGACTCAAAAAAGTCATAAAATTCACTCAAATTAGAAAAAAAACAGGAGAGAGCTGAGAGGGCGAAAGCAGCGAAGCTCTGCCCGTTTGCTGATTTGCCTGCAGGTAAAATCCATTGTTCCTTTGCAATTTCTATTTGTATGTAAGAATTAATGTAGTAATGTACTAGTTACGTGTATAGTACTATATAGATCTGTAGTTTTTAGTTAATCTGTTAGATGACTTATTTTTTGTACAGATGTTACTTGTAAAATCTGGAATACACGGTTTTAGATGTTAGGAGGATGTTGGTACCTAGTTTAACGGTATTTTTCATCAACAGATATGTCAAATAAGGTGATATTTCAGTTATTTCACGGGCAAGGGAATGTGAGATATGGTCCAGACGGTGTAGATCTGTCGGAGTTTAGTTCAACGGCTAAGGGTATTGATAGGGGTGTAGTGTAAGTCTATACTTGATCTTTGTTGTAGAATGACATGTATCGTACTGTTGTTTTTTATTGTCATGTAACAATGCTATAAACATTAAAACTAATTTACGCTAACTCTCTATTTGTATGCAGGTATGGCGTACCCTACACCAGAGCTGCTCGACCGGGGTCTCGACCAGTCCCACCGGTCTTACCTGTCAGCCGTCGAGGGTGTCCAGCTAGGCACCTTCCGTCCACGGCC
The DNA here is from genome assembly GCA_003991445.1 of Oryza meyeriana var. granulata. Taxonomy (NCBI): domain Eukaryota; kingdom Viridiplantae; phylum Streptophyta; class Magnoliopsida; order Poales; family Poaceae; genus Oryza; species Oryza meyeriana. Next base: position 521,921 of record RYFJ01001332.1, on the reverse strand, counting down.
TTCACGTCAGCTCCTGCGGATAGACCCCCGGTTCCGTCAGAGGTAAGAGCTGTACGAATATTCATTCACATCATTTGTGCATATCTATGTTTTCCCCGATATTGAATACAGTTCTATATTTGGCAGGTTGTGTGAGGCTGGACTTCTTCCGCTGTGCAGGCTAGTTGAGCCCGCACCGGACGAGAGAGACCCCGCCAGGCGATGGGAAGCTGACCGGTCACTTCTGGCAGCGCTGGTGGATCGCTGGAGACCGGAGACCCACACGTTCCACCTACCGTGTGGCGAGATGACTCCCACACTGCAGGACGTGTCCTACCTGCTGGGACTTCCCCTCGCAGGGGACGCAGTCGGTCCGGTTGACGGGGGGCACGGTTGGGCGCAGGACATATCTGCTCGGTTCGAGGCCGTGCAGCGTCTACCTGGGCTTGGTATGCCGAGGTCGCTACCGCCTTACACCACGGCTGGCCCCTCGCAGGCGTGGGTGCTACAGTTCACTGTAAGTCACAGATTCATTTGCTTCACAATCATCCGACCTATAAAGGAGCAGTGATGCTGACTATGATCTTCCTTTACAGCCTGACAAGCTAGACGACGACGCCGACGAATACTCGGTGCAGCGGAGCATGGAGGCCTACCTGTTGTGGTTGTTCGGGTGGGTGATGTTCACCAACAGTCACGGGCACGCGGTGGACAAGGGACTGATCCACTACGCTCGTGCGATCGCCGACAGCGAGGACGGCTACGTACCGCAGTGGAGCTGGGGATCTGCTGTGCTAGCGGCGACATACCGTGCTCTTTGTGACGCGTGCACGAAGACCGATCCAGGTGCGATTCTCGCCGGTTGCCCTCTCCTTCTGCAGCTATGGGCAGCAGAGCGTTTCGCGATAGGCCGTCCTTTCATTCAGCTCTCTGCCTACGAGGGCGGCCCTGGAGGCTTGTACGGGCAGTGGCCCGAGGACCGCCCGACTATGGGGACGGTATGGTGTCGCCGTGAGGTACGTAATGTGAAATTCTATGTTTACCACCTATGCACAAACACTGACGTGTAATCTTTTCTTATTTTGCAGCGTCGTTACGCCCACAACCAGGTTAGGAGGGCCTACTCCGAGTTCGTTATGGAGTTGGACCGCCTGCTGCCCAGCGACGTCGTCTGGGAGCCCTATAGTCCACAGGCCATCGCAGCCCGTGCACCGCTCGGACTCTGTTCTCTTTGCATGCGACCAGGCGTACTGGTTGACGAAAGTGCCGTTGGTGTTCGACATCTTCGTCGAGCCCCACTGTCCACAGCGCGTGATGCGACAGTTCGGCCTACGTCAGGTCTTCCCTATGCCCATAGAGGTCGTTGTGCCGCGCGATGTGCACCGGTAAGTACAACTGCGATCTTTGTTTAGTTCTACCACTCTTTAATGTACTCTAATGCACTCTCTGCAAATAGGTATAATCGTAGGGGACAGGCAGCCGGTGCTCAGTGGTATCCCCGACTGCAGCCGTATGTGGAGGACTGGTTGTTGGCGACGGAGGATGTCGTCGACGAGTTCCGTGCACACATTGAGGAGCATTACCTAGCATACCTCAGGTGGTACCAACCTCGGACCCGCATACGCGTAACGTTCACCCCAGGTGATCCACAGCCACACGTCGCTGCTACGACGGACACGTATCCTACACACCGTGACCAGGACTACTTTCGCGCGGTAAGTCACTTTATCTTTGCACTTTGTCATTCCCTTTCTAGGTAGCCACGGTTCTAACACATAATCAAGTCACATTTGTAATAGGCCGACGCAGCGCGACAGATTCAGGGTGATGTCAACGCGGCGTTCGGACGGTTGGACACTGGGATCGTGCTGACTGCGGACGAGCAGAGGACGACCTTCGGGAGGATTCGTCAGGCATTGCACACAGTGCTTCGTGCGCTCACTTGTCGCGCGGCTGACGCGGTACCTCCCGTCTATATACCCCAGCAGCAGCAGCCACGGCCAGCAGGAACAGGACGAGGAGCAGGAGTGCGCCCATAGGGTTCCAGTCAGCCATCTGGCCCCTCCAGAGGTAAATTCTACTAACCTTCTGTTCATAATATGTTTCCTTGTATGACATGCACCGTTGTACATCAATATGATTCCCTGCAGCCTTCGCTACACCGTACCTACATCCCTCTGGAGCTAGCACGTCGACGCATGGAGTGTACCACACACAACCACACGTGCAGCTGGGCATGACAAGTGCCCCCGGTGCCACCACAGAAGGTCCTTCAGGTTATATCGAAGTTTACTTTTCTCTTGCAAAATTTCGATTTGCAATAATCAATAATTTGGTGTACATTGTTCCACTCTACAGCGCCATCGATGTTTGCTGGCGCTGGCTCCTCCACGCAGGGCGCACGCGGCAGCGGTTGGGCACCGGGTCCTTTCGAGGGGGACGATTTAGAGGACGAGGACGAGGGCGAGGAGATCCATGAGATACTAGCTGCCTCGCAGCTCGAAGGAGCTCCGCCACCACAGACACAGGACCCACCAGTTGCCACACCCGTGCAGACGACCCGCGCTGGCCGTGCTGTACCACCAGACCGGTTGACGTACTCCCAGGGACAGGTGCGAGCGCAGGGTAGGAAGTCGAAGAGGCCTAGAGGTTACGGTCCGGGCCCGTAGTACTTTGTGTCTGTAATAGTTTGTCTGTTGTATATAACGTTTTATTAATTCTACGTTTCCTGATGAAACCACTTTACTTCGTTTACGCTCATCGATCAAACGACGTATTCCTCACGATCTACGTTTCTGACGAATCTGATCAAAAATATGAATTTTCGAGTGTCAACTTCACGACGAAAGTACATTCCGAGCGGTGACAACTAAACACACATTAACTATCATACAAACCTATTGATATCCAACTAACGATGCAACTATTGTGTGAGGATGGCACGGCCAGGGAGCGGCGATAGTATGCGCCTAGGAAATAGTGACGGCAGCCGGTAGTCACATAAAAATTGATTTCGAAAATTAATTTTTTTAAATCAATTTTTTACTTTTTTTTTCGGAATATTGGTCCGGACTGTCCGGATAGGGTCCGGACGGTCCGGACTATATTAACGCTAAATACCGCCCTCTAGTTGGGCGGCAAGCCAAAAACCGCCCTCCCAGAGGGCGGCAAGGGGGCCGCCTGTAAAATGGCCGGCCCCCGGGCGCATTTTGCAGGCGGCCCCCTTGCCGCCCTCTCAGAGGGCGGTTTTTGGGAGGCCGGGGGCCGCCTGCAAAATGGCTGACGGCCGTCGGCGGGGGGGCCAACGGCCGTCAGCCACGTCATAAAATCGCCCTCTGGGAGGGCGATTTTTAAAAATCGCCCTCCCAGAGGGCGGCGGGAGTCTATTTTTGCAATTTTTTGAAACGAAAATCTATTTTTGCAAATCTTTTAATAAATAAATCTAAAAATCAAAAAAATTCTAAAACCACTATCACTAACTCAATGCTCTTTTATTTAAAAACCACCTTATATTATGTCAGGAAAACTATTTTTTTTGTTTTCTTATTATAGATTAGAGACACAGCTAAGGGGGAATGAGATCCCCGGTACGTCGCCCGAAAAACAAAAGATCTTGCAGCACAACCCTATCTAGTCCCTCCATTCCAAAATACAGGTAGCTATATTTTAAAACAAAGAGTAGTATTTTAGTATTGTATTACTGTCATTATGCTTTTTTTTCACTGATGATAAGACGTTGGTATATCTGTTGGTTGTGTAATTAATTGAGTTCAATAAAAAAACTTTCTTTATGTAAAAGAAATATTTATAGGTTATATTTATTTATATATACAAGTTTATATCAGGTACAGTGGTTGGATATAAAAGAAGCAATGAGCAGAAAAGAGAAGAAAAAAACCCAAAGGAATAGAGGAGTAACTGAAGGGATTGCAGTAGAGCCAATAAAAACAGATAATTTCCATAGGAAGTAGGACTAAGGACTTGGCAAAAGGAGTTTGCTAGTAGAAAATTTCAGTAATGAGTTGGTGGCGTGTTTTTATCAAGTCTTGATATAACTTGTTGATTATTCACTTCGTCTTAAAATATAAAAACTTAGGATACGAATTAGAGTATGCGGAGTATTATGTGAATATGTGGTGTCCAAAATGAGAGGGGAGGGGAGAAATGCAAAAGGTATGAAAGAGAAGAGAGATTGGGAGCGTCCGATGAAGCGAAGGCCGCTGAATGGACGGAGCGGAGCGTCGCCCTAGACCTAGTCCAGTCCTAGTCCTAGAGAGGCGGAGGCCAGGCCCCTAGCTAGTTCAGTGCAGTTGCGACTTGGACTTGTTGCGGCGCATCGCATCGCATCCATCCAAGCCCTAGGCGGCTCTGCTTTGCTCCTCCGGACGGAACGGAAGGAAGGATCACCAACTCCTCCTCCCGCCGCCGCCGCCGCCGCCGCTGCCGCCCTTCCCTTCCCAGCAACAAACAAACAAAGAAGAAGAAGAAGAAGAAGACGACGACCATGGAACCACCGGCCGCCCCCTCCGCCTCGCCTGATCCGGACCACCCGCCGCCCAAGAGGTCGCCCTGGAAGCACCCCTCCTCCTCCTCCTCCACGCCCAATGGCGGAACCCTCGACGCCCGCCCGCCCCCTCCCGCTGTCATCGACGCCACCAGCTGGCCCGCTCTCTCCGAAGCGGCCAAGGCCCCCAACCCCAAGCCTTCTTCCACGGACTCCTCCTCGGTACTCAGATCCCTTTCTTCGCCTCATTCATTCTCTTCTTCTTCTTCTTCGCCTGATTTCGTTGTGCCTCTTGTCATAATCAGGCCAATTCATCCAAGCACGCTCGCCACAAGCCGGCCAGGCGCGGCGGCGACCACTCCCCGCGGGACCATCATGCTGACCGTACCACCGCTGCTGCCTGGGACCATGCCACCAACGCCCCCGCTGGGAGGGGCGCTCAGCCTCACAGAAGCCACAACAACGGTGCTAGGAGGGGCGCCGCCGGCTTTGGCGCCCGCAGGACTAGAGGGGGTTTCGACGGCTTCTACCGTGGCCCTCCCATAGGCATTGGCCCCTATCTGCGGGGTGCGCCCCCTCCACCGCCGCCCATGGCCGTCGCTCCGCCCTTCATGGGACCTCCACCTCCGCCAATGCGACCTTTCGCTGGACCAGTCGTCTTTCACGGTAATCTCTCATTCTATTCTAGTAGCACTTATTACTATCATCGTTCATTCTAATTGTCATGATCGTTCATCATGTCCAGAGATGCCATCGCCCGTGTCTCCTGTTTCCCCAATGTACTATGTTGGTCCTCCCCCTCCTCCAGAAGCTCTTAGGGGATTGCCTTTCCCGCCTACCATGGTTGCTCCACCTCCTTACCCTTACTATCACCCCTCGCCTGATCCTCAGCCAGAGCCCGAGCCTGATGCTCAACCTCAGGACCATCGTGCCGACCTGCTCAAACAGATAGAGTTCTACTTCAGGTGACTGTATTACTGTCTTTATGCACCAACTAATTTATTTGTCGGTTCTGGGTGTACTTGTCTTGACGATGTTCAATGTTCTTTCATCCGCAGCAAGGATAACTTATGTACAGATGTTTACCTGAGGAGAAATATGGATGAGCAGGGCTGGGTCGATATCGCTCTTATAGCAGGCTTTAAGAAGGTGACTTATATGCCTATTTGCTAATTGCTATGTTGTCAATCGTTCAACTTTTCGATTTCCCTATCTTAACATTTATCTGTGCTGCTTATTCTTTCTTAACACAATCTCCTGACACATTTTCTGGGATGCAATTTTAAAGCGTTTCTAGGTACTCCATTTCCCATTTACTCATAAATAACAATAGCTAAATGCCCGTGCTTTGCTATGGATAAAAGGAAAAAAACATCATAATATTTCTTAAAATGAATAAAAGCATATTGTCCATGAAATATGTTGCCCACATTTTTGCTTCAGGGCTCACCTTAATTTAATTTTATGTGGCTATCCATTTAGATTTAGTTATGTAATATTAAGAAGTTCAAGCGGTAACATGTAAAAACTAGATTCACTGCCACCACCATTGGAGTCTTTTTAAAGGAGTATAGATAGATAAAACTCATATCCTTGCACAGTCATCTGTCACTTCTTATTTCTTGCGTTTATTGAGTCCCACTTGTCTAAAATAATTTCGCACATTTGTCCTGTCAGTAATAATAACTGCTTAATAATGGTTGCACCTTGCATATCGTGCTTTTTTTCCCCTTCCGCATTGCATGTTTTGGATGGTTTGTCTGGAAATTTATTGTCTGCTTGTTACTATTTTGTTCCTTAATACAATGTTCCAGCGCATGATATGCGAGCCTACTACTTCTATTTCTATAGCAGATGGGCACTCGATTTCTGGAGCAGCCTATCGATGAGTAAAATATTCCCAGCGCAAACCCATATTTTGGAAGTTGATGTGGGGTTTTAGATGTGATCTGGCTGGTTCAGATTAGTCGGGTTTACTCTAGAAATGTGAATTTTCTTGGCCTCTGTATCTTTTATATTATCCCTGCACAAAGGCTTGACCTTTGGTGCAAGCGCATGAATTATGGTCAGCTGCTTAGGTTATTTGTGGTAAAAAGAATTATTGGTTTGTCATGTTGTGTGTTGCAACCAATTGCTGTTTAGCCCTTAAAAAGTGGTCTGTTTTGATGTTGACATAGTGGTTCTCATGGGGGCATAGATTTGTCCGATTCTAATACAAACGATTTTTTATGGTCATCCGTCCAGGCGTAACATGGCATTCATGGTCTGTACAGTTGCCTTTTGTGCTTAGAGATACATTGTATATGGTATTGTTTGCCTACCATTCATATGTAACGATTGTACTTATGTTTGATGCTATCTCCTTGCCTTCTTCCCATTTATTCCTCTTGGTAGAGGAATTATTTGACACTTAAAGGGAATTGTGTAATGAAAGCCAGTTAGTTTGAGGTAATTGCTTATGATGGCCTCAAAAATCATACGTTTTCAAGTTCCTGCATAGTAAGCACACATCTCAGAGTCACGTGGCATGATTTAGTTGTCATTTGTGTATGTTTTGGCCATGTGGGCTGTGGCTTGATTTAGATTTATCAGAAGCTTGTGATTTAGTTTTTGATGCAGCAAGTCAGGGAAAAAGCTTCTTAATTGTTGGTCTTGGATCCCTAAAAGCAACACAAAATATTAATGTTTAGCTGTGTCTTTTTGTATATATATGTTAGTCCCTTTCTTTACATTGTGAATCCTTTTTAAATTCACGTACTCCCATGTCGACTAATGTAGGATGTACATGATGTTAATCAAAAGTATATGTATATTTGATGTTAATCAAATGCTTTTATATGATGTTGATTTTATAACTCTTTAAAGTATATTGTATAAGAAATTAATTATCAGAGTTTAGTTAGATCCAAATCAAAACAAACACAAAAGTGGATGGAGGGAGTATCATTGCATAGGTGTTAAAACTCTGATTGATATCAAAGGCTAGTGTTTTATTGTATGGTGGACAGTTCATACTTCATACCCGAGCTGTTAGGATTAAGTTCGTTTTGAGCTGCCATGCCAATATGCCATTGCCATTCTGTACTTTGTCCAATTATATGTCAGCATAAAGGAATGCAAAATATCAGCTTTCTGACCTGTAACAGCACTTAAGAACTTATAATAACACCTTGTTTTGCAAAGAGAATAAAATGACAATTGTGCCATTTAGCCTTTAAAGTTATGTTGCATACAAATTTCCTTTGGATTTTAGAGCTATATCCTATTTCTGAGGAGCTATCTTCCTTTGGATTTGAAAGGTATTCCTTTGTTTTGGTTATTAAACATGAAATAATCCATGTTTTGGTTAAATATTAAAAGTGACAATTTACAATCATGTTGGTCAATCAAACTGTGTGTGTTCTGTTGGGGCTTTCAAATGAAACACTTATTGTATACTGGTTTGGGATAGTTTGCACTTATCATATCATTACAAATGAAGCTAAGCAGAGCTGAGGCGTTCAGTAATCAGTATGTATATAATACCGGTAGCATTTTAGCATGTAGAACCGATGTTTTGTGCAGTACCTTTTTTTTTCATATTTGCCTCCTTTCAATGTATTTTTCTCCTTGCAAGGTATCATTGTGCGCGGATACAGCATCATGTTAGTGTGGCACACATTCTGTAATACACTTAAAAATGAAAAAAAGAGACCGGTGGACATAAACATGCAATTCTTTAGTTAATCATACACTAAGTTCCTCTATGGATGGCAAAAAGATCACACAAGCATATAATTGACTGCAGCTTTACATGGTCTATACAATCCCTTCCCCCATTGTTGCAACTTGCAACTGCCCTGTTTCGTGAATGTGCATCCTCACAAACAATTGAGAAATGCACTCCCTGTATTATTACATCATAATAAGCTGAATATCCTGCTGGTTCTAGTTTTAAAACATTTTAGCATATAAAAAAACCTTGAGTATGAAAGGACTAAAGACATAAACTGAGTCAAAGAATGGAAATCAACATAAATGGCAATATACCAAAACTAACTAATGATGCGCACTGAGTGATCATGGATCATAGTTCCCATAATAGACTTGGGGTCTGGAGCTTCAGGCTATTCTATAGATGTTTCTGTACTCTTTGTGGTGTATATTTGGTCAATTTCTTGTTGAGTGGTTCAAGGATGCATAGTCCTCATAAAGCAGCTAGTTGATGGAAGAAGGGGAAAACTCACATGCTTTGAATTATTGTGCTTATGTACTTTATCTGTTGCACGTGAAAGCACACAGCTTAATCTGGAAATTGCTGTTCTTCTTTCGATTTTACGTGGTAATTGCATAGCTGCTGGGTGTTATTTACTGGACATTTGCATGTAGTTGCCTGGCACTATCTATTGCAGTGAATGCCAATTCTGTTTTTCATCTTTGCTGGAAAATTTTATTTTGCAGGTCCAGGAATCCACTGATGACCTACAATACATAAAAGACACTATCCAGTCCTCATCTATACTGGAAATGCAGGTACTACCCTCATTTGACGTCCAGTTTCTGTTATTTCACAAGAAGCTGTTGAATTGTCGTATTTCACCTGTAAAGAAAAAGAGCATAAACATGGGATTGATGCTCCCTTTTCTAATAGAACAGTTCAAACTTTTGGCATTTTCTTGAAATTGGAAACATTTCCCTCTGCTTATTTAGGCCTTTGTACCCCTTTGTCGTGCAGGGTGACAAAATTAGGAGGCAGAATGATTGGAACAAATGGGTGATTCCTCGAGAGAGCAACCCTGACATGCCCTCAAGCTCATCAGCTGTGCCAAGCCCTACTGTCAACAATCTGACAGCACATCTTGGAGGCATGGGCCTGCAGGAATCAGCAGCTAGCTCTAGTAGCATGGTGGATGAAAATCATCATGAGGCTCTTCCCAATGGACCAACTTCCAGTAGCAACCAAGCACCAGTAGTTGAAGAAGATAGTGCTGGTAAGCTCTAGCTATGATGGTACACGTTGGCTCCAATCCGATCCATACTATGACTGCAAGGGTTTTGTCCGAGCGCGAGTGACAAGAGAGTACAAGTAATGTTTCGCAATTTTTTGATGGTGGTATGCTTGCGGGGCGCATTAGACTGACTAGTGAGTTCGTTTCTGGGGGGGGGGGGGGGGGTTTCAGGTAAGATTTTTTTGTTTACCCTGTTATCGAGGTACTTGTGAAGGTTCCAGCCTTTCAGGTGGTTGGTAGGGGAAAAAATTTGCTGTAGCTGAAACAAAAGACAGAAACAGAAGGCATATGTAGAGGCAGGTGGGATCGACCGGACAGAATGAAAGACGAGGGTGCGCTAAGTTGATGGCCCTCGAGTGCATATTGCTTCGTAGTATGCAATTCCTGACTGGCCTTTGGGTTTGGCGCGACATATGGGCCTCAAGTGTGAACTTTGTCAGTTTTCCCCCGTTTGGATGTAAGCCTCCAATTTTTTATGGAGGGTCTGAACTTTCTCGCTCAGAGAGTCAGGAAGATGACTAGTATTCGGCAACCTTGGAAGTAGCGTTTTAATGTTACCCCTTCTGTTAAAACTATAACGTTGATGTTTCCTCGGGTGGTTGTGAAGGCCTATTGGGAGATAGGATTATGCATGCCCCCATGGCGATGGTGAAGCGATTTTCTGTAGCTCAAATAATTGCCTCCTTTTTTTTTATGAGCTCTCCTCTGCTTTGCACTGTCTCATCAGGTTTCAGCTGTTGTTGCTAATGGCTAGGGTCTGTTGCCACTTTCAACCCTTCCGAGATTCGGTAATCTGAAATTTGGTAGAGCAACAAACCAAATGTACTTTAGACATCACTACCCCACTAAGATTTGGTAATTTCGGATGTTTTCACTCTTAAAAACACTACCAAATTTTGAAAAGGTTCTAACACCACCAAAATTTGGTAACACTAAAGTATACTAAAAATTTGACATTACCAAATACCAAATATTAGTATGTTTAATTTTGATAACAAAACCCTACGCAAATTTAACATGAATGGGGTGGGGTCGGTGCGCATTTAGTAGCTAGCGATGAAAACTGAAAATTCTAGTATGCTGTGATGACCAAGCAGACTGGTACTTCTTGTAGACAAATTTTTTTGGCGTTGCCCTGCGCCATGGTTGAAGGTTGCAGGGGAACGTGCGAGTGCAATTGCTAGCAGTGTGCTATATCATCTATGTATTGAATTGAATGTTGTTGTTTCCATTTGGTCGAAATGTAATATACTCCGTATGTTACTAGTAACGGCAAACGGGTGGCCGCCGTGCGTTTAGTTTAGTTTGCGGCGATTGATTTGGCACAGTGATCGCCGCCTCACCAACCTGCTTCCTGATGATGATGATGATGCACAGTATCCTCTCCTGACAACTAACCATTGCATATACTGGTGAGACCGGCACCGGCTGCCCATAATAATGTATTATCATGCACCGGTCCTTTTCAACCACTAACCGCCCGCTGCCTTTCTTTTCCAATGGATTTTTATTCTTTTTTGCATGATCCATCGATTACTACTACTCCACTTAGTACAGTGCTATAAAAGAGATGACTGAGAAATTGGAGCTCAGCTAGCCTGGCAGATCGAGCTGGACAGCAGACACTGTTGAGCGTTTGGTGCAATTAATACTCACGACGGATGCATCGAATATCTATTTCGTTGGGCTTTGATAAAATACCACCTTCTATATTATAATTGATAAAATGCTATTTAATTCATTGCTACCTCGGTAATATGTCATTTTAGACTATTTTATACAGTTGTCGCATGAAATAACAGTTTTGTCCCTCCTGAGCTCTCTCTCCTCTCCCTCTGTTCCTCACTCCGGCAGCTCGCTGGTGCCAGGAGAAGCCGGCTAGCCGGCCGGCGCACCCCCTCCCAGCACTTGCATGCCCCCCTCTTTCTTCTACCCTGAGCTCCACTGTCTCCTCAGCCCTCTGTACTAGGAAGAAGGGAAGAGGCGGCGGTGGCTATGGCTGCGCCAGCGTCACTGCTTGCCCCTAAGATCTCCTCCCCACGCACCGCCTCCAACAGCCAGCCTCCTCTGGACGACGACACGAGGATAGCCGGAGGATGCCGAGGGGCACTGCCACCGCCGGGAGAAGTGCTAGCCTCGCGTGGAGCCCTCTAACACTGTCTACTGCAGCTATGGCATGCCACAGCCAATGGTCAACTGCAGCCGCCAGTCGCCATCGAGAAAGAGCCACGGGGATCTTTCTGGTCGCCGGTGTTGTAGAAGATGGCAGTGGAGCATGGGGGATAAAGGGAAGGGGGAGCGCAAGGGGGTGGTGGTGCATCCATTGCAGGCGGCTGAGCCGACTTCTCCCCAGCGCTAGCAAGCTGCTTGAGCGAGTAACAGAGGAAGAGCTCAGGAGGGGCAAAACTGGCATTTCATGTGGCTAGTCTGCACAAAATAGTCAAAAGTGGCAGATTATCAAGATGTTAACGAATTGAGTGGCATTTTATCAATTGTAATATAAGGCATGGTATTTTATCGAAGCCTAGCGAGTAGAGTGGCATATTATTATTTTTTTTATACACTACTGGTAGATGGCTTAACTAACAGCTAGCTAGCATGCATCAATCTTTCAATCTATATTTATGTATCTAGCTATCTTAAGATAACACATGCTACTCTTACTTTGTAGTAAGATTTTCTTACTCGCAGAAACATGTATCCAAATTACCAATAGCTAGGTTTTTTTAGATCGAAGGCCAGAATAGCTAGCTAGTAGACTCCAAAAAACGCATTAGACACTATTACAGAACTTTTCATCTATAACACGTCATTTGTAACATCTTAGTAAGACTCGTTACAGATTCGTTATAGATTATTTAATCTGTAACGGCTATATATATTGATCGTTATATATATTGATTGTTAAAGATAGTGGTAGAAGCCATGAGCCATTAGTGATAATTACAGATGTGGTGATGGTCATCTGTAACGGCTTATTTTTATGTTAGAATATAATACCCCTATTCGAAAAGATTTTAAGACTAACATATTCTCTAATTTAACAAACTCCAAGCCATTTGTCTCTCGCTTTAACAAATTTCAATACATTTATCTCTCATTTTAGTAAACTCTAATATATTTGTTTCTTATTTTCATAAATTTTAATGCATCGATTGTTTTAAAGATAATATTTTTTGAAATAAATAAAATAGATAAAAGATAAAATTATTTTAGAACAAACGAGCATAAGCAGTCGCTTCAATTCCGTATGAATGCCTGCTCGATCCAATGTGATACCATCAATCGGCTGGTGCAGGGTGGAGTACAGACTGATCGCATAATACTATAAAGTAAACGTGTGCTAACGTACGTCATGAACTCAATTAGTTAATGCCCACAAAACTAGCTTGCTCTGGTACGTACGTACTGCGTGGCTAGCTTGCTACTCCAGCTGCTCGGCATTTTTAGATTCCAATTCCATCATAATTCCCACACATGATCGATGATCGGTTAGCCCGCCGACCTAATTAATTTAAGTAGGACACCCGGCCGCGCGCGTACCAATTAAAACACATTTATAAATTAATTATCTACCATAAAAAATAATAAACCGTAAATAGAGCTTAAATTCGAGTAGATAGGTTCTACCATAAAAAAAAATCTAACTAAGTGAGCTGCGCTTACTTTACTACCACTATATATATATATATATATATATATATATATATATATAAAATATAATGATGATGAAATTCCGAAGTTGTTAAATCATGCATAAGATCGAAGATTATTATAGATATAACAGATGTAGTACTAGTTAGCAATATAGTATCCTAATCCACCGCGTTTTCCATGCCCTTTCTTTCACGCTGGCAATATAATGTAATCAGTGGCCTGGCTAGCTAACTACTGCTAAGGCCATGTTCTTTTCTAATTGCGGATTTTAGATTTTCATTGGCATGTTTCTAAGCTTCTAAAAAATAAGTTTCATGCAAAAAAAATTTATATAATTTTTTTTCTTGAAATGCTTTCCTAATGCAAATTTTTTACTTTGTATTAGTTAATTCATTTATTTATACCCTCCGAGCTATTACAAAATCATACAATCTAGGAATTCTCAAAATCTCCTGAGATACAAACAGGGCCTAACAGGCAGTTGCCATATGCACGAGGTCCTGGAAATGAATTAATTAAGCACATGATCAATTTATACATGCTAGTGTTGGCTAGCTAGCTAGCTCATGTGGCAATGTCACTGCCCTAGATGTGCATGCAGTAGGATGACCCTTTCTACTTATAATGAACCTGGCTGGCTAGCTAGCTAGCCATGCTATTTAATTATTTATTAGGAGTATTTTTTTAGATTTTACATCAGGAGCACTTAGTAGTTTTTTTATAATTTACTTGCAACTAGAAAATCCGGCCTGGATAGGAGTATAAGTTTAAAAAGAGAATATGGGGTGTCATAATCTCAAGCCACGGACGCTGCAAGTGCAAGAGGAGTATAATCCGGCCTAGAGCATGCAGTAGTAGGCGCCGGCCGGCGCTTGCTTACAATATTAATTGTTGGTAAAGTCAAGCCGCCATCACATATATTCACATGCATATATATCTGCTAGTACGTTCTTACCTACGTACGTGCATATATGGTGGTAACGACGTTATTAGTACATAACTAGATACTATAACTTATATACTGTAGCTAGCTGGTACTTCTCTCGTTCTCGGTTTTTAATACTTGATGTCGTTGATTTTTAGACATATATTATTATTATTATATATTGTATTTAAATTTATTTTATCATTAAAAATATTTTTAAGTATGACTTATATTTATATATATAATTTTTAAATAAGACGAATTGTCAATCTTTTTAAGAAAAGTGAACGGTATCAGACATTAAAAACTAAAAAATTGAAGAGAGTAATTGGAGTACTTACTTAATAGATGCTAGCTACTAAGTAAATTAAGATGGACGTGGATCGATCGATCGCATTTACACATGCACATACAGGTGAGCGCCGCTGGAACGATCATTAGCTGTGCTAGCTATACACGATCGATGCGATGGGTGTATAAATATATAGGGGGGTTTGGATCAGAGTCGTAGTACTCCTGCAACCGGCCGGAACACGCGCGCGCGCACTGCTACCTGCAGATCATAAGTCTTCCTGCAGTGCAGCCGCTTTGCGCCTGTATATATATAGATATATCCATCTCCTGCGCGCAGCTTACAATCTGAGGAGCGGGCTGAGCTAGTAGTTAGCAGGTAGCAACGTACGCAAGCTAATTTAAGCAAGCGAGCGGCCTGCACTGCCTTCCTGTACTAGCAGCTAGTCGATCAGCAATAAGAAGCTAGTGTCGATGGAGCCTAGGACGGCGAAGCTGCTCCTCCTCATGGCAATGGCGGTGGCGGTGGTGGCGCCGACGGCGTGGTGCCGCGAGATGTACTACAACTCGAGCAAGGCATCGTCGGAGGGTCCTCCGTTGGTGACGGCGGTGATCGTGTTCGGCGACTCGATCGTGGATCCGGGAAACAACAACAACCTAAAGACGCAGATCAAGGCCAACCACCGTCCCTACGGGATGGACTTCGCCGACAGCGAGCCCACCGGCCGCTACTCCAACGGCCTCATACCCACTGACTTCATCGGTACCTACCTACGTCTCTCTCTCTCTTCAGGGATTAGCTAGGTTCTACTCTGGTACATCCACCGTCTCAAAATTGAAGAAAATAGTAATATTTTAATACTATAGAGCTAAATAAAGAATTATCGATTTATAGTATTATGATGTGTTACATCTAATACTAATTTTTTTATTTTAAGATAAAAAATATATATGCTTCCTCGCTTCCCTCGTTCTTTCTACTTCACATACACTAGCTAGTAGCCCATATGTACAAATAGAATTTATTAGCTACTAGTAGCCTAGTAGTAGTGCATATTAAATCTACCTAGTAGTTCGTGCATTGACAGTAGCACAGACTCGAGCACGAATTAATATATATATATATATATACTCTTCGTCCTAAAATATAGAACATAACTAATTAGAAAAAAAATACAATTACCTCTTCGTTCGGATCACCTCAATACATACGTGCATATAAGCAATAGAATTAGAGGACTTGCCGGTGTAGGATTTAAAATAAACCGAGTTTAGAGGAGAAGGAGGTGCTAGCTACCGCTACTAGAAGACATAAAAAAAAAAGTTACACCTAATATAATATTTTGAGATCGAGAGAGTATATGTTTTCCTAATTTGTCCGTTATGCATGCAGGAATCTACCTCTGGTTCTCCCGTATACATGTACTAGCATATATATGAGAGTATTAGACGATGTATATATCAATCAGTAGTTGATCGCTACTACTACTAGTAGTGGATAATTAAGCTCGAACATGCATGGAGGAGTACTCGATACTGCTAATAAGTGCATGGAGTAGTCGGATGCATATATGAATAGGTGCAGATGGAGGCGGCGTTGTTAGCTGGTATGGACATGGACAGCTCTTCCCGGCCCCTGCCTCAATTAATATAATCCGCCATAAATTTCATTCAATACACTACAGTTGTATCACGTACTGCCGATTATTCTTGCATATATGTATCTATCTAGCTACAGTGCGATTTATGCGCATTACCTATTAATAATTTAGTGGCCGGTACGTACTTCTAGTACTATATATAGTGCACACCGTTATATATATATATATATATATATATATATATATATATATATATATATATATATATATATATATATATACATACATACATACATATGTGTGTGTTCGCGCGCGCATGGATATGTGTTAGGCTAGCTTATTTACAGTCTTTGGCGGGAAAAAAAGAACAAGTCTTCGCTTCACAGCAGCTAATTCAAAGAAATTTGCAAATTTTAGACTTTAATTTTTAAGAATTAATATTAATTAGGGAATTTGTTGGAACAATTAATTTTTGCTCTTGTTATCTGTCATAGCAATCATATATATGGAGTAGTAAAAGTAAGGAGCCGGGCGTGCAATAAAAGTGAGGACGGTTTTGTGGTTTCCAGCTGCCCGGTCGGTCCATGACATGAGTCAACGACTTGTTGTTAATTAATTAGTAGTAGTCTCTTAAATTAATTAGGAATTTGATGTGCGTGCGTGCAGTCCAGGGGCTTAGGGTGAAGCAGCTGCTCCCTCCATACCTGGGCGTGGAGCTGAGCCCGGAGGATCTCCGGACGGGCGTCAGCTTCGCGTCCGGCGCCACCGGCTACGACCCTCTCACTCCGGTCATCGTCAGCGTCATCACGCTCGACCAGCAGCTGGAATACTTCGACGAGTACCGGGCGCGGCTGGTGGCACTCGTCGGCGACAAGGAGGCCGCCAGGATCATCGACGGCGCGCTGTTCGTGGTGTGCGCCGGCACCGACGACATCGCCAACACCTACTTCACGACGCCGTTCCGGAGCGTCGAGTACGACATCCCGTCGTACGTGGAGCTGCTGGTGTCCGGCGCCGACAAGTTCCTGGACAAGGTGGTGGCGCGTGGGGCACGCAAGATCGGCTTCGTCGGCCTGCCGCCCATCGGCTGCGTCCCGTCGCAGAGGACGCTCGGCGGAGGGCCGCACCGGCGCTGCGAGGAGAAGCGCAACTACGCCGCGAAGCTGTTCAACTCCCGGATGCAGGAGGTGATCGCCGGGAAGGCGACGACGCGGCTGGTGTACATCGACATCTACACCATCCTCAACGAGCTGGTGGAGAACGGCGACAAGTACGGGTTCACGGAGACGACGCGCGGCTGCTGCGGCACGGGCACCATCGAGGTGACGGGCCTCTGCGACACCCGCTTCGTCGACATCTGCGACGACCGCACCAACCACGTCTTCTTCGACAGCTACCACCCCACGCAGAGCGCCTACAAGATCATCGTCGACTACATCTTCGACAACTACCTCCAGTTCATTATCGCCTAGCTAATTAATCCTTAATTAAATAGCTCCTCTCCTCTCTTCAATTAATTTATTATTATATATATAGCGCATCATGCTCATGCACCTACCCTCCCTACCTACCTACCACTACAGCGATTACTGTTTATATATATTGAATTCATTAATCGACTATATTATCGATTAATCTATGATATGATTTTTTTTCCCGAGACTGGACAGGGCAGGGCTGATTATATTAAATAACACTGCCGTTACAATAAAAGAAACAAAAGTTCTATCAACAAAAATTAAATAAAGATGCTACGCAAGAAACATGAGCAAGCGAACGAGATATATAGCCACCAACAAAGACGTAGGAAGAGTAAAAGACTCAAACAAAACCTAATTCCAAAATTTCCGTCGGAGACAACATATAATTAACTTCATTCATTCCCTATATATGTATAACGAGCACAATGATTAATTCAGTCATTTGAACTTGAATATTGATCCAGCCAGAGCCAGCTACTCCTCTACACCAACCCCATATGAAGAGGAGACGTGGAGTACTCTACTCATTTTTCTTTCTGAAGTTTGAACCTGATAGCAGCTAGCTATATAGGCAGATCCAACGCTACTAGGAATTTTTTTCATTTTTATATTTATTTAATAAAATATTTACAAAACTATATTTTCATTTTAAAAATTTATAAAAATATACTCCCGCCGCCCTTTGGAAGGGCGATATCTCTGAAATCGCCCTCCCAGAGGGCGATATGATGACATGGCTGACGGCTGTTGGCCGGCGGCCGACGGTCGTCAGCTATTTTGCAGGCGGCCCCCCCGGCCACATAAAAACCGCCCTCTCAGAGGGCGGCAAGGGGGCCGCCTGCAAAATGGCCGGCCCCCCGGCCACACAAAGACGAGAGGGCCCGGGCACGGTTGCAGGCCGGGCGTGGGCGAAGGCCGGGAGCAGGGCCCGGGCGCGGGAGCAGTTCCCGGGGACGGGGCGCGGGCGCGGGCGCGGGAGCAGTTCAGCGGGCGCGGGGCGCGGACTCAGACATGGTCCCAGGCGCCAACATTTGAGAGCACGGGCCGGCCATTTGCAAGCCACAAAAACCGCCCTCTGAGAGGGCGGTTTTTGTGTGGCCCGGGGGGCCGCCTGCAAAATGGCTGACGGTCGTGGGCTGCCGGCCAACGGCCGTCAGCCACGTCATCATATCGCCCTCTGGGAGGGCGATTTCAGAGATATCGCCCTCCCAAAGGGCGGCGGGAGTATATTTTTGTAAATTTTTGAAATGAAAATATAGTTTTGTAAATATTTTATTAAATAAATATAAAAATAAAAAAATTCCACTACTAGCCCATATAAGTTGGGCCGGAACGGGATTGTTACTTAGCCCAGGAATGGAATAGCGGCCCATTTAAGTTAGGTGGATGTGAGGCCCATATATGTTAGTTGGGCCAGAGCGATCGTTGTCCAATCTTCTTCTTCTTCTTTTTTTTCCTTCTCAGATCGGAAGTTCGGAACTCATTCATTCAACTTCCCCCAGCCAGATCGTTCGATACAATCAATTAAACACTTATATATTATAGTTAACCAGTTAATCGTACACGTGCAAAGCACGTTTTCTCTCTCTATATATTAGGATATAAAATAAATGCCAGGTATCAACTTTTGTGTCTCGTGTTTCATCAACATCGCTCCAGATCCAACGTAACATAACCTCCAACAGATGGCACGACGTGGCCCAAGCTATATGTTTCACATATTCTGAAGCCAAATATGGCTTTGAAAGAATATGCAATATGACTATTTTGATGAGAAAACAAACATCTTCAGCATATATGGAAGCACGAAAAAAGAGAGTAAATTCACAAGAAACTGATTATACTGTCTTATTACTGGCATGGGCCAAAAAAATGACCTCAAGCCTATGAGTCATAAGTAATCTAATGGGAATGGGAATTGAATAATTTAATGAAATATAATTCTGTAAACATGCAAATTGTGAGCAAACATTTTCGATGTATCTTCAGGAAAAAAAAACGAAGCTCCTTGTTTGGTTCAAAATCCTTAACATTAGTGAAACTCAAAAAAAGGAGATGAGAAACATGTCCGGTGAGAGTAAATACATATTAATTTGATTTTTGGAGGTCTAAATTCACAAGAAACATGCACACATGGTCTCAATTTTCAGTTGAAATGGTAATATGCCATAATAAGCTAGGAGACATGGGAGTGTTACAACAGAGTTACAACATTATAGCATATTGAACTATTATAACGTTATAGTAGAATTTCAAATCCATATAGGGGCATTTATTTCAACTGTTATTTTCTGTGCAAACAACAAAGAACTATACAAATGAACTAAAAATGGTTAGAGTTTTTTTTAGCTGTAATAAGGTAGCGAATGACTGAGATGCAATCTAATCGGCCAATTTGTGATTAAAAGGGAAAAGGGATAGACCACAATATCCATGTGAAAAAATTAAAAATAGAACTAAACTAATATAGCAATCTTTGTATTAGATGAGATCTTATACTTCTGACTGTTGTACGTGAATTTCATTTCAAGCAATTTACTGAAATAATAAGATGTGATATATTGGTTGTGTTACCCATATTTTCTGCAGCATCCCATTGTCTGCCATCAGCACAACTTATCAATGTCTGTTTAAAGCAACCACATGATTGTCCCGAACTACTGCAACACGCCCAAGATCCATGGAAACCAAGA
Source organism: Oryza meyeriana var. granulata (assembly GCA_003991445.1). Classification (NCBI taxonomy): domain Eukaryota; kingdom Viridiplantae; phylum Streptophyta; class Magnoliopsida; order Poales; family Poaceae; genus Oryza; species Oryza meyeriana. The sequence goes on along the minus strand of RYFJ01001332.1, from coordinate 501,802 downwards.
AAAAGGAACGCATGGAATCCCTTGGATCAATTGCCAAGAACTGAAAAGATCAAAATGTGCATTAAACATAAAAAGGCACAACAATTTAAATCAAATTAGTCTTTTTTTAATAAATGTACACAGTTTCATTGGACTTTAACCCCAAAACAGAAGAGGTAACTCGAGCAATGTGGATAGTTTATATATGTATGCACAAAGTCTTGAACTCATACTACGATTGCAAGAAGAAATATGTGCACTAAAAAAAGTTATAACCAGGATATACTGGAGTTGTGGTGAAACATGTGAGAAGAATTCAAAAAATTGATGATAGGTTGCAATTTTTTTAAAACTTGTCGGCAATGCTCTAGCTGTGACTGAACCTCCAGTCCCTTGACTGTGGCCGAATGTCAGCCTCTTTTCACTCTTCTGGATGGACCAAAAAGAAAGAAATAAAAGGTTGGTTATCTAAAATTTCATGGCACTCTGCATTCAACACAGAACAACACCTCTTCTTGCTATCATCTGTATATATACTTATTGTTCTTATCTCCATCAGCCAACTAAAAAAGGAAAAAAAACCATAGACAGGACTTCCATATTAATTAGGAAGTATATATTAAAATTTAAAAATGATCTAGCATGGCACCTCCAGCAGACATGTTGAGAGGAATCTAAGTGATATATGTAATAGTGTGGTCTGCATGCCAATATATGATCAAGTCATAACAGATTGTCATAAAGAAGAGAATTAATATGTGGATAATAATATTTTTAAACACTACGAATTCTTATATTGAATCATTTAATAGGAAACCGGACAGGTATCTAACTCACCGTTAGGGGATATGCTGCGAGTAATATGTTTATGCGCATTTGGTGCTGCACGTTTGGGACAGTTGGGATGATCTGAAATGCGAGTAAAATTTTGTGCGCGGTTCTCTCTACGTGTGTGGACGATCTAAGTCGCGAGTAAAATGTTTACGGACGGTTGACGCTATATGCATGGGGGCGGTTGCAACGATCAAGACGCGAGTAAAATATTTATGCGCGGTTGTCACTACGCGCATGAGGCAGTTGGAACCATCTAAGGCGCGCTACTTAGGATGAGTAGCACATATATAATAGTTCTCGTTAATTGTATAAATATATTATCCTTATTCCTGTTGACTATATATGCATCTTATACGTCCACCGATAGATGATTAATTATATTCAACCAAATCAAACATGCGTGGAGTTAGGAGGTTTATTTTCTTCCAATACCTAAGTAGTACTACTCCTACTCAACTGCTGCTTGCCAAATTCTCTTTCTCTCTGTCTCGATCTCGCCCTTTTCACCCTTGAAACTTGATGCTCGGATCGCCTTTAATTAGTTTGCTTTCTCCAAATTAAAGGCAAATATATGATAGCCGATCCATCGCACGTAGGTGCTTGTGGGTTCTTTTCGTCTTTTATATACCCTCTCTGTTTAAAAATATAAACCGTCATTGTTTTTAAGACAACATTTTAAAATTTTGACAAGTAATTAAACTAGAAATATAGTATTTAATATCATGTATGTAGTATCACTGTGAATATATAATATTTAATATCATGTATGTAGTATCACTGTATTCACAGTTGATAATATTTTCACATGATGTTAATTTTGAAGTTGTTGATGACATATTATAGAAGAAATTAATAGTCAAAATATAATATTGGAGGCCATGTAAAAACTTAATGCGTCTTATATTTTCAAATAAATGAAGTATCAATCACGCGCGCTAGCTATTTTCATCTTCAATTGGACATGTCATCCTAGCTATTAGATTGGTGATATCATGTCGTAAAGTCATTCTCTAGTTTACAGCTAGTTACTGTTAAAATTATTAGTAGGCCTAGGACCGATGGGAAGAATAATTCCTAGAAAAATTTTAAAAGCCCTCCTCATGTGAGACATGCATTTGAACTTAGTACTATCTTATTTATTCTAAGAGGAAAACCACCTGAAAAGTATGAGTGCTCTCCTAGCTACTTGAGCAACGTGTGGTGGAGAGAATTAGAGAAACATACGCGCTCGCTCGCCCCACCAAGCCGGGCTCGGGGGTGCGTGCACACGATATGCGCGTGAGTGGTCCGTCAAAATTGGCTCCTCATGCTTGCGCAGACGTGACTTCCTTTTGCAGTTTGTTTTTCTGTATCCAACGGATATAAGGATATTCCGGTATTTGTTTTTGGAACTTATTGGATATTTTGGTATGGTGGAATGGTATGGAGTCTAGATAGGTTATGTGTGACTTATCCCTGCACCGGAAGAGGATGAATAAGGTTTTTGGAAAGCACTCCGTGCAACTACTCATTGTTCATCCACCACGGCTCGTCTTCCTGTATGTCGGACGCTGCGCGACGTCGTCAACATCCTATTCCGCGTATCGTATGTGCAGTATGTGCTGCTGTTCCGAAACCTCCTTCTAAACAGAACCATTGGTACGTATCTATCATGTTTTACATATTCAATCTATTCATATGTAGATCGTATGAGATAGTTATGCGTGCTTGCATGTTTAATGTCATGATTTACTTATAGAATAAATTAAATCTATATGTGCTTATATTTTCAACAGTTACATGCATATCTATCTATGATCTCTAAGTGATGTGATACATATATGCATGTTCGTTTCTGTATTTGTATATCTCGATCTACTTTAATTTGTATGTTAAAAACATTTTTGAAGTTCGAAAAAGTACATATATTTATATAGGGCTGAACTGCCTGTTTTAGCGCGGATGTGATAGACCGGCATGCCGGGTAGACAACATGCGCGCAGATGGGACAGGGAGGGTGGTGAACATTAAACTTGCTCATTTTAAGCTTTGTGATGCACTAGATATCTCGATCAACCTGGTTATATGAATTCATCAAATTAAATTCAGCCCGCATAAATTAAATATTAACAGTTACTCAGATTCAGGTCGATGGAAATAGAAATAGAAAGTGATATGGAAAGAGAAGAAAGAGACAGCACGCACCCGGAAAGAAAGAAAGAAAGAAAGAAAAGAAAGCTATTCCGATCCGAAAGTAATGATCTGTCGAGTGCACTTATGAGGGTTTGATCAATAATCAGCTGAGAAAAGGAGGAGCTGTGGCTAGCAACCACATAAACCAATCAGTGAGTGAGTGCGGAGGGACGGGGAGGCCATTTGCTCTCTCAACATCTATCTATCGCATTCATTCATTCCTGTCCTTCTCTCTCCCAATCAATTATAATCATCTCGATCATCATGCAACCTTCCTACCTAGCTCACAACCTTTTCTTTCCCTCCATCCACCGATGCATCAGATCAGGTTTGTGTGTGTTTTGTGCCTTTCCTTAATTTAATAGTTTCCTCCTTACAAATTAGCGATTAAAGAGAACAAATCACTGCAGACTCCAAAGTTAATTTATCTGTCGTTACTCAGCACAGCTCCAATTCAATCGATCGATGTTCACTTGTATACTTAACTAACCCGATCATACGCTAGTCGCACAATTCAATCCCATCATCATGGTTTAATTGGAGAGTTCACCGGCCATGTCTAAATTTTCGGTCACTTATAACCCATAAATTTCATTCACTTTTGAACGGCTCAAATTACACCAAAATTTATGCAACTCCAATACTTTAGCATTATCCTCCCTTCTTTCTCTCAGCGAGGCAGCAATGCACGCGCTCCACCCTGCATGCCACCCTCCTCTACCTTGTCAGCACGGTCTCTAGCGCCAACCAAAGTCATCTCTAGGAATCTTAGACGCGGAATACAAAATGGGGTCCTAAAGAATTGAAAGATTCATATAACCAAAGCATTACTTCTTACCCTTTTCATAACTAGAACCATACTTCCTATTTCTAGAAGACATGATTAAACTCGGGAAAATAAATGTCTTTCTGTTTTATAAACCAAACAAAACTAAATAACAACTGATTTAAACAGTACATGAATTCTACACTTAGCAACTTAAGAAAAAAGACGAATAATAAACCTTAAATCAAGAAAATTAGATGAAGGGAAATGTCGATGGTGCATTTTTGCCTTATGGCTCTGATGGCACCACGGTTGCTATCACCATCACAGATAAGTCCTCGCGATGTCCCTTTCTCTCATGTCTTTCTGTATCTCCCAATACAGAGGTTGAAGGGGACTTAAATTTGTCACCTAAAATCTTGCAATTCCCTAGAGAGCATGCATGAATGTAAAACAAAAAGAAATACTATACACCGGGATCATGTTCCCACGTCCCCCATCCACCCCTAGTTGTCGCCAGCGATGGCTGTCGGTGGCAGCGCTTCCCTCTCCCTGCCCCACGATCGCCATGCTCTGTGTCAGCTCTGCCTTGCTGCCGACTCAGCCGCGCGCCACGCCGCCGCTCCCATCCAACCCCAGACCAACAAGAATACCACCGCCGCCATGGCCGCCTCCTTCTGCTTGCCGCACACCCTGTCTCTGTCGTCGTCCGCTGTGCCTGTGCCTCCTTCCATGGGTGCGTGGTGCTAAGGTACCGACGAGTATCGACCGATACCCATCTAGCTGATATCATATTGTTCCGAAACGGTATACCATGGTATAGCAGCCCCCTAAAAAAATTGTTGGCGGATGGCTAGTCCAGTACCAAGGTGTTTTAATTTGCACAGGAGAAACTGAATTCCTTTCTTGTGGGCACGATCGAGTGGCATCATCATATATCATCAGCATCATCAAATATGAATTGCTGGGCTGGTCTGGAGCCTGGATAGATAGATAGATAACCGTGAGGGACAGGGGAAGTAGGTATGTATACGTGCAGTGGCAGCAACAACTATCTTGCTTGATTCATGCAAAACGGATCCACGTCTCCTCCTCCTTTTAGCGTTTCACATGATTGGCATGCTTGCAAAAACCGATCGATCAATCCCCAGCCAATATATATATATATATATATATATATATATATATATATATATATATATATAAAGTTACGCTAATCAACATATAGCGTGCTACTTAATAAGTAGCGTGTCTCACGCACCCCTTCATTCCTTCCACCTTTTTAGTTTTTCAGTTTTTTCTATCCCACCGTCACCCTCTCATTTTCGATAAAAGATTTATTCCTGCCCCATTTCATTCCTTTTTTCCTTCTGCCATCAAATAAAACAGTTCTCTCCTCTTTCTAACTCTTGTCATCAGATAAAAAATTTGCTCGTTTCTTTGCTCTCTTTATTTCTTCCTTTCTCCTTCCATCGGATAAAAAATTTACTCGTTCCCTTTTATCGTTCTTTTTTCTCTCAAGTCAAATGAAACATTTACTCCATTTCTCCATCTTGTCAAGTTAGATAAAAAAAAACATTTACTCCGCTCCCCAATTCTCTCAAGTCAGATAAAACATTTACTCAATTCTCCTTACATCATATTTTCAAGTAAAAAGATTTACTCAGTCCTATATTAGACCCACATTAAAAATAAAACAATTACTCCATTCCCTATATTTTCTCCATAATTATTATTAACAATCATCTACAGTATATTGAATCATACGGTGTATAAAAAAATTACAATAGTTACATTCAATCATCGACTCTATGGATAAAAAATTTATCCAACACATTCATTCATCGACTGGAAGAAGAGTGGATGTCGGCCGCCTTGCCACTGGCAGCGCCACAGCCTGCCAGAGCTGGAGGTCCAGGCAGACATGGACGACAACGATGGGTGGCCTTGGTGGAACCACTCCGCTTCTTTAGATCTGGAGACGCCGCCATCATCCTCGGTGTCATCGAGCTCACTAGATCCAGGTGCCTTGGCAGCGACAAGTGGAGAGGCCATGGCAGAGGACTGATCTAGAGGAGCGCATGAAGAAGGAGGTGGCTTGCAGCCGTACACCGCCCATCCCCACCCTAGATCATGCCGCCCGCCGTCCATCGCCCTTCCCCACCAAGAACCAGGAAGGGAGGAGATCAGCGCCAGATCTCGGCAATACGGTGAACCGGATGGCGCTCGACAGTCCCGGCGCGGCGGAGAACGCTGGGGGAGGGAGGAGACGGAGATGATGGAGGGCCAGTCTTCGCCGGATCCTTCGTCATCCTCGCTGCTGCCGTTGCCTTCAAGCCCGAGCCGCGTCGCTCTCTGTCGCAGCCCTCCGTCACGCTACAGCGGCACCTTCCCTTCATCGTCCGGATTGAATGCCACCAGTAGGTCTCTCTGGCGGTGGCTCCCGAGTCTCACCACTCTCTGATGCCGTCGCCGGAAACGAAAGCACATCCTAAATCCGAAAAATTTGGGTGGTGGGTTGAAAAAGAGAGGGGATGGTGGGTTCCTGTTATGGAACTAACGAATATATAGGTCTTATGCGAGTAAATTTTTTATGCACGATTTGCTCTACGCGGTTGGGACGGTTGGGATGATCTGAGGCACGAGCAAAATATTTACGCACAATAAGTGCTACGCGTGTGGGGTGGTTGCGATGATCGAAAGCATGCTACTTATAATAAATAGCGTGCTTATAGTAGTTTTAATATATATATATATATATACACATGCGCGCGTCATGGTTGTGCTGATTTAACCACCTAGTTGGCCTTTAGGTAGTAGGTGGAATATGAAAGATAGTACGTGTGAATCTGATACTCTCAAATCGCCACTGTTAATTAGCTTGTTCTTAGCTTTTTATAGCTTACATAGGAATGCAGATAGATCTAGTTGTATAGGTGGGATTGTGCTTAAATTAGCCTCCTTAATTATTTAGGAATGAATGTTGTTATTATGATAACCCGTTGAATTAAGTAATTAGGTGGCGTTCATTCATTCCTCTTTATCGATCCCAAGGGTCGAGATTCTTTATCTTGAAAAAAGACTAGCTTGTCATTCGATCGATCAATCGATCGTGTTTTTTGTTTACTGATGATCAATGATGGACGTAGCCAGGCTTGCGTTTTATAAGTTATTCGTTCCACACTAGCTACCATGAGAGGAATCTATATGAGTATTTCAGAGAGACAAAACGGAGTGATCGATCTGATGGTGCAGTTGGTGTACGTACGATCGAATCGAACCATGCATGCAGGAATATATCCATAAATTACAGTACTAGTAGCTCACAAAGATACTCCTGAAATTAAGTTTCTTCTTATCTGTCTGTCTCGATAATAAATTAAGTTGACGCCAAGATAAAGATGTTTAGTTGATTTCCCAGGCGGCATCCATCCATACAATTAATTACTAGTTAATTACTTAAGTCTGTTGTTAAGTTGATCCACGTGTACGCACTAGAGTAGAGTGCACTAGTCACTTGTTTCCAAAGCAGAGCAAGAGAGCCATTAGGTGACACACACACACACACACTCGGCTCGGCACATCGATCCATCGAGTTTGTCGCCATGACGCCGCCGCCGCCGCCGCATGACACCAAGCAGGGACTCACATGGCCCGACTCGGTGGCGCGCGCGGTGGCCACCGAGGTTCGGGCGCAGCGCGGCATCGCGCTCCCTCTCATCGCCATGAACCTCACCTGGTTCGCCAAGCTCGCCGTCACCACCGCCTTCCTCGGCCGCCTCGGCGACCTCCAGCTCGCCGCCGGCACCCTCGGCTTCAGCTTCGCCAATGTCACCGGCTTCGCCGTCCTCACAGGCCTCTGCGCCGCCATGGACCCCATCTGCGGCCAGGCGCACGGCGCCAGCAACGCCAAGCTCCTCCGCAAGACGCTACTCATGGCGACCATCCTGCTGCTCGCCGCCTCCATCCCCATCGCCTTCCTCTGGCTGCACGTCGACGCCGTCCTCCGCCGCTTCGGCCAGCAGCCCGACATCACCACCAACGCCCGCACCTACGTCGTCTGCCTCCTCCCGGACCTCGCCGTCACCTCCTTCCTCAACCCGCTCAAGTCCTACCTCAGCGCGCAGGGGGTCACGCTTCCCACGCTCTTCAGCTCCGCCCTCGCGCTCGCGCTCCACGTCCCCCTCACCATGTGGATGGCCCGCACCAAGGGCATCCAGGGCGTCGCCACCGCCGTCTGGCTCAGCGACCTGTCCGTCGTCGTCATGCTCGCCGCCTACGTGATCGCCTCGGAGCGACGCCAGAAGGCGGCCGCCGGCGGATGGCTGGAGCAGACGACGGGCGACTGGCTCCGCCTCCTCCGGCTGGCCGTCCCGAGCTGCCTCAACACCTGCCTCGAGTGGTGGTGCTACGAGATCCTGGTCCTCCTCACGGGCCGCCTCCCGGACGCCCGGCGCATGGTGGCCGTCATCGCCGTGACGCTCAACTTCGACTACCTCCTGTTCGCCGGCATGCTGTCCCTGTCCGTGAGCGCGTCGGTGCGAGTGTCGAACGAGCTGGGCGCGGGCGAGGCGTCGGCGGCGAGGCGCGTGGGCAGGGTGTCGATCGTGGGCGGCGCGGTCGCCGGCGTGGTGGGCGGGCTGCTCATGCTGGCCGCGCGGCGGCCGTGGGGGTACATATACAGCCACGACGCGGGCGTCCGGCAGGGGGTGAGCAGGGCGATGAAGGTGATGGCGGTGCTGGAGGTGGTGAACTTCCCGCTGAACGTGTGCGGAGGTATAGTGCGTGGCACGGCGAGGCCGGCGGTGGGCATGTACGCGGTGGTCGGCGGCTTCTACCTGGTGGCGCTGCCGGTGGGCGTGGCGCTGGGCTTCAAGGCAAGGCTCGGGATTGAGGGCCTCCTGGCTGGGTTCCTGGTGGGCGCGGCGGCGAGCTTGGCGGTGCTCGTCACGGTGATCGCGCGCATGGATTGGGAGGCCGAGGCCGGCAAGGCGCGGAGGAGAGCCGCCGTGGGCGAGGCGTCAGGATGCACTGCCGGCCGCGAGCCTTGCTAAAGCATGAAGACGTACATACGTATGATCCATGATAAGAGACCCATACACATTCGAGATGGATGGTGGCTTGGATTGTGGATACAGTAATTACATACTAGTTCATCGGAGATCGAAATTTGGACAGACAAATCCAATTGGTTTGTGGGATTACTTCCATGATGAAAAATACTCATGAGGCATATGTACATGTGCAAAACTGCAACTGCAACTCCCTCTTCATGTAATATGGTAAAAATATGATCATAAAAATTTCGAAAAATCAATCAACATTTTCACAAAACTCACAAGAGTGCAAACAGTAGATGTAGATCCATCCGCCATGCCAAACTAAATTTTAACTAAAAAAAACATTGACATGGTATGATTATTGAGATTCTAAAGAAACCTTGAACTAGAGAAGTCAGCCTCTATCTATCTATCTATCATTTACCTGTTTGTCTGTGTTTTGTATATTCCAAATTTATTTTTAGAATTATTTTAAAAAACAAAACTGCAAGTAAGACTCCAGAACAACTGTGACTTATATATGATAAGTAGCGGTTAGTTAAAGAAATGATTCAACCTGTGCGTTGTATGAGATATTATTATTGATATTATAAATAATAAAATTTTAATATTATGTTGAATGTTGTTGGTTAGTTTGAAATTATAGCTGCTTAAATTTAAATAAGAGTCCACGCCAGTTACAACTTGTTAACTATTAATTCTCAATTTTAGAATTAAATTAATAAAACACTAAATTGAGAGTCCACAAATTTATGAATTATTAAACAAGAGTCCATATTATTTTTAATTGTATGATTTATTCAACACAAACTTTGAACACGATCCATGGTCTCGATGATATGACCCATCAAATCAACGGCTGGATCTTTCTAGTTAATGTTAAAGCTTCCTCTAAGTACCCAACTAGTATATAGTTCTATTAGTCATGCATAACTTGTATTAGTACAAAATTTAATTCAAAATAAATTATTTATATTCTGATTTTTTTAATTATTTTACATAATAGCTAAAATTAAGGCCCAAATATGACTATTTTTATAATCAAATTTTAAAAACATTACATAATTTAGAAAACAATTAGTACATGTTTGTAGTTAGTAATATGAGTTTTAGAACTATTAGTCAGAATTTTGAGTAAAAAATTAAATGCATTTACAGAGTACAAAACTGATTTGTTGTATACTAGTTGAGTGCCTATGCGTTACAATGGAAAAATAAATCTATTAAAATTCGTACAAAACAACATCAAACTTGCATACGAAAGTAATTCTTTCTTGTCCCTCGGATAACTTTCTGGTATAGGTCACTTGGAACATCAAACTTAAATTGATTTTGGGACAAATATAGAGGACAAATACAAAAATATTGATCTCTCAAATGGTTTTCTAGATAAAAAATAAACCATCCAAAATCAGAATTACAAAGTGAACCTAACTAATCACTTGCAAAAATTACAAAGTGCTCTAATAGCTAAAATTGATTTAGAGCACCATTTTAGCTAAAATTGCAGATACAGAAGCTTTCAGTACATGGAGGCCAAATAGTTGCTCTACTTCCTGCCACCAGCTAGCAATACAAAAGGATAACATACAGCCATGGAAATCACCTAAAAAATCAGCCGCAGAGGTAGAGCAAATCTTATTGCCTCTAAAAACACATCCTAAAATCAGTAACAACCACCTAAAAGTGGGAACTACATCAGGTTTACAACACATTTCTGCTTTGCAAACTCAATCCTGTAAAGAAAAGTTTTGCCACAATAGCCTGCTCAGCCTTCTGCTGTGCATTATATAGAAGAGCCCAACAATATCTAGCTTTCTAGCACTGAACACCTAGTACGTCCAATTTATTGATACATAAACTATGTTATAACTATGGTGTTTGCTTTAGTATTGTAGAATCCAGCTGCTCATGAAATCTGCAAGCTCAATCACAATTCAGAATGATTTATCATAATTCTGATAGTATGGATAAAAAAAGTTGATATCTACAGCCACCACACAACAGGTATCATGTTTGTTTAACAACACTATATGGCCTGCTTTGTATCCCACATTGAATGTTAGGCTTCATTCATGCTCCATAGGGGTGAAATAAAATCTTAAGGACTATTAAAGGTGGTTCCATATCACAATAAAACAGACTAGACACTGATCATCACTAATCAGCTCATTTTAAAAAGGTGTGTAGATTATTTGCAACAAATCAAGCAACTCCGAAAGATGAGTTCAACTAATATATAAGAGTCAAGCTAGACAACAGTAGAAGTACCTCGATACAATTCAATGAATTTGAGCTTCCAAAACAAAAGGATCGCCTTCACATGATGTGTACTTTGGAGAGATAAACTGCTAAGAAATCCATCCTCTCTAACATTTGGCTATAGAGTATTAGTTTGGTAATCAAAACACTAAAAAGGCCTTGTTTGGATGGGCCTCAATCCTGGTCCATACAGGTAATTTGAACTAAAGTCCCCACCCATACATGTCAGTTGAAACAAAAACAAAGTAAAACACAAACAAAGTATACATTTTACGGCCAAGTGTCATGCAAGCAAAATATTTTGAGTAAGTAATATTGTGTGCGTAGTCTCGGAACCCACGTCGTCAGTTAAAACTAAAATTAAAGAACATATCGAGTCCATATAAATTATTTCAAAGGTAAAGATCTCCATAGCCAAAATTAAAGAACATATCAATTCGTTATAAATTATTTTGGAGGTAAGATATCCATAGTCCATATAGAAGCAGTAAATAAAAATTTGGACTGTATATTGATATCCTCAATCTGTCAAAACCTACGCCCAAAAAAATTAACCGGCTCATCCAAACTTATATGCTAAAAAATATTTAAAATCTATATATACTACTGACTCATGTATTCATAGTTTCACGCACGCGTATACTACAAGACATGATTAAATACGCGTACACAAAAGCTTTCATAAGTTATAAGTTCATTCTGGTTTTGGAGAAGATCTTAACAGATGTATAATCACACATAAATGTTGAGTTATCTCAAACACCCTTGAAAGAAAAGATGCTCCTGATAGTTGAAGCAATCACATGGTTCTAAAAATATGAATAAGCCCAAGTCTCCCATTCCCAAGCACGTTTTTCTGGAACATGCAGAAGAAGGGGAAGGCCACGTTGTTTTGGAAATTTTTTTATTTTTACATTTATTTAATAAAATATTTACAAATATATATTTTTTAAAAAAAATTTACAAAAATATACCCCTACCGTCCTTTGGGAGGGCAATTTTATGACGTGACTGACGGCCATCGGCCGGGCAACACTTTTGCAGGCGGCTGCTTGCCGCCCTCTGGGAGGACGTTTTTGGGCAACCAGGGGGCCGTCTGTAAAATGGGGGTGGTCGGACCACCTGCCTCAACCTGGTTGGACCGGTCGGGTACAGAACCATTTGAAAGTTGTGCCTATTTCTCCCTAACGCGCGCTACCTAACTTAAAACAGTCATAATTTTCGCATACGGTCTCGGAATCGGGCAAATAAATACTCTGCGGACATCTACAGAAAATTTTATATCCGCTTCTCCCCCACTTCGTCGGGTTTGTCTAAAAATTTTTTGTGAAATTCGGCCAGGAAGATTGAGTTTTCGAGGTTCGAAGTTTCAGCATAGTTTTTAAAGCACGCTCATAATTTTCTACAGGTCATATCTTACATCGGTTTGAGTTGCACTTTGACGAGGTTTTACTATTCTCGAGTTCCTAGTTGAGAAAAAATATCAAAAAAAAAGAAAAAACAAAGTGGCCATTTTGCAGACGGCCCCCTGGCCGCCTGAAAAAGTGCAGACGGCTGTCGGCCTGAAAAAGTGTTGTTTGTCACGTCATTAAATCACCCTCTGGAAGGGCGATTTTTAAAAAATGCCCTCCCAGAGGGCGTTGGGAGTATATTTTTGTAAATTTTTGAAATAAAGGTATACTTTTGTAAATATTTTATTAAAAAATATAAAAATAAAAAAATTCCGTTCTTTTGGGCCTTGGAAGCAGGCCGGCCATAGGTTACGTGTTGGCCATCCATAGGCCCACGTTGTTTTGGATTGGGCCGCACAGGATTGCCGTCGTCAATCTCATCGACAACCTACCAACTGCGTCGCCGTCGCCTAGAGCTACAGGAGGAGGAGTCTCATCTACAGGAGGAGGAGGAGGAGGAGGAGGAGGCGCGGCGCGGCACGAACGAGAATGCGATGGCGCCGCCGGCGTGGTGTGTGGTAGCCTGCTGTTGCCTCCCTTCGCCGCCGCCCAGACCCACCCCCGGTCCAGGGAACAAGGACAAGGCCAACAACCTCAGATTCAGAATCGCCAGAAGGTATCCCCGGCCTCCCTCTCCTCTCCTCTTGTTGTAGTAATTCATTCATTCTTCTCTCTGTGTGACTGACTGCCTTGAATTCATTCATCCCATCCCCGACCGGGGTGGGCGCGTGCGAATTATGAAGAGAGTTTCTGCTGAGGAGCAGTGAGCTCGCCACTCTCGCTGCCATCTTCCACTTCAGGTATTTACATTACATTCCTTCAAGGGTTAATTACTAGATTAATTACTAGGGGCTAGTAATCTTCAACACCCTCAACTGCACTCGCCTTAATTAGCTTGCAATGGCACTTTATTTGCAATTACACGGAAGACGTACACGCGCACACACCACACTCATGCACGCACGCTCAAAGAGACGGAGTCTAGCGGCACATCCCTAGCCTCACTAACTGATGAGGGCAGTCTCAACCAAGAAACTATGTGTAGTGTCTAAGACATGCCATGTCATATAGACATCACCTAAGAAATTATAGCTCTCAATGCACAATATCTAATTGTGGCTACAAAATAAACTCATCTAATGATCTTTCTCCTCTCTTCATCTATTCTCTACCTCCCCACTCTCTTATCTTGTCTTATTATTTGTGATATCCATTCCAATAGATTTCATATAGTTTCTTGAACTTGGGTTTTTGTGTAAGAAATTGTTTCTTGCATGAGACCAGTTTCCTCCATTTTCCCTCTCCTCTTTAATACCATTGCCAAGTAAACAATACTATATGGCAGCATATTAAATACTATAGAAACTATCCTAGTTATAGCATTGAGACTGTCCTGAACGCGCTTTACTGTTCTATACATTAACCGATGAACGTGCATACAGTGGCACCAAACCTAGCTACCTGGGCGTCCAGAAGAGTCCTCCATCTCTCGCTTTGTGCCCTGCCACCAAAAATTGCGTTTCCACTTCAGAGGACATCACTGATTCCAATCACTACGCTCCCCCATGGTATGTATGTTTGCTCTCATCGCTCTTTCTCTCTCCTTCTTGGTTTCACGAGACATATTACTTGGTTCCAACAACATATATTAACATGCATGGTTCCATTTACTTTGATATACTATTAGGAACTACAATCCTAAGGACGGTCGCAGGGGTAAACCCATTACCAAAGATGAAGCCATGAAAGAGCTCATTCAAGTCGTAAGTCTATAGCAACATCCCTCATCCCCCCCCCAATTTTTTTTCCCTTTTGTTTTGTTTCTACATCCAGCAACCTGTGTTGTTGAGTGGGAATTTTCAATAATTGATGGTGACAATCGGCAGGTGACGGAAACAAAGCCTGACAACTTCACTCCTCGCCTAGTAGAGAAAACAGATGACTATGTTCGAGTTGAATACGAGAGTCCTATTTTCGGGGTATATATATAGTCATACCACCTTGTTGCTCTTCATCATGTAGACTGCAAATTACTCGACATGAACGCTCATAGAATTGTAGTGATGCTTGCCTGTCTTGTTCCCCGCATGAATGCAGTTTGTAGATGATGTGGAATTCTGGTTCCCTCCTGGCAACAAATCGATTGTTCAGTACCGATCTGCATCTCGATCAGGATTTATTGACTTCAACACCAATAAGAAAAGAGTCAAGGCAAGCACGCATGCACGCACACACCTAGTATCATTTCTGTATATCATTATGTTCATGGCATCATGTCTCATGCATCCATGTTCTTCCTGTTGTTGCAGGCGCTGAGGTTGGCATTGGAAAATAAAGGCTGGGCTTCAGAAAGCACCATCTGAATTCACCTCAAGGAAGCCCGCTGGAGTAATCTGACATGCAAACCGATCGACTGGCTGGTACAGCACTCTTCCCAGCACTTTTAAGTTATCTCCTGAATGGACCTGGATATGCAAGAGAATCAACAAAACCAGTCTAGTCATGCTCTGAAACTTTGGGCTGCCATGATATTGTCAGGCTGATAGATATATATAGGTCAACTGGAAGTGGCACCCAAGAAACAGAGGCAGAAGGTTTTTCTTCAGTGAGATTTATATATGTAGACAATTCTAATTAATTAGCACAGCTAAAAAAATACTACTGGTCAGTAATTGAGCGCATCATGACTTGCACTTGTATAAGGGCGAGGCCGATGCTTGTGAATTGTGAGGGGGAAATGCTCCGGTCTGGCTGGCCCATCGATCAATCCCTTGGTCTACTAAGTAACCAAAACATTGGGTGCTGGCCACACAAAGTGGGATCCTAATTGGCCCATCTTTGCATTGCAAACACATGAGATAGATCTAGGAACACATTACATCAAGTTACATGCAAGTCTAAAGGTTTATATATACTCTCCAGTTAGCAGCATGCATCTGACCCTCCCTCTAGATTGTGTTGTGTTGCATTCATTCATAGTTGTTATAATTGCACCTCTCCTGCTAGCTAGGATGTAAAAACGCGCATTCTGCTGGCTATTGTCAGCTTCCCGCTGTGCCGGTGGCTATCGATATAGGTAAAAGTCTTGAGACATTTCTTTGAGCACTAGCCTGTCGGTCGTGCTTTCCCCAGCCCAGGCGCACTAAAGGTTGCACGCAGCAGAAAGAAGAAAGTCAAAAGGAGAGGAGGGCATGCATTGTAACATAGTACATAAACATCGGCACTAGTTCTCCATTTATGGTTCTCGAGTCAAACTACTCCATATCCATCAGTTGCATATTCATAGTGAGTGTGAGTGTGACTGGAGTGCAGGCTTCAGTTGCATACATCATATCCATGTGTGATCATCAGTGGCTTCCCTGTATCTATACGACGACGGTGGATGCAGCTAGTGCTAGTGCTCCCTGATCTCACCTTAATAGTACTACTGTAGTAGTTTTTATTCTCTGTATATATATATGGTTGACTCTAATCTAACTAGAGTAGTAGTTTATATAGGAGTAACAGGGATTCCTTACGGATGCCGAGACTAGCTGATTTCTTTTAATAATAGTGGAGGTGGAGGGCCCTGATATGTATATATATTTTCTTCAGATGGTACGCTACGTTCGGCTTTTGATTTGGCCTGGCAAAGTCAATGGTTCCGTAAGTAAAAATAATAATAATAATTAAGGAGCAGATCATGTACACAATTTGTTTTGTTGGGCTATCTGCTGCCATGTATACCATCAATGTCCAGGTCCAGGCCAGGTGCGTATGTATTGCAAGGTCAAACCAAAAAGAAGATGATGATGGTTATAGATGCAGGGAGCCATCCTTCCCACCTTCAATTGTCTCATTGTTGCTTACCCCGCACCACACCTAAATGGACCGACTACTCACAAATCATCGACTTTCTTTTTTTTTTCCTTTCTTTCTTGGATGACTCCTACTAGTCATTAATCAACTTTGCCACCACCTCACCTAACTAGGTTGAGTGTACTACTGCTTAGTATATGGCTACACATCACCGCACCTTACAACCTTAGTACATTGCATATACTTATATTCATGATTTTTTTCGAGCTTCCATCCATTTTTATTAGTTGCTTTGGCAAAGATATTAGTAATCTGCAATTTGATTCTTGCTACTCCCTCTGTTTTAGATTGTAAGACGTTTTAACTTCTTTTTTAAGTTAAAATTTTTTAGGTTTGACTAAATTTATAGAAAGACTAGCATGTACACCTATAACATCAAATTAGTTTTATTAAATCTAACATCAAATATATAAATTTTGATAGTTTATTTGTTTTATGTTAAAAATATTGCTATATTTTTCTATAAATTTAGTCAAACTTAGAAAGGTTTGATTTACGAAAAATTCAAAGCCTAGCTGTGTACATCCCGTTGGATGTAGAGGCCGGGTTTTAATTCATTATTAAAAAAAGCAATTAAGCCATTCGCAGTCATAACCAACATTTTTAACCTTAATAATAATTAAGCTCAGTAGTGTGTGTGGCTCATCTGTGGTGCATCATGCTAGGAGGAGGAGTCGAGTGGAGTGGAGTAGTACTAGTAGTAGTATATATGGCCACAGCCCAGAGACATGTGTGGCATTCTTTCTTGCTAGGCCTCTTTCCTTGGGTACTCCACCATCACGCTAGCTAGCGATCGAGCCTCCATCCATCCATGCCATGGCCATCGAGTCATGGCTCACAAGGTCGCTCCGCTATGTCCTCCAAGCCGTCACCACCGCTCGCCAGGAAGGCCAACGTCGGCATCCTCGCCTTCGAGGTCGCCAGCCTCATGTCCAAGCTCCTCCACGTCTGCGAGCTCGGTGATGCCGCCATCGCGCGCCTCCGGACCACTCATCAACCTCGACGGCGTCCGCAAGGTCGTCTCCGACGACGACGCGTCTCCTCGGCTCGCCTGCGCTGAGCTCGCCGAGCGCTACGCGTCGCCGCCGACTCTGTCGCCACGCTAGCCACGCGCTGCGCGGATCCGTTCCTCCGCGAGTTCGGGGACGCCTTCGCGGAGTTCGCCGACACTGGCCGCGACCCTCACCGGTGGGTGTCCACATGGAAGGAGATGGACACGAGGGAGCACAAGATGGACAAGCAAGTCGCCGCCACCACCGCGCTCCGGCGAGCCATGGAGGAGCTGGCCGAGGCCGAGCACGGACTCCGGAAGTTCCTCCAGAGCAGCGGCGGCGGAGGCGGAGGCGGATGCCATCGCCGTAGCCTGTCGGCGAGCAAGATCTCGGTGGCGGCAGAGCAGCAGCAGCTGATATTCGCCAAGAAGCAGGAGGTGAAGCACCTCAAGCAGACCTCCCTCTGGGGCTGCTCCTTCGACGCCGTCGTCTCCTCGCTGGCGCGCGCGGCATTCACCATCCTCGCGCGCATCAAGCTCGTCTTCGGCGGCGGCCACGATCAGCGCCCGACACCGCTGCACCGGAGCCTCACCCTCTCCTCGGCCGTCCACCCTTCCGTCGACGCGCAGTCCCCGCCGCCGCTGTCGCGGAAGTCCATGTCAATGGAGGAGGAGCTGTTCGACCAGAGTGCGAAGCGGCGCGGGTTCCTCGAGTACAGCTCGGCGGCGCTGGTGCCCCCACCGGGGACGCTGGGCGCAGCCGCGTTGGCCCCGCGCTACGCCGGGCTGATCATCTCCATCGAGAGGATGGCGCGGTCGCCGCGGCTGGTGGGGCCGGAGGAGCGGGACGAGCTGTACGGCATGCTGACGGCGAGCGTGCGCGCGCAGCTCCGGGCGAGGCTGCGTGGCGCGGTGGCAGCGGCGGACCCGGGGCTGGCCGGGCAGTGGCGAGCGGCGCTGGGCGGGATCTTGGAGTGGCTGGCGCCGATGGCGCACGCGACGGTGCGGTGGCAGGCGGAGCGCAGCTTCGAGCAGAGGAAGACGGCGGACATCACGGCAGCTGGGAGTGGGAGGGGCGGCGGCGGCAACGTGCTGCTGCTGCTGCAGACGCTGCAAATGGCGGACCGCGGCAAGGTGGAGGCCGCCGTGGCGGAGCTCCTTGTGGGGCTCAACTACGTGTGGCGCTTTGAGAAGGAGATGAGCTGCCGTGCGCTCTTCGCCATGCACCATGAGATGATGCTGGAGCATGGCCGCACGACGACGAGCAACAAGGACGGCGGCGACAACGAATAGTGGCAATGGAACAGTAAGCCCATACGTCTACACCGTCCGATCGGAAACGTCAGATGCAGATCAGATCGACCGAGGAATTGCCATTAATTATTACTAGTGCCTTGCTCTTTCTTTTTTGTTTTTTGGATCGCAACTGGCTGCCATCTGGGTCTGGACTCTGGAGTAGTTAAGTTGATTGATCAGAATGGAGTTTTGTGATAATTGGGGCAGGATGGAATCTTATTGCTTCATGTACAGAATGAAAACCAACAGCGGTGAGTGATTAACTTAACTCTCTAGTTATATACTACTAGTATACATATGGATCATAAGCAAGTACATACATATATTACATAGTACATACATATATTACAGAGTACAAGTTGACATTAAGGAGTCTTCAAAACAGAAAAAAAACAATTAATTTATGGCTGACAAATACAATGATGCATGCTGTTCCTAAGTCACATCGTCCATGCTGCGTTTCTCTCAACTATGCATTCGTATGCGCAACCTAGCTTGCATGTTGGGTTGACCTGAAGCTAGCTAGCTGTGATGGCAGTAGCAGCATTCGACATGTGCCTTTTTGGATTACGAGAAAAACACACATACGTACTACCTCCATCTTAAAATAATATAATCTAAATACTGAATATACTATCTTCATCTCAAAATAATATAATCTAAGTACTGAAATATAACATATGCTAGTAATACAAATTTTACGAATTTTAAATAGTTATAGTATTAAAATATGTCACATATAATACTATATTATATTATAGTTTCTAGTCTGGTTAAATTTTAATTTCTATTGAAAACATATATATATATATTCGTGAGCATTAGGATTAGGTGGAGTCCTGTATTCACGACTTCACCACCGCACCACAAGGTGCTTTTCTCCATGCAACATGTGCTTAATATCAATAAACTAGTTTTAATTAAAACTAAATTTTATAAGCGTGGGTTCGAAATGAAAGCATATAGTTTAAATAGAAATTTTACTCATAATTAAGGTGCATCGAAATTACCATTGCAACATATTTTAGATGATCGTTTTGGTACAAAAACAATTATTCAAGTATCCGGTTGCTGGATGCAAATGGGCCGACTGAGATTATATATAGGAGTATTTGCTACTGAAATCATGGTTTACTAGTTTTGATTTTTGAATCGCCATCATGATTAAGGCAATACACCTGCACAGTGCTTGTTCCCTGACTCTCACAGTTTTGTTTTCTTTTGCAGGTAAGGTAATTACAAACCTGACACGCACAAACCATATATGTACGGATGGCAGCAGAGAAAGAAATTAAGATCGATGAGATGTGCAGCTAGCTAGCTGAACAAGCGAGATATAGATGGTCAATGGAGTATGTGTGTGAATGCAAATGCATCAACTTGCATGCACATATATGGTGTCCATGATCCATCTGGTGACGGTAATGATATGATGCAGCCACACTAAGTATAATAATGCTGCATATATAGCAGTAAACGAGGATGCATGGGTAGAAAGTAAAGTAGAAACACGCATGATGCATCATGCATTCAGATGCATATGTGAATATGTGATGTGTCTGCTCCATGGGAGGCAATCGCCGCGACTGTAAATCCAAGTTTAGATTTGCTCCTCGATTAATTGTTGCTCGTGCACTCAACCGGCCAGCATTCCATCGCACTTTCTATCTGCTGGTCCTCTCTCCGGTCAATAATATAAGTATTTTTAGACTTTAACATAATTTTTAATATGCTATTTTAGTCACTACAATAGTATCTAAAAAAATAAATTATTTTAAATAAAAAGTATTACATATTATGATAATTTGTTTAATGTTAAATCTAGTAACATAGTTCTTGCGTCATCCATGTTATGATTTTTTTTCTATTGACAGTTATGAGTTAAAAATATTTGATTTTAACACTATTTTAAAAATACTTTTTTAGACGAAGGGAATAGCAATTTTTCAATCCCATCGAACGATCGATCGAGCAACTAGCTAATCAATGGTAACTTTATTGTTTAATGAATCTGCTGAGGCTCTGCGACTAACAATGCAAAAGCAGTATATATATAGTGATGAAGTGGCTAATAGGACGGGGATGACACATGGGGGGTTGGTTGAGTCAATCATGAGGATTCCATACATACATGCATCGATCACATGCTTATGCTTATGCTTATGCTCCTGCCTGCCTACCCTGGATCAGAGATCGGTTTTAGTTAGTTGCAGTTGCAACGATGCAAACAGCCAAACACTCACGTACTGATGTATGATTAAACTGCAGGATGCATCTGTATCTGCTCCGATCGATCCCTCCCTCCCTCCTTATATATATATATATATATGTTCATACAATGAAAGATCCAAACGTTTCTTTTATTTTATTTTCAGTACAGCCGGCCGGACTATTACTGTTCTTTCAGCAGCTACTTTTCCATGCATATTTCAATTATTATATTATAGGGTTGGTCTAGCTAGGTTCTTGATCGAAAATGTTCTTTCAGAAGCTGATGGCTGGCATGCAGCTATCTGGACTGGAGTACTAGCTAGTCCGGACTCGATCCGGAGGGCTGTATCTCTGAAGCACTTACAGTTAGTGGGTGACTTAGCTTGAACAGTGAGCTCAACAGGAACCCATCGAGCTTGCTTAATTATACTATATGTGATGGAAAGGAAAGCGCCATCTTATCTTACTGAAAACCCCAACTTATATTCTACTCAGGCAGGGATGCATAAGAAACAAAAGGTGGCTTTTTTTCGAACAACAAACTTTAAAGTGACTAAAAGAAAACAAAGCTAGCTACTTTAATCAATCCCAAATTAACAGGGGGATAAGGGAGGTAAGCTAATTAACAACCATAGTCGCCAGCTGGTTAATGTTACCTCAACCTTGCAATTATGCATAGTAGGAGCCACCAATATAATCTCCTGTGGTATATTTCTTCCAAAGCATATATATAGCTAGATACTCGGTTCATGTACCTACCATCTTCGTCCTGCATATACAAAGCACAACAAACAAAACATGCATAGCAACTAGTATGGTGCTAAAGTATTAAAATAAGGTAGGTATGAATGATTTATATATAGTGAATGAACCAAATCATTGTCCACATTATGTTAACTGGAACAAAGGCCAACAGAGGTTATATATTTGTAATCTGGGGATTGCTTATATAGCCAGCAGTTGTTGCTTTAAACTTCGAGCAACTTCTTATTCAGAATAGTACTACTGCACAAGAACTATATATACGCCGACGATTAATTGGAGATGAAGCTGAATCTGTGGGCTACCCGGATAGCTAATTGCCTGTACTTTCTTCTTATCCCAGCACTAAGCTAGCTTTCTTTAAAGTCATATCAGGTTGCTGTTCCAGCGAAAATAAAGAAAAGACACGCACACAAGTAGCAATAGATTACTACAAGCCAAAATCAATTCATTCATGCATGATTGGTCAGAGGGACCTTTGACTTGAAAACACTCAACTAGCTAGCTAGCTTGCTGCTAGATGAGCTCGAGTGCAATGGAGAGGGAAGAGGGACCTCCAAATTCCAAAAGGAACCTACCAGATTTTCTTTATCAAAAGGAAAACATATGTATATAGCACAGATATGGACCATAGGGCATATTTTTTTGCTAAAAGGAAGAACAGATTAGTCTAGAATTAATAGTGCCCCAATTGTTAATTCCCTAACTAATTAGAGCTAGGTCATCCCTATTCCCTAAAAGAAAGAAAATATGCTCGATCGTGTGCCTAGCTATAAATTAGTACATGGCCAGAGATATATGCATGCATAAATAGCTCCAGAATATCCATAGCTGTGTTGTTAGTGATATGCTCTAGAGACAACATGGAGATGTTATATATATATATATATATATATATATATATATATATATATATATATATATATATATATATATATATATATATATATATATCACATGTTATGTTTATAATGTATTGATTTGTTCTTTGAAATAGACATTATCATTATTGATCAATGAGTACGTGACTATTTATGAGGCTCTTAATGTCAAATGTTGCTATTTCTAAATAATCCCTAATCATATATCATATGAAGAACAAATATGATTCTAACATCAGTATATGTATTGATTAATGATCATATCTCATAGATCATGGTATGGGGATACCAAATCGATAATATGGATATATGTTAGTGAACATATGTTGGATAGACCCGCCATGAGATACTGCAGAGATTTCATGTATCATCAGTTAGTTTCAAGTAATGTTTATGTAGAGTCCTTAGACTTGAGATCATCATGGTTCCCAACATACGTAGTAGCTTATTTTGGGACTACTAAACACTACTCCGTAACTGGGTAGTCATAAAAGTAGTCTTCAGGTTTGCTATGAAACATGTAGTGGGATGTGAATGATCAAGATAGAATTTGTCTCTCCTTATGGGAGAGATATCTCTAGGCCCCTCGATGTAATGGATTATGGAAGTGCATGGCCATGCTAAGGTGATTGAGGTGTCAATCACAAGTTTGTAATCCATCATAGGATTGAGAGAGTGATTAAGCTATTAAGAGGATGACACAAGTCTCGCCTTGAGCTCAATCGATATCGTGAGGCAAAGGGATTTGTACATGAGGACATTACAGATTCAGCTAATATGATCTTTACGTATATTTTGGGGCTAATATGTCTTGCTAGAGGCCGCTATTAACAGGATGACTAGAAAGGTGTTTCCGGGTCACAACAAAATATACATAAACCTACAGGGTCGCACGTTTAATGGATTGGAACACTTATTCAAATGTGATTCGAATATGGGCTCAATTCGGATAGAGATCCGAGTAGACTCTTATTGGGTCTCGGTCCACGAGGCCCAAGTGAGGAGGTCTATATACAGGGAGATGAGGGGCCAAGGAGATTCACGTTTTCGGTTGACCTCGAGCCAAACCCTAGCCGCCACCTCCTGAGCCAAACCCTAGCCGCTCACGAGTGCTAGTACACTCGCAATCGGCGTTCCAGCCTCGGACGTGTGAATACCGGTGGAGGCGCTGCTCGTTGCGGCATTGATCGGCATCGATGCTAATTAGATCTGCTTGTGGTGTGGTTGATCGCAGTCTGTTCGCGGAGATCGACTACTTCCACTAATACCTCGACGCACGCGTGGTTGGACCGGCTTCTCTAACCCTTTTTCGCTGCACTGTGCGTTTAGTGGTAACGATTCATGATCCTCTCTCGCATGACGTCCTGGTGTGCGCGGTAGAAAAGTTTTGTTTTCTACTATCGTAGCCTACGCGTACTCCTTCATATGTGCCTACGGTGAGCAACATTATTCTTCGCAGGGTATATAATATAGTAGTATTATAGGTGGCTGATGACTCATTGACTAAGCTGAACAAGAATGTGGGTTCCAAATGTTCCTAACCAGGTGGTAAACTGAGCGTAAAGTTAGGATCGGATTGGTTTTCTGAAAACTGTCGAGTTCAGTGAGCTGACAAACAGATACTGTAGTAGTAGTAGTAGTGCATGCATTGGCTTTCTTACTCAGCTCAGCTCATGTATATTACGAGCATGTGCTAAATGATTTGAACCATGCATTGGCTTTCTTACCATTTCATTAAGGTAAAACCAACAGCTCTCGGGGATCAGCAAATATAATCTTGTGATAATTCCACAGAAACGCCAAATACATAAAGAAGAATGATGCCCTCTATGAGTCTATATATGCGCCTAGTGCTCTTGTGGCACTTGTTTCTTCCTAACATAAAGACATGATGGAAAACGTACGTAGTGTTCAACAATGGCTGGTATAGCTTTATTCGACATTCTCAAACGTTCGATCCCCCAGATGCTTTGTTTGTTTATCATCTAGCGTTTGTTCGAAGGAGCCTTAATCTATTTGTCCTCTTTTTCATATCAGTTGGTTTGTTTATCATGCAATATTGGTTTGCCAACCGCATCAATACATATAATTTGACTAACAACGTCTGAATTAACACAAGTGATGAGGTTTAGGCGTGATCGATGTTTGTCGCATGCTGTACGCAGATACAGGCCAGATTCTTCATCCCGTCAATCGGCCGGATCACATGGCAACAACGCCGCGTGTCTTCTCGGGACTCCGGCGACACTGACGCTCACCGATATGCCAGCCACGTTCAACACAACCAACATCAACAGAGCAACTAATATATATATATATATATATGAAAACTTGATAGTTACTTCCAAGCGGCACGGCACGCAAGTTTCATTTCGAAACCCCTTTCTAGTTTCTCTTTTTGAAAGGAAAATTGTGAGCAGCAGGCAGCCTATTTCCAAAATGCGGTGCCATGATCAAGGAAGGCCCCGCCTACACAAACTCTCTGCATGTTATGTTTGACGATCCAAACCAAGCTTCAGTGCATATCAAGCAACGTATTTGTAGTATCTTTCATCGTTTCTCTTTCTTCAGTATCCACGCGGAATCTGCCCTGTAACCAGGACCCGACCAGTGATTCAGGTTGAAATAACCTTAGGAGCTAGCCACAGCTTCACCTTTTTGTCCACTCCAGCCGTCGCCAAAACAAAAGCAGGAACACCACCTAAAAGACAAGATTATCAGCGATCGTTTAGAATTTGTAAGCACGTCTTTCCTCAGCACCAAATGGCTAAAGGACTAGGTTTATAAAAAGCTCTGGTGAAATCAAAGAAAAAAGATTCAGGTTTCAAAGAATTTCACATGTACATTTCATTCATGTGCTTTGCATAATTCTTACCATATGGAATTGTTTGTGGAGACCAGGCAATGCCAGTTATATCACCTGAGTATAATAAACAAACATGTCATTGTAAGATATAATGCAGCATATCTAGCAAAGACCATAACAGGAAAAGGAGTGCACTATTGCCTAATATACCGGCTCTGCATAACTTTATCGAGTGAAATGTGGCTGAAATTCTAAATACTAAAATATGATAAATCTTCTGAAGACAACACAAAGTTGAGACTATTTGTTATGCCTGTTTTGGTTATAATCCAAGGACTTCATAGCCATGATCTACAATTAGTCTGCAGGACATTGAAAAGGGAAACAACACATGGACTTTGACCAGAGTACAGAGTATGATGCCCACAATAGTCTATTCTTAACAACAGTACAACACAGGACCTGTGTTCAAAGATAAGTTGCGACTCAAACACAATAGGGTCATGGGACCTATGTTGAAAGGATAAGTTGCGACACAAACACAATAGGTTCACAATTCCATGTTTGCTGTGGTCCAGATCTTAACTACTGCCATCTTGCCAACAATTAATTAGGTCTATTTAATAATAAAAACAGTGCCCAAATCTGACAAATCAAGAAAGA
Source organism: Oryza meyeriana var. granulata (assembly GCA_003991445.1). Classification (NCBI taxonomy): domain Eukaryota; kingdom Viridiplantae; phylum Streptophyta; class Magnoliopsida; order Poales; family Poaceae; genus Oryza; species Oryza meyeriana. The sequence continues at coordinate 475,810 of RYFJ01001332.1, read as the reverse complement.
AGAGGGCATTACATACCTTCATGTGCTTTCTCAGCTGTATCAAGAACTGCACCAGTTTCCACACATAACCATTGCAACGTTGATTTACTTGTTGTGGCCAGAACTTTCCCATCAGGAGATACACTCATGTGATCATACTGGCAAACAGAACCTTTTGAATCATGTAGTGGAATTGTCAAAACTCGCAAGGTTTTTGGGTCCTCATCAAGGTGATACCTTACTACAAAATTGACAGGATATCAACTTGTGAGAAAAGAGAGTATCTGAGAAAAAGAAAACAGTATAAGATGTACATAGACTCCTATAATGGCAATAATAAAAACAAATTTGTTGCCATTAGGACAATTGTATAAACTCAAAGTGCATTTAGTGTTAGTGATCAATCGGCACAACATCTAACAGAAAGGAACGGCATGGGAATAACTGGGAAGCAACTTGAATACTTGATTACAGAAAAGATTGCATAACTAGGTTTGATAGTTTAAAAAAAAATGAAAGGACCTTTCGACCTTTGTGGTGTAAGGTACAAAGACAACTATACATGCACTCTGGCGTATACCTCAAAAGTACAGAAATTGTTGTCATGATCACTTTCAGACTTCAAGAAAACAGTTTTTACTGTTACATTTTATAAACCCAGTCCCAACTTATGGCTTCAAACCATCAAGGATACGGAAGCAATATAGAGCATACCATTAATGTTCCATACTCGAATTGTACCGTCTTTGGAAGCAGTAATAATCTGCTCAGAATTCGGAGCAAAACACAAGCAAGTAACAGCGCTCTGAAAAAAGGAGCTCATCAGTTTCTCATAAGATTCACTCCATGCAAATAAACTCTTAGCTCATCCAACAAGGCACACAGGAAGGGGGAAGGAGGGGGGGCTCTTACCTTGTGACCCTTAAGTTGCATAACTTTATTGACCTCCTTTACTGAACTATCCTTTGAATAAACAATCTCCCACACCTACTCAAATAAACGGGAGAAGTTATGCTGCCTGAATATCTTGGCAGAGGTATAATGCGTTCTTTCATAATAACAGCGAAACTAACCTTGACATCAGCTGTAAAAGCTGCAGCAGCTATGAAGCGGCCATTTGGGGATATGTCAGCCATATTATTTTTCAATTGATTGGTATCAACTGTTCCCAACTCCTTTCCACTTTTCCCATGCCAAACTTTGATATCAGTTGCTGCATAACTCAAAATGTTAATCTTAGTGTGAGACAAAATATCTTGTAACTGCATAAACAAGAATGAATTTCACAATGTTACAAATTACTACTTAAACAGCTGCATGTTGATGAATAGGTAAATATGGCATATAAATTGCTCAGGCTATTATACATGCAAAATAGTAAAATACACAATCTTTAGCATGGTTCAAGAAGGGCTAGTCGGGTGGCTGGGTGGCGCCTAGGTCAGACCAACTCGTCATCCAAGAAATTAGCAAGCATATTACATAAAAACTAGACTACATAACACTAAAATAGCAACAAGACACCACCCAAGGTAGTTCAGCCACCTAATGCACCACCTAATGCCTAATCGCATCGGCTTACCCAGCACCTAGCACCGACTATTGAAACACTGATCTTAAACCACCATATTAACAAATCCTAGGAAGAAGAACACAAGCCATACCTTCGGAGCAAGAAATCAATATTGTGCTGCCATCACCAGTCCCATGGGTTGCACGAGCTGCCGCAAGATTCAACACTGACTCCTTGCCATGAATCTTACGGTGTTCCCACTTTATCTCAGGGGGAGAAAGCTTCCCCTGTTGTTTGCTTCCCCCAGTTGGAGGAGCACCAACATCCGCATACATATAGAGAGATGAGCCCAAAAGTGCTTGTGCTGCCACAACAACTGATGATGCCCCTTCTGAGAAAGCAATAGCTGTAGGATGTGCCCCAGCGGGCAAGTTTATCCTCAGAATTCTACAAAACCCCACACAATCCCATACTCCAGCATAAGGAAATTATAAGAAAGAATAATTTGTGCAAAATGGCAATAACTTACTTAAAGCTCTTGCTTGAGGCATCATCAACCCTGAATACTCTGACAGCTCCATCCGCACATACTGCAACAGGAAGCAGCAAAGTTATAGACATTAGAATTTGGAGTAGCAATCACACTTGGTTGATCAAGTGAAAAATGGTAAATTGAATGTGTAGTGCCAACTTTGATTTGTTAGTAATGGCATGCCATCTGGCATAATAAAACATGCAGCATAATATAACATGAGAAAATAAAAAGGGCAGCACACAAAGCAAGAGAGCTCCTGGTAATATGGGGTTCAGAACGGAGGGCGGAAACGAGCTCACCGGTGGCTAGGTTGCAGCCATCATCGGAGAAATGAAGTGCCGTGACTGAATCCGTATGCCCCCTCAAAGTATTGACATCAAGATGGTGGTGCTTTTTTGCGGCATCCTACAAAAAATCATGTTGAGATCAATTATGGCAATATGACATTTTCTGACAAGAATGAAACAATAAGGCAGTTATTTCAGTGTGCGTAGTGACTAAAATGGAATGGATAAGCCTCTAAATTCAGTAACTTTAGCTAAGCATTAAATATACAGCAATTGCAAGCGAAATTGAGTTTTAATATCGTGGGTGCATATGTAGGTATTTAAGGCAATGGCAAACGACATTGAGTTCCCTTTTAATACCGTGGATGGAAGATATCTAGGTAATAAAGGAAAAAAAAATTAAGTATGGCGCAGACTGACTGTAATTAAAAGTTTCAGAGACACGAGCCTGCGACTGTGACTGTAAACTGGAATGGCATGGTAGTGTAAACTAGGTTAGAGATTAGGTTAGAGGAAACAATCGACAAGGGCGGGACGGATCTCTGAAAGAGAGACCTAAATACCAAGTTACAGATACTAGGCATGATGAATCACCTTATCGGCGGCGGCGTGGTGGTGAGATCGCTGGTGTCCCTTCTTAGGCTGGTTGGAGGGTCGAAGCTGCTTGGGCTGGTCCGGGGCTGCGGGAGGGGGGAGGTGGGCCACGGCGGCGCGCTTGCGGCGGAGGTAGCCGGGGAGGAAGAGGAGGGCGATGGCGGCGCCGAAGAGGATGGAGAGGAGGGGCAGGGAGAGCGAGGACAGGAGGGTCGCCGCCGTCGCCATGGCCGCGCCGCGCGCCTCTCTCTTCTTCTTCTCTAGTAGGATCTCTCTTTCTCTTGTCCTCGGGTTGGGTGTGCGCGTGCGCGTGCTCGTGCTACTGCTAGTGCTACTGCTTTCCCTTCTCTCTCTTCATCTCTTCTCCCCGGGCCGGGCCGGGCCGGGCCCACCCCACCGCGTCCGCGTGCATGTACATGTATGTTTCTTTTGGGCCGCCCGCTCGCTCCTCCCTTCATCGGCCCGCGCACAAACAAAGCCCAGTTATCTGCATTCTGGGAACATCTTACCCCTTTTTTACTTTGCTTAAAGTCCAATTTTAACCCTCAACTTTTTAAAACCGGATAAAAAACATATTTGGATATATTTCTTATTGGTTTTGTTTTGAAATAGATGTGGTTTTCCTAGTTCATACTCTTGTTGCACATATTTTGATGTTGTACATGCTAGTACATAATTAGGTAGGTCCACGACTATGAAACTTACCTAAATAAAACCTGCGTTGGGAAAAAAACACTATCATATCGATGATAACCGCATTAAAAATATGTTTTTTACATCATGTGCCGATTTTATAAGTAGAGAATGAAAATAACCGGTGTCGGAGGATGAAACCTCGATGGCGGGAAGTCGGGAGACCCCCCTTTGAGATTCGGCCAGGGGAGTAGTTCTTAGGCGAAATCGGCGTCAGGTGGAAGAACAGACGGATCGGCGCTAGGGAACCGGGGGCCCGAGCTGGGAGATAGAGGGGTTCGGACCGTCCGAATCGGGACCGGACCGTCCGAACCGTGACAATCACGCGGGAGAGAGACAGGAGGCGTTTAGACAGGTTCGGGCCGCACGGAGGCGTAATACCCTACTCCTGTGTGTATGCTATGTGGAGGTGAACGCGGTATGGCTGTTACAAGGAGACTCGGGGAGTTCGGGAACTAGCCGGGAGCGAACGGGAGTAGCTCTCGGAATCCTAACCGGGACCGGGCTTCTCGTCGGAGAAGACGACCGGGAAGCTCTCTACTGGAAGCTCTCTAACCGGGAGCTCTACCGAAAACTCCACCCGGGGTCTCTGCCCAAAAACCTCCTCTCCCAACTCAGTGGCACGGATCCTCCTTTATAGATTCAGGGGAGTTCACAGTGCCCAGCATACGTGGTCCGAGAGAGGGAGAGTTAGCTATGCTGCGTCTTGCCGTGCACGTCCGCGCCCGTCTGCCGCGCCGTGCCGGAGGAGAGCCCACGCCGGAGTTGGAGGAACGTCTAGTCGCTCACACCCGCCTGCTGTGCCCATACCGGAGTAGGTCTGCTGCAGGCGGCGAAGTCGTCGAGATGTGATGGAGCATGCCCTTGCTGCCGAAGTCAAAAGGTCCTGACAGCACAGGCACATGTCCACGGCGCAGGCGCGCGTTCACAGGGGGCCATCAGGAGACGCCCACGCGTGGTAGAGCAGGCGACAGGGGCGACAGGCCCCGTCGCCTTGTCATTAATGCGAGTAGTTGGCAGTTGGCCCGCTGAGCTCTCCAAGTTAATCGGCCCCCGAGGCCGAGGGGATCGGCACCCGGGACCGGGGGGTCGGCGCCCGGGACCGGGGTATCGGCATCCGGGTCCGGGGCGATATGCTGGCGCCCCGGGGCGAGGCCCGGGGCCGGTGGAGATGGCGCCCCGGGCCCCGAGGGCCCGGGGCCGATAGAGATTGTGCCCCGGGGACGAGCCCGGGGGCGATGGCGAGATGGCGCCCCGGGGACGAGCCCGGGGCCGATGGCGGATGGAGATGGTGCCCCGGGGACGAGCCCGGGGCCGATGGCGATGGCGCCCCGGGGACGAGCCCGGGGCTGATGGCGAGATGGCGCCCCAGGGACGAGCCCGGGGGTATAGAGACGGCGCCCCGGGCGCTCAGCGGGACGACGACCGTAGCTGGCCGTCGCTTGTGCAGATTGTGGCCCCGGAGGATCTCTGACGTGGCCGGGGATCCACGCGTCCCCACAGAATGTGGGACCCCTAGTCCCATTTCGCCGACAGTGGCCCCTGGCCCTGTTGCTCGGCCGGGATCAGCCCCGGGCAGGAACAGGGCCACGTCTTGGAGTAAAGAGGGGACGCGGGGTGCGCCTGGTTTGCCATGAACTTGTGGAGCTTGGCGTCTTTGTTGTTTAGGCGATATATGTGCCCGGGACTCGGGCGTCGCCGTCGAGTTCTTCTTAGCAACCCTCTGGCCGGAGGCCGCGGCAGCAGATAGGTGCGTCGTCCAATCGAAGGGCGCCACCGAGCCTACCGCCGACGAGGACTCCCGCGCCTGGTCCGAGATGGAGGCGCGGGAGAAGGAAACACTCTCCCGAGAGGAAAGCGTCTGGGCCCAAGAGGCCGGGCTCGCGTCTCGGGGGTGTGAGTTCGCCGCGCGCGAGGAAGTCGTGGAGGTTCGCGAGGGGGCGCGGGAGGCCGTGGTCGAGTCCGCTGCCTCAGAGGCAGGGTTCCTCAACCGCGGCGAGCATCTTGTAGAGCCGATGCCTGACGAAGAGGTCGAGGAAGACGCCGGTCTCCTTCTGACTCCACCCGGGTTCCGGTTCGACGAAGGTCGGCGACCTCTCCCCGTGCGACGGCGTCTCCGGGCGTGAGCATCTGGTGGAGCCGATGGCCGACAAAGAGGTCGAGGAAGACGCCGGTTTCCTTCTAATGACATCCGCGGCCGCCTTCGGGGCCCGAGGGCCCTCCATGCCCCCGAGCGCTCCCCTTCCGACGTCGCCCGGGGTCCGGTCAGAAGTACACCGGTGACCGCCCCCCGTGCGACGACATCTCCGGGCCTCGCTCGTGCTTGCGCTCCGGTTTTGCCTGTATTGTTCAAAGAGAGATATTTGCATATGTATATGGTCATGTTTATACTTTTCGTACCTTGGTTTATTGTGTTGTTTGGAGGTCGCTTGCGCTCGGGGTCCCATGTCTGGGGACGCCGAGTACCGGGCGTCGTCCGACAGCGAGATCCAGCGGCTACGAAAAGCCGTCACGCCTGAAGCCCCTGTACGGGCCCTGGTGCAGCCGCCTGCCCGGGAGTTTGGTCCCCAGGGGTGGCGAACGCGACGGTTGAACGCCCCGGGAGCCCGGCCCCCGAGGGCGCGAGCAGTCCGGACGCGAGCCTTGCGGAGCGACGAAGTCCGTAGGTCCGGCCCCTTCCGTCTTCCGGGTCCGGGGGCCCTCCGTGCCCCCGGGCGTCGTTGGCCCAGGGAGCGTAGCGAGATCGCGAGGACACTCTTGACTCGCCGGGAGCCCCTTGGGAATTGATCCTGCCCGGGCCCAGGGTCGCCAGGCAACGAAGCCCCCGGCGCCTCGGGGGCGGCCGGGGTGGAGCAGGCCAAGTCGGGCACCGCAGCCCGCCCCGTGAACCTATGCTGACCAAACAAGGGAAGAATACAAGTTGAGCAATATGTAAGGTTGGATAACGTATCTGGATATTGCGAAGGGCGGCATGGCTTCGCGAGCACAATCTCGGGACCGGGAGTGTTGCTCGCCCCCGGGAGCGCCGAGCATCGGGCCGATCCGCCGTGATCCGCCATAGCGCCCAGGTCCCCGGGAGCTCGGTACCAAGGGGCCGCGGGCGACCGAGCGTCAGTCTCGCGGAAACGGCTAAATCCGTAGGCTTGACCCCTCCTGTCTTCCGGGTCCCGGGGGCCCTCCGCGCCCCCGGGAGCTATTGGCCCAGGGAGCACCGCGAAGCCGCGGGAACGGACTTGGCCGGAGACGGGGTGGCCAGGCAGCAGAGCACCCGGCGCCTCGGCAGTTGCCGGGGAGGAGCCAGCCAGGCCGGGCTCCGCAGGCCGCGTTGAGGTTCGGAAGGCCTGCCTAATCCTGCCGGGAATTGGTCTAATCTGTATACAACGAACTCCCGAAGGGGTCCTCGCGGTCGCGACCGTGCGGAGGGAAAGATTACGCATAAGCATTTCGCCCCCTACCTCCGGAAAGAACCGATCACCGAAGCTAGCTAGGCAGGACGTCGGAGCCGCAGGGGCACGGGGCGCCTCCCGGAGGGCGCCATTAGGTCCCCGCGAGCTCGACAACGCCCTGGACCTAGCACGTCGGGATACGATTACTCGTCGGTAGGAAACTGATGATAATGCGCGAACCCCAACCGTCGCACGGTCGCGGACCGAGTATGCCCCCAGGGGATGAGAAGAATGTATTTATGGAAGAATTTTGTGAGGATGCTCCCAGGCTTACCGAACCCGGTCGGGAAACATCGATCATCAGGAAGGGGCCTCCCACAGGGGGAAGGTTTACTTCTTTCCAGCACGTGTAAGAACACGGCGGAGAACCAACCCCCAACCCGAAGCGATCGGACCCGTACCTTACGCTAAAGATAGCGCTTGAGGCCTTGCTGGTAACGAGCGACGCGGAGCGGAGCGCGCCCCCTTCGTTTCTCGAGGAAGTCGAGGTTGTCGAGCTGCATATTTGCCGTGGTTGATGTTGTCGATGTAGCGCTGTATTCGAGGAGAGCCGAAGGAGAGCTCTGGCGACAGAACGGCTTCGGCCCGGTACACCAGGAAGAAACAGGGTCTCCCCGGGCGCCCAGCTTGGTGTGGTATGAATCGCCCCTAGGACCGCCGGGGGAAAAGGTCTACTCTGCACATAGTGAACTGTGAGAGCGTCCGGTTCGTTCCCTTGTCCATCCCATGCTACGAGCCGTGGCGTCAATCACTTCCCGAAGGCATTCTCATGGTCGCGCCCGTATGGCGGCTGGATTTTGCGCATAACCCGGCCGCCGTACGGGCGCGGCTCGATGGTACCCCCAGGGGGTGAGACTGTTGCGAACGCAACACACGGAAAAAGACGAGAGGAACAAGACCGGGAAGGATATTAAAAACGCTGCTTATGTAAAGTGTATATCCACGGGGCTCCGGCCAGCGCCGAGATTTTAGAGAAATCCGGCGCTGGCCCGGGCTCACCGCAACTTACAGGATGTTTATACAGATAGATTTGTGAAGATGCTTGACGTGCCTAGGGATGGAGCTCGGACTCGCTTCCCTCGCGAGCCTCGAGACTGGGGAGAGGCATGTGTTCGGGACCCGGGGGCCCCGGCTATCATGCGGAGGATATGTGTCCGGGACCCGGGGGCCCCGGACTGGAATATGTTTTTGATATAAGCCGGGTTCCGGGGTCCCAGGCTTGAATATGGAATGCGAGACGACCTTCCGGACGCATTCTCGCCGGGGCGGTGCTGTCCGAGCTATCGCGCCCTATTCCGAGTCCGCGTTTCCAGGCTTGCACTCGCCTTGGCGAGGCTGCCCCGGGTTCCTCGGTGTCGGGCCCGGGGCACGGATTCGGAATATGTGCCCGGGACCCGGGGCCCCGGACCGAAATATGGTTTGGTATGCATAGTCGACATGTGCCCGGGCACGGGGCCCGGATAAGGACATGGACCATATCGGGACAACTTCCACGGACCTGCCCTTGACGAGGCGATGCGGTCCGGGTACTCGTGCCCTGTTGAAGCTGTTCCGGAACCGGAGCGGGATTCGGACCGTCCGCATAGGGGTCGGACCGTCCGAGTCGCTACAACCGGACCGTCCGTCGAGGGATCGGACCGTCCGAATCGCCTCGATCGCGCTTGGGGTACTACCGCTTCTACCGGATCTCGGGCTCGGCTCCCTCGGGAGGGCGCGAGCTCTGGAGACCGGGAGCAGCTATGCGCCCGGGAGCCAGGGGCTCCTATCCGCACGGGCTCAGGTCCCTTGAGAGGGAGCGAGCTCTCCGTGACCGGGGGCAGATATGCGCCCGGGAGCCAAGGGCTCCTAACTGGAATGCGGTTTGATATGTGCCCGGGAACGGGAGCCCGGGTAAGGACATGTATCGTATCGGGACGAGTTCCCCGGATCCGCCCTTGCCGAGGCAGTGCAGTCCGGGTACTTGTGCCCCGTTGAAGCTGTTCCGGCTCGGGAGCAGGACTTGGACCGTCCGCCAAGGGTTCGGATCGTCCGAACCACCTCGGTCGGGCTCGGGCCCGCTACTGCTCCTGCCGGAACTTCTTGACGCGCTCGGCCAGCTTTCGGACGGCGCGGCATTCCGAGAGATCGTGCAAGTCCGTCTCATGGACGGTGCACCACTTCCGGGCTATGGCCGACTCAAGACGCTCGGCGAAGCTCTGGACGGCGCGGCACTCCGTGATGTCGTGCCGGTCTGTGTCGTGGAAGGCGCACCATCCTCGGGCTGTGGCCGGCTTGAGACGCTCGGCCATGCCCTAGACGGCGCGGCACTCCGTGATGTCGTGCCGGTCCGTGTCGTGGTAGGCGCACCACCCCCGAACTATGGCCGGCTCGGCACGCTCGGGTGAGCGCTGGACGGCGCGGCACTCTGTGATGTCGTGCCAGTCCGTCTGGTGGAGAGGGCACCACTTCTAGGCTATTGCCGGCGGTGGCGGCGCGCGTGCGGCTTTTTGCCGCTTGCTGCGACTATCGCCTCCGCGGGCCTCATAGCTCCGGGGGCTGCCCGTAGCCGCCAAGGCGTAGCTCTCGGCTGCCGCCTTGGCCTTCTGGCGCTTCCTCCTGTTCCGCCGTAGCGCGGAACGTGAAAGCTTGCCGTCCTCTCCAGGGCCCCTGTCGGGGGCCACATTGCCCGGCGGGGTGTAGCCGCCGGACTCCTCGCCGTAGCCTCGACGATGATGGTGGCCTCCTGCCATGGAGTGCGCTGGTGTCGGGGACACCGGCGTAACACCTGAAAAGGAAACTCCCCCTACCTGGCGTGCCAGCTGTCGGAGGATGAAACCTCGACGGCGGGAAGTCGGGAGACCCCCCTTTGAGATTCGGCCAGGGGAGTAGTTCTCAGGCGAAATCGGCGTCAGGTGGAAGAACAGACGGATCGGCGCTCGGGAACCGGGGGCCCGAGCTGGGAGATAGAGGGGTTCGGACCGTCCGAATCGGGACCGGACCATCCGAACCATGACAATCACGCGGGAGAGAGACAGGAGGCGTTTAGACAGGTTCGGGCCGCACGGAGGCGTAATACCCTACTCCTGTGTGTATGCTATGTGGAGGTGAACGCGGTATGGCTGTTACAAGGAGACTCGGGGAGTTCGGGAACTAGCCGGGAGCGAACGGGAGTAGCTTTCGGAATCCTAACCGGGACCGGGCTTCTCGTCGGAGAAGACGACCGGGAAGCTCTCTACTGGAAGCTCTCTAACCGGGAGCTCTACCGAAAACTCCACCCAGGGTCTCTGCCCAAAAACCTCCTCTCCCAACTCAGTGGCACGGATCCTCCTTTATAGATTCAGGGGAGTTCACAGTGCCCAGCATACGTGGTCCGAGAGAGGGAGAGTTAGCTATGCTGCGTCTTGCCGTGCACGTCCGCGCCCGTCTGCCACGCCGTGCCGGAGGAGAGCCCACGCCGGAGTTGGAGGAACGTCTACTCGCTCACGCCCGCCTGCTGTGCCCATACCGGAGTAGGTCTGCTGCAGGCGGCGAAGTCGTCGAGATGTGATGGAGCATGCCCTTGCTGCCGAAGTCAAAAGGTCCTGACAGCACAGGCACATGTCCACGGCGCAGGCGCGCGTTCACAGGGGGCCATCAGGAGACGCCCACGCGTGGCAGAGCAGGCGACAGGGGTGACAGGCCCCGTCGCCTTGTCATTAATGCGAGTAGTTGGCAGTTGGCCCGCTGAGCTCTCCAAGTTAATCGGCCCCCGAGGCCGAGGCGATCGGCACCCGGGACCGGGGGTCGGCGCCCGGGACCGGGGTATCGGCATCCGGGTCCGGGGCGATATGCTAGCGCCCCGGGGCGAGGCCCGGGGCCGGTGGAGATGGCGCCCCGGGGCCGAGGCCCGGGGCTGATGGAGATGGTGCCCCGGGGACGAGCCCGGGGGCGATGGCGACGGCGCCCCGGGGACGAGCCCGGGGGGATGGAGACGGCGCCCCGGGCGCTCAGCGGGACGACGACCGTAGCTGGCCGTCGCTTGTGCAGATTGTGGCCCCGGAGGATCTCTGACGTGGCCGGGGATCCACGCGTCCCCACAGAATGTGGGACCCCCAGTCCCATTTCGCTGACAACCGGTTTTATAGTTTAGGATGAAAATTAGATTTTGAGCAAAGTTTAAGGACTAAAAATAGGCTTTACTCGCGAAAGAAAGCCTGGCCCAAAGCCCGTATATAAATTAAAAGGTAGCAAATGAAAAATCACTAGAAAATTTTTTATGAGATAAAGGGGAAAGAAGAAAGTGAGAGAAGAATTGGTTAGGTTAATAAAAATATCCATCTATTCCCAATTACATGTGTGATATGTCCTTCTATTTATAAATAAAATTGTTGGATGTTAATATTTATAAATCTTGTGCTTTCCGTTCAATATATGGACAGAGTTATTTGGGGCTATCCACCTTGTTAAAAGCCTAGTTTTTTCTTAAATGTGAAATCATTTTTGATTGTTGGCTAGCTACGTCATATAACTTTAGGAATCGAGAGCAGTTTCAAGACTCGTACTAGTCTATATAAACCCTTGTTCACCTAACCCTAGCCCTCTGTCCTTGTCCCCTCCTCCTGAGGCCAACGGCTATTCCCTCTCCTCTCCTCACCTCTCCCAAACACCTCCCATGTACGTGACATGTGGTCATTTATCATGCGCCCTTCTTCCATCTCTCCGACAAGACATCCTCCCCTTTCTTTCAACTCTCCGCAGGAGGTGTGCACCATCGTTACGCGTTGGAGTAGAAGCACGCGTGATGTGGAAGATTGGTCCGCGAGCAAGTAAGGTGGATGAGATTGGTCATGAAGCAAGCGGAAAATTTAACTATTTGTCAGTCCCTTGAGTGGCACCTCTTTAAATGTCATCTTCTTTTCTTTGTTGTATTTCGCTTTTTACTATTAAAGAAAGAAAATTTCGTACTCGTATATTATTTTATACCCACACAGTGTCATGTCATCATCCAACGTGGCACCGGAGACGCTGCCGTGCCCGCGTGGAGCTAGAGCTCCCGCTGGGCGCGCCCTCCCCCGACGCCGCGCCGTTCGACCTGGAGGCGGCGGTGTGCAGCCACGGGCTGTTTATGATGGCGCCCAATCGCTAGGACCCCGTGTTGCGCGCACTGGTTCGCCCCCTCCGTCTCGCCTCCGTCCTCGTCCGCGTCTCCCGCAGCCCCGCGCGCCCCTCCGACGCCCTCCTCGTCTCCATCCTCGGTGCGGCCGACGACCTCTCCCCGCTTGGCCAGAGTGGTGGTGGGTTTAGCATCTGTTCTGGGAGGGTGTTTGCATCTGTTGATTGTTTGGTTGGCAAGATCAAGTGCGGCTGGAGGAAGAGGACGGGAGGGCCATGGCGGAGTTCCAGGCGATGCACGCCGTGGCAAGGGAAGCAGGGTTAGGGCACATCTTCCGCTCCCCCACGCTATTCCAGGACATGGTCAAGTGCATCCTCCTCTGCAATTGCCAGTTCAGTCTTCTTCTCCCATTAACTTGCTGTATTTAGCTGTGCACGAATTCTGATACAAACAAGCCCGGTATTTGATTGGACGATTGGTATCTTACTATCTTTGTGTATTAACAATCAGATTAGACATTTTCAGGTTATGTACTGTGACATTGTGGCAATGCATTCACTGATTTAGTAAGAGTCCATGGTCTTAGCCCCTCCAGTGCTACGCTGAACGATGATATGGCGTTGCCTGGGTATAAAATGGCACACGAATAAAAAACTCTCTCTCTAGTGATAAGGTGGAATACATCAAAGAGGATAGCATTTGAACAGGTGCCACTCAAGAGAGTATTAAATTTCCTAAAGCAAGCATAGTGGAGATTGATGCATGAGCAGTTAAGCCAGGTATGTATGGATGATCCCATCTTTTTCGACATTGAATAGCAAAGGCTTAATGGTTTTGCTATGTTTATTTGGGTTCCTTGTGGAATTGCACCTTTTTTCTGTATGAGTTTATACACTTTACAACATCAAAGATTGTTGCTCCAACCAGAATATGGTTTTGTTCATATATTATATTAAATACGTGATCCGAATTTTAGCATGTATCATATTCGGATTACTGAATTAGTTTCCTAATAGGACTTCTAGTCTATTCCTACTAGAATTCCTAGATTTATTCCCCTATATATATTCCTTGTAAGCCGCACGGGAAGCGGTGATGTTCCATTGTTATTCCCCTGCGTTTGTAATCAACTCCTCGATAGTGATCATTGCTAGTCGGCACCCATGGTTTTTTCCCGTAAGGGTTTTCCACGTAAAAATCAGTGTCTCTATTTGCATCTATTTTTCTAACAAGTGGTACTAGAGCATTGGAGATCGATCTGCTATTCTGGACATCAGCGTATCCGCGTTTCATGGTACAATCTGTTCGGCGAGAGCAATTTTATGAGTCCGCAGTGTGTTGAGGATCAACTAGAGTCGGAATTGGTTTTTGTTGAGCGCGCATCAAATAGTCAACATCGTCGCCGTCCACACCTGCACAACCACACGCATAACAAACTCCTATAGCAGCTATCCTGTGAGGTCAAGCGCACGTGGCTCGAGGTGAAAAAAATCAATCCGCTAAGAGCTGGCCACCGTATAGACAAGGTGATTTTTCTGGAGAAAATTGCTAAGCGCATACAGAATTCGTACCAGGAGTTCTCCACGTCTTCGCTTCGTGCACCAAGAGGTGTACCTAGAGGTTCGCGCTTCTGCTAGGTTTACCCAAATTTTGTACCAGCAGATTCAGGAATTAAATTTCCCATGGCGAGTTTGAAGTACGATCTACCACTACTGGACCGAGATACAAGATTCTCATTATGGCAAGTAAAGATGTGAGCAGTTCTAGCACAACAAGACTTAGATAATGCGCTAGATGGATTCAACAACAAGAGGCTCAATGATTGGTCCAATGATGAGAAGAGAAGAGACCGTAAGGCTATGGCTCATATTCATCTTCATTTATCTAATAATATTTTACAGGAGGTGCTTAAAGAAAAAACAGCCGCAGCACTGTGGTTGAAGCTGGAACACATATGCATGACAAAGGATCTGACCAGTAAGATGCACCTGAAGCAAAAGTTATTCTTACACAAATTACGAGATGGTGAATCTGTAATAAATCATCTCTCCACTTTCAAGGAAATTGTTGCTGACCTTGAGTCTATGAAGGTAAAATATGATGAAGAGAATTTAGATCTTATTTTATTGTGTTCATTGCCTGGCTCATATGCAAATTTCAGAGATTCCATTCTTTATAGCTATGATATTCTTACTTTGCAAGAAGTTTATGATGCTTTGCATGCCAAAGAGAAGATGAAAAAGATGGTACCCTATGAGGATTCAGGTTCACAAGCAGAAGGCTTGGTTATTCGGGGCAGGCAAAAGGAGAAGAACACAAACCAATTAAGAGACAAAAGTTCTAACAGCCACCGTGGAAGATCAAAGTCCAGAGGCAATTATAAATCATGCAAATACTGCAAGAAAGGTGGACATGATATCTCTGAGTGTTGGGAGGTGTAGAATAAAGAAAAGCGCAACAGAAATTATAGGCCAAAAGGTAAGAAAGAAGATGAAGGTAAAGTCGTTGTTACTACTGATAATGTTTCTGATGGAGATGTACTAGTTGCTTATGCTGGTTGTGCGCAAACTAGTGATCAGTGGATTCTTGATATTGCATGCACCTATCATATGTGTCCGAATAGGGATTGGTTTCTCACCTATGAACCTGTCGAATGTGGTACTATATTGATGAGTGATAACACGCCATGCAAGATTGCAGACATTGGTTCAATTGAGATCAAGATGTTTGATGGTTGTATCAAAATATTATCAGATGTGCGGCTTATCCCATGTTTGAAGAGAAATCTCATATCATTATGTACTCTTGATCGAAAGGGGTACAAATATTCCGGAGGCAACGGAATTTTAAAGATAACAAAATGCTCTCTTGTTATGATGAAAGCTGATATTAAAACTGTCAGATTGTACCATCTGTAGGGTACTACAGTATCAGGTAATGTTGCTGCAATCACTGATTCATTATCTAATTCCGATGCTACTAATTTTTGGCATATGCGTCTTGGGCATATGAGTAAAATTGGTTTGGCAGAATTGAGCAATAGAGGATTGCTAGATGGTCAAAACAACGAGAAGTTGAAATTCTGTGAGCATTCCATCTTTGGCAAGCATAAGATAGTGAAGTTCAACACATCAACACATACTACAGAAGGTATTCTTGATTATGTGCATTCTGATTTATGGGAGCTTGCTCGTAATGCATCTCTAGGAGGTGCTTCGTTATATGATGACTATCATTGATGATTATTCTTGAAAAGTTTGGCCTTATTTTCTAAAGCACAAGTATCAAGCGTTTTCTGTATTTAAAGATTGAAGGCTATGGTTGAAAGGCAGACCGAAAGAAAGGTGAAAGTACTTCGTACTGACAATGGAATGGAGTTCTGTTCTAAGCAGTTTAAACCATATTGCAAGTCTGAAAGCATTGTGAGTCACTACACCGTTTCTCATACACCTCAATAAAATAGTGTAGCTGAGCGTATGAACATGACAATTATATCAAAGGCTTGTTGCATGTTGTCAAATGCAGGTTTGTCTAGACAGTTTTGGGCGGAAGCCACTTCCACCGCTTGCTATCTTATTAATCGATCATCCAGTACTGCCATTGATAAGAAGATTTCAATTGAGGTATGGTCGGGTTCCTTAGCAAATTATTCAGACTTAAGAATAGTCGGTTGTACTGCTTATGCTCATGTTGATAACGGTAAATTGGAGTCTAGAGCAATTAAGTGCATCTTTCTTGGTTATCAATCTGGTGTGAAAGGTTATAAGCTATAGTGTCCTGAAACTAGAAAGGTTGTGCTTAGTAGAAATATTGTTTTTCATGAATCAGTTATGTTGCATGACAATCTTTCTACTAATACTTCTATTGAGAACCAACAGAAAGTAAGTGTGCAGGTGGAGCACTTTGGCAGTTCCGGGGATGTACCAGAAAAGGAGAATATTGCAGTTGACCAAGAAACACCTATTACTGAAAATTCAGATTCTTCTACTGTTGAGCAGTCGCCACAACATACTATTGCACTTGATAGGATAAGGAGAACTATCAAATAACCTCAAAGATTAATTAAAGAAGTAAACATAGTTGCTTATGCTTTGAGTATGATAGAAAAAATTAAAGGTAATGCAGAACCTTCTACATATTCTAAGGCTATTGTTTCTGATGATTGCAATAAGTGGATAGCTGCTATGCATAATGAGATGGAGTCACTTGAAAAAAATAGTACTTGGTAACTGGTGAAATTGCCTAAGGAGAAGAATTCTATCCGTTGCAAGTGGATTTTTAAAAGAAAGGAATGTATGTCTCCAAGTGATGAGGCAAGATATAAAATAAGGTTGGTTGTTAAAGATTATAGCCAGATTACAGGTATTGATTTCAATGATGTCTTTTTCCCAGTTGTGAAGCATAGTTCAATTCGTACTTTACTTAGTATTGTTGCAATGCATGATTATGAATTAGAGCAATTAGATGTTAAAACTGTATTTTTACATGGGGAGTTAGAAGAAGACATCTATATGGAGCAACCTGAAGGTTTTGTTATTCCTGGAAAAGAAAACCTAGTATGTAGGTTGAAAAAGTCTCTTTATGGATTGAAGCAATCACCAACACAATGGCATAAGAGATTTAACTCTTTCATACTCTCTTAGAATTTTAGAAGATTAAATTTTGATAGCTGTGTTTATCTGAAAGTTGTTAATGGTTCAGCCATATATTTGCTTCTTTATGTCGATGATATGTTGATTGCTGCTAAAGACAAATTAGAGATAGTAAAATTGAAGGCACAATTGAGTAGTTAGTTTGAGATGAAGTATTTGGGTGCAGCAAAGAAAATTCTCGGTATAGAAATTACTAGAGAAAGACAGTCTACCAAGTTATACCTTAGTCAGAAAAGTTACATTGAAAATGTCATTCGTCGATTTTATATCCACAGTCAGAATATGATGTTAAGTATATGTCTAGAATTCCATATTCAAATGCAGTTGGTTCACTTATGTATGCCATGATATGTTCTCATTCTGACCTATCATATGTATTAAGTGTTGTCAATAGATACATGGCTAATCCTGATAAAGAGCATTGGAAAACAGTTCAATGGATTTTCAGATATTTGCGTGATACTTCTAATGCTTATTTGCAGTTTGGAAGTTCTAGAGATGGAATTGTTGGTTACGTGGATTCAGATTTTGCTGGAGATTTGGATAAAAGAAGATTACTAACAGGTTATGTTTTCATTGTTAGAGGTTGTGCTCTTAGTTAGAAGGCAAGTTTGCAAGCAACTGTTGCCTTATCTACTACTGAAGCAGAGTATATGGTTATTTTTGAAGCTTGTAGGGAAGCTATCTGGCTTAGAGGTTTATACACCGAGCTTTGTGGAGATACATCTTGCATTAATATATTTTATAATAGTTAAAGTGTAATATACTTAACAAAAGATCAGATGTTCCATGAGACAACAAAGTACATTGATATGAGATATTACTTTATTTGAGATGTTATTGCTGAAGGTGATGTCAAAGTATGTAAGATAAGTACTCGTGATAACCTAGCTGATATGATGACAAAGCTAGTTACTGCTACTAAGTTTGAGTTTTGCTCAAGCTTGGTTGGTGTTATAGTATAGTCCTAGAGTCTATTTGGCGCGCAGCTATTTTACCTACTTGAGGTGTTATTTGATGATCGATGATTTATATGCTATAAGGGAAATTCGTCTTAAGGTGGAGATTGTTAAATACGTGGTCCAAATTTCAGTATGTATCATATTCGGATTACTGGATTAGTTTCCTAATATGACTTTTAGTCTATTCCTACTAGGACTCTTAGATTTATTCCCATATATATATTCTTTGTAAGCCATACAGGAAGGGGTGACGTTCTATTGTTATTCTCCTGCGTTTGTAATTAATTCTTCGATAGTGATCATTGCCGGTCGGCGCCAGTGGTTTTTTTCCGTAAAGGTTTTACACGTAAAAATCTGTCTCTATTTGTATCTATTTTTCTAATATACTACTTGGAACAAATGAGTTCACACAGGAATTTTTTTACATGATTTGGCAGAGGCTAATTGATTTGACTCCTATAGAAACAGACACCTCATTTGTTTCTAATATTTGTCGTTGCTACTAAGTTTAAAAACTTGCCAATTCAAGGTTTGCCAATTTGATGAGAATGATTGTGCAATGCCATGTTCTGGTGCGATTTTGTGGTAATTTTTACGGGATTGGGAAAAAAAAGAGGATCAATGAATGACAGGAGCAATGAAGATGTTGTGACTTTCTACCTGTGAGATGCACGATGAGATTATATTTTCTAGTACTCCAACTCATTAGTGATGAACTACTGTTATATATAAACCTATCTCCTGGTTCGTGAGGTACAATTTTCGTGCTCATCCTCGTGGATGGGCCGAGGTTTCGGTTCAAATCAATTCCCGCGGCCCATCCACAGAGATTAAAGCCACACACACATGTTCCCTCCTCCTCAAATGCTATATATGCAAATAGTTATGAATTTTTTTTGACAAAATAGACCCCATCAAAATTCATCTGAAACCTTGATTGTACACGTTGAGGAAAAATGTAAACAAATGAAATTAGGAAGTAAAATTAATCCTGCAACAAGCTAATTAAGCCTCTAGGAATGGAATTGATCCACCGAAACAGGCAGACATCCTGTAGTGACTGGAAAAGCAAACTTGTTGAAGGTGGTAGCTAAGCTAAGCTAGCAAGCATATATTCGATCACCCACTTCTTCTGATCAGCATCTCGAGTTCGGCCGCCTTTATTTATTTGGCCAGATTAAAGCAAAGCAGCTGGCAACTGGCATCAAGCTAGTTAAGCTTACCTAGCTAGCACTAGCCTCCAATTATAATCCAATGATATAGATGATCGATCGGTCGAGATGCTACTCTCCTCTTCCTAGCCAATCAACAACTAATATGAAGTCAGTAACAAGCAAATTTTAAGGCGATATCCGCCAACTAATCTGCATCTCTGTGCTAGCTGCCATACCATATATCGATCGATCATGCCGTGGCTGCACTGCTCCGACCACAGGCGGTCGTGGACGGCGCGGCTGCTCTCCTCGGCCTCGCTCCCGCCGGCACGCCTGCTCGTCTTCTTCGCCATCGTCATCTTCTTCCTCTCCGTCTCCACCTACGTCGACTACAAGGCCATCGAGCGCCGTGCCGAGATCGGCGTCCGCGTCTTCGCCGCGCCGCTCGCTGCCGTCACTGTCTTCGTGCTCTTCCTCGTCCTCCAGCACCGTCGCCGCTACTGGACGCTGCGCCAACATTATACGCCGGCCGTGCACCAGCCGACTGTCAGCGGCGATGGCGGGGGCGGGGGCTCGTCGACGTGGGTGGTGGCGCTGCTGGTGGCTGTGTTGCTGCTCATGCTGTCGTTCCAGTCCTCCGTCCATTCTATCTGGTTCAGGCCTCTCTGGGATTCTGACTACTACTAGCTAATAGTAATACCTAATTATTACTTTACAGATTAATCCATCTATCTATATGTGTGTATATGTCTCTTTGATCACTCGTATATCTGTTATAATACACATAGCCGGCTTGATGTATATGTAGCAATAGTTAATTATTTTAAATTAATTATCGTTCTAGTTTTGTTTTAAGTCAACTAGCTTTAATCTTTGACCATTATTTTTTTTATTTTTTATAGTCTAACAACACGTGAGTTATATATTATAAATATGTTTCTCATAGTGAATCTTAAAAACATAAATCTTATTATGATAAACCATATGAATTTTTATAAAATTGATGGTCAATAATATAAATATTTGGCTTCGAAAAAAAACTGGAAGTAGTTTTGTACCATATACTAGCAGGATCTGTGCGATCTGTATAACGTATCTCCTATCTGCTTGTATTAAGGTTTGGTAGTTTCTTGCTTTTATGTTAGTACATTTACTGCTTCGAGAGAAATTGTACTTCAAACAATTCAAAGGCATTGTACACAAAAACCACTTATATATATGTAGTCTATAAACACGTTTCGGCAAATGAGAATCCATTTCCATTTCAATGCAGACATATATTCTAGTTTTAGTGAACGGGCATGAAACTGTTGTCATATTAGTCCGCTAGACAGCAAGACTCCATCTATCGTCGATTTTATTGATGTCTCCAAACTATGTAGCCGTGTCTATCTTGCCTTTTTTTTATGACTTTCTCATTTATAATTCGTCATTGCGACGTCCTCTTTGAATTCATTCTCTTTGGATTTTGTTTTTTTTCTTTACATGTGGTTCTTGGCTATTATACCCAAGATATTGTTTTCTAGTACTACGCACGCATCTAGCTAATGTACTATTAATGAACAATAATCATTCACATATAACTAGAACTTATAAATTGTGATGTTAAGTTATAGTATCGACTTGGGTAGCTTGCATTAACGTATAATTCTACAATTACCGTTGCTATTCAATTGACATTCTAGGATATTATATGTTTAAACTATTTAATTTGTTAAACCAAAATTCCAAATTTTTTGCGGTGAAGTATACATTATTAAAATTATGACTATAAATACTTTAATAATATAAATTCATGGAAGCAGACAGATTTTTTCCTATGTAAACAAGCAGTTAATCACTCAAGCAAGAAGGAAATGGCTATACATACAAACCTTTTCTTACAGAGAGATCTAACATGGAATGCTGTGTATAAATCTAGATTTTCTATAATTTTTATCTAGTTAAATTGACCGGTTGAGAAATTTGTTTGCAGAAGTGTAGTAAGAATTTTTTAAGTATGTGTAAGGGGCTCAAGGAATGATGCAGGTAAGAAAAATAAAATGATTCTATTGTACCCAAATATACGAGTTTAGTTGAAGAATAGAACAATACCTACAATATTAAACAATGCACTATCACTAAGCAACACGGGGATCATCATATCATCAGAAGAAAACAAATACACAGTAGTAGTCAACAAGAGAATACGGCAGTATAATGGAGTGGAGTGAAATATGAATACGGAGCTGTAGAGGGGGCAGAGCGAAAAAGGAAGCAACCATCGCGTACTTTCCCAGCAACCCAAGAAGAAAGAAAGAAGAGGAAGAAGAGCTCCTCCTCTCTTAAACCCCGAAAAACCAAAATAAAAATCCCCCGTCTTTCTTCCCTCCTCGCTTCGATAAAAATCCCTCCCCTCCCTCCCCCTCCCCTGCCCGCCGCCGCCGCCACCGCCACCGCCACCGCCACGGCCGCCTCTCCTAGGGTTCCGGCACCTCCCCCGCTCCCCCGAAGCCCCCTCGGTTCGACGAGCTTCCGCCTCCCTTGTTCCCTTCACCCGCCTCCGCCATGGCGGACAAGCTGAGGGATCTGAGCCAGCCCATAGACGTCCCGCTGCTGGACGCCACTGTCGCCGCCTTCTACGGCACCGGATCTAAGGAAGAGGTATTCTACTTCTCCGCCCGCTCCCGGTTCCCTCCTGGCCCCACCTCTGCGCACCACCGGCGGAGAGCTGCCCAGACTTAGGGTTTACGCGGTTTCTTCTCGTATGCGCTCCCGAGTCTATCAGCTCTCTATACGCCAGGCGCCAATGCCGCTTCGCCCTCTCAAGTAGACTGTTCTTCATCTTTAGGGTTTGGGAGAGTGTTAATATTTACTAGTTCTTCATCTTTTGGGTGTTGCTGCTTAGCAGCTGCCGTCCATGACGAGCGGAGGGCGACCTTTGTTTGCCCCTTCACGCTGGGGTTTGCTGTTGCATACTTTTTATTTATTTCAACCTTGTGCCAATCTATATGAATGTTTCTATCAGATGATGCTATGTTAGTGTATATAGTCTTGCTATGCATAGACATGTCATTATCACGTTTATTGTGTTTGTTCCTACCAATTTTGATTAACTAATGTCATGCATGCGTTGATAACCCTATGTTCCACTCTTGTTTCAGAGGAATGCCGCTGATCAGATACTGCGGGATCTACAGAATAACCCAGACATGTGGCTGCAGGTGGTTCACATTCTGCAGAATTCTCAGAACTTGAACACCAAGTTCTTTGCCCTCCAAGTAAGTTTCTGCACCTGCCTAGTTAGGTATCTTGGGGTAGTTTCCAACTCAAGGAAGATTGACATTGCTCTCATGACTAAGATTGTAGAAAGAAATGTTTTTCATCCCATATTATCTGCACTCTGCTAAAACCACTACATTGTATGTTTGTTTTTATTAGGAGAGGCTCTGTTAGTCATAACCATGTTTGATCGATCAGACTGTTGAACAGTATTGAGTGTTTTTATCATTGATGTATTGCCACATTAGAGAGACGAAATAATATGAGGAGAAATGCATGTTGGTTATTGGTCTTTGCAGGCACAGTGGGTAGGTTAGATTGAATATTTAGGCCCTGCTTGAAACACAGGATGCTAGCATGAATTTTCTGTAAAACCCTCCTTCCAGTAAAAGTGGATGTTTCCTTTCTCACAGAACTAGATGGAGACCTCACTTTCTAAGGGTCAGTTTGCCATTGCTGTGCTATGCTTATTTTATTAACCTGCTGTAGAAACATGGTCTGTAATGGCCTCTATTTAGAGCAGTAAAAGATGACATGTAGGTCTTCCCTCAACCTTGCACTGCACATCCACCTTAGTACACCAACAGAAAAAAAAAGGAGGAATTTTTTTTTTTTGCTATGACTCTGTTATCCCACTTTCATTTGGGTGGAAATTGTTTAGGGACTATATGTCCATATAACCCAGAGTTTATGTGCAACATCCATAAATAAAAGCTGGGTTTTCTGCATCAATAAACATTAAACTGTTTTTCCTGAGTTTTATTCAAAAGTAGTTTTCAACATGATGGTGGTGCTTGTTGCTTGCTCCATGTTCATTTTAAATTAGGAGATGCATACCTGGGGTGTGTCTGTGCATGCATGCTAGTGCTACATCTTCACCTGTAGTTATTAAGTTCATCCTGTGTCATTTCATGATTTTGCTACACATTTTAGGTACTTGAAAGTGTTATAAAGTATAGATGGAATGCATTGCCAACTGAACAACGTGATGGCATCAAGAATTACATATCTGATGTTATTGTCCAGGTAAGGACGGATACCTGTGACATCTTTTGTGTCATCTTGACCATGAAAACAAATCTCATTCATGCATGCTTTTTTTTTTTATGTGCTCTTTCGGCACTCTTATCAGCTCTCCAGTAATGAGGCTTCTTTTCGGCAAGAGAGGCTTTATGTTAATAAACTGAACATTATACTGGTGCAGGTAAGCTGTACTGTTCCATTTGCTGTTTAAGTTATAACCCTGCTTGTTATCATCTATTCATTCGTCTGGCAAGTCAATTGACGTGTATCCTTAATTGTTGCAATATAATAGGTTCTGAAGCATGAGTGGCCAGCCAGGTGGTCATCTTTCATTCCTGACCTTGTTGCAGCTGCAAAAAGTAGTGAAACCATATGCGAAAATTGCATGGCTATATTGAAGGCAAGTTGAGTTATCACCCGTATCTGTTTAACAACACAGAACCAACTATTGACTCGTCGATCTGCAGCTTTTAAGCGAAGAAATTTTTGATTTTTCAAGAGGTGAAATGACACAACAGAAGATTAAAGAACTGAAGTCTTCACTTAACAGGTTGGATTTTTGTTACTATCTTTATCCTTTTCATGTGCTTTATATCTCTTTATATTGGACCACACTCTGTGCCATATACTTTAACGCAACTACTTATATTTTAACTGACGTAACATAATTTTCCTTATTGTTCAACAGTGAATTTCGTCTCATTCATGAGCTATGTTTATATGTCCTATCTGCAACACAAAGACCTGAGCTCATCCGTGCTACACTGGCTACGCTTCATGCTTTCTTATCATGGATCCCTGTGGGCTTCATATTTGAGTCACCTTTGGTATGTAGCTTATTTCTAAACTCATCAGGAAGATCTTGCACGGAATATATCAAATCATTCCTTATTTTCTTCTTATGGCTGTTAGCTGGAGACATTGCTGAAGTTCTTTCCTATGGCTGCTTATCGGAACCTTACACTCCAGTGCCTTACAGAGGTAAATAGTTCACGTATTTCCTGCTATGTCTAATTTAGCAGTGTTGCGTAACTCTGTACGCTCTTAATGGAGTAAACAGAAATGGATTTTATATATTAGTTTGCTTACATGAATGACCCAGTAAACCAGCCCTATTGCATTGAAGAAACATGTTGCTTTGTTGGTTTAATACTCTATTGATCTCCTTTTTGTATATGTGGAGCTATTTTGCAGGTTGCTGCTCTTCAGTTTGGTGATTTTTATAATATGCAGTATGTGAAGATGTATACGATTTTCATGATGCAGCTGCAGGTAAAGAATGTACTTCAGAAGGAATCTGTTCTTTCCTTCTTTCAAAAGTATCCTCACCTTCCCCCCTCCCGTTAAATATTTACTTATGAAGTGTTCTTCCGTCAAATGTATAGGCTATTCTTCCTCCTGGAACAATTCCTGATGCCTATGCCAATGGTTCCAGTGAAGAACAGGTATTGCAATAATTAATTCAATAACAGTCAGCTGTAGGAGTCTGATTGATTTCTCATTTTTTTAATACCATTGAGGTAATATACAACGTATTTTCCTTGGTGCAGGCATTCATACAAAATCTAGCCCTTTTTTTCACTTCTTTCTTTAAGGTAAGATTTCTCACATTTTGGGTATGCCTAGCTATCTTAATTTCCTGGGTAAGCCGAATTATCTAGGATGAGATGATATTTTTTTTAACAAAAATACTTTTGAGATGATAAAATTCCTCACTTAAAATATACTCTCTCTGTTTCAAATTAGCAAATTACTTGTCATTTTAACTTTCTCCTAAGTCAGCATTTCTATCTTTGACCATCAATTTATAGAAAATTCATATAGTTTAACATAATAGGTTTTATGTTTTTGGATTCATCTTGAGAAATACTTTCATAATATGTGTTCCGCATATTGTTAGACTATATGAATTTCTCGAAATTGATGGTCAAAGATAGAAATGTTTGACTTAGGACAATGCTAAAACGACAAGGAATTTGAAAGGGAGGGAGTATGAAACTTTCTTTGAGATTCTGCAACTAATTAACCTACTCTTTTGATGCCATGCTCCCAGTTGTAGCAAAAAAAAAAACTGATATGTTCTTGTCGTGCGCCTTGTCAATTACAATGAAAAAGTTAACATAAATGCTAGTTATGTTATACAAAATCATGATTTTAATCTTGATATGGTTTGATCTCCTCTTTTGGTGATACATTTAGAATCACATGCGTATATTGGAGGTATCTCCAGAAAATAGAGCTGCATTACTTCTGGGCCTTGAGTACCTTATTGGAATTTCATATGTTGATGACACAGAGGTTTTTAAGGTAAGAACTTTACAGCTAGATTCAGTACATATATGAATGGTTCAAGCGAGGTGCATATCTTATAATTTTGGCCGATTTACAGGTGTGTTTGGATTACTGGAACGTCTTTGTGTTAGAGCTATTTGAAGCACACAATCAAATGGAGCCTGCAGCATCTGTAAACATGATGGGACTTCAGGTGTTTCTCTATGGAATAATTCAATGGCTTTGATATATCCACCTTTGTAATTCATGCACTTTTTGCAAACTTTCCCTTTTCACTTGCTTCTTGCTTCTGAAGTTCTACACTCTTCTACTGCATCGTTGACTGATTAGTCAAATGAACAATATGTAGGCTCAGATGCTCCCTGGAGTTGATGGCACTGTCACGGCTGTTCAGCAGAGGCGTCAACTTTACTCAGGTCCACTTTCAAAATTACGAATGTTGATGATTTGTCGGATGGCAAAGCCAGAGGAAGTACTGATTGTGGAAGATGAAAATGGAAATATTGTACGTGAAACAATGAAAGACAATGATGTTCTTGTCCAGTATAAGGTTAGTAGCAGAATGTATAGCTGTTTTCCATCCCTCTACCCACATTGTTTCACATACTCTGATACTGCATGCTTTATCACCTGTTTAATTGTCAAACTTATTGATGGCTCTTTTCTTTAATTAATTATTATGGCAGATTATGAGGGAAACACTGATCTACTTGTCTCATCTTGATCATGAGGATACAGAGCAACAAGTATGTCTTGTCTACAGATATTTCTTTCATTTTAATATGTTCATGCTATGTGATATCCATTAAATCTGTTCCATTTTCTGCGTTGAGATAGTGTAAGTTCTGACTGAAGCGTGAATACAAATCATAACAACACAGGAATTTAGTTTGAAAGTGCTTGTGATATTAGTACTTAGTAACCTAGTATATTGGTTAAAGCTCAGTTCTATGTAACTGAGGAAAGTGGTTAGTATGTTATGTGAGAAAACTCGTTGTGTGTAGCCTAACAGCCATTAAAAATGTCTATTTTTTCAATATAACTGCACAGTTTCTCCTGATTTAGTGCTTTTTATGGAGTTAAACTAGAAACCTATAAATTTTTTTGGAATCTCAGATGCTGAAGAAATTGAGTAAGCAATTAAATGGAGAAGACTGGAGTTGGAATAACCTCAATACTCTCTGCTGGGCAATTGGATCAATATCTGGTTCTATGGTGGAGGAACAGGTTCGAACAATCATACTCTGTTTCATTTTGTCTTTGCAAATGTCTGAGGAATAAGTACTTTAGCTTTGTGATAATTTTGACCATTGCATGCATTCTGAAATCCTTAATGGTTTCTTGGACCTGTTGCAGGAAAATAGATTCTTGGTAATGGTCATTCGTGATTTACTAAATCTGTGTGAAATCACAAAGGGGAAGGATAATAAAGCTGTGATTGCCAGTAACATCATGTAAGCATTTGTCTCAACTATCCCATGTTTATACTTACAAAGTTGTGGTTTGGCTGATTTCATGATTGCATTGTTAGGTATGTTGTTGGTCAGTACCCAAGATTTCTCAGGGCTCATTGGAAGTTTTTGAAAACGGTGGTTAACAAATTATTTGAGTTCATGCATGAGATGCATCCTGGAGTTCAGGTCAGTGTGCTCTCGCATGTAGCCTATCGTGTTGGTACAGAATCACTGTTTTATAGCCCTTGTAGTGTGGAACTTGTATTGGAACGGCTTGCTGCCATCTTTCCTTCCCTGAGCATGTAACTGAACAAGCTACTTATGTTTCTGTTGATTGACACACATTGTTTGCTGCTATCTCCAGTTTGTGCAAAGAATTTAATGCCTCAACACTTCTGTTAGTATTGTATATAATGTATGCCTTGCACTGCTGGTTGCAGGATATGGCGTGCGATACTTTTCTGAAAATTGTTCAGAAATGCAAGCGCAAATTTGTCACACAACAGGTAAATTCAATCACATTGCTTAATATCTTGAACTCTGTGGACGGCTATGCTGTTATTTTGTTTCAAGTACGTGTTATTTGACACATGTGCTCAATTCAATTTAAGCACATCCATCAGATTTATGCTAATATGCACCATTGACATGCCAACTTTCATGTTTCTTTGTTATCTAGGTGGGAGAGAACGAACCATTTGTTTCTGAACTGTTGTCTAGCCTTGCTACGACAATTGCTGATCTTGAGCCACACCAGATTCATACGTTTTATGAATCGGTATGTTTGAACCAAATGAGTAACACATTGCTCCAATCAAAATAGTTCATTATTAACAGCTTCAATCAAAATATTTATTTGTGCTATCTGTTTTTGCTGCTCAGGTTGGCCACATGATTCAAGCTGAATCTGATAACACTAAAAGAGATGAATACCTCAAAAGATTGATGAGCCTCCCTAATCAGGTTTCATTTTCTGCATTCTAGTATGCATTTCTGCCTTTTTTTTTGGAAAATGTAATTTTGACAAGGTTATCCTATCATTGAACAGAAATGGGCTGAGATAATTGGACAGGCAAGCCAAAGCATTGATATCCTAAAGAACCAAGATATTATTAGATCTGTTCTTAACATTCTGCAGGTAATTTCGTGTGATTAATGCTTAATACTTGCTGGTGTGAACTGCGATATTGTTGTTTTCTCTCATTTTTTTTGTTTTCCGCTCGATGTTCTTGATCTTATTTTTATAATTTTTAAAGGTTCTAAAGTTAGATCATCTGCCTAGTAGTGCTTGAACTGTCTAACCTGGTGTTATATGTGAACTGGTAGGGGCATTTATCATTGTATGTAGCCCAGTGTACCAATTTATAGAGCATGGTTTTTCTTGTGAGATTGTGCTTGGGAACTTCAAAATATTTAGGGTCAATTCACTATCACTGTAGAGATCATGCATTCTAGAAAACATATTCCGTGTTTGTGTATTACCTCCAGGTTAAATAGCCGGCGGCTGCATTTGCTTGCTTTCGGTTCCTCAGTGGCTATGTGCTTCACTGTATGTGTACAGCATGCTGTTCTTAGTGTTTTGTAAGGTGACAGCACACTGTTTGGTTTTGGTTTCCTTTACTGTTTACACAAAATTGCTCCTTGGTCTTAGATAATGTTATTTCTCCTGGGATAATAAATGTTGTTATATGTGCTTGCAGACAAACACAAGTGTTGCTAGCTCACTTGGACCACACTTTTTCCCGCAAATTTCCCTAATCTTCCTGGACATGCTGACAGTTTACAGGTATTTTTTTTATCACAACGCACCATGTTTTATAGCAGTATTATGTTAAATTTTTTGGATAATGGAATGAAATTATCTGTCCATCTCATCTGTTGATGCACAAAGTGAGTCAATTGTTACAAGTTTGGACACCAAGCTGGGTAAATAAAGTCAAAAGCTACAGGCTGAAGCTATTGATGAAACACCAAATCTCAATATGCACAAAGCTATTGCTAAATCTCAGTATTGTTTTACGTAACATCTTCCTAGGTTAGATCAAGGTCTCAATGAACCATTCTTTGGAATGTCCTGCCTTGTGCTCATTCTCGTCTGGCCATGTCAACTTGGGCTCTCTTGTATGACAAATGGTTACAGCTTTCTGGGGCCTACAGTACCTGCTTCTTATTTAGCCCTGAAAGCAAGCTCATTCATGCTAAAGTTGCTCCAATCCACTAGTTGGAATTGTATTTTTGTTCGTTGCGCCTGCCCATGTTTTTCTGATTACTTCTTGTGGTCAAGGTACATCTTGTTATGCCTTCAAAACTTTATGAGCTAATACTGTCTTCTTTTTGTTCTGTTGTGCATTGTTTTCACATCAGAATGTACAGTGAGCTTGTATCAAGCACCATTGCTGAAGGGGGACCTTATGCCTCAAGGACCTCCTTTGTAAAACTCCTTAGGTATGATTGGTGGTTTCTTTTTATCTCTCATTTTCTTGTTTTACTAAACTATGCTCTATATGCAACAGATCTGTTAAGAGGGAAACATTGAAATTGATTGAGACTTTTGTGGACAAAGCCGAAGATCTACCACACATCGGGAAACAGTTTGTTCCTCCTATGATGGACCCTGTTCTTGGTGACTATGCTAGAAATGTTCCTGATGCTAGGGAATCTGAAGTTCTGTCCCTATTTGCGACAATAATTAACAAGTATGCCTACAAACTGATAGTGTCAGTTTTTCTAGATGTAAATTAAAGTGTGATTTTATTATTTCAGTTTGTAGGAAATTTCTTCTAAGTAATTTTGGTTGTACTATCTTTGTTTCACTGCCTGTTCAGATCTTCCTTTCTAATAATCATCATTTTAATGGCTATTGCAGGTACAAAGGTGAAATGCTTGAAGATGTGCCTCGCATATTTGAGGCTGTTTTCCAATGCACTCTTGAGGTAGTAATAACTATATATTAAGCCTTTTTTTTCACTATGTCCTTAAGTTATATTTTTATATTGCATTAATTATTTGCTCTATCTTGTCAGATGATAACTAAAAACTTTGAAGATTACCCGGAGCATCGCCTCAAATTTTTCTCTTTGCTTCGTGCGATTGGCACCCATTGCTTCCAAGCATTAATTCAGCTTTCAAGTCAGGTTAGTTCCAACTATTGAGACACCATTCTTCCTTGTTGGTGATTCATTGCGTTGAAAAACATCAAATCTTCTGTTTCATCTGATTGGTTATTGGACTGTATCTGATCCAGCAATTGAAGCTTGTGATTGACTCAATCAATTGGGCATTTAGACATACAGAGAGAAACATCGCAGAGACTGGTCTGAGTCTGTTGCTGGAAATTTTGAAGAACTTTCAGGTAGAAAATACAATCCACAATTTGCTACCTTTGCATAGTATAGTAATCTGGAAGCTTATGTTTTTTCATGATTCACTTGCAGGCCTCAGGATTTCAAAATCAATTCTATAAAACCTATTTTTTGAATATTGAACAAGAGATCTTTGCAGTTCTGACAGACACCTTCCACAAGCCTGGTTTCAAGCTTCATGTTTTGGTGCTGCAGCACTTGTTTTGTGTGGTATGTCTGTGTTCATTTTTATCTATACTCTATTGTTTGTATGAATACACCTGATTATTAATTTTCCTAATTTGTAGGTTGATGGTCTGACAGAACCTCTCTGGGATGCATCCTCAGTACCATACCAATATACTGACAACGCTTTGTTTGTCCGAGATTACACAATAAAACTTTTAGGTTCATCATTTCCTAACATGACACCTACTGAGGTATGATCCTTCTTTTGCAGCTATCCTGTGCTCCTGTGGCCATCATAGACCTAACAACTTTCCCCGCACAGGTTACAAAGTTTGTCGATGGGCTTCTTAGTTCAAAACATGATCTTCCAAGCTTCAAAAACCATATAAGGGACTTCCTGGTGCAATCAAAGGAGTTCTCGGCTCAGGTAACTTGCCCCTATCCCTTGACATTGGCATGACCCTGATTTTTCACAATTTGAGGGAATTAGAGAAACCAATACTTCATTATACCAAAAATGATAAGGAAGAGCATATTGCTTATCGGAAACCGAAGTGCTAAATTACCAGAAACTGGATGTTTTCTGGTCACCTGGAACGATCTGGGTCTTCAGAAAATCAAAGATATGGAACCATGTGCCGAGTATGCCCTTAACGTTAGGGCCTTAGAATGCACAACCTGCTGATCAGAGCGGGATCTTCGTATTGCTGCGGATTGATTCTTACTTGTATCAAACCGGAAGGAGGGCCTCATCCCCCGAGGCCCTAAGCGTTGCCCATTTTTTATTTGTTTACAAGTTACCATTTTTGCTGATTCCCTTGGAACTCTTCTGATAGTTGCTTCACATTCATTTTCTTAGGATAATAAGGATCTGTATGCTGAAGAGGCTGCTGCACAAAGAGAAAGGGAGCGTCAACGGATGCTTGCTATTCCATGGCTCATTGCCCCAAGTGAATTGCAAGATGAGATGGTAGATTCATAATTCTGTGACTCTGCCTTGCTAATCCAGTTCTATTTCTTGCTTTGGCCTCCAAACCTCTGGAGCCCTCAACATCCCATTGCCCAAGTTCTCTTCCAGGGTGGTGAAAGAAGGTGCCTGCTGTAACTTTATTTTTGGTTACCTCCACTTCGTGCTGATTGCGAGATTTCTGCTAGTTAATAGGAAAGGCCAACTCAATTTTGTCGCAAGAGCTGTTTTGGACTGCCAATGGTTTGCAGTATGTGCGCTGTCAGGTTGATGTGATGACAGCAGCTCTTGTGCTCTCGTATTTCGCTAACATTGCTGCTTGTGCTGGGCCATCATATATAGTATGTTCACGGTACAACATTGTATCATGATTTTTAGTTTAGTTTACAGATCGGCCGCATTCTGTATTGGGGACATGATTCAGGGTAGAAACTTATATTCGTAGTGTACTATTTTGTGAAATATGTTTTTTACCTTTGACCCCAGATGTGTCATTCATGTTTAGTTTCTTTTTTATTCCTGTGATTTTTTCTGTACCAAGTCGGATTTGCCGCCCGTGTGTATTTATGAAGTAGGTATTCGTTCGAACATTCGTTGGAATGACCCAGGTACATGGAGTGAATCCTGTGGCATTACTTTTTTTTTTTTCTGTATTAACGCAAGTTTTGGACGAATTTACGATTTGCTTTATGTTTTTCATATTCAAGCCTGATTCGTCAGGAACATTTGGATCCTGCAAGTGCTAAGTTGTTGTAGGTGGTGGCTAATTTTGTGATGCTATTTCCTCCTCTCCTGAATAGTTAGTTTCACACTTTGTATTAATTGTGTGAAAACGTGTCATCAACTCATGTAATTGTGATGCCTGCCGTTTCTGTTGTATTTTTTACTATGTACTAGTGTGTTCCTCGAACGTGTTAAGAGAGAGGAGTATTAGTTTGTATGCTGTCATGTCACAAGAGTGAGTAAAATGACATGTCAGTAGAAACGCAGAAGCCGAAAGGTTATTTCTGGAGACGGCTTTGAGTAAAATTGGTAGAGTGGGTACTAGCTGTTTAGAGCAAGCTCAATAAGAGAGTCTAAAAGATGAACATGTTATCTATAGTAGGTATTAAAGTTAATAGATATAATACATAAATTTTTGTTTGCTGTAATATAAATATTTTATTATTTTTGGATCCACCATCTCCTCTCTCTTCCTCTTTTCTTCCTCCCCTTTCTTTCCAGCGGGATCTGGCGGGCGCGAGACGAGGGCGGTCTGTGGCGGTGCATAGCAGGCGAGGACATCGGCGTAGGGGCAAGCGTGGGCACGAGGGCTCAGGTGGGCTCGGGCGCAGGCGGCTGGCGTGGGCACAGGCCTACTTTGTCTCGGTGCGCGCGTGGGGGTCGGCGACAGATTAGTCGCCGGTTTCTCTCTCCTTATCAAAAAATTCAACGTGAAGTTCTTGCAGGCAACTAGTGTATCTGCTCTTCGACGGCTGGTGAACGAGTTGAATGACCCATGATGCTTTCCCCATGCTGCTGTGCTGGAGGATCAACTTTGGGAAATTAAGCACGACTGCGACAAAATTGAGAGATTAGCCGACAAGGAAAAAGACGGGCGCATGGGCCGCAAATCGACTTGGAAAGCTGCTTCCTCGTTATCAGCTGCTACTAGGTGGAAAGAAGAATCAAGGCAAGATCAAGCCACTCCGCAGATTCTCCAAATTAATTGCACCAACTGTATTAATTCCTACATGAGACTCACAGTTTAATTATTAGTATTGCTAATCTTACACTCATGCTTAATTTTCCAGCCATCAGTTAAAACTGTGGGCTTGGTTTAACTTTAATAGTACATCAATTATAAAACCGTTTAGGTTTAGGGATGAAAAATAGACGATCTTAAGAGTTGATGAACCAATACTAACATGTTCGAGTCATCAAAAGTGGTATTTTTCTGCCGATTAATTACTGAGGATGGATGCATGATTGCGGCAGAAATCTCAACTTGTTCCCATCCCACCTAGTAGGTAGTAGCTTGTACAGAAAATTTAGCAAATAAAATACTTCAATTTTAAGGTAATCAAAGCCCTTATGGTCATTCAGAAGAATTAAATTATCAATGCTATTTATGCCTGTAGCCAGTTGATCATCTAACTTGGACGTAGAAAGCAGCGGCCAAATAGTTAAGATTTCACTTGACGTGTCTAGTATAGTTTACTACTAGTCACGTTGCATCATCAATCAACGAGTATATATGCACACAGAATTGAATTGAATTTTGCCGATAAACGCCGGAGCTAGTGAAGATAATTAATTAGGTAGAAAGGGATAGCAGTGTAGTTTTAGTAGGATTATAGTATACATGTATGCCTAAATTCCAAAATTCAGCAGCAATTGACTTAACCTTCCTATATTATGATTACTCTTATCTGAATCCAAACATGTCGAGACGATTCTTATCCAACATTTACCTTCAGGCCTACTCCCTCTGTTCCAAAAATAAGCTAACTTCTAGCATTCCAGTGAGTATTCAAGGTGAAGGACAAGAGACCAAAATAATCTTATTAATAGAAAAGTAGTATTGATGGGTGAGTAGGTAAAATGTATTGAAGAAATAAAATTTCTTGATTTATGAACCGGGTGTATATAAGAAATTAGAATTTGGTTTATTTTAAGATAAAATTTAAACTTTAGAAATTAATTTATTTTAAGACAGAGAGAATATCTATATTCGTGTCCATCCACCAGTAGGCAGTAGCACGCACGCGTGTGTTAACTCAACTCTTTAAGGGATAGTTTAAAGGTGAGGGTAAAGAGAAGAGAAAGAAGATCACGTAAAACGAGGTAAAACATTAGCGTATGATTAATTAAGTATTAATTATTTTAAACTTAAAAACAGATTAATATGATTTTTAAAGCAACTTTTATGTAGAAAAATTTTATAAAAAAGATACCGTTTAGCAGTTTGGTAAGCGTGCTCACGGAAAAGATTATTTTTTTCCCTCTCCCGGTTGAATCGAACGGAGATTTTGGTCTAGAAAGAGAGGAGAGAGGAGAGGAGAGGAGAGGAGAGGTGAGGAGAGGAAAGGGCTTGGAGACTGAGAGAGAGACTATTCCACATGCATCGATGAGTTTGTCATCTTTAGTCTTGATCAGCATTGCAGATGGTCCACAGCTAGAATGCATAGCGTGGAGAGGAAACTCACACGGAAAACACCTACTTACCAGTACTACAAATCTACAATAAAAGAGAAAGGTTGTGAGCCACTTGCCAGCCAGTGTTGTTTGTTACTCGATCCACAATAACTTACGGATGACTAGTACTAGTACTACTCCCACCAGTTCAATATTTCTTGACGTTGAAGCACCGTACGCTGTGTGTGGCAATAGCTAACGTTTTGGTGTGTTAATGGTTGTTTTTAGACCTATACTTATTGCTGTTGTGTCCAATGAGATAAACGCTTTGTCTGCTACACCAGGAAATTAACGGTTGCGTGCATTGGCGCCATGCACAATACGCACGAGTGAAAAAAAAAACTATCACTCGCAGCCACTAGGAATCTAACCTGGGTCGTTGGGATCAAGGTTCGTCCTTAAAGCCAATTGAACATACCTCGTACGTTTTAAATTATTTATTATTTTAACAAATTTCATACTAATCAAGAGCTATAGTAAATTACATTACTATCTTTATTAAACACATCGTAATTATATTTATAAAATAGCCATTAACTCTAATTAGTTGAGATAAATCAATAAGAGCTCTGAGTGTATTAATGTTTAGCTGCATTGATGATGGATAGGGAGTGAAGTTCATATCTAAAAGTACTTTGAAATATAAGAATGATAAGTATTTTAAAAAAAATTTAAATCCTAAAACAACAAGTAATTTAAAAGAAAAGGAGTACACTTTTACTGATGTTGAATAACACTCTCTATAATATTTATTAAGGGTGAAACATGAAATAGGCACCCAATTAATCACTCTTTGATAAGCGAGATTATGTCTAAAATATCATAGGGAAGTAGTACAGTACAGTACAAACCTGCCGGCTACTTTTGGTCGCGCCTACTCCATCCTTTGGTTTGGTTGCTGGTTTTGGTTTTGGTTTCATTTCATGATTTGGTTTTGGTTGCCGATATGGAGTACTAGTATTTGCGCTTCTGTCTTTCTCCACGTGTGAGTGCAGAGAGGACACGGGAATTGATTGATTGATTGATTGGTATGCATGGACCACGAAG
This sequence comes from Oryza meyeriana var. granulata, assembly GCA_003991445.1. Lineage (NCBI taxonomy): Eukaryota > Viridiplantae > Streptophyta > Magnoliopsida > Poales > Poaceae > Oryza > Oryza meyeriana. The sequence goes on along the minus strand of RYFJ01001332.1, from coordinate 440,173 downwards.
AACGACGACTCTAGTTTTGCTGCAATCGTCATGCTGATGTTTGCCTCTTCTTCACTGTGTGTGCCAGCCTCTTCTCTTCTGCTTGTTGAAAACAAATTAGCACCGGCCCACTGGCCCTCCACTCCCTAATAGTACAGATCATGATGGAATCTTTGTCACATAAGGGAACAAGAACAAATGCGTTACCACTCTCAACTGATTCTCCGTACAACAGAGTCAGGCGGTACTACTTTGATAACAGAGAAAACTACTCGCTCCGTCTCAAAATAATTTCATTCTAGTTTCTAACTTTTATCTCAAAATAAGTTTATTTTTATTTTCTTACTTATCCTCGATCCACAAATCGAGATTGTTTTATCCCTACAATAATACTCCTTACGTACCAATCACTAATATCTTTTTTCTATTAATAAGAAACACTTTGGTTTTTTTTATTCATATTAATTTAAATACTACTTGCTAGAAATAAAGTTATTTTGGAACAAAGTCTTTTATGGAGAGTAAGGAGAGGAGTTAAATTAAAGGACTAAGTTTAATCTATCCCTCTCAACTATCGTAAAAATTTAATTTACCCTCTTTAAACGATAGTACCAGACATTCTCGCTCCCTTGACTCTTAAAACCAACCAATTTACCCCTGTTTGGGTACAAGCCAGTTTTGATCCAATCGGGCATCTAACATGGAAATAAAATTCAGTTTTAGTCCTTCATGGCAGTGTCGCCTGCTTGTCAGCCCCCGTTTTCTTGGTCGTTGTCTTGCCAAGGTAATTAGAATCGAGATATTAGGTTGTATCTTTTTTTTTCTGATAGTATTATAGGATTGGAATTCTATCGTAATATCTGGATACTATCAAATTTTAAAAGTACATATTTTTATATAGTATTTGCAATATGTTGTACAAATTAAAGCATATAATATTGATTTTGATAAATTTAATTGATATTTTGTAAATTTAAGTGAACTTATTCATATTATTTTCAATTCATCTTATTTTAAATAATATTTTTGTAGAATCGTAGGGATTTTAGGATTGAGATACTACGTTTCATCTGATAGCATCGTATGAAAAAATAGTAAATCGAGATAGTATGAAAATTAGAATACTAAATAGGCTAGGAGAGGGCACGACATTGAGGAGGAAGGGGATCAGGGCCTGTCCCAAGTTGCCAAAATGCCGCCGCCGCCTTGAGCGCCCTCCGATCTCCATACAGGAGCTTGAGAGAAAAGGGAGATGGGAGGAAGATCTATGACTGTCATGTGGAGCCAATTAAACTTTTTATTTTTTAATCGAACTGCTGATTGTATTGCTACGTGTGACCAAAACCACTATGTACAATGCTCAGTGGGTAAGTTGTCCGTTGTAAAAAAGTTCGAGGGTGAAAAATGTCCGGTATTAGGGTTCAGGACGATAAATCGAATTGACAATAGCCGAGGAGGGAAATCAAATTTAATTTTAAATTAAATGGATGGAGGCTGTGATTAGTTAATATGATGAACTAGGTAGAGAAATTAAACGAGAGATGATTGTGATTTATTAAAATAAAAAAATAGGTGAAAATATATTATATTTTAAGATAAATTTTTAATATATTTTAGAACAGATAGAGTATATAGCAACATTATACCTAATGAATAATTGTCACATCACATCTAAGTAAGTATTCTATGACATGCATGGACACACACAGGAGTACATCTGCAGGAGAACTGGAGAAGAAGTTGCATGTATAATGAATTGAGATCAGGTCAGCCTAGCTAGCTAGCCATAGACAGGAGCAGACATGTATCAACGATTCCTTCGCTCGATGTGTGGCTTCTTAGTTTTAACTAGTGTATCCGTCCACAAATATAGATGATTTTGGACGTTTTAGATTAGATAGTTTAAGGTTAGAGAAAAAAAGAATAATACCCCTCAATAAATAAGTAGCAATTAGGGAGATTTTTAAAGGATTGCATGTTACACGGCAAATGATATATGCAGTCTGGAACTGGTAGGTCCAGATATCTGATCGACTGAGACAATGTGTTAGAGCGAGTACAGTAAGATAATATAAGTAAGCTATAAAAATTGATGCATTAGATTTTGTGTTTAGATAGAGGAGAGAGAAAAAAAAGGAGCTATAAATTTATAGCTAGTTGTAGCACAGACTCTTAACAAGCTATGTGAGGATGAGGGATGGACCAAATATTAATGATGTTTATATCTATAACTAATTATTATAAGGATGTGGTATTAGATTTGTTAGAATATGTGTCGAATATACTACTTCTATTAGGGCATGTATAGTGGAGAGACAGGGGTCCGTCTATAAGATACTAAAATCTGGCATAGAGACAGCTAAAAGACATTTCATATAATGGAGTGTTTATTTTAGTATCTTTAAGCTGTTTAATGCTTTGTATGTGGCTAGGATCAATTATGAATAGTATTTTGTATGCCCTTGTGTTGCTATTTCATGAAAGTACTTATCAGGCATAAATTAGATTAACATGATAATAATATTTATTTATAATAATAAAGATACACTATATAGTATATATAATTGTATCATTGTTTTGCTAATTTTCTCTCTTTCCATAGCGTTGCCATATGTGACTGATTAGATCCTTCTTGAGTTGCTTATGTGTCGGCCGAGTTTTGATAGCGGAATTCCTCCGAAGAACCTCTGCGAAGCATGGATTCGGGTTGTCGCTTGTACGCACTTCTGATGGTAGCACTAACGTCGCACTCGCGCTCTCGTTCACATCCAAGGACACTCTAACCAATTCCTTCTCATCTTTCACTATCATATTGTGAAGGATAACACAAGCTTGCATTATGTTGATAACGTCCCCTTGCTTCCATAACCATGCAGGGCGACGAACAATATCAAAACGAGATTGCAAGACGTCAAACGCGCACTCAACATCTTTCCTAGCACCTTCTTGCATCAATGCAAATAATTTGTCTTCATCTGACTAAGGTGCCGTTACGGTCTTCACAAATACCGCCCACTCTGGATATATTCTGTCGGCAAGATAGTAGCCCATGTCATACTGTGTTCCGTTTACCACATAATGAACCGTAGGAGCTTCACCTTTTATTACTTGAACGAATAGTGGTGACTTGTTTAATACGTTGAGGTCGTTTTGAGACCCGGCTGTACCAAAGAAAGCATGCCATATACAAAGATCATGAGATGCCACTGCTTCGAGGATCATAGTGGGAATGCCTTTGTCACCACGTGTGAACATGCCTGCCCAATCTTTCGGGCAATTCTTCCAAGCCCAGTGCATACAATCGATCCTCATTTTCTTGTAAGATTTTTTCCATCTCTTCTGCTCTTGGAGGACGTAGATACTCATCACCAAAACATTCAATCACTCCTTCAGCAAATTTTCCCAAAATCTCTAGAGAAGTGCTTGCGGCTATCTTCAATACCTCATCAAGTTGATCAGCTGATGTGCCGTAAGCTAGCATCCTGATAGCTGCAGTACACTTTTGAAGGGGTGAATGACCATCCCTACCAGTTGCATCGACTCTTTGGGTAAAATATGGAGACCAATCCCTCAGAGTGTCCATGATGCGTAGAAACAGTGGCTTATTCATTCTAAATCTCCTCCGGAACATCTCGTCAGTGTAGATAGGATTTACGGAAAAATAATTAGCGATAAGATTATCATGAGCTGCTTCTCGATTCCTAGGTATGTACCTTCTTGGTCTGCTTGGACGACGGCGCTTGTAAGTTGACTCTTGTTTATCGAGATCAGTCCTTAGCTCCTCTCCAGTCTCGTTTATGAAATCTTGTAAGATTTCATCCTCCGCTAAAAAATCTTCTGTGGTGAACACTTCTGTCGCATCAATGAGAGCATCATCTTCTACTGCATCTTCCTCATCCAGCGCAGCATCTTCAACTGCAGCTTGCTCATCCGGCACGACTGGCTCCATAGGATGTGGAATAAAGTAATGGTTCTTCGGTGGAATGGGAGAACAGCACGTCCTTGGTTGCTTTTTATAATAGTACGAAATAGCACTTGTTCACATGCTCAGGCAAGTCAACAAGTTCACACAATCACGTACAAGTCAGTTCACATCATGCAATGGGTCAGTTCACATACTATTGTGTACATGTCAGTTCACATTATGCAATGGGTCAGTTCACATACTATTGTGTACAGGTCAGTTCACATTATGAAATTGTATGAGAATCCATAAGCTTTATGGCAAATTACATAACAGTATATTCAGACACTATTCTTTGAGGCAAATTAGATAAGAGAATATATTAAAAATGTTCTAGCCACTGTGTCAAAGAGTTCAGCGTAGCAGCAAGGTTGCCCAGCTCATCTTAGGTCACCTGAGAAATTATATACTCTCAGGGAAAAGCATCTTCCTGAGAGACTTCATTGCTGCAATTCGCTCAGCCTTTTCCTCAGTAGACATTGAACTTGAATCTTGTGAGATGAGATTATTATAAGCTTCCATCATCTTTGATTCTTTCTCAAGCTTCTTCCCCTCTACTTCAAGCCTTTTACCCTCTTTGGTCTCTTGGGCTGTAAGATGAGCAAGTTTTGTAGTCTCAAGCTTCTCCGACGATAACTTTTGTTGCAGTTCAAGTATCTTCATGCGGTTTGCATTGGCACTTTTCTAAATTTTACTAAATCTGTCAAGCTTGTCCACATCAATTGCGGATTCCTTTGAATTTCCATCATCTTCGGAGCTAGATCCTTTGGCCTTGCCTTTCGCAGCTAGAGCAGCCTTTTTAGCTGCCTTCTAGCCCAATGGTCGCTTAGGCATTTCTTCTACACCTTCATCGTTTTCCTCCCCTTCTCCTTCAAGGTGATACCCTTTCCGTTTACGTGCATTCTTCAGCTCTTCATTATATGTTTTTCACTTTGGCACATCTCGGCACATTTTCCATACCTCAATTAGGCCAAAGGTTCCTAACTTCAAGTTTTTGTTGTCTTCCACATAGAATCTGTGGGCTGCTTCAATCCACATTAAATCTGAATATCCGCTTATAAATACTCTTCGAGCCTTCAAATAAGCACATTCGAAGAGATCAACCCACTTGTTAATCTTGTGCCAGTGATCCTTGCATTGCTTCAGATTTCTTTTCCTATGTGCTGGGGTGTTCTTGTTGTATGCTTCAAGAACATCACCCCAGTATTGATTTCCACCCCTATCGGCACCATAGGTAGAGTCCGTTGAATTTTCTATCCAACAACTCATCAATCTACCATCCTCTTCCTCTGTCCAATTTCTCCGCTTCTCAGTCCTAAAATTTTCACAGTCACTGTCTCCAAGTTCAACTTGCTGCTCAGGTAAGATTTCTACTTCTGGCGTACCACTTCCTTCATTGTTATTAGAAACCGGTGTATTCACATCAATGCTATGATTAGGTGGACCAACCAAATGAAAATTTTGAGCCTCATTACCAAAGTAACTCATGAATCCACCGGATGGATGTGGGTTGTTGTTAATACAAATGAGTATTGTCAAATTTAACAGGACAAATCAGAACAGTATATAATAACCACACACCTAGCTAAAATCAGAAAGAGACAGTGACAGATGCATCTAATTAATCAATTTGCAAACAGATCATATAGTAACCACATACAGTTTTCAATGATAACAGATATCAAGCACAAATAATATTCATTGTTCATCCAATTTTGAATGATAACATATTACTGAAACATATCACAAACAAACAGTGGCGGACCATGGTATTTCAGGGCTCAGGTGTGTCCGTCACAGCAAACAGATCACTAATACATTTATCAGTACCAAAACAGTGAACAAACTATATTATAAACAGAGAAAATTTCATCGAAGATTATAGATAGCTGGACCACCCAATCTAAACTTGGCATTGTAATTAGCAATATTAACAAAAATTCTACAGCAAGTGATGGATAATAAACATGTTATTCACCAACTCAGGAAGCAAATTGAAAGAATATGTCATTACCTAGATGGATCCCAAGCTGATGCACGCCTGAATGAAGGAGAAATCGATTCACTGCTAGCCTCCCACCAAGGTGCATAAGGGGAAGGAGAGAAGGGAAACCTAGCCGATGATCCATCTGTACCAGGGAAGCAACCTCCGGCAGTTCCGCCACCTCCCCTGGAAAAGGCACCTCCGCCAGGTCCGTAGCTGCGCCCATCGATCGCCGCCGCGCCAGTCGTGGAAACGACTCTGCTGCCGCGCCCGACAGTCACTGCAACCCGGCCGCTGTGGCTCGCCGCCTGCCCCAAGCCGCTGCGCCCGCCATGGCTGTTGTCCGGCTCCACAAGGCCGCCGTGGCTGTTGTCCGGCTTGACCAAGCCGCCGCGCCCGCTGCCTGCCCCAAGCCGCCCGCCACCTGCCCCAACATGGCCGCCATGCCCGTCGCCCACCACAACCCGGCCGACGCCGGCCGCAACCCGCCCGCCCGTGTTGCTCCTACCCAACGGCAACATCTCTGGGACGACGGCCGTGGGGGAAGCTGGGCAGGCGCTGAAGACGGAACGATTGGGAAGCCGGGCGCGCGGGGGAGAAAATTGCAGCGCGCGCGGGAGCCATTTCCCGAGTAGCTGCGCGGGATCCCACTCGACGACGACTCGAAGAGACGGAGGTGGTACAACGCTCCTCTCGTTGTCGTCAGGGCCTCGGCTTCAGCATCGAGACGTAGCTCTCGGCGTCGCTTCACCAAGCGTCGAGGAAGCCGTTGCCCAAGCGAACAGGGGGTATTTTGAAAAAAGACACAACCTAGAGACGGCCTGTAGCGACGCGTTGTACATGCCCTTAGTTTACATTTAGATTTGGAGTTGTATTAAGTAGTAGGGTTAAGAGTTATCGTTAGACTTTGTAACCTAGTAACCCTTTAAATAGAGAGGGAAGCGCTACAATGTAACCATCGTGACGATAATATAGTGTAGGGGGCAGGGAGAGAATCGCGGCGAGGCCATGAAATCGTAACGGCTAGGTGTGTTATGTTGATTGGGGGGAGCGCTTATAATCAGATCCCTGGAGATTAGATTTTAGCTAAATCTCGTTAACAAATATCGTATGTTCCTGTGTCGTTATTTGGCATGTCGTGGTTGATCAATGACCGATAAGATTGAGAAGATTAGTTGTCGTTTCGCTATATTGGCTAACTTTTCTAACAAGATTAATTGTAGATAATGTATCAATTTTTATAGCTAGTAATTGACTATACTATTAACGTTGCTCTTAAAGAGTCTTAAAGAGTCAAAATGGGTTAAAAGAAGATCAATAATGCCCAGTAACGCTGTAGTACAGTAACGAAGATGCTAGCTAGGCGATGGAGGAATCAAATTAAGAATGGGCCTGTGAATTAATTAAGATACAGTACAATTAATTGATGATGGATACTTGGTACTAGTATATATGCTAGCGGTATGTACATGGAGTATATGGGGGAAGAATTGAATTAGCGATCGATATGTGATTAAGGCTGCGCTCGGCCATGTTCGGCTGATATTTTTAGCACATGTAAAACAAGATAAATTATTATTTATTAACGTTTGATTAATTAAATTTTAATTATTATAAATTTTAAAATAGATTTATTTAATTTTTGAAAGTAACCCTATATAAATTTTTTAAAAAAAATATCGTTTATCAGTTTAGAAAACATGCTCGTAAGAAATAAGAAGATTTTTATGCTTTTCTTTACTGTAGATTTGAATGCTGCCTAAGAAAGAAGGAGAAGAGACTGTAAGAAAGAAAAAGCAAGCAGGATGAATACTACTACTAATAGGCTCGCTAGCGTGCCATGTCGGGCTCGGGGGAGTAGATGATGCCGCCGGTGATGTGCGTCGATATCTCCCAGCTGAGCTTTAGGGAGGAGGCGTCGTGCGGCGGCGGCACGTAGTCTTCCAGCTTGCGGAGCAGCTCCGACGGGATGGGCGCCGCGATGATGATGCGGCGGGCCTCCGGCGTGACGAAGCCTTCGTCGACGGCCTTGTCGACGAAGGTGAGCAGGGAGTCGTAGTAGCCGTCGACGTTGAGGAGGCCGACGGGCTTGTGGTGGATGCGGAGCTGCGCCCAGGTTATGACCTCGAGGAGCTCCTCCAGCGTGCCGTAGCCGCCGGGCAGGGCGATGAAGGCGTCGGAGTGGCGGGCCATCTCGGCCTTGCGCTGGTGCATTCCCGCCACCGCCTTGAGCTCGCCGAGCGTCTCGCCGATGAGCTCGCGAGGCAGCACGGCCTTGGGGACGACGCCGAGGACGTGGCCGCCGCCGCCGTGGACGGCGCGGGAGACGAGGCCCATCAGACCCACGCTGCCGCCTCCATATACCAGGTCGATGCCGCGCTCCACCTACATCCATCCATCGTTATTCATCATATTCGTAACCATTATTAATCAATTAATCCATTGTTAATTACCAGATGGTGGCCGAGCTGGACGGCGGCGACGTGGTAAGACGCCTTCTTGCCGGGGCTGCTGCCGCAGAACACGCACACCCGCCGGAACCGCGACGGCATCTTCTTCTTCTTCTTGTTATTGTGCGCCGGCGACGCCTGCTTGCTCCCTGCAATCCTCCAGATTTCTCCGGCCTTTGCCCCTTACTACTAGTTTAGCACCAAGCAAGCTAGTACTACTATATAGCTTACCTAGGAGCAGTAACATTCAGTAGGCACTAGGATTACAAATATATATCCATATTCCGAGAGGCAGGGGCAGGCCACTAGCTAGAGTGATTCTACATATTCAGAGTGAGAGGACAAAGTATATATATGTGCATCTACATAACATATACCTGCCGTCGAATTTGTTTTTGAGATTCATGTTTACAACATGGATTTTAATATAGCCGAATATTGAATTCCCCTGCTCCTGCACAACACACATATTATCAAAAATGCATCCAAATAGTTCAACCTGTATGTGCATTTACATCTTGTGAGGGAGAGCCAAGGGGAAAGTCGCCGTTAGCTACATGCTCCCCTAGCTACTATATCTATTGCCTGTTGTTATGCATTGCTGATTTCTTATTGCTCTGCTCTTGCATCTCCTTCGGCCTGTATCTCATCCTCGTTAGGTTTCTGTTTGAGAGAGCTTCTTGCATCTACAGCTACTTCTAGAATCATTAGCTCTCGTAAATAATCCAAACACTCGTCCAAATTCTAAGACTCACTAGCTAGGTACGAAATCTAAAAAGTGTACTGCCATTCCGCCATGAAACACAAAAGAAAAATCTGTCTAAGCTTAATTAGATTTATATTAATTTAATTCTCCTCCTCAGCCTCAGCGGCTAATTAACCCCAAGTTTAATCCTTTACTTGTTCTTAATTGGTCCATCCAGTCCCAGTCAAGATGGTGACCTGACCTGCTTACTACTATGCAACTTATATATATAGGAGTATGTCCTTTTAATCCCGTCACCATCCATCCGACTGGTGTAGCTACAGACTTTTCTCCTGGCATACAAATACAAACATAATATCCTCCTCCAATATATCTGCGACTCTATATATATAGGACGTGGATACTCACTATACCATGGCACTATTTTCCGTAAAAAAAAATCTTTAGCTCTCCAAATAAGTCATATATGTGTAATAATACTAGTCCACAATTGTCTGTTTGATTTCACTATCAGGATGAAGCCAAGTTGAGCATAACAATTACGACAAAAAGGATTTATGAGATGGAAAAAGACATGATCGATCGAGCAGCAAACTGCAGCACGTAATTAATTAAGACAACATAAATGATATATATATATATATATATATATATATATATATATATATATATATATATATATATATATATATATATATATATATATAATTGTACTGTTTAATCTTTTTTAAACTATTTTCGAAAATGAACTGGTTTTAAAACCTTTTTCAAAAATGGACCGTCAGCTCAGCGCCGGCCCCGAAGGCGCTGAGCTCCAACATGTCGGCGTCATGGAGACTGGCGCTGAGGTCCTTACCCCCGTGACTGCCCCATCCACGTGGAGGGCTGACGTGTCAATGCTCAGTGCCAGTGGGCGCGGCGCTAAGCTAGTTTAACCCAGCGCCGTGCCGCGTCAGACCCACTCCTTCTCCTTCTTCTTTTCTTTCCTTCGGCCGGCTAGAGAACATGCGACTCTCTCTCTCCCTCACCCCCAAATCTCCACAAATCGAAGCTAAATTGAGCTGATTTCGTCCGGATTTTTGGTGGTTGCCCATCTCCAAGGTATCCTCTATACAATACCCCTACTTTCCCCATTGATATGCGATGTTAATTTGGTTTTTATGTGAACCCTAGGATTGAAGTTAGGTTTTTTTGTTAGATGAGAAACACTAGTTCGAGTGATGCTAGGGAGATGGAAATGTGGACGATGTTATTTCATTTTACGCTAGGTATGTAGTTGTATAGGTATATTTATAATGTGCGATTATGGTAATTATTGGAGTATGCACCCCTTATTCAATAGTAAATATTTGAAATATAATTCCGTTTTGACATTTTACAAGTGCGTGTGGTTGGCCGAGTGTAGCATAACTTGTGTTTATTTGGTTATAATGTAGGTTGATGCGTTGGGTATATCGAGTCGTCAACGATCTCCGATTAGTGTGCCTCCGTCGATGTGTTGGTGTGAAGATGATTGCAAATTTTCAATAAGTGAGAAGGATCATACATACCGGCAAAGGTATTGGATGTGTACTAATTACGTGTACTCCCCGGAGAAGCCCAAGCTGCAAGGGAAGAAAGGGAAGTCGAAGAAGCCGGTGGAGGTAATAGGAATTTTCTTGTACTATGAAATATTTTAACCTTTGTGCTAACAAATTTGTATATGTCAAGACACCAAAGCCTCCTCTGCCTCTGTGCGACTTTGTGCAGTGGATAGATACGGAGATCCATCTAGAGGACGCAGAGTATCTTCGCAAGTCGTAGGAATGGCACAGGGAGCACCTCGAATATCTTTGGGTGGCGGAAGCAGAGTGGGAGGCTAAGTACAAGACGAAGGAGGAGAAGGAAGCCCGTGAGGCAGACAGGAAGAGGAAGCGGCAGAGGGCACTACGTGCGAAGGAAGCTGGGTCGGAGGCGGCGAGGAAGGGGAAGTACCCGCGCTGCACACAGTAGTTGCATATCTAGTCGGATCTCTGATTAAAATACCCTAAGGCATGTAATAACGATAACTAGAAATATTTCATGTACCATTTGTACTCGTTGGATGGATAATTTCATTACGTTCTTAACCAAGTAACGTGCGATATTGGAGTTCGTCCTGTGTGTTCTGTTGAAATCTATTTATTTATCCCTGCCTTACGAATGCACTAATTGCAAAGAATCATAAGACTAGAGCTGAGGTTGAGGCTGTTGAACAAACAGCAGCCACATCGTCAGCGCCAAACTACATGGCGCTGAGGCTTACCATGTCCCCGCCAAAGCACCTAGCGTGGAGCTGGCAGTCAGGGCCTCGGCTAAGTCCGAGTGCTCCACGCCAAAGACTCTGGAGCGGAGCATGGACGTCTCAGCGCAAACTTTTCGCATTCGGCAGGAGAAGTTTTTTGCTCGGCTATCAGCCCAAAGCTCCGTGCTAATGATTGTGGTGCAAAGCTCACGCAGCTTAGCGCCAGGGACATTGGTGCTGAGGTCGGAGCTAGGCTAGTTTGGCTAAGACCTACAGCTCCGCGCCAATCACCACGGTGTGGACCTAGGCCGTGTCAGCGCAAACTTTTCATCCCCGGCTGGAGGATTGTTTTGATCGGCCTTCACCCACAGCTCCGCGCCAATGCCTTCGGTGTGAAGCTTGCGAAGCTTAGCGCCAATGTAATTGGCACTGAGGTGGGAGCATGGTGCCATCGGCTAAGACCTACAGCTCCGCGCCAATCACCGTGGCACGGACCTAGGCCGTGTCAGCGCAAACTTTTCACCCCCGGCAGGAGGATTTTTTTTGAACGCTGTTGGGTTCCCTACGTCCGAGATTTGGCACAGACGTCGAGCACCTTAGCGCACCAGGTTCCATGCGATGGTGCGCTGGGCTAGTCCCCTAGCTCTGTCCCAAAGGTCTTGGCGCAGAGCATGGGCACGTCAGCGCACCAGATTCCTGCCCACGGTGCGTTGGGCTAAGCCCCTAGCTCCGCGCCAGTCTGGCTGGTGCGGACCCTAGGCACCTCAGCGCAGCAGATTCTTGGTCATGGTGTGCTGGGCTATGCCCATAGCTCCGCGCCAAAGTACTTGGCGCGGAACGAGGGCATCTTAGTGCACCAGGTTCCAGGCCTTGGTGCGCTGGGCAAAGTCCCCCAGGTCCGCGCCAATCCCTCTGGCGCGGACTTTGGGCATCTCAGCGCACCAGTTTCCATGGCCTGGTGCGCTGAGTCTTCAGGATCTTCGAGATCTCAATGAAACTCTGCTGTTACAGTGCACATTGGTATAGCATTGAGAGTATGGGCAAGTATTTTGTTTGTTAAGCTTTTCTGCTGCTGTCCTATCTGACTCCTGACATGTAACAATTATTGTTCCCGTGCAAATATTGTTGAAAACTTGAAATGGTTATTGATGCTGTCCATGCAAGCAAAAATAATGCAATTGCCATGGTTGTATAACTCCATATAGTCGTGTGAAAATGACTGTGATAACCGTTTCATTCTCCTCAAATATGACATCACACTTGATTCAACCCTTTTTTTTTTACTACGGTAGGAACAAACAAATCAATAAATTTACATCAACTCCTTACATAAGTACTTATCAAATCAAATGCTACTCTGCATAATTACATCAACTGTGAGCAAATACAACAGTACTGATAGAGGGTAAATTCGATGGCTTAGCTTGCGATAGGAAACAACCAAGTGAAAATGGCCTAGGAACCAATTGGTTGGCAAGTTATATTACATAGTTGAAATTAACGGCACATATATTACATAGTTCAAACTAACGACATATTCTCTAGTACAAACCACCTACTAAACTACTAAAGTCTGAACAACCTAACTACTTCTTCTTCTGACGTCACTGGTCCGGGGTGTACTTGCTGGCTCTGCGGATTCCGGCCTGCGGCCTCAGTTGGCGACCAGGATCTGCCTGCGAGGGGAGTAGCGCATCCTGCAATTGGGAGGGTCCAATCTCGTCCTGGTCTTGTTCACCCTCCTTGTCCCCTTCGTCCTCCCCTTCGTCTTGACCTTCCTCTTCCTCTTCCTCTTCCTCTTCCTCTTCCTCCTCAGTAGACCTGCTTGATTGTGCCTGAGCTCGTTGTCTTGGACGAGATGACTCAGCCATCGAAGATCCCTGTACGATGGCCTGTGGCACGACCACATCCACAGCAGTGCAACCAAGCCATGCCACCAACATCCGACAACGGGTGCGAAGTATCTGCACAGTGAAAGACAAACATCGATTAGAAGCGTACTAACTATAATGTAAACTCACAGAAGTGAGACGTACCTGGAGAGCTGTGCGTAGTGTTGGGACCTCGCGTGCTGATCCTAGAGGAACGGCTAGCACCACGCCCGCATCGTTCACCGAACAGATGAGCTCCCTAGACTACAATTTAGTTGTACGGCTCAATTCAGTGGGCTAGACTTTTGTGAATTCGAGTTTGTCGTACGGTGCTTACCACTTTGTCGCGTACGAGACCGAACTCAACCATCGAACCCTGTCGAGTACGTGTGTCATACTCGTTGTCGATCTCCTCGTCGGATGCTTCGTCCCCAATGTCCTCCATGGTCCACACCGGCCGAAAGAACAACTGGTACGTGCGAGCGAGCCACTGCAAGTACTCGTCGAACGCTCTCCTGTTGTGCATTGTTCCCTCTGGTAGTTGGTTCTCCTCAAACTTTAGCCACCCCTCGATGTACTGCCAGTGATATGCCACCCAGTCGGTGGTCCTCTTGTTCTTCCGCCGGTCCACCCTATGCAAGAAGTCAATTAGCGCCGGACTATCTATTTAGACAATACATGAAGGTAAGGGTGCAAGCTTCCTTGTTGAGGTCAACGCTCATGGAGAACATGTCGGGGGGGCATCTCTGATGGCGGCCAAACTGACACATCACCCGGTAACACATCTGGAACTCGACTGCATAGAAGCAGATGAGGGGGCAATGCATCTGGTTCAGCTCAAACTCGATGTAACACATAGGGTTCACATCGAGTTCTTCGACCTCTTGCGACCTATACAGCTCCCACTCCACCTGAAACACAATCCTTAATTAAATAACAGACTAAACCACAGTTAGAGAAAAAGTACGCAGTTAAGTTGTTCGGACTCCACCTACGAATGATGAAGGCAATCCAGCTCGTTGATGTAGTGGTAGTACGCGGTGTTGTTGTGCCCTGGACAAGGCTGAGGGACTTCCTCCCACAGAAATGCCACGGTCGGTCGCCTCTCCTAGCCGTGGTACGGCCAGTCGGGATGACTCCGCCTTGAAGGGCGTCCGACCGGAAGACACATCCACATCCACATCCAAATCTGGTACACAACAGATGACGCAATTAAATAAACAATAAACCACAGAACAATCTTACAAGGGATATGGCCCTTACCTGTAGTAGGTACATGCAGCCGCTGAGGTTTAACCCATTGGCTGCCTTCAAGCAAGCATCGCATAGTTGCCTGTAAAGCCATGCGAGTGTTGCTAAGCCCCAGCTGAACTATCCTGCAGTATCCCAGTCTGCAAGCAGAGGAAGCCACATCCATAAGGCCGTGTCGTCGGCGGAGTTGAAAAAGTACCGACCCGAAGAGTTGAAGCACGTACGCCTTGCAGGGCGCGTCCACGGTCTCATCCTCATCCAGCAACTCATCCGGGTCACCAAATGTGATATGCAGCCACTGCAGTGGCACGCTGGAGGTATTGCTAATGCGCTAACCCGGCGGCGCCTCAGGAGGAGCTACACCAAGCATCTCCTCCACCATACCCCGCCACCCCGCCGACTTTGTGTCACCGGTGACTGGCTGCCCCCGAATAGGAAGCCCTAGGATCATAGCGACGTCCTCAAGGGTGACTATCATCTCCCCGCAAGGGAGGTGGAAGGTATGTGTCTCTGGCCTCCACCTGTCCACCAAGGCTGTGAGTGTCAAGACGTTGTAGACCGGAAGGCCCCGCCTGACCATCGTGACGAAGGTTAGCAGCCGAGCCCGGTGCAATCGATCTGAGTATCGGTTGTCGTACCTCATCGCACCCGCGTGGCTGTGAATGCGAAAGACCTTGAGAACCTGAAAAAAGGGACACAAGGCTAAGTTAGAAATATAACGAGACACTCTAGGCTGCTTGATTGCAAGTATAGGTGTCTGTTACATCACCTGGCCGTTCGCAATCCTGGGAGCCCGATGCCTCTTCTCGTAGTACTGATCAAGGTAAGGGTACTTCGCCATCCTGCAAGATGAGGCAACAATACATGTTAGTTAATACTTTTGGTACAATTAAAACATAAATGTAAATGCGAGTAAAAAAAATATGCAAAACATGTATTATATTTTCTCCTCTCCTCTATGCTCGCTATGATGTCCACCGCGCCTACGTTTGCATACTAGGTCGTTAGACTTATCTCGTCGAGGGCATCTAGTCTTCTTATGCCCTTTGATGGCATATGGAGCACCGGTTTTGAACGGCTGGTTCCCCATCCCCGTTGTTCGTTCCTTGACCCCTCCTATTTGAAGAGAAAGCCCTATCCATGTCATTCTTGAACCGGTTAGTTCTCCGTCTTCCACTCGCCGTCGTATGTTGGCCATTGAGATGGGTCTAGGTATAGCTCGAATTTAGGAGCGTAGGTGCTACGCAAGGCAATGTTTGAGAATTCATAACACAGGCGTGGGGGAACCTTCGCATCTAAACCTCGAAGTCGGCACACGATGATCATGTAAGAGCATGACATTTTGAAAAGAAGCGGACGCTGGCAAGTGCAGGTGTTGTCTCTCGCAACGACACAGTAATGTCGTCCTCCCCATTCAACTCCAGTGGCTGTGACACAGGTCGTCCTTTGACCCATCGTCCTAGATTTCTGCTTCACTATCCTTTCTTTTACTTTCTTCGGCCAACAGACACCTTTTAAGACCTGCTCCGAAGCATCCTTGTGCCTGTCAACGAACCAATCGTTCAGCTTGCTAAAAGTGTACGCCACAATAGCTATTACGGGTAGTTTATAGATACCGCGTAAGACATTATTGAAGCTTTCTGCGAAGTTGCTTGTCATGAAACCAAACCGACGTCCTTGCGGATCGAAAGCCCTAGACCATTCTCCTTGTCGGCCATTTGAGTTTGCAGCCACTGTTTTGGATGCTCAGCAAGAAGAGCCATCAAACCATTGATCTCTGAGAGAAAGACCAGCTTCTCGTTTATTTAAATTATACGTTCAAGCTCCTTCATCTGATCTTGCGTGGCACCAACGAAATAAAAATTAGCACAGAAATGCCGTATGCACCATCTGTGATGAACTGGTCGATGCTCAGGTATGGTATTATTGATCGAGTTCAAAATTCCAGGATGTCTGTCAGAAATTACACAAACATCTCTATTAGGACCAATAAGACGCAACCTTAGTGTATGGATGAACCACTCCCAATTTGAGGTATTCTCCTTATCCACAAGAGAAAATGCCAAGGGGACTAGTTGGTAAGCAGCATCGATGCTGATCGCTGTTAGCAATGTGCCCTTAAATTTCCCTGTCAAGAAGGTCCTGACTATTGCTAACACAGGGCGGAGATGCTTGACCGCCTTGACGCACTGCCCATACATTCAAATGGCACGGCCAAACACGCACCTCTCCACCCCGTTGAGAATTCTTGACTTCTCCTCATGTGGCTCAACACTATGGTACATGGAGGGATTCTTCGCCTTAATTGCATTGAACAGAGTAGTCAAACGGAAGTACGTCTCGTCCCACTCTCCAAAAATGACTCTCATGGCCAGCTGTTTAGCCCGCCAAGCTTTTCCATACGACGGTCGGTACTTGAAGATAAACTTCACCTCTACAACAGCGCCGATAGAGATTGTAGGTTCAGCTCGAAAGAAAGCTTGCAACTTGTTGCCAATGAAGCGAGAAGTGAGCTGTAAATGACTCCCCGATGCCTCCATGCTACAGTAGCTGTGCTTATCACCCATCCCGGATATTCTCCACCTCTCACCTATGGTCCTGCGTGCATGGACCTCTTATTTGCACGATGCGTCAAGACAAGCCACCGTGTACCTAACCGTGACGTTAGAGTACTTCACACGGAACGGACAGTGCACACAGATCGAGTACTGCTATAGCCAAATCTTTAACTCATCAAGAGATCAGAACTCTATCCCCTTCCTTGGCTCCTCTCCCATTGCATCTATACCACCATCGTACTCAGGGTCACCATCGGTGATTGCAAGGTTCGCGTTGGTTAGATCCTCAAATTGTACTATGTCTGGATTATGACCAATTATTTCCTCAAAGGTTTTTCTCTCTTCCTCGGACATCTTAGCTATCGGCCGGTCGTCATCTGAGTTAGAGGCATAATCATCGTCATATAGGGATTCGTCCTCGCCTTCTTCTTCATCAAGCAAACTAGGGTTCAACCCGTGGTTCTCCATAGTCTTCTCGTACTCACTGCGTGTATAAACACTCTCTCGTAGCAAGTGACGTACACCCCTAAGTACTTGACTGTCTATCATAGGTTCTCGCTCTTCTTCTAAATCATCCTCGTCCAGTTGATTGTGTGCAACCACATCCTCAGTAGGCGTCTCGATGGGTGATGTACCACGACCGTGGTGTTGACTATCGGGGACCTTTCTTTCACTTGCCATCTGTCTAACCAAGTCAATCTTCACATCGCTTTTATCATCCAACACAACGTTGACCGGATGAGAGATAGGGGAAACTACACGCAGGGATAGATTTAGGTCCAAGTAATTCTCCTTGATTATCGCCCCTTGCACCTTAAGGCAAACACTTCGAGGGACTTAAATTGTGACCCCATCACAATGTCAACGTATACTTTCCATTCCACCTCCCCATTCAAGTCGAGCATATGCTTATGTGATATTGGTCCACCTCCGACATCGTATCTACCTTGCAGAGCAACCAACTCATTTGACCACCCCAACACATTATTTATACGGGCTGTAAGCTCCTAGAAAGTAGGCTTGGCAGGAAAAACTATAGACCTAATGGTCATACCCTCGAAATGACTTCCACCATTACTTAGCTCATTCACTATGCCACTGTAATATATACGGACCAATCTGTCTATCTACACAACATGAGATAAATTTTTAAATAAATATCAAAGGCCTAACAAAAAATATGACTATTGATGACATCACAATATTATAAGTACATAATGCAAATAAAATAAAATCCTAATCGATGAAATACATTCAAATACCATTTAAACTACCATATATGCAACACATACATCACCAAATACTAGTACACTCCAAACACATACATGACATATTCATACAACACATACATTACAACTCCATGGTATACTCCAAATATTATACATGAATCCAGAAGTTGATATATCATCAACCGCATTTTCATCCCAAGCATTTCTCCAACTAAAAAACACAAACTACATTGACAACTAGGGTTCACCCAAATACCACAAATGCATCATAAATCCATAAGGAGAATGCGGGAAAGTGAGGAGGATACCTTAAAGATCGATGTCCACCTGAAATCCAAACGAAATTTTAGCTATTTGGAGTGAATTTGTGGAGATTTGGGGGTGGGGGAGAGAGAGACAGAAGCCGGCGGCGCTGAGCTCTTCGGAGAGAAAAGAGGAAGGGGACAGGCTAGGAGGTGTGGGCTTGGTGCGGCGCGGTGCTGGGCTAAGCTAGCTCAGCGCCACGCCTGCTGGCGCTGAGCATTGACACGTCAGCCCTCCGTGTGGACAGGGTAGCCATGGGGGCAAGGACCTCAGTGTCGGTCCCTGTGGCGTGGACATGTTGGAGCTCAGCGCCTTCAGGGCTGGTGCTGAGCAGGCGGTCTATTTTTTAAAAAAGGTTTTGAAACCGGTTCATTTTCGAAAATAGTTTTAAAAAATAGTTAAACAGTGCAATTTTCGGTATCTTTTTGCGAAGAAACATAAAGGATATACAGATGCACGCACGCAATATACATGCGAATAGTGTTAACCACGAAAAATTGATGTTAGCCACGAAAACTTAAAATTTAGTCTCACATCGATCATGCATGTCATAACAGGATTACTTTTTGGATTGTGGCTTATGGCTTGTGTCTTGGTTTTCGTTAGCATATTTTCCGAAATGTAAAACGGTGTGTTTTTCTACAAAAAATTTCTATACGAAACTATCTCTAAAAAATCAAATAGATCAAATAGATCTATTTTTTAAGTTTCTAATAGCTAATACTCCCTTCGTCTTAAAATAATAAAACTTTAGTACTGCATGTGACACATTCTATTGCTACGGCTATCTAGGTTAGCAGTCCTAGGATCTGTCACATCCAGTACTAAGTTTTATTATTTTAAGACGAAAATAATACTTAATTAATCATACGCTAATAATATTTCTTATTTTGCATGTGACTTATAAGCCCACCTAAAAACCAATTCAAACACCCTAGATTCAGCCGCCACCGGCTGACCTGCACTGCCGATTGAGCTAGAATTAATCAGAGGCTAATTATATTATCCGAGCCCAAAACTTAGAAAATGTACTTATGTTGATTGAAATGTGTCCAATTAATACAAAAAATTAAACTTATTAGAGGGAATGAGGACGACAAGTGGCGGCCACCAATAGCTGTAGTCCATTGTTACATACGTAAGCTGACTGACCCCACACTCAGTTGACTTGACTAAACGCGGTTTCGCTCCCACTAATTAATCAAATAAACCATCCATGGCGCGATCATCTTAATCGGATGCATACTCTGTTTCATGTCGACATATATATTATTCGATCTGCGTTAACCTTCAATTTGTGTGAATCGGATCATTGTTTAATTAGTGGCCATATGACCAAAAGCATGCATATCTATATGTATATAAAGCTTTTTTTTTTTTATAAGTATATGTATATAAAGCTTAGCTAGGACAAACATACATATAGTTAATTTCCCCGACGCAAGGAAGCTACCACGTACTTGCGTTAATTCTGTCTATCTGATCTGCAATTAACATGGTCCAACAGCATAAGAAATTAAATACAGGAACGACTAGCTTGTTTGGTACTAATTCAATTTCCCTTAATTAGTTTTCTGGCCATTTTCCTTTGTTTTGTCTTTGCTAATCCAGAATAAACATCTTGGCCAAATAGCTAGCTAGTCTCGTCAAAGATTCTCTAGCTAGGTAGCTTGTCCATAATTAGTTGATGATCATAATTAGTAGTAGTTGGGAATTTGTTAGCTTCAGTTATGGCCTACGAAATCCAACAATCCAGCTAGTAGGTTCTAGTTGACTTAATAATGTGGGAAAAATATTCGAATACTCAGGAGATCTATATATCATTTCATTAAGCAAGAAATAAAGAGGCGAGAGGCGTAGGATTTAGCTAAACCTCAACACCCATCCATCAAGGTCTTACAAAACGCAAAAAGACAGCCTCACACGCACACACACAACACACACCCAAACATCAAACACGCACTCTGACCTCCTATGCTACATGAGCTACTGCTTTGGCAAACAGCTCTTGGAGCTTTGAAGCTCCTGCCAAGCATCAGAGTGCCCTCATTAGCTATGGCTTCGATCAC
This sequence comes from Oryza meyeriana var. granulata, assembly GCA_003991445.1. Classification (NCBI taxonomy): domain Eukaryota; kingdom Viridiplantae; phylum Streptophyta; class Magnoliopsida; order Poales; family Poaceae; genus Oryza; species Oryza meyeriana. The sequence goes on along the minus strand of RYFJ01001332.1, from coordinate 419,546 downwards.
CACAGACACGCTAGGGGTAGCTCTATTGAAAACATAATCATTTCTATGATTCTAAATCTCCTAGGCGACTAAGACAACTAGCGAATTGAGCCCCTTCTTCTCATTGTTCTGTAAGCCTTTCACTGCCCTTAACCACCAACTCGTGAACTTACGTGTATCCTGGTTCGGAAGTGTGGAGGAGAAGCCAAGCCTTTGCAGGACCAAGGACCAAACTTGTTGACTGAACACACAGGAAACCAATATGTGTTGTATCGACTCATCGGCCTGATCACAAAGCGGGCAAGCGTCTGGGTAAGAGAAGCCTCGCTTAGTAAGTCGACCAGTCGTCCAACATCGGTTGTAGATGGCCAATCACACAAAAAAAAAACTTACATTTTAGAGGAGCCCAACTCTTCCAAATTCTTTTCCAAAGAGCAAACCGAACATTCCCAACAAAGAAGGCCCTATAGGTAGACTTGGAAGTGTAGACCCCTAGGTCCGTGGGCTTCCAAACGTGCTGATCCGGGACGTCTTCTTGCAGCCCTTACCATCAACCAAGTCCCATATCTAGGGATACTCATTAATCACTTAGACAGTCAAAGGCCCTTTGATGTCCGTGATCCATTTCCCGTTATTGAGAGCTTGAGCTACTGTACAACGTTTAACCACCCTCTTAGTGGCCAACATACACAAATTAGGGGCCATTTCTAAGATATTCTTTCCTTGCAACCACCTGTCAGTCCAAAACAGAGTAGACTGTCCATTCCCAACTTGTGATTCAACAGCCACACTGAAAAGATTATGAGACATGCGAGGAACCTAGACCGGTAGGCCTTGCCATGCACGGTTGCTATCTATCTTCTGGATCCATAACCAATGGATACGGAGTGCCCAACTCATATTCCAAATTAAGAATACTGAGACCACCATATTCAAGGGGGCTGCAAACTCTATCCCAAGCCACCAAGCAATTGCCGTCATTGGCCTTCTCCTGTCCTGACCAAAGAAAACCCCTCCTTCTTTTATCAATGGCTTTTATAACCCACTTCGGAAGGTCCATTGCAATCATAAGGTAGATAGAGATGGCGGAAAGGACTGCCTGTACCGAGATGAGTCGACCGGCCCTATTCATGAGGGAGGCCTTCCACATTGGGAGGTCATCTGCTACCTTATCAACAAGAGATTGCAACTCGGCTTTAGATGGCTTCTTAAAGTTCAGTGACAAGCCCAAATATGAACAAGGGGAATCCTTCACCTCACATGGCAGCACGTTAGAGATCGCTTCCAACTCCTCCTCATTGCACCTAATGGAAGTTACCGAGCTTTTCTACATGTTAGTCACAAGTCCTGAAGCATGACCAAAAATATCAAGAACATGTGTGATAACTGAGAGATCATCAGCTGTTGGCCTAGAGAACAAGATCATATCATCAGCATAAAAGGAGCACCGCTGCTGCGTTTGCAGAATAGCAAGAGGTTGCATCCATCCTTCTTGGGCCGCCCAATCAACCAGAGAGTTGAGAACATCCATGACTAGAATAAAAGGCATTGGGGATAATGGATCATCTTGCCGGAGGCCACGACGGTGTAAGATCACCTCCCTAGGTTCCCCATTGATAAGAACCCGAGTAGAAGAGGTAGAGAGCAGTAAACACAGGAGGTTGCACCAAAAATGACCAAAACCCAACTGTTGTAGAACCTCCAAAAGAAAAGGCCAAGAAACTAAGTCAAAAGCCTTAGATATATCCAACTTCAACAGAACATTTGGTTCTTTCTTTGCATGCAAACACTTGGCCATTTGTTGCACAAGGAAGAAATTATCGTGAATACTTCTCCCTTTGATAAAAGCACTTTAATTGATAGAAACCATACTAGGTAGTAGCGGAGCAAGACGATTTGCCAAGATTTTTGTAACCAACTTCGCAAAACTATGGATGAGGCTTGTGGGGCGAAAGTCTTTAACTCTACAAGCATCCACCTTTTTGGGCAAGAGAGGTATAAAGGCTGAGTTCAACAATTTGAATTTCGACACATGTCCCTGCTGAATTGCCGCAAGAGCCAAAAGAATGTTGCTCTTGATTATGTCCCAACAAGCCTTATAAAAACGACCGGTGAAACCATCTGGGCCTAGGGCTTCATCAGAAGGCAAAGCCTTGACTGTAGCCCACACCTCCTCCTCAATGAAGTGCTCCTCAAGAGCCACTAGATCAAACTGCCGATTATGAAATGCCGGGAGGTCCAAAGAAAATTCCCTGTCATGTGCCAAGCCAAGCAAATTCTCATAGTAAGCAAGGACTGCTTCATGCTTTTCCTCCTGACTAGTGATAACCTGATCATCCACCATCAGTTTAGCAATAAAATTCTTCCTCTTACGAAAACGGGAGTGATGATGAAAAAAGGAAGTATCAGCATCACCCACCCTGAGGTATGTGATCTGAGATCATGACTGCGCAATGGTGCGTGCAAGAGAAGCCAAACCAAGACAATGGAGCTTCAATTTCTTACTTAACCAGTCCTCTGTGTCAGAGAGAGGCCTACAGTCCCTTGCAATTTCAATACGGTGGAGAACTTCCTTAGCCATAGCCACCTGGATCTTAACATTCCCCACTTTTTTTGGCTCCAACTTTGCAGCCCTTTGCTCAACCGCTGCAACTTTAGATAAAGACATTCCACTGGGCAAGAGGCCTGCAAGGGGGCTTCCCAACTCTGCTGCACGGTGTCATGGAAACCCTGCACCTTGGGCCAAAAGCTCTCAAAATGGAATCTTCTCTTACCTCGGATATTAGTGTGAAGGCCCAACACCAAGGGCCAATGGTCGGAGACCACCGAAGCGGAGCTCTGCAAAAGGGAATCAGAAAAAATACCCTCACAGTCTGAATAGTAGAATGCTCTGTCAAGCCTTACCAACGTAGGCGAGTCGCACTCATTCGACCAAGTATATTTGCGGCCATGCAAAGGAATCTCCTTAAGATTAACATCATCCAAAAATCTCCTGAAGCGACCCATCATGGCCCTGTTTAGATTACAATTATTCTTGTCTGCAGCTTGGTAGATGAGATTGAAATCCGCAGCCACCAACCAAGGGCCGGCACACACAGCTTGGATATCACGTAATTCCTGAAGAAAGAGAATTTTGTGTGTGTGTGTATATATATATATATATATATATATATATATATATATATATATATATATATATATATATATCTCCAGTAAAGCTTGCTGGTTCGTTGAAACTAAAAGAAGATAATAAATGCAAAACGTACTACATACGGTTTTTCAAAATTTTATTTGCAAGGTTGCAGCACAAACTACAGGTGAGGGGAGGAAAAGGAAGGCCCATATATAGAATATGCAGAAGACAACACAGGAAACGGGCTGCATTGCACAGCCCAAAAATTATCAAGACAAAGGAGAAAGGAAGAGCTACAGATGCAAGGAATCCCCCAATTCCCCCAAATCAATCGTGGAATCGTGGAAGGAAGAGAGAGAGAGAGAGGGGTAGTAGACTAGTAGTAGATGGATTCCGGCGACGGCAAAGAGGAGGAGGAGAAGGAGAAGGAGAAGGAGAAGCTGTGCCGGCGGTGCAAGGCGTCGTACGCGCCGTCGACCAACACGCGGCTCTCCTGCAGGTTCCACCCCTCCTTCTTCATCTGCCGCCGCCACGACGACCAGAAGCGGTACTACGAGCTTCGCGACGGCGATCCCCCTTACGCCGCCAAGTTCTACGACTGCTGCGGCGCCGAGGACCCCGACGCCGCCGGCTGCACCACCGACTTCCACGTCTCCTACGACGACGACGTCTAGTACGTATACCACCACCTACTACTAGTATTAGTATTCTGTATTTCTGTTTCTTCCTGTACTAGTACAATACACTCACTAATAACGCCGAGAAGCAAATAAACCAGACACACTTTTTGGAGGATTAATTAATTGTCAGTCGACTTTTTAATTCCTCATACAAGTAGGAGTACAAGAGAGGGCATTAATGAATGGCGTCCCCAAATTAAGTTGAGGCTCTGTTAGTACGTACTCCAGATAGACTTCACTAGCTAAGCAAGAGCAGAGGTATAATTTGTCTCTCCCCTTTTACCTTCTCCACAAACAAGACAAGGTGGTTATATAATAGTATGCCCCCTAACCCTAGGGACGGGATCAAATGAGGTGTCGATGATGATGCATTATGAACTCATGAAGCACATGTATGCCATTTGATACTAGCTAGTGGACTGGTCCTAGTCCGCATGCTCATGGGGCATGGGCATGGCCACCATGGTCCATGCTCTCTTTGTCAAAACAAGAGAGATCCGTAGTGGGGATGATCTTGACGTTGATCATTGGCAAAAAGAACAAAAAGGCCGTAAAAAGCTTGCACGCCAACATTATGGACACAACTACAGCTCTAGCGTCCGATTTTTCTCCAAAAATCAAGATACTCCTCTCCGGTGGCCTGATCTAAGGTTTCTCCTTCCCAACCAACCACCCAACGGCGACGACGAGTCGGCCTTCTTCCTCCCCCGCTTGAGCAGACAGACAGAGGCTGCGCCCGCCTCCAGTTCCACGCAAGCCTCCACCGAAACCAGTGGATGAAACCAGGATGACATGGCACAAAACTATCTTCAAATGGAGGGAAGAACGTAAGTTGTCCAGTTTTAATAGTTGCGAGATGTAGTTTGTCCGATTTTAAAGTGAGAGAATGAAATCTAGACCAAGACAATAGTTAAAAAGACTTATCCTAAAAGAAAAGGGCAATATAATCCTTGCAGGCCAACATTATGCATGATTACTCGATGGTAAATAGGTAGTGGGTGGCTGGGCCGCATCGATCCCTTTGTATTTTCACAACTCTTTTCTTCTCTTTCCCTTTCTCAAATGAATAAGCAATAGCAGCCTGAAATTGAGGACTTGAAGGCCCTTCGAAAAAAGAAATTGAGGACACTGGCCACCGGCCTGAATCAATGAATCTACTCCTATCTAGGCGAGGTCGCACAATGGAATCGTCACGAGTAGTAGTATGATTGGATGAGCACGTGATTTGGTCCCCCACACCCTGACCCTCAACAGTTAAATGCTTGAATTGGAGTAGTAATTAAGAGCGGAATGAATGACAAAGCTGATTTGCTGTACTAATAAACAAGGAGAGAACATCTCTGAACCCGAGTCACCGTGTCAGACAAACCAACAGCCTATTGCTTGGCGCCTTGGAGTAAAAAATTGCAATGTCCAGATTCATTGGTTTATTCATCGTCCTAAAACATGCGTGCATGTTGGCCAATCAAGCAGCAGATTCAGGCTACCGGCTCATTTATTCTCGGATTGAAACAGGGAGATGGTTGCATACATTACACATTACAGTCTGCGTGCTTAGCTGCAATTGGAGCTAAGTAGACAGACTGCATATACTCCATGTAGTGTAGTACTAGAAAGAAACAAGTAAGTAGTACTAGAAATCCATCCAGGGCTAGCTCTTACAACCAAAGTAGTAGCAATTCTTGTTGAAAAAAAAATGACTAGTAATATTTTGATCCAGAATCTAGGAAGTATGAGGTGGCAGCAGATCATACGGTAGCATAGAGGAGGGAATTACTCCAAATGAATAGTAATAATAAGAGCAGGCATTTGATTAATTAATTATAATTAATAGAGCGTGGATAGGTAGGCCTTGGCGAGCATTTTGCCGAGGGTGACCTGCGCCGGTGTGGTGAGGTGCGTGTAGTCGTCGGCGATGGGGAGGCCCTTGGCGTCCACGTACTTGAGCCATGGAAGCCTCACCGCCTTCTGCGCCTCCCTGACGGGCTGGATGAACTTGCCCTGCCCCGTCGCGATCCCGACCTGGATCACCAGCAGCTCCGGCGCGGCCAGGTCTCGCCGGACGTCGTGCACCATGGCCTCCATCCGCCCGGCGTACGCCTCCGCGTCCTCCAGCCGAATGGTGTCCGCCTCCCCCTGGTACCACAGCAGCGCGCCCATCCTGCCGCCGGTGGCCATGGCGGCCCTGCCGCGCGTCACCATCCGGTCGTACAGCTCCGTGCCCCGCGACCAGTTGGCGATGGGCGTGCCGCCCTGCGCGCAGGGGACGAGGCCGACGACGGTGGAGGGCGGGATGGCGCGGGAGGCGCGGACGGCGTGGGCGAAGGGCATGCCGGGGCCCACTCCGAGGACGTTGTGGACGTCGATGCCGGCGTGCAGCGGCTCCCGCGCCTCCTCCCAGCGGAGGTCCGGGGAGAGGCGGAGGATGCGCGGGGAGGGCGCGCACTCGGGCGGCACCACGCCGTCCCAGCTGCCGCTGGTGGCGCCGCCGCGGCCGCCCATGTTGGACTGCCCGGCCAGAAGGAATATGAGCGTCGGGGTGGACGTGGCCGTGGCCGTGGCGACGAGCAGCAGCAGCAGCGCTACTACCTGCGGCTGTGGCGCCATGCCTCCTCTGCTCTGCCGAATTTACTGCTGCCGGTGGATCTGCTACTAGTATATAGGAGTAGAGTAGTAGTAACGCATTAACAACGGTAGGAGGTGGATTGCCGGAATAAATACACTAGACGGTACTAGTAGTACGCATTCCACTACAATTTCCATTCCAAGTGTTATCCTCTGTCATGCGCGACCACTTTTTGGAGTTGCAGCTCACACCAATATCCTCTGTTAACCTTACAAACCTTTAATTACTACTCCAGTACGCATTATTAACCTCACACGCCAATATTTTCTTCTCCTCACATCACATGGGATCCTGTCGGGATAGGATTGGGCTATGTCGACGACAAGTTGGTTTGGCTGGCCGTTGAAGATGCCACCGTCACCACTCTGCTCATGCTTTTGCACATATATGGCCGGTATCCTGCACCACAATTTTATAAAACTAGTGTCGGAATAATAGGTACATCCGTCGGGCATACATTACATACGTCTGCGGTTCTGTAAAAAAAAATTAAAAATAGGCCGTAAGTAAAAACTCTTACCCATCAGGTAGATGGGTCTGGGTCTGTTCTCTAACCACCCGTACCCATCAATCCGTAGGTCAAAAACACTCGTAGGCCTAGCAAAAAACTGTAGGTGGCCTCAAGGCCCAACACCAAACCCTAGTACAAAATCATCCCACCTGGCCACGCGGGCCTAGGGGATTGAGGGAGCCACGCTCGTGCCACATCTCTAGGCTCCCTCGCGTCGCCGTCTCTCGCACCTTCCCTATGCCACCGGCATGGATACATGGGAATTCTTCATCAGCGAGTGGGTATAGTTTCTAAAGCGATTAATAAAACTCGACCTAGAGTTAAAAGAGACACAAAGTGTACTATTTCCTTGTGTAAAATAAAATTAAAAATGGGCTGTGAGTAAAAGCAAAGAATGAAGAGAGCCCATGTCCATCCAACAAGCTAAGGCCCATCCCACTATTCCCCTACGCAATTTTTTTATAAAAAAAAGAATGAAAAAGCACGACATGCTGCTGCTAGTCTTCCTCCTCTGGATGTTCTTTCCCTTTCTTTCTCTTTTTGGTCAAACAAACAAAGAAAAAAAAACACCACATATACAGAGACAGAGAGAGAGAGACGGGTGAGTATATAAACACGCAGTCGCAGATGAGATGAGAAAATGAGAGGAGATAGCAAAAAGATTTCAAAACGGCAACGGTAGCAGCAGCAGCGGCAGCAATGGCAATGCCGCTCCTCCCCTTCCTCTACGCATCCGCCGTCGTCCTCCTGCTGCTGCCACCGCCGCCGCCTGTCGCCGCCGACCTACCGCCCTCCAACAAGCTCGTCTTCATCCTCGCCGGCCAATCCAACATGGCCGGCCGCGGCGGCGTCCTCGGCTCCCACTGGGACGGCATCGTGCCCCTCGACTGCGCCCCCAACCCCTCCATCCTCCGCCTCTCCCCGCAGCTCCGATGGGAGCAGGCCCACGAGCCGCTCCACGACGGCATCGACTCCAACCGCACCTGCGGGGTTGGCCCCGGGATGGCCTTCGCCAACGCCCTCCTCCGATCCGGCCGCGCCGGCGCTGGCTCCGTCCTCGGCCTCGTCCCCTGCGCCGTCGGCGGCACCAGGATGGCCGAGTGGGTCAAGGGCACCGACCTATACGCCGATCTCGTCCGCCGTGCAAGGGTCGCCCTCGAGACCGGCGGCCGCATCGGCGCCGTCCTCTGGTACCAGGGGGAGAGCGACACCGTGCGATGGGCCGACGCCAACGAGTACGGCCGCCGGATGACCATGCTCGTCCGCAACCTGCGCACCGATCTCGCCATGCCACACCTGCTCCTCATCCAGGTATCAGGTCTCACCTTTTTCTTTCCTTTCTTTTTACTTACGCTTTATTAATCCAACACCAACAATAATCTCTCCAATCCAACACACGATCCCTTGGTTGCTCATCTTCATCTTCAATGGTTAGGTGTGTACGTATGCAAATTTGTTTACTTGCCCTGTATGTATGCCCCCTGCACTGTCTAGAGTTGTTAGCTTTACTTGTCGCTCGGGCATGGTTGGTGCTCCTTTCTTGTTGCTACAGCTGCTATTGTTTCAATAATAATAATAATAATAATAATATTATTATTATTAAAGAAAGGTGGGCATACGGAATAGTGTTGTTAGTAACGTCTGAATTAAGATTTGTGTACACAACATTTCAAGCCATTCTGTCTGGTCCTAATGTAATAATATACCATGGTGGGTACTGCAACACATTTCTTCTGTGCCCAAGCTGCAAACCTCTTACTTTAGATTTGTCGGTTTTAAAAGTCTGAAATGATTGTAAATGTTAGGTTATCAGCGCAGCGCACATTCTTCCGTAGATAAGAGGTATATGCCGATCGCAGAATATAAAGGTTTATATACACAACTAATAGCGTCCTTTTCCTCATTCAAGCCATCCAGACAAGGCAATGCAACAAGAACTAGTTTAGAATCTTCCCTGCTATATCAATACAATAAGCGTACGATCCCCATGGCAACTTTAAAAAAACTCACTGGTGAACAGAATTTTGTGCTGATGGTCTCTGAATTCTGTGTTCGGTGTTTCAGGTAGGACTAGCATCAGGGCTAGGGCAATACACTGAAGTCGTAAGGGAGGCTCAGAAAGGGATCAAGCTTCGAAACGTGAGATTTGTTGATGCAAAGGGGTTGCCCTTACAAGATGGCCATCTGCACCTTAGTACCCAAGCTCAAGTCCAGCTTGGACATATGTTGGCTCAAGCCTATTTGAACTATGGTACTTTTACACTCTAGTTCTCTATGTTGTTTTTCTTTTATGAGATAGATAAGGGACTATGCATTTTTTTCTTCTACTTTGCTTAGTTTATCTGTGAACGGTTCATGGAGCAGTCATTCTTATGGTTATTGAATTGGCCTGGTATAAATTTACCAATTTAGCCCAGTATAACTTCATCATATTCAATGAGTATGGATAACCATTAGTTGCATTACACTTTTCATAATGGAAAGTGTCCCCTTTCTTGTGTTTGTGTTTGAGAATGATGGCATCAGAATGATTGTGCATAGAAAGGCAAGAACAAATACGAAGAAAAATAACCTAGGACGTGGAGTGAAACTGAATGTCAAATAATAATCGAGCTGATAACCATTGGTTCCAAAGATGTTGAGAAACCCTTACAACATAGTACTTTCAAGTCTCTAACATACGTGGAGACATTTTCGTGGTATGTTCTTCCCTGAAGAAATATTATCGGTGTGTATAGTGATGATTTGCAGAAAGTATAAAACCACATTAAGCCTGGTGCAGTTTATTTTATGGTCAGTTCATTCATTCAGCACCGTATTTATTTCTCCAATCTTCTCTTTTTTTTTTGGGGTGGTAGGGCATGCACATTCTCAATCCCCTATATCATGGTGGCTGCAAATTATGTTGGCATGTTGCCTCATATTTCTCTGAAGGGAGCTGTGCACATGTGTGGTTACACCAGACAGAGGAGGTGAAGAAGAAGCTGGTAGGCCTTTTGCACATAATCATCTGGTAGGCCTTTTGCACATAATCATATACCAACACACACATGCATTTTGACGTAATGCCGTTAGAAGATTCACTTTGTGTAAAAGTAAACAAAACACTCACAAATTCTTTCCCAGACAGGTGATAGAAACTCCATACACTATACACGATTTTCTTCCTTCCATATAATTTCCTAGTTTCAGTGTATATAGCATTGGCTGCTCTTCAACACTGTTACCGTTTGGCACGTCCAAATTAATTAGTTGGCTGGCTCAAGTGTTTAATACATGAGTGGTAATGTTGGCCTGTAATCCTTACCCTCTCCTCTGGTGCGCAACTCTAAGACAGACAGACATTATATGAACATGAGAAACCGATCCATCTCTGAATTTATACACTCATTCGATAGCCGATAGACGCTATGGTACGTCAATCAAGACACATCCGCAGCAGAAAGGAGCGGTTCAGAAATAAAACTCGTTATTTGCTTGAACTGTAGTAGCACTGCATACTGCATAGTACCCACTGTAGAACTAGTGCTCAAGTTAAATATATAAACATATAATACTAATCTTAGTCAAAAAGAGAAGGTTCAAACGGCGATGTAACGAGGGCATACCAAGGATAAAAAAAATATGAAATATTCAAATTTATATTATGTGGAGAAAAGAAATATGAATTATGCGGAGGAAGAGACTCGACCAAATAGTGGGGGACCAGGAGCAGGACACCCATTTTTTCCTGGTCACTGGGCATGTTGGATGGAAAAAAAAATCAGAAAAAAATCAATTTTACGTCCCTTAACTATGGATTGAGTTTCAATCACGTCTCTCAAGTACAAAACTGGTTATAGGTTGTCCTCCAACTTCTAAAACCGATAAAGATGTCCCTCGGCAGTATTGTCAGGGTTTGCCAAATCGCCGGTTACCGCCCAAACCGTCGGGGCACGGTTAGGGTAACCGGCGGTTTAGTTTGAGTAAATTTTAACCGAATTCAATTTTTTAAAAAAAATCTAAAAAATTTCTAGTAGGTAATATTTGAATTATGAATTACTTGGTGAAGAAAGTTTATGAAAATAATAATATTTACTTCATATTTTGAAGCTCCATGAAAATTGAAAAAAAATAAGAGATGGGTTATGAAAAAAATTTTGAAGTTTGTAAAAAAAATTTCTACTTTATTTAAGTGTAAAAATGATAGCAAGGCTTAAGAAAAAAATTATACAATATTACATTGTTTCTCTAGAGATATCCATAATTTTTTCCTGAATTTTCTACAATTTTTTAGATTTTTTACTACGTTTTATAATTTTTTTCTTTTCAGCTTCAGCGTATCGCGGCTTATTGTGAGATTTAAAAATTTTGAATTCAAATTTTTAGAGATGAAATTCGTGCATTTTTAAACGGTTACCGCGGTAACTGTCATAGCGTGGAAGACGGTAACCTCCCTCAAAACGGTATGGTAAACACTAAGTATGGTAAATGGTTTTAGCTGATGTGGTGTCTACGTGACACGTTGAATCGGTCTTTCGGTGACGTGGTGTTTATGTGACTCTTACGTGCAATTACAGTCTGTAAAAAATAAAAAAATATAGTAGGACCCACACGTAAGTGGTAATTATGCAAAAAAAAAAAGAGAATTTGTGGGACCCACATGTCAGCTACGTAAAAAATAAAATGAAAACAACCATCTCTTCTCCCTCTCTTCCCCTCTCTCTGTTCCACTCCTATCCTGTAGGCCGACGAGGACGCCAGCGGCGAGGGACTAGGGCGGTGCCGGCGGCTCGTTGTCGTACCGCCCGACCATGTAGAAGTCCTTGTGCGTGGCTAACCCCGGCGCCGTTTGCCGAGGTGTCGAGGCCGTCGGAGCTGTGCTCTGCCACTGGGAAGAAGTCCGGGTACTCTAGGACGGGGACGACCGCCGACGAATACATCGGCGTGGCGTTCCGCTCCCAACGGAGGAAATCAGCGCTCCGGTGAGGAGCGCGCGCCGTCGACCTCGGCGGTGACGACCATCCTCCACTGCCTGTCCCAGCCGAGCCACGCCGTCGAGGGGTCGCGGAAGTTGTTGTTCGTGACGTCTGCTGGGATAGGGATGATCGGATTGCAGCTAGGCTTCTCCCACTCGCGGAGGAGCGGGTTCTTGGCGAAGGCCACGTTCTTGACCTGCACCTCGTCGGTGTCCCTGCCGGTGTAGAGGAAGGCGGGGCGGCCGTCGTGGAGGACGGTGGCGGAGCCTGACCAGCATCCGTTGCCGTCGAACGGGTCGGTGGGGTCGATCACCGTCTCGAGGAAGGCCCAATTCACAAGGTCGCTGGTGACGGAGTGGCCCCAAGAGGAAGAGGGAAGGGAAGGGAGAGAAGAGGGAGAAGAAGGGGAGACAGATGGGTATGCCATTGAGGGACTCATGAATTATTTTTTACTTTTTTATGGCTGTAATGCTACGTAAATGTTATATAGGTGCCACATTAGATGAAGATCAGATTAATACGTCATATAGACACCATGTAAGTTTATTGGTTTTAATAGTTAGAAGACGCTCTATGATTGTAGATAAAACTTGACCTATAGTTTAGGGGTATAAAGTGAACTTTTTAAAAAAAAAATCCTACGAAACAAATTTGTGTGGGCTATAATTTGTGCGGTGTGAGATTGGGCTTAGGTTTGGTGCTTGGTCATCTTGGTTTTTTCGAGCTCTGAACAAGCCAGTATGAAAAAGGAGGAGGATAGAAAAATCTGAGATGGAGCCAAACAAATTGAGAGACTAAAACAGGGTGTGGAGTGGAGAGGAGAGGACAGACAGGTGTGAGAAATCTAATCTAGTAGTATCTGAATCAATCAATCAATCTGAGCGAGCAATCTGAATCTCCCTCCGACCACACAAAACTTATTCGCCTTTTTTTTCTCTCTGTTTGTTCCTTCATTCGTTTACCTGCTACCCATTTTTCTCTTTTTCTCTCTCACCGTCTCACGTACCTCTGCTTCTTGTGCTCTGCTTCGCATATCAAGCTGAAGGATCAAGAACAAGAAGAGAATAATAATCATGGCCTCCGAGGCGTGGCTCTCGCCGTCTTCCCGCCTACCTTCTCTCTCCCACCCCTCCGCTGTCGCCTTCTCCGGACCCCGTCTTCCTCGCCGCGCCGGCGCCCTGCCCCTGCCCCAGTCGCCGCGGCGCCTCCGCCTCCGCCTCCACCTCCGCGCCACCGAGCAGCAGCAAGCCACGAGTGGAAGTGACGACCAGGTGGTGGACAGCAACATGCTCCCCTACTGCAGCATCGACGGCAAGAAGGAGAAGAGGACGCTCGGGGAGATGGAGCAGGAGTTCCTCCAGGCTCTGCAGGCCTTCTACTACGACCAGAAGGCCATCATGTCCAACGAGGAGTTCGACAACCTCAAGGAGGAGCTCATGTGGGAAGGCAGCAGCGTCGTCATGCTAAGTACTCTACTATGCGTCTCTTTTCTCCCTGCGACAATATCATCAATCAATCAATCATTGTCTCTTCTTTTCATCAGGCCCTGACGAACAACGCCTGCTCGAAGCCTCCATGGCCTATGCTGCCGGCAATCCCATCATGTCTGATGCTGAATTCGACGACCTCAAACTCCGATTGAAGGTTCTTTCTTAATTAATTGCCCCCCTTCTTCCCTTCCATTCTCGTACTGCCGTTTTCTACTCCTATATACTGTACATTCTCACGATCTCACTACAACACAAACACGCCTACGAGTTGAACTTCTTTTCTGACTGCTTGCTCTATTCTATATTGCTATATAATATGCTAGAAAGACGGAAGTGGCATTGTCACTGAAGGTCCCAGGTGCAGTCTACGCAGCCGAAAGGTAAATACTGACATCACCAATGTTATGTATCCTTGTATTCTCTCAGCCTTTCAGTACCAATAAGACAGAAATACTATAATCCTACACAACAAAATTTATGACAAAAACCAACACCATGCATGCTACAACAAGTAAAACACATATAACACTTTTCACCATGCATCTTGGTGTATGCTTCATATATATATCTAGTGACAAATTAAAAAAAAGGCCACTTTTCTGACTATATATATTTATGCTACACGGCACAGGTGTACAGTGATTTGAGCGTTGACTACCTAAAGATGTTCCTCCTAAATGTCCCAGCAACTACTGTTGCTCTAGGACTGTGAGTTCATTCCATCTCTCTCTTGCTTACCTTCTGTAACTATAAATATTTGACTGTCTGTCAGTATACCTTTTACTGTGCAAGTTGAATTTGAACTGGTTGCAATGAAGCCATCCTTTATCTTTAAGCAGAGAGCAGACTTAGTTATGTTTTGTCAACTCTCTAACATTGATTTGCGTTCATTTAGGTTCTTCTTCATTGATGAGTTGACTGGATTTGAGATCAATGTATTCCAGGTCCATTAATTTTCCTTTCTTCCAATTAATCGACAGAGTATTTGACGTATATATTTGTTCCCCAATAGATATAATTAACTCGGTAATCTTGCTGAACGATGCAGCTGCCAGAGCCTTTCGGTTTCATTTTCACATGGTTTGCTGCTTTGCCTCTAATATTGTTCGTAGCACAGTCAATAACTAATGCCATAGTGAAGGACTTTTTAATCCTCAAGGTATTTTTAGTCTCCTCTTCTGCTTGTCTGGTGTACATTAACATTAGACATTATATGAACGTGTGTTAAAGCGGGGTGTGCAAATTAAACTGATGATTTGATTTCTCTCTCTGGGCAATCCAGGGGCCATGTCCGAATTGTGGCACTGAAAACCTTTCCTTCTTCGGGACTATTCTGTCAGTGTCCAGTGGCGGTGAAACAAACAAAGTGAAATGTGCAAAGTACGTATTCTCCTAACGTATATACTATATACGTGTACATCATATCATGGTAGATATGATGCCTATCTACGTATATAAAATATATATATTTGTACCAGTCTGAAATTCGTCAACGCTGTGTTTTGCACAGCTGTAGCACGGAGATGGTATATGACTCGAAATCTCGGCTCATCACACTTCCATAACCATCGCAAGGATAGGTGAATTATTGAAGGCACGATGGAGAGGCAAATTAAGATGGAGATGATGGTGTCCGATCGATGGTTGAGATGAGAATAATTTAATTGAAGCAGGGGCCGGCGGGAGGGAGCTCGTATGGGAAACAATGAATAAAAGGGATTAAATTACAACGGATGGATTCATGAATTGCATGCGGAGTGTATACTAAGGAAAGTAATTAATGTAGATCGACTTGTATTGCAATTAAGCGATGTATATAACATGTTTGTATATGTTTTTTATAAATAAATGTTCCACCTGATATCTGACTCAACTGAATTCCACAAGTAGTACTTAAATAGCAATTAATCCTAGGAGGATGGATTAAGGGTAAAACAATAGATCCTGCTGTGATTGCGTACATACTATGTGAGGAGGGAACGAACGTGGGTGGGTGAGAGAAAGGGATAAAAGAAGGATGGCTCCGCTTATATAGCAATAGACATATATACTATGTGTGTCAAGTGTGTCGGAGTTAGCTATTTTTTCTCTTTTTTGTGTGCTAAGATAGCATAGGCTCACCAAAAGATGAAGCAGGCCCTCTGTGAACCCAAAAACGTACTCCCTCCATCTCAAAATATAAGAAACTAGAATCAGATGGGACATAATCAGATAGGACATATCCTAGCACAATAAATCTAGACAGTCCAGATTCGTTATACTAAGATATGTTCCATCCCATATTAGATTTTTATATTTTAAGACGGAGGGAGTATTTATACAGATAACCGGCCCATCTTTTACCACTCCGTTTTAATTTGTAAGCATCTGCTTCCTTTTTTTTTTCAAGAGCGTCCGTATATTATATATAGTACGTGATACGTACATCGAGTGGCGCTTTTATAGTAGATTTGATTCCGATTCGATGGATGCCAAATTAAGTTGGTGATCGATGTATGCATTCCTGATCGATCGATTGATCGTCACTTGTCATTATCGAATATACATATCCGGTCGATTGAAACGAAACAGGCACTCGTGCGCTTGCTTGTTCCATGCATGCATGCACATTGCAGCCACACATCAAATTAAATGTATATATGTTTATATGTATATGTTCCTAATTAAGCTACAGTACTCTATATATATACTACTAGCTAGTAGTTGAATTGTTGGCATCATATCTCGATCATCTTATCGATCGATCGATCGATCTGTCGCTTGCACGCACGCGTGCATGTCGGCTTCCACCCCAACTCTAACTCAATAGGCTAAGCATATATGCTTGACGTATATAGAAAAGGTGCCGTATGTTAGCAACAGGAAAATCATATTAAATGTGTAGTATTTGGGTATTACGTATCATGACGTTAACTTGTGTAGCTAGTTACCCCATCACGCTCAATTCACTCGATTTTAAATAACATAAGAAAACCACACATTAAAATCATTGAAATAGAACCATATGTAATCTCATAACGAAAATAAAATAGGACTTAACGTCAAGAAGCGGAAACAAAATTGCCAAGCCGTATCATCTAATATGTATTCTAATTGAACCAGGATTTCAACGTAGCAGATTTATGGTTAGATATTTTAATTTTCTATAAAAGTTTTATAATAGGTAAAGATAAACACAAAGATAAGTACATATACAGAATAATAATTTGTTTGGTCTAGTATCATTTGAGATCGTATATGTTGTTATTCTATAAGTTACTTCATTTAGGGTGTTTAGGAAAAATATCAACGGTTTTATCTCTCTATACATGCCTAGTCCAATCTGTTGTCGAATTTAAATTAAATATAGAAGGTTTCATTTAACTCTCCGGCCTATAAAAATACAAATGGTTGTTAGGTTGCTTGTCATCGTATATATTACGGCTAGACAGAGGCCTAGGCAACCCAAGGATGTCAGCTAGCTCGCTATTAGTCACGCGGATCTACCCGAGACTACTACACCTAATTCTTCTCACTAACGAAAACAAGAATAAAATCAGATTTTTGGATAGCGAGGACGGCGCGCGATAGATAAACGGAAACGTTATCAATTTGTATAGTAGTGTGTATATATATATATATATATATATATATATAAGTTAGACTATGGTGCTGTGTAAAACACGGATTACTCTATGCTTTACGTTCATTGCTATAAATTCAAAGTTCAAATGAGCGATCTAAACTGTTCATCATGATCTTCATATTGAAACATGCTTGGAGACCAAATTTTATATTTTTTAAAATTTTTTTACTATTTTTAAGAGGGGTACAAATCTATAGGTTTTGGACGGTTTTAAAGTCTTTAGATTAACAAGATTTCATACCTATCTTAAAAAATAGTAAAAAAATTCAAAAAATATAAAATTTGGTCTCCAAGCATGTTTCAATATGGAGATCATGATGAACGGTTTGGATCGTCTATTTGAACTTCAAATTTATAGCAATGGACGCAAAGCACGAGGCGATCCGTGCTTTACAAAGCACTATAGCCCAACTCTATATATATATATATATATATATATAACGTACATAGGAGGAGAAGGTTTATATATAATTTGTTATTGCTATGTTATCTTAGTAACAAAATTAAATCAAAAAATGGATGTGGACCATAGTAAAATTAAAATATAGACCGAGGATAAACTAATTCATTTTGCTCAGGTACAACTATCATTTGTTTGACAACTCAAAACTGACGACTATAAAATTATAATAGAGAAGCAACTGAAATTTAATTGGAAAATCATCATCTGAGGCAAGGAATAATAATAATAATAATAATAATAATAATAATAATAATAATAATAATAATAATAATAATAATAATAATAATAATAATAATAATAATAATAATAATAATAATAATAATAATAATAATAATAATAATAATAATAATAATAATAATAATAATAATAATAATAATGCGTACGTGCATGTTGCATGTAAGATGCATGTACATGTATGCAAGCGATCAGCTTCATGCGGCATGTGATTGACTTGGACTGCTGTTTCGTGTATACGTAAGACAGCAGCTGAGGTTAAAGATGATAGATAAAGTACATCATATGTTCACCATGTATGGATAATCTATATGTGCTTTGCTCGTGTGCTGGTCGGGGAATTGATCCCTGTTTGACACTAGCTTCATTCGGTTGCCTACATGAAACAAAAATAAATTAAAGCTGTATATATAGCTTGTTGTGATGCGTTGATTTTGGTGGCCAGATTGATTATGTTGTGTCCAGTGATTGCCAAATTGTACATGTGTCTGCCTTTGCCTCTTTTGGTTACCATTACCTTTACTAATCGGTCTATTAATACTTAGCACTAGCTGCCACAGAACACGATCCCTCGTATATATTTGCATCCCAAAATATTTTTGTGCAGGCTTGCGTGCATATATGTATATACTACCAGGGAAAGAAACCAGAATTTTCATAAATCTAAGGTTGAGTTAGCGTATTTTGCATAATTTTATTTTTGTGCTCTATTTTATTTAGATTTTGCATAGTAATTTGAGACTCAGGAGTGGAGTTGCAGCCTAAGCCGGCCCACCCTTGTAACGTCCTGTTTTCCGCGTGACGTTAAAGACTAATTTAATAAAAAACTATCTGTGAAAATTCTATTTGTTGTTTGTGTGTCGTAAGTCGTGCTAAGATCTCAATTCATCTCCTTCCATTGATCCCAGAAGTCGACCTCTCAATTTTCTATTCCAAAAATAGTATCAGAGATCAAATTTTCTTGAGTTCGAATTTCCTCCCTAAAACCTATCAGAAAATCCCTCCAAATCCTTCAAATCAACATGTGATCAAAATCTCCGGATCAATACCCTAAAACTCTTCCCTTCGATCCCCGAAATATTCCATGAATTCAATTATCAAATTTGAGCACCAATTTCAAATTCGAATCCTTCTTTTAATCCTCTCAATTATTCCATCAAAGCCCAAAGACAAAATTCATCAAATTTCCCCTTGGATTTTTTCCTTGACTCCTCCTTACATCTTTGAAATTTTACTGACTTCAAATGTTGAATTTGAATTCAAATCTCAATTCAAATACTTCAAAAATCTCTTCTAACAATTCCCTAGAAAAAAAATATAAAGTAGCACTGTGCAAGTTGGGCCACTCCTTCGCCTCGGCTCAGCCCTATTCAGCCAGCCCCGCGCCTTCCATGCCGCCGCCCAGCTCCCCTCCCCTTCTCCTTCGCCCCACGGCCCAAGGCCAGATCGGGGTGTGACAACCCCCGTCTCCGCCCTTGATATCACTTCTCCACTTACTTCTCTGTCTCTACGAATTACAACCATCTCTTATTTAATTTCTCTAGCTATATACTTTTTGCCAATATCTAAATATTAGATATCTCACAGACATACACATATCTCAGCGGAGTAAAACATATCAATTGCTATGTGAAAACAAACCCCATATATAGATAGAGTCCGGAACAGATAAAAAAGGAGTCTCCGATAAGGAAATAAATACAGAGTCCTACTTGGGTTTTACTAGGACTACTTAGTTTCATATTCTAATATGCCTCCCTAATTCTACTTGCACAACGAGACATTTGAGGGTATAATACAAGACTCTCCATAGGGGGAGAGACAAGCCAACACAGTCCAAGGAGAGGCTAAGAGAAACCACATATACCCAATCTCATCTGGTCGACATTAGAGGAGCCTGACAACAATTAGCCGCCAACCATCATACCTAAGTTTTACGCAGATATGCTGACAAACTAGATTAGGGTTTCTCCCCCATGCTTTATACTCATGAGATTAATATAGTGGAAAAACACCGGCCTCACGGCCAAATAGGAGTAGGGCTATTACCTCTAAGGGGCCCAAACCTGTATAAAAATTTATGTCTTCTTGTATCTTCGTTTGCATTTTCATATCAATCTTACCATATGTCCTCAAAATACACCGTATATACACGGATACTGCGGTCCGGTACCAATTCATCGACACTTTTCTATCTAGACTAATCACAATCATCCGTAATTTAATTTCACCTATCTCGTCTCTATGAAAGACTTCATAAATACTTATATTTTAGGACGGAGGGAGTAGCTATATTATAAGCAACGAGATATATTATATATATATGCTCCTAATTTATATGAATATGGAGAAAATGCTGATAAAGCTCCGATATGAACATTTTGCTTCTTTCTTCCATTCTTTATGTGGTTAAGTTTCCCCAGATCACAACCATATATATATATATATATATATATATATATATATATATATATATATATAGGAGGTAGCTCGATCACATTTTTCATGTTGAAACTATATGCTTTTCAAAGCTAGGGACACGCAGATATTATCCGACCAAAGCGAGTGTCTGAAGACGCGCGTACTGATTCATTCTTAATTAGTGGAACTAGCATCCGTTTCGAATTAATGCATATATACCCACCCAGAACGTTCCTAACATAGCCTTACTTACTTTTTCAAAGCAATAACGGCCAAATTAATGCATGACCCATCTTAATTCTGTTGAGCTGAGCGACTCAAATAGGAAAGATTAGATTTGACGATAAACACTAAGCTAAAACATATATCCAAATGACAAACAATTAATTTAGCTGTCCCTATTGAAGAAAAGCACATGTAGCTATAATTAAATTATTTCAAAAATAGATTAATTAAGCACCTTTCATTGTATATCTTATAAACCTGCATCTTGTCTCTTTTTGAGCGTGTGCACTCGTGGGCGTACCGTGTGTTAGAGCGTCTCCAGTTTCCCAAACCAGTTTTTAAAAATTAAATTTTAGGATCTAAGTCAAAAACAAGTTTTCAATAGATATTCTTTTTTATTCTAAAAAATTTCTCCTCATGCCCAATCCTAACCCAAAAGTGAGTCAAATCTGAAGAACCTATTAGCATCCCCAATCGCTAATCTCCATAGAAAAATATCACCGCTCATGCGCCAGGAAATCTCTGTCGACGTCTTTTCATCCTATTGGGGTCTAATTTTTTGTGTCTTTTAGAGGAGGAGATGATTTTTGGTCTAAATTTGTTTGGAATAGCCCTTGTGTTTGTGATTTAGTAGGACTATAATTAGTTCATTGGGAGATCTTATATGGGCCCGGAACAGCATATATATAAATAAATCCACCATAGTTAAATTACAACCATGCATATATAAAACTTGGATCAAAAAATAATCTAGAGAAAAAATCAAGGCCTCCAAAAACTTAAAATAGGGTGCTATATGTATACGTGGGCAGTCAGTACCATACATACATAGCACCCCTATTTTATAGGCCTTTGATAGATATGACACGTTCTTATATAGATATAACGGATTATTTACTTCACAGTTTTAAAAATATGTTTTCTTAAAAACAATTCTTCTTGTTTTAACATATTTGCTAAGTTTATTTTTTAAAATATATAAGCTGTTTCTATAATTAAATAGATAATCCGTAACAATAATCTGTTAAATAATCTAGATCAAATGGACCTATAATTCTTTGGACTGTTACTTAATTACATAGAGAGATATGGGTCAAGTATACTACAACTTAAAGCAGCATATTGTTATATGCATGCATGGTTTGAGAATGGATTGATCGATGGAGGCGGCCGGCCGGGCAGCTATCTGATGTATGGGTGTAGATTAGATTGGATTACAATAATAATTGATTAGATTGCATTCGGGGGACCATATATATGTATGTGTGTATCGTGAGGGTGTGGACAAGAAGGGGACGCTGATGGCGCATTTGTTCGATATATGGAACTATATAACTGATCGATTAGGTTTTGTGGTCCTTTGGGTGTCCAATCAATCGATCTACTCTACTGCTGTGGATCGGATATCCTCCAACCCAAACTACCTAGGTTACCACACGCATGCATCCATTTAATTTGGCAGTTAAGCTGCTTAGTAGCTAGCTAGATTTAATCAGCATGCATGCAGCTGCTAGCTGTGATATATATATATATATATATATATATATATATATATATATATATTCTTTTTATGTTTATATTTTGTTTCTTTCACTAAGCAGATTTTATACTCTCTATCAAGTGGAAATGTTATTTGTAATTAATGGGTCTGCTCTTAAAAGTATTTAGATCCATAAACTCAATCAGCATGTATCCATCCCGAGATTAATCAAGAGCTCATATTATGTAAATAGCTACTCCCGATAGTATCATATATATATATATATATATATATATATATATATATATATATATATATATGCTGCATGCACACATTCATGCATGTATATGCTGTTTAAGGCATGTACAAATTAGCGATGTGATGCATGGGTTCGCATCATCTCACTAGAAACACTAATCAGTGCTGGTCATTAACCAGTACGTAATTAATGAGCAAACAAGAGGACCATCCGGACTACTGTTACCATGAACCGCTTGGTCTATCACTGTTGGTTGATGGCATGAACCGGCAAGCAACAATGAGTCGCTCTCAAGCTAATTTCCACACATACGGACATGATCGATACAACCAAAAGAACATGATGGGATGTTTAGATCTTACCTTTTTATTAGCCAACCTTATTATTTTTGATAGGAAAAAAACTATGTTTCCTCAAAACTAGGAAATCGAATTAAAAAACTTATTTTTGAAAAACCTGCTTTCGTTTTCCTCAACCAAGCAACTATTTAGGGTATGGCTTTTACACTTAATTTTACTCTTAGTGATCTGATAAAAAGGGAAAAAATAGACTAATAATAAATTAAGCTATAAAATTTTAAATTGGGGGTGGTTTATAGGATGTAGCTCAACAAACATGTTTGGTTGGTTATTCCCTCGATTTCACAAATGCTTCATCTTTATGTATTGATTGGCAATTTATTGGTCAGATTAAAAGACTAAAGTGTCTCTCATTAATAAAAAAATATAGGATTGTAAAGTGGAAGGTAAGATTAGTTAAGAGGTATTGAAGAGACAAAACTTCTTGATTTACATATTGAGTGTAAGTAAGGAGGTACTACCTCTGTTCTAATAAGACTTTATTTTTAGCTCATCTTACACATATCAATAAAAAAACTAAAAAACTATAATGATCTCTACTTTATTAGATTCTAATGTATTTGTCTCCCACTTTAGCAAAATTTTAATACATTGATTGTTTAAAAGATAAAGTCTTTATACGTGAGATAACTGAAATGGAAAAAAAATAGAGTTATTTTAAGATGAAAGGAGTAAAAACAAGAGCTCTTTTACCATTCTTAGGGAGAGAGAGGAGAAATCAAGGACGTCCATCAGATTAGATCCCACGGGTGTCTAGACTTTGGTGTTTCCCGATACTACCTCTCCATCCACGGCAGATACTAATACAAAAGGGTATCTTTATATTTTCTCATGTGCCTGCGGTGGAAGGCGAGTCCTGTGAGGCTGGCCCGACCTCCCCAACCTAAATTGTCGCCTCCCAGCAATCTGCGCCGCTCTCTCTCGCTCAGCCACTCGCGTCGTCACAACGTCGCATGTGCCTCCTCTCCCCTCCGCTCTTTCTATCTCGTGCCTCCTCCTCCTCCTCCATTGTCTCACTTTAACCAACAAGTGGGACCAAATGTCAGACTCGTCTTCCTCCTTGTGCCGATCTCCATTGGAGCTGAGAAGAGCTATCCAATATCTCGTTCGTTGTCACCACTAGGAAAAGGCAACGCTAGAAGCTTTCCTTCATTCGTTCGCTGTGATCTCCGGCGAGCTCCCACTGCCTGTTCCCCTTATGGCGAATGTGCGGCACTCAACACAATGTGTACCTTCATTTTTTTTTTCACATCTGAGGCCCCAAAAGCAACAACTTGCAATTCCGACCATGACAAGGCGTATTGTAGGAGCAGTGGCAGAGAGGCTCAGACCCAAATGAGAGGTATTTGGGATGGCTCTGTAGCATGGAGAGGAAGGACAGTGAATAGGTCTATGGCCTGACAGCGGGTGACAAATATTACAAAGTCGTCTCTTACCCGTCATTATATGTTCTCATCATGTTCCCATCGTACCCCTTGCAAACGGATGGCCGGATCAGTACCTAGTAGTATCTCTTCAAGGATGATAAAAGGTCTTTGGAGGAGTTTTTACAGCTGCAGTTCTTTCAGAATCTCCTGCTGGTAGAAGCTCCCTTAAACAGTCTAGATTCTTATTTAGATTCTAAAAATCTAGAAAATGAATTAGAAGCCAGAAGCTGAGAAATCCAGCTTCTTCAGATTCTCATTAGCTGGTTTTTCACTAGCTTTTTTTAGATCTTATGCTTCTCTAAATAGGGCCAAACTTGCTTTAACAATATAAGTATTTGTGGGACAAAGTTGATGGGTTTAGGACGGGAGTAAAAAAAAAAAGAAAACACTTGGTTGGTACACTTGACAAGAGAATCTGACAGCAGTGTAGTACCATGAGATCGCAGGTTGCATTGGCTGGCTGATGCGTGTACGTGTGGCTGCAGATTATTCTTGATGGATGCAACGTACCGCAGGCTGAGTTAGCATCCACATGAGTGACAGCAGTGTACAGGAATTTAACGTGTTATATATATATATATATATATATATATATATATATATATATATATATATATATATATATATATATATATATATATATATATATATATATATATATATATATCAGTAAGAAAAAAAGGGAACGTGTATGTATAGTACAAGTACGTACATGCATATAGTATGATGCACTGATGGATGTAGCGGTACATACAGTAGGGGTGTGTGTGACGTACGTTGGCGCAGCGCATGCAGGTGTGATGGACGACAAATGCGATCGATCGAGATGCGAGAGGAGGGAATGGCCCGAACGATGCCAGACACACAAGCTCGCAGTCCATCCAGGTCGCCACAAACTAACCAAGTTTCTAACTGGTCCAATACTATGCTAGCTACTGGACCTTATTACTTACTCCCCGTTGTAAAATATATTAATTTTTAGAGTTAGACATAGATATTAAAAATAGATAAAATTAAATAAAAAAAATTATGATGAGTTAAGAAAAAAAAAGCAGCAGAGAAATTAAATAAGCTATAACTATGATCAACCTATAAGAAGTTGATCTAGCAATGATTAGGAATTGTGTGCCCTTCTAGCTGTTGCTAGGCCCCCGCCACATCTATCTCCACGCACGCATACACGTGTCTCTATATACTACTTTCTCCATACCAAAATATGAATATTTTTAGAGTTTTTTATGGATATTAAAAAGATGGATAAAATTAAACGGCAGATGGTTATGATTAATTAAGATAAGAAAATAGTTGAAGAAATAAAACAAAATATGGTTGCGATTAGTTGGGACAAGAGAGTAGATGAAGAAATTACTATCTATATTTTAAGATAAATTATAAAAGTTAGAAGTTGTTATATTTTGAGATATATGAGTACTATATTTGTGCATTGTGCTCATGTATACATACACTTGCTAATCATGCATCTTTTAAGGTGTATTCGGGATGGTGCATAATAAGGTGGTACATCATAGATCGCTGGTGCCTATATAGAGGCATTAGGCAACATTATCAACACTTTGTTGAAGATATGTCAACACCCGATGATAGATGTAAGCATTTGCAAGCAGAGTCAATTACTACCTTGGAGAGGAATTGCGTCGACAATGGAAGCAGAAGAACAAACTTGGTGCGAACAGATGGAGCTGTCCTAACCCAAGATAGTCCAAAGTAAATGTTGATGGATCACACTATGCAGGCAGTTTTTCAGGATAGTAACGGGGGATGATATGTGTTGCTTCTAGATCACTAGAGATCTGTTCACATACTCTGGAAGCTTAGCTTATGCCCTGCAATGAAAATGACGCGTCAATGGACAATTAATCCTCCCGGTGGTACTAGAATATGATTACCTCTCTGTAACTTAGTTTCTGATAGATGACAAAATTAATGGACAGATCTGATCTAACTTTTTATTACCATGGATACGAAGGAGCTCATGTCCGAATGGAAGGATTTTACAATTAAGAAGATTCATAGAAATCAAAATAAAATTAGGATCAGTCCGAATCTAGCAGTCGAGAGAAAAAAACAACTTATTTTTCATTAGCATGCTTCCCAAACTGCTAAACGGTGTATTTTTTAAAAAAATTTCTATATAAAAATTATTTTAAAAAATTATATTAATCCATTTTTTAAGTTTAAAATAATTAATACTCAATTAATCATGTGTTAATGGCTCATCTCGTTTTGCGTTATCTTCTTCTTTTTTTTCTCTTCGCTCACCTTGAAACTATTCATTATCCCTTAGTCATGAATTAGAAAACATGGCTTGTACTCAGAAGGTGTCTTATTTCTAGTTGGACCACGATTGTAATTTATCAATTAGATGTTCCTTTGTGATCGATCTGAGGTTCCTGATTAATGAAATCTCTTTTTCTCGCAATTTTTTTTGACAAAGTCAATTTCG
The DNA here is from genome assembly GCA_003991445.1 of Oryza meyeriana var. granulata. Classification (NCBI taxonomy): domain Eukaryota; kingdom Viridiplantae; phylum Streptophyta; class Magnoliopsida; order Poales; family Poaceae; genus Oryza; species Oryza meyeriana. Next base: position 393,212 of record RYFJ01001332.1, on the reverse strand, counting down.
AGTAGTAGCGTGGTAACCGTTATTGGTGCAGAAGAGGGTTAATCACCTGAGTTGAGTTTAGTGGAGAGATAAAAAGCATCTTAGGTGTTAAATACACTGGAAGAACACGAAATGAGTGTGCCTCAGCTGGTTAGGTTTTTTGGTAAAACCTATTTATATGGGTTCAAGTCCTAGACTTTATAGCGAGACGGTGTTTATATTTATGGCTAATTATTCTTTTAGTGTTAATGAGGCATCCGAGGTCACTTCGTTAATTTCAAGATATACCGACCCAGTCTTTCGGAAGTGTTTATAGAAGTAGGGTGCGTGTATGTTTATATAAACATCTATGTTTGTACTGTGTTTAAAATATTAACACTGAAAGAACCTTTAGAATGAAATCCGACAAGAATGAGACGAGACGATTGGAATTCACCTAAGAAATAGCCAAGTTGTTATATATTCCACTGAAGCTGCATATTTTGAATCCAATGTACGTCCTTAGACATATAGATATATGGAGACTTAATTCTGTCTGCCTAGTCGTACATGCATGTCGTCACAAGCCAAGCCAAGTGCCATATTAATAACTGGTACTCTAAGGAAGTTCATTTTTCATATTAATTACCTGAAAGATTTCTCTGTTAATTAGGTGTACCATATTATTATAACCGTAGAAATCATATCAAGAACTCTTGTTACATAAAACATACCAATGGAGATCATGAGGACTTTTTTATTTTTAGTTTTTCATAATTTAACGATTCCAAAATTCGGAATTAATAAATATAAAGCTACATCTATTTTGGACTATTAGTTTATTGTTTTTATTAATTAATTCTTAATGTCAAAACTAATACTAACTAGCCAATTGTAACTCATGTGGACTCTTATTTTAACGTAAACATGAGTACTATAATTTAAAAACAACCAATTCATTCAGTATATGATTAAAAAATTTAATAGTTACAATACCATCATTAAGAATTTTTTTCACTGGCCGGCAGCGAGGAGAGCCCTAACTAACCTTAATTAAGATAATAAGAGGAAATTAAAAGTTACAACAAACATGATTATTATGGTACAACCTATCCTACAATAAGACGAAGACTCTCCACCAAGGCTACAACCCCGGTGAACAAGAACAAGCTGAACACTTGCTAATGAGCTGGAGCAACATTATGCTTTGACCCTAGGGATGGGCGCGGGTCCATCCGCGGGTAGTACGTGGCCGGTTTTAGAGTAACTAAATTTTATTTTTGAGATATCAAAAATAAAACTTAATTCATTTAGTTAAACTAGAGTCGGCCACGTAATACCTACGGACGGAACCGCGCCTATCCCTATCTGGCCTACATCTAATGTGCTACGTCTAACTCCTCAATAGCAAACCCTCCCAATCCAACGGCTATCATGCCCACCATTCCTCCATATACATCCGGTGACCTCGATAGTAGTTGCGCTGACTCCTTCAAAGATGGGTGCGTTTCTCTGCTTCCAAATCATCCAAGAGATCAAGATAATAGCCACAAGAAACACCCTGCACTGCAGTTTATATGCATAGGTTTACAAGATGAGTACCAGCAGAACGAACGCTAGATCCATTGATGTATCTGGGTTGGGGGGTCAAATTGCAGACGGACACGGACACGGTTTCATACCTGTGTCGTAAATTAAAGCTGTACAATATACCGGTACTATTAGTTTAGCATCTGGAATGTAGGGTGTAATTGCCGATTGACTGAAAGAATTGAACCATCCTTATCCAAAGAAAGACTAACTGAAATAAGAAAACAAACTTCCTAATGAAACCTAACAAGTACAGTGGCGTCTAGAAGGCAGGGTGTGATTGCTGCCTGACTAAAAGCATTGAACCATTCTTATCGAAAGAAAGACTAACTAAACTAAGAAAACAAACTTTCTAATAAAACCTAACAACAGTGACATCTAGACTGTAGGGTGTGATTGCCGTCTGACTGAGCTCTCGGACATCGACCTCCGAGTCTTATGTGGAGTGGCTCTAGTTGGCGTTGTTACTAGCTCGATCGATAGGCGACAGCAAGCGGCCTCGATCGAGTCCCATCAGTCTGACCCTTAATTAAGAAATTCTATTCCTTTCACAATTCTTATCTAACCATCTACTAATACTATATTATATTAATAAAAAATACTAAAGTCTTTTTTCTCGTTATTAATCTTATCTTAAGATACGAGGATTGGATTTTTGTTAGGACGGAGGGAATAGGCATGCAGAGTCCTAGTCGATCGATGTCTCTATGCGTGCAGTGCATATATCCAATCCAACGAATCCACGCCGATGCTGCCCATGCCTTCCCTGTCCGTCTGCGGTTGCCCATGTCCTTTTCGATCGATCGAGGAGAGAGCTGCCTGCTAGTAGTAGCTACTAGTACTTATGTAGTATGTCGCTAGCTTCTTGATGCTGCCTGTTTGCTCTGTTATCTCTGCTTAACTTGCTTCTATATTCCCTTCAATTTCTTTTGATTTCTTTCACTGTCAGTATTTATTTCATCAGCGCTGATCTCACTCAGATCTCCATCCATACCCACTCACGCCTAAAGCAAAGTAACAGTAGTACAGTACAGTACTGGCCGAAAGAATTGCATGGACCAACCGCCCAAAGCGCGTCATAGATCGACATAGATGGACGGAGCTAGTCAATTATATTACCGATTTGCTAAATGGCATTTGATAGAAAAATTGGAGAGATTTCTTACGGACTTGTTCACCGTCGGATCCACACCAAGATTTGTGTCTGACTCCTTATATAGCTATAGCTCTAGGCTCTGGCTAGCTCTAATTAGGATTTAGAGTTAGGATCGAAATAAACGGTGTTGGTCAGAGAGGGAGAATAAGGGGAGTTTCTACGTGCTTGGAGGAAGATGATCGTGGGGCGGTGAACAAGAGCAGGCAGCGAGGACATGGTGACGCCGTGGGGTTAGAGAAGGACGGTGCAACTCACAGCTGCTCATCTTGGATGATGAGATACGGGGAGGGGAGGAGGACCGGACCTCCATTGACGCCTTTCCTACTCTTGTATGTATGTATGTATGTATGTATGTATGTATGTATGTATGCAGTACTCTGATCCGTCTGATGTGCTGCACCTGCATGTCCTATTTAGTACATATAGTACCCATTGGTGGATGACATACGTACGTAGTACATCCCTGCCGGCCTGGAGCAGAGGAAAGCAGCAAGGAAGGAAAGGAGAAGCCGGCCGGCAGCCGCCAAGGAGGAGCGATTGATTGATAATTGATCTTTCTTTCTTTCTTTCTTTCTGTTCCTGTAGCTAAAAAGCAGACGGACAGACAGGGGAAACGACAAAACAGAGACCAAACCAACAACACATTTACACATGCACGCATCATTCATATCGTCCTTCCTTCCTTGGATATCGTCCCATCGATCCATGATGGGGTGTTGACATATATATATACGACTATGTATTATGCAGCTGCAACAACTAGAGAAGAAATTGAAGTGTATACTAATTCATTAGATCTATCGTACTAACGATCCAAGCCGTACAAGCAAATTACTAACCTAGCTATCTCGACAATAATAATTAATCGCCCTGTAATTAAGCGCAAAGGTAATTAATGCATGCATGGTAATGATGATGGAGGATATATATATATATAGGCCCTATTTGATAGAACTAGCTCTTAGAGCTATAGTTAAAGTTATGCGGTTACTCGAAGGCCGTTTTATTTGACACTTTAATTTTTTAGAGCAGCTCTAGTATGCTCTGCTTTATTTTTTAGTAGAGCTAGATTATTTAATAGAGCTCAAGCTCTACTGAACCAGGATATGAGAACTGAATTCTACTAAATGGGACCATATATTACAGCTAATCAATTACTATATAGATGTAGATCGATGAAGCTACTTTCTCCATCTCAAAATACAGAAATCTAATAAATCTAAATAGAGAGTTGTCTAAATTCGTAGTATTAGAATATGTTATATTTAATAATAGGGTTTTGTTTTTGTTTTGAGACGAGGAGAGTAGCTAAGATTAGCTAGGTGGCGGCGGCCTGCAGCTGCGGTTGCGGTTGGCGCTGCAGCCAGTCGGTGAAGGCCTGGAGCGTGCGCATGTCCGCCCTGTAGTGGCGCTGCGTGAAGTCGAGCAGCGCCCGCCACGTGAAGTCCGGGTACTCGCGCGGGTTGTCGTCGTCCACCAGCTCCCCCGGCGGCCGCACTACCCTGTCCATCTCCGGGCACAGGAAGAAGGCCAGCGACCTCCTCGCCGCCCTGCTGTTCACCACCGCCCGGTGCAGGCAGCTCCGGTACCTCCCGTTGGACAGCGCCATGAACGTGTCGCCGACGTTCACCACCAGCGCCCCCGTCCGCGGCCGGATGCTCCGCCACCTCCCCTCCGCCCACACCTCGAGGCCGCCGACGTTGTCCTGGTGGAGGATGGTCAGCGACGTCGGGTCGCAGTGTGGCCCCGTGCCCAGCGTCTCCAGTGGCCTCTGGCACGCCGGATAGTAGTTGAGGCGCATGATGGAGTCGTTGCGCTCGAAGAATCGCCGGAAGTGGCCGCGCCCCACGCCCAGGCTCTCGCCCAGCACCTCCATCAGCTCCAGTGACAGCCGGCTCATCTCGCCGCAGTAACGCTCGTACACCTCGCCCAGCCGCCGCCCGTGCTCCTCTCCCAGCTTCCTCAGCAGGTACTCCGCCACGCCCTCGCCGCCGCCCGCCGCCGAGTACCGGAACGACAGCGTCTCCTTCCACGGCAGCTTGGACGCGAACCGCCCCGTGAAGCCGCTCGCGTAGCCGCAGCTGTCGCCGGCGCGGCGCTGCGCGCGCTGCTTCTCGGCCAGCGGCAGCGTGAAGAAGGCGTCCATGCAGCGGTGCGCCTCCTCCAGAAGCGCGGCGTCGATGCCGTGGTTGACCACCAGGAAGAAGCCGTGGCTCTGGCAAGCGTCGCCCACCAGCCGGACCACCTCGTCGGCGCCCAAGTCGATGAGAGGCACGTCCAGCTCCTCCGCGGCCTCCGGGCTGGGGCTCTCGTCCGGCGGCCAGATGAACTGTGACGGGATGTCCGTCTCACCGCTCAGCACGGCGGCGTCGAACACCACCTGCTGCTGCTGCTGCACCATGATTGTTATACTTGTGCTAATTAGTCGATCGACAATATAAGCTAAGCTAAGCGATGGATGCAAGAACCAGCCATATATATGTGTGTGTGTGTAGTGCTCCTCGATCGACCGGCCGGCTGCTAGCTCTGCTCTCTCACTCCCCTCCCCGCCCTTTTATACGCGCCCCAACAGAGATCAAGGCATCAACCTCTTGTTTTCTCTCTCTCTGCATCAATTAATTACTTATCTCTTCTTTTCCATGAGAGAGAAAGTGATCGAGAGCGAGTGAACGCGAAACGTATGTTGGCACAACCCACAGCAAAGTATTGCTTAGGCTGACTTCGGAGCTGTGTGTTCGGCTGAAAATTTAGATGTACACAAAACGAGATAAGTTATTAATATATAATTAATTAAGTTTTAATTATTATAAATTTGAAAAATAGATTTATTTGATTTTTTAAAGCAACTTTAAGATAGAAACTTTTTTTAAAAAAATACCATTTAACAGTTTGAGAAACATGCTCATAAAAAATAAGAGAGTTTTCTCCCCCACAACACTTACTGCCGAACACTATCTTAATAGACTTTAAAGGACGGATTTAGCATAGGGGCTTCAGCACCTCCACCCACTGAATCTCCATGGAAAGGAGGAGAAGAGAGCTCAAGAAACAAGAAGGCAATAAGCTCTTCTTCTAAACTTCACTTGGCTCTCTCTGATGGACTCTGCTCTTGTCCCCAGCTTAACTAGCTAGCTCATCAACATATTGTTTCCAACCAATTTTTTCCCTTTGAAGACCATCCAAACAATTCAAAAATAACTATCAGTTTTGACTTTGAGGTGTTGAGCTTTGACCAACAATAATTTTTAGACAATCAAATTCTGTAGCATTAGAGTTGTACCATTAAATTTATAGTCAAATTAATGTACTTTACCAATATCACACATTCAAACATATCCACTTTGATCTTGCCTATAAAATAGCAGCCAAAGCTCATATATATGATGTCAGCCAAAACTGACAAAGTATTTCTGAATGAGGGAGTATGTTTCAAAAAGGTGATGATGTACACAACCATTTTCACTGAACCCTCTAAACGTACGCTTACTATTAGAGTCAAAATATTTTCATAACAAACAAACCATTACACAAGTGCTAGACTAATAAAAAACAACAAAACTCCCTAGCGCTCACTACAATATAAAACATTATCAGTACCGGTTCATGTAACGTCCATGGTTTTGTCTTGTCGAAAACTTTTCAATTAAAATCTATCTGCAAAATTCGGCTCTTATTTGAATTCTTGAAGTATGTGCTAAAGTGTGGATCTCAAAATTTCCAAAGTTAGGCCAAAAACCCATCCCAAACATTTCCCCAAAATTTACTGATTCCAAATATCAAATTTAAAATCAAAATCTTCAAATAAAATTCTAAAACCTTCTCTGGAAATTATCAAGTGAAACCATTCATTTGGGCCATCAAATCCCCTTTTCTCCCCTTGGCTGGCTCTTCTCCCTCGCGAGTGCCAGCCCACTAGGCTCAATCTGCTCGGCACCGTACGCGCCCACGTGACCGACTCCGTGCACGCACCCGCTTCAAAATCAAGGGAGGCCTAAGATGTTAGTCTCTTGCGGTCCCGTTCTCGTCCGCTCGACTATCCACGTGTGAATGGCCACTGTTTTCCACGCGCGGGGCCCGCATGTTGGCTTTGTCGTCGTCTACCTCCTCCTGCCACTCGCTCTCTCTCTCTCTTCTTTCTTGATATCTCATCTTCTATCTTGGCCGTACGCCCATACCCTTCTATCTCGGCCAGCTCACGCCCGCGCGGCACTCTGTTATCAAACCCTGTTGTCCCATCAAGCCAGAGACTGGCACGAAACCCGCCCCGCCACTCGCCACGAGTGCCCTGGTCAAAAAGCCGGCTAAGCTCAGGAAAATTTTTCATCGGTGAGCCCAATGGTCAAAAGCGCATGCGCCAGCTCGTCGCCTCGTCACGTCATTGTCATCTCTGTGTCCCTTTCCCTCTCCGCCCACACCGATGACAAAGGCCATAGCAACCGCGTCATCGTCTCATCCCTTCGGCCAGCCAAGCCATGTTGGCATTGTAGCCACAACCTTTGTCCGCCGTCGCCACGAGCCGAACTCCGGCTATAAATAGAGCCGAGGCCTCTCCGCACAGCCACCGTGAAGAAAGCAAGCCTCCCGATGCAACCACACTAACGCACCTCTCTGAGCTCCACCACCATCCACTACACTGACATTAGCCGCCACCGCCGTCCCCATCCATGATTTACGGAACCGCCACCACCACCGAGCTCCCCACAATCCCGCAAACCTTTTCCATCCCTCACCAATGCAAATCCCCGCCGGAACTCAAAATCCACCGCCACCGTCCGCCATCGCTGTCGCTTTGATTTCGCGCCGCCGACAAAGGTAGTGGCCGATTCCTCCATCCGTTCTCTTTTCCTTGACACGTCACACCAAACCGAAGCCATCCCGAGCCACGTCCGCCACTAGAATGGTCATCGCCGGCAACATCTTGAGCACCGTTGCTCGCCAGCGTACGGTGCTGCTGTGCTCCGCCTCCCTCTATCGAACCCCGTCCCATCCAAGCCATTCACTACCTTCCTCATCCCTTTCACAACCTACCGTCGTGCCCGCTCCTCTAGGCTTGCCGCCGCTCGCCATATCGGTGCCGGCCGTCGATCCCCATCGTCCTCCTCCTTGCCGGACCACGCCAACATGGCAAAGCCACGTGGCCACCACCTCAGCCACAACGGGCCACCCCGTGCCAATGGGGGTCAGCTTGGGTGGGCTAGGCCCCGGTGGTGGGCTGGCTAAGGTGGCCCACCCGGCCTATAAGACCTCGGTCCACCGGCCCAACTCTCCAAATCTGTCGACTATCACTTCTCCAAAACGGTCGGTGCATCCATGTAGCCAAGATTGCATATGCTTGTGGTAACGTGTGTGTATATATGTAATTATTAAGAGAGTGAATTACTGTTTGTAAATACAAAACAGGAATAAAATCAGTACGTGTATATTTAATTCAAGAATTCTATTTTTGAAATCTAGCTCCTCACACATGATCAAACTGCGAACCAACAAAATGGATTGAGGTGGGCTTCCAATGGGATCTAAATAATTGACCGCAGTAAATAATTGACCGTGGTAAGATCCGCTAGTTCACGAACTAATTGAACAGTCACCGATTCAATATTAGCTCAAGTGTTGTACCCATAAACGTATACTTAAGTGTTAAGGGACGATGGGTTTTAAAAACATGTGCACTGATCCGCTCAAGAGCGTTATAACACAGTGTTCAGTGACGATCTCATCTAGGAGTGACAAACCTTTCGTCAACTCGAATTAATCTTTAGAATTACTAGTCCGCTGAGAACTGTCTATTAATTTGGCCATCTCTATATTTCTGGATAATATTATTCTTGTTTTAGCTTGTTCCGGTACCTTTGGCCTCTTTTTATTGAAGTTTAAATATTTACTAATATACATGAATTGCTCAACACTTTTCTCTTCCTCGGATTTTTATCTTAACCATTGCAACTCTAGCTAGATTTATCTTCTGTATTTCATATATTTAGGGAGAGATATAGCTATATACACGCTCCATGCATATGTACCATGTACTTCCTCCGTTTTAGATTATAAGACGTTTTAATTTCTTTTAAAGTTAAACTTTTTAAAGTTTGATTAAGTTTACAGAAAAATATATTAATATTTTTAACATATAACAAAGATAATATCAAATATATTTAATAATGGATTTAGTGAAGGTAATTTGGTGTTTTAGACATTGTTAAATTTTTTTTATATAAATTTAGACAAATTTAAAAAAGTTTAACCTACGAAAAAGTTAAAACGTCTTATAATCTAAAATAAAGAGAGTATGTTATAGTATCAAGCAGTTGGCTTAAACTTAATGACGACGAAGCTAGCTAGCTGGTGCCATATAATCGATCGGTTACATATATAGCTAGGCAGCAGCTAGGGAGCCTGAACTAATTTGTCTTTCATGTATGTTGTCTGTTGGCTCCCAAACAAATATATGTCAGATAATAATTATACATATACTGCTACAGCGTAGAGATAGATCTTGGAATAAGAGATTATTGTTAATTTAATCTGGCCACAGATCGATGGTTTTGGCCGGACGCATGTCAACCACGCAACATCTACCATCCCTAAACTAGAATTAGCGAGCTTGATGCATCTCGATCGATCGATCTAGAACTAGAAGACGACACTAGCTAGCTATTACTATTAGTCCTACGTCTCTCTCTGGCCTTCTCATGCATATATGCTGCTCTACGATCGATCGAGCTAGAGCACGGACGTACATCATGTTGATATGCATGTGGTCCAGCAATTAAAACAAAACAGCATGAGATAGCTAGCTAGCTACCCACCAAATCGGTCTTCGATCTCTTACCCAAAAATTGCATTGTACCTTCCATCTGCCCGTACATAATATAATTAATATATGCTGATCTTATATATGCCGACAAGCTAGCTACTAGCCAAGGGTACACTCCACTCCTCTGCCGTTAATTAGGCACCCGCGACAAGGGGACAGATAGAATAGGAAGCCTTTAATCCCATTGTTTGCTGTAGTTAACTACTCCCTCCGTCGCAAAATAGATGTCGTTTTAGGTTGTTTAGGATAGATTAAGGTTTAAGAGAAAAAGACTATAGTGCACATTATTAAATAATATATAGTAGAGAGTAGGAGGGTGGTCAAGGGTAGAATGGAGAGAAATTTGAAAAGGAGGTGATTGATGGGACAAGTAGTACTCTAAAGTGACAAGTATTTTGGGATAAATTTTAAATCCTAGAACGACATCTATTTTGGGACGGAGGTAGTAGCTACTAGTATTATGTACTATGTGTATAAGTATAGTCCTGAGAGTGCGTATATATATATAATTTACTTGATATATTATGGTATCCGGGTCTCAAGATTTAAATCTGATTTATAGCTAATTTAAATGAGTATAAAAATTTTAAAAACTTTTTGAGTACAAATATTAACTTGTTTACTAGCTAGTTCAAACAAGTTTGAACTAAATTTAAACTTATGCATATCTTTTTTCTTAAATTTTGATTCTAGGTATATATCATCTAAATATATAAAATATATAATTAACTAGGTATGTGATATGGGATGGTAAAATAACTTTGAATTTAAGATGTTTTTGTTAAACATCAATTATATTGTTACACCTGGATATGGACCTAGAAGTTAAAAAATATAAAAAATTTGAACACAATTCGTGTATTTCAAATCTTGAGGTCCAAACACCATAAGACCTAAACAGATATCATATATATATATATATATATATATATATATATATATATCTCACAAACCCGGACTGGAGTGCTAATATTGTTGTCACCACTGACACAGCACACTTGTGCATTATTACTAGTCTAACAATTAATTAATAGCTGATCATGACGTCCTTGTCGGATTAATTAGCACGATGTACTTGCATATTAGCGAATGGATCGCAGCTACTATATGGATCAAACCGAGTGTATATACCATGCAGCATATACGTCCATTCATAATGACAGGTCTGTGCGATCGAGCGTATAAAAGTAGGGACTGGCTATACAATATATGTAACAAAAATCATACTTATTTCAGTTATTTTTAGACGGTCCAATCATACTAAGATTCAGCTGCAAGATGTCCCCGTTTTGCTGTCTTCTCGGTGCCGAAGACACCACCCCTCCCTCGCCTCCTAACCTTGCCCCTGTCTATTACGGTAGCCCACCACCCTCCTCCAACCCTATGGCTACAGTAGCATCATCACTGTCTCATTGCCTACTGTCATCACTTTAAGCCCTAAAAAAACCCCTCTTCTCTCTCCCTAACCCCCTCTCCTACCTAGACTCTAATCTCAAACCCTAATCCGTAGATCCTCTACCAGAGTTGGGCTACCACCATCATCGTAGAAGATCACCAAGGTCGCTAGAGCAAGAGAAGGTCAGAGAGCATGAATCTTAGAGCGGATCGGAGGGTTAAAATCTGTAAGAAATCTTCCCAAATTTACTATCAAATGACAATTAGCAAATCCAATAAAGGTATCGATACATATATATATACGCGCAAGGATGTATTCGTTTGGTAATTAAAAGGTGCTTCCTTTATGCACAGTTGCGCTTAGCAAGCAACTTATGAGTTTTTTAATTAAAGTACTTGCTGTTGACGCAAAATCCAATTCAATTTGGGCGCATAGGCATGTTCCACGTTAAACCTAAATTAAGCTAGCCAGCTAGCTAGCAACTAGCAATGCTAGCTAATCGATCAGATCACTTGGCTTGGCATAGCTCCTATGGTTATTATTTTCTTAATTAAAAAACTATTTGTTTGTTTCGGCAACAGCAACAGCTAGCACATGGATGCGCATATGAGTACAATATATGGAATGCAATAGGTCGATCGATCGTGTTTGCGGCTAAGCCATCGGGTGGTACGTAGATCGATAAACAGAACAGTGAAACTAACAACAAATTAACATGTATTGCTAGCTATCTAGAGCCTCATCAGATAACGACGAATATATTAAACAGGTCGATTACTATATACTTGCATACGTGTCGACCTTACATCCCCATTTACGTATATGCAATCAATACATCACACACGTAGACGACGTACCGTAGCTATATATATATCTAGAATATATGTGTGCGCTTGATTGTGATCTGCTGGCCGGTGTAGGAAGATCATTCGATTCAGACATCTGCAAACAAACAAGTTAATTAATTAGGCTAGACATGATATGATTATTCCAAATCGTACGTACGTGCAATTTTATCTATCAGAAAAACATGCATGTCAGGATAAGGGATTGTGTTTGGGCCTAGCTAGCTAGTTAGTTACTCCTTTTGTTCTATATTATAAGGTGTTTTAGTTTTATTCTAAGCTAAAATTTTCTAACTTTGATTAAGTTTAAAAAAATAATTAACATCTACAATACCAAATAAATAAGCTTCCAAAATATATTTCATGATGAATTTTAATGAAACTAATTTAATTTTGTAAATAGTTGTATATTTTTCTATAAATTTAGTTAAAATTAAAGAAATTTGAGTTAAGACAATCAAGTAACATGCAGTTGTTGGATAGCTAGCAACAACTATTAAGTCGTTCTTTTTTTTTCTTTAAACCATCTCTCATGATAAGCAGTATATTGGAGGTGGTTATTTAATTTTTAACTCGCCTCTTATGAGGGATTATCTTAGTCCGGACCTATTTTTAGTTCTTACCATGCAAATTTAAAACAACCTTATCTATGAAAAAAACTTCCTTAAATTGCCAGTATATATGGTCTTTCTCTGCTTCCCCCCTCCTTAATTTCTCTCCTCTCCTCCTTTCTAGTGGCCACGGAGGTACCACGTCACGTTCGCTGGCTGTGCATCATCTTGGCACCAACACTGCCACCTGCATCCCGATAATCTCCTATATATATAGCTAGGTACTCTATATTTCTTCAATAATATTATAATATAACAGTCGCTAACCTATATGTTGTACATACTATTTTTAATAGTTTTAATATTGTATTAAACGTGTCAGTTAACTTTAACATTATAGGTGCTTCTATTAAAAAGAAGAGCTCACATCAGTTGCAACTAGCTAATTATTTTAGATTAAAATAATAAAATACTAAATGAAGAGTCCAAGCTATGTACATATTGTATTTATTAATTATAAATTTTAGATTATCAAATTTAGTGTGTATATATAGAGGTACAGAAGATAGATAATAAATACATTTTTCTATTTTTGATACACTAATAATTATTAGCCGGCTTATGCACCATTTGATTCTACGCCTGGTTTGTGCTTCTTCCTCGTTTGGCGTGAGAACACTTTTTAAATTATTAAACGTTAGCTTTTTTTCTAAAAAAAACTTCTATATAAAAGTTTTTTAAAAATCAAATAAATCTTTTTTTAATTTTATAATAGTTAATACTTAATTAATTATGCACTGAGACTCGTCTCGTTTTATATATCGCTGATAAACTCAATCTACAAACTGATTCAAACGGTACTTATTTGCCTGCTTGAGGCCGTATGCGTCATATAAAACAACCCTTTGAACTCCTCGAGTATATATACTTTTTTTTTGCTAAGTCGTGTATATATTCTTTGATGTCTCGAAATCTATTGGCGTGCATCATATGCATGAATGTCGGACAAACGACACGTAAGTAAAGGCAACGGCAAAAAATGGTAGATATACTTGCTCGAGCCCAACACGGCATACAACACATTTACATACGCGTCCATGAGTAGATCGACATATTACAGTGCACGTAGAGTATGTTATATATGTTAATCCAACTTGCCATGCATGTTGGCTATATACTAGCTAGCGTATATACTATTTATATATAAAATCAAGCCTCTAAATAAAAATGGTTGGGTGAGTCACCAAACATCGAAGCTAATATATATGGATGCATGTATGTACCATATGAACAAAACATATATGTTCATCTCAAACCAATTTAATTACATTTTAGGAGCACATGCATGCCCTCATCCCTTGCATGTCATGCAAATTATCATAAAATAGCTGAAAACAATTTGATAACATAGATTATAATGCCATTTACTACTCCCTCATGTCAAAGGAAATAATTTGTTTTGGAATATATGTAGTCGATATGAGTTAACATTGACCATAAAGATAATTAAAAATATAGATTTTGTTATATAAAAATGATACATTAAAGTTTGTCATGACAAGATTTTCATAATATTACACTTATATAACTTTTTTTAACTTATGCTACCTACCTAGGTAAGTCAAAGTTGTACAATGTTGACTTTGAAAAGTGCAAAATGACTTGTTTTTTGACTTGAGGGGGTATTCCACAAACATGCAAAGGTAATTTTGATATACAAATTTACAAACAGAAGACACAAATCTATCTATGAATAGTGTCACCACCGTTGTAACCGTATTTGTTTATTTTTCTCACTATAAATATCGAGTTTTTGAAAGTAAAAGTTTGTGAGATGGTATCATTATTCTTATCAACTTTTTAGCACTTTTATAGCTATCTGGTTGATATTTGAGGACTGAAAAACAAAGAAGGGCATTTTCATCCAGTTCAAGTGTAAAAATCTAACTCTGGCTCAATAGCTAGAATAATGAATTTTTTTAAGATAATAGATAGATATTGATATGAACATGTAAAATGGATAAGTCTAAAGTATCATTGGGGGTGGACACTTAATAATATGTCTGCATAAATGATTACACAAATATTGTTGAGAAGGAGATGTGATTGCTCTCTAAAGTTGTTGCATTGTCTCGTTTTGTGTATGCCGGCCGTCTAATTACTTGCATAGTTTAGACTTGTATGTTTGTTAAGTGATACTCCTAGATGATAATATGTTTTTTGAATTTTACCTAACCGTTTGAGTGACGCATAAAAAACAATTATATGCAACTTAAGATGTAAAGAGACTTCCCAAGGAGAGATAATTGGGTCGTCGTGAGGGTTCTTATTTTACGCTGTTCCTTAATTTGTACTCGTGCGTTCATGTCTTGTTGCCGCCTAGCATATTGGCTAGTTAGCTCCAAAGCATTTGCTGTCATGACACAAGCATATATGCTTGTATGCACGTGTAGTATTCCAGTCATTAAAAAATCCTTTTGGATTTTGTCCTTTCGCCGTAAGCTAACTGTGTAATAGTACGTGGCATAGCATTTTCATCGTCGATCACTTTGCATAGAAGGATTATTAACATAAAGTATATATCATCCATGCATGCATGTTTTTAAGGGCTTGCAATTAATGTAATGTACAGCTTGCAAAGTAGCGATGTAGAGTGGCAAGGGAATCCAAAATCGTACGGTTTTCCGGATTGGATCCGATCCGACAACTGTGAGATGGAAGCTTGGAATTAAGAGATCATATATATATATATATATATATTCCATATATCTCAGAGGTACGAAAGCGTGGTGGGATAACCTCAAAAAGTCTAGACAATCTTGATATGTCAAGTCCCTACCTTGAAGAGATAAGTGAGAATATAGACGATTATTATATATTAAATTCCAATATAGAATGCATAGGGCTACAATCATTTGCACCAAACTGGTATAGAGATATTAAGTCTAAAAAAGATATTGAAAGAATTGTCCAAAGATTAGAAGACACTCAAATAATAGGAGAAATCCCGATAAAATACTGGGAGAGGAATTCAATTATTTGTAAAATTAATATAATAAACCCAGACCATATAATTAAAACATGCCCAATAGAGGCAACCCTAAAAGATATAGAAGAGTTTAAAATGCATATAGAAGAATTATTAAAACTAGGAGCAATAAGAGAAAGTAGGAGCCCGCATAGATCGGCAGCACTCATAGTAAGAAATCATGCTGAAGAAGTTAGAGGAAAATCAAGGATGGTTATCAATTACAAAAAGTTAAATGATAATACCATAAAAGATGCTTATAACATTCCTAACAAGCAAGAATGGATCAATAGAATACAAGGTAGTAAATATTTTTCAAAATTTGATTTAAAGGCTGGGTTTTGGCAAGTAAAAATGGCAGAGGAATCCATAGAATGGACCGCATTTACATGCCCTCAGGGACATTATGAATGGCTTGTTATGCCACTAGGATTAAAAAATGCCCCTGCCCTATTTCAAAGAAAGATGCAAAACATATTCAATGAAAATCAAGAATTTGTTTTAGTTTATATAGATGACTTGTTACTATTCTCAAAAACATACAAGGACCATATTGCTCACCTGGAAATATTTTTTAGAAAAGTAGAACAAAATGGGTTAATCCTGTCCAAGAAAAAGATGAAAATTTGCAAGGGAAAAATCAATTTCCTTGGTCATGAGATAGGTGAAGGGAAAATACACCTACAAGAACACATAGCTAAGAAAATCCTACAATTTCCTGATGTCATGAATGATAAAAAGAAGTTACAACAATTCTTAGGGATAATAAATTATGCTAAAAATCACATAGACAATTTAGCAAAATTAGCAGGACCTTTATATGCGAAATTAAGGAAAAATGGTCAAAGATACTTCAATTCTGAAGACATTAGACTAGTTAGAATAATAAAAGAAAGGGTCAGAAGTTTAAAACCCTTAGAATTACCATTAGATGAAAATTATTTCATTATTGAAACAGATGCATCTCAACAAGGCTGGGGTGCTGTATTAAAACAAAGACCTACTAAATTTTCATCCAAAACAGAAGAAAAAATATGTAGATATGTCTCTGGAAGTTATAAATTAAAAACTGCGAATAATACAGACAGAGAGATACTCGCAATAATTAATGCAATAAATGCTTTTAGACTCTATTTAGGTTTCAAAGAATTTATAGTTAGAACAGATTGTGAAGTAATATGTAGATATTATAATCAGCTTAATAGTAAGAAAAGTTCCACTAGGAGGTGGATCTTATTTGAAGATATTATTACTGGAAATGGATATAAGGTTGTATTTGAGCATATTAAGGGAAAAGATAATCATTTACCTGCCTGACTTGCTTTCTCGTTTACCTATTTTGCAGGAATGAAGAAATCAATGAACTATAATGGAGTCGAATTCTTCACTTTTAGTGAAGATAACAAGCTTAAGATATTTCCACAGAATTCCTATAAGTTTAAGCCCAAAAACCATATAATCATATATGAGGTGCAGGAATGCATCCTGGACAATTTCTGATACCAATACAATAACAAAAGAGAAGAGAAGGGCTATATGCTATCAATATTAAATAGCCTTGCTGAATATTTCCATATGCTAAATGGATTAATACCGGAAACAGAAAACCATGAAATAATAGAACAAAAACCCATATATGTGGTGTTTGATGGAAAACTACCAGGGGTTTATATATCTTTTGAAGAAATAATAGCCCAAAAAATAGATGCAAAGTTAATGGGAGGTTTATCATGGAAGAAATATAAAGATATTGACGAAGCATTAAGTCAAGCAAGGAAGATTTTAGGAATAAATTATTATCTGGAGCCAGCTGCAAAAGAATATATTCAGAAATGCAAGAAAGCCAAAAACAAGAAGGCTCCAGAAACCACATATTTTGCAAATATAAAGGAAGAGGGATCATTTAAAAAAACCCACATATAAAGAATGCCTGACCAAAGGAGTAGATCCCTTAGATGGTGAATATATTGACTGGAAGATAATAGAAAAATTCGAAGAGGTCTCCCCACTATGGAAGAAGGAGTTAAAGGAGGAAATATTTAAAGAAATAAAACAAGAAATGAATGAAAAATTTGAAGAAATAAGAAAATCATATGATGATAAATTTGACATTTCTTTATCCGAGATGGACACTATGGATATCGGAGGTCATGGACAGCCAGACCATTAGAAAGAATAGTTAACGAATAAAATATATATGAAGTTAAATTGATAAGGTTTATCAATCTTTCGGGCGAGGTGAAACATATACCCTCAAAACCCTCAAATCTCTAATTTCAATTTCAACACCCAAAAGCACCTCAATTATATGGACTAAATAAGGTAAAGTAAAATCCAGAAAGACACTCTACAAGCATAGAGTGATAATACACGCAGCATAGGCCGAATAAATCCGAAAGCACTTTTAGTGGTGAAGGATGAATCTCTGCCAAGAACACTGTGAAGAATATAGCTTTCGGCGAAAGTTAAGGTATGCGTGTCTCATCTTTAGTCGAATAAAGGACGCCCGTGGGTGCCAGCTCATGAAGCACATTGGCAATGAAGATAAGAACGAAGCTCGGACGAGTCTCCCTTCGGCCACTATAAAAGGAGGAGCTGGCCAAACCAAAGGGACACACCGAAGAAGCCAGAACTCCTCCAAGCGGAGCTCACAACCACTCTCAAGCCTTAGTTCTAGTAGTAGTAGTAGTTTTTGAAAAAAGAAACCTTGCAACTATATTGAAGCAAGGAGTGTAATACTCAGCTGTAAGGTAAGCAAGTAAGTGTTTGTATCATCCTTCGGGGTTCCCGAAAGGGAAAACCATATGTAAACTTATCTGTTTAATTATGAAGTAGTTTCTTTAAGTTTTCTCTATCTGTTTATATCTGGAAGAGTGTTTATGCTAGGGACCCTATAGGAGAAAACTCTTCGATAGTTTTCTTTCTTAGCCTGCATCTCGTATAGGCATCAGGGAGAACCAGTATCTGTAGAGAAGTGTTCCCTTTGGGTGGAACTGCCTGGGGAGAAGATAAGCTCGCTGTCAGAAAAAACAGTAATAGGGAAATCTTTAAAAGCTGCTTCTAAAAACAAATAAGTGATAAATATGGTGAGTACCGAGTAGGATAACACAACTTATTGTCTCACACCCGGCTGTACCAGTGGTTTCGCCAACCATAAAAGATCCTAAAAAATATAAGAAATTTGTGAATAGTAAATTGAACAGTAAAAGTGTGAACAGTAAATTTGAACAGTACGCACGCAAAGCACTGTGAATAGTAAATTTATATATATATATTTGAGAATTTTTTTTTGAGTGAGTGTAATATATATATATATATATATATATATATATATATATATATATATATATATATATATATATATATATTACTTGCAGCTTGTATAGTTTCTCTTTTACCACACTATATATCAAGTCAGTCCGTTAATTGCAGATTGGGTAGTACATGGCATCAAATTAACCACAATATTACTCTATCTGTCTTAAAATAAAAAAAATCTAGTACTGTCTATGACACAGACTAGTATCATGAATCCTATATTCAGATTTACAGTAACACAATGTGTCACATCTAATACTAGAATTTCGTATTTTGAGATGAAGTGAGTAGCTAGCTAGCGACGACCAAATTAACTTTAGTTTAAGAATAATTTACTTTAATATAAGCATGCACTAGTACAAAACACCCTAATACTACCAGTTCCAAATTAAACAGGCTTCGTTGCGCGGTTTTGGAACCAGCAGTGCGCAAGCAGCCGTACGTGATTGTCGGTTATCACTGCCGATCGAAGGTACTAAAGTATCACTGTCGGTTCCACGGCACATCATTTTGGGCAAAACTAAAAATAAAAAGCAATTTAATTGGACACTATTACAAGCATCAAGTAGAATTATGAATTTAATCAATTCATATTCACTACAAGCTGCAATCAATTTGCACATACACAGTACACTTCTTATATGTCAACTTGCACTCACACATTCACATTCATACACACACTGATTCAAACTTGCAAACAAAATTCAATACCCATATCATCAGTCCACATCCCACAAGGAAATAGTATCTTCCCCCAATTGATTAAAACATGCTGCTTCTAGAAAACACAACGAAATTCGCTTGCATCAACAAAATTTCCCCCAATTGATTAAAATGCTGGCCGAGAAGAGGAGCTCCTAGGCGGAGCCGACGAGGAGCCCTCCTATAATGGGGTGGTGCGGCATCGGCCTTCTATCTGCCAGATTTGACGGCACTCATGTCCCCATAGGCGGATCTAGCGGCCATGGTCTCCTCTTTGTCGGATCCGCTAGCCCTACATCTCCAACGTCTCTTCTGGAACACAAACCAACTCCTTCTTGGCTAGCTGGCAGATAACCTTCCATCCTCACCGATTTCAGTGCTTCATTTGGCCTCTGCCATGCCCAAGGAGTCGCCATCATGCCATCCTTCTCCTCCTGACACTGTGGAGACGACGCCGCGAGGCCAGATCCAAGGCCCACAAGCAAGGAGGTGGGTGGATCTGGCCCATCGTCTCCTCCTCCACCGCGTCGGGAAGAAGAAGGAAGAGTGAGTGCGAGAACCAAGTCGGATGGTGCTGCAAGCAAAGAGGGATAGGCTATCTCATGTCGGTAGCAAGACGAGAGGGCGAGGGAGAAAGAGGAGATAGAGATCGAGAGGCACATGATAACTTAGTGATTCGACTAGCATCTGAGTTAGAGCTGGTTCTACATGCCCAATCACTGTCGGTTCACTCTGCATTGGATAGGAAAAGCGGCCAGATCCGTATGGACCAGCAGTGATGCTTCAGCCGGTAGTAATTGCCTTTTTTTATTTTACTAGTGATGCAAGGATCGATCTATCTCTTTAATTTGCGTCTCTAGCTGATCAATTTATCCATTTCTGTTTTTCCCCTTATTCTTGCATTCTGAGCAAGCATTTATGTATAGTAGCAAGTTGTGCTTGGGATTCCTTTTGGTTTTGGAATTAAGGAAACTAGCTCGCAGGTACTTGTGCTGTACTGGATGCAATCATTTGTGGATTAAGCGTGCTGCATGCATATATCACTGCGCAATCACAAGCTAGTAGCTAGTCTGCCTTGTCATTTAATTCGACGAATCGACAAGAACTTAATTAGTTTAAGACCCAACTGGCATGTAGCCCTAGAGCGAGAGCACTAGCGATTAACTAAGTTGCAAGTACTAAGAGTACTAGTTATATTTGTTAGTTAGGCAGGAACCGGGGATAGTCCAAAGTTGATGACATGTAAGATCGATTGGCTTTACTACGTTTAGTGACAGTACGACATGATCGTCTATGCACAAACAACCCGAATCTGTACACCCAATTAACAAGCTTAATTCTGTTGATTCTCTCTCTAACTGCTCTTGATTAATGTAACACCAAGTTATGATAAACAAGCAGCAGTTGCATGAACTTGTTAAATTAATGATGACTTCTCATATCCATGTCCACTCTCATAACTGATCCCCTCCACTGGATTTGATATATGTATTAATTTATTATGAAAATTCATGTGTGACCGTTAGATTTTACTCTATATATTTCTTTTCTTTTAGGTCACTGGGTCATGTTCCATCCTCTCTACGCCCCTTAAGTTTATTTTTTCGACAAACACCGGCACTTAAATACAAGTGTGCATACTCATCCATATGATCAACCCTTAAAAATTAAGCTGACATATCTTACGATTAACGAAGTCACCACGGATGTCTCGCTGTTGACGGATACTATACGCATCGTGCCAAATCTAAAACTTAAACCTGAGTGGGTTAACCTAACCAGTTAAGTTACACTCACTTCGCTCTATGCCCCTAAGGCTCCATTGGGAGGAGTACTGGTTGAGGAGAAAAAATTCCTCGTTTCCTATGAGCACGCTTTCCAAACTACTAAACGGTGTATTTTTTTAAAAAAATTTCTGTATAAAAGTTATTTTAAAAAATCATATTAATCTATTTTTTAAGTTTAAAATAATTAATACTTAATTAATCATACGTTAATAACTCACCTTACTTTACGTAATCTTCTCTCTTCTCTCTCCCTTTACCTCCAAACCATACCTAAATTTGGTTGTTCCGATCAATTAACAGACGTATATAGTTACATAATATCTAGCTGTGTGCCTGGCGCTCTTAGTTATTGTTGACAAGTATTAAATCTCCTGCGGTAGAACGATCGAGTAACTAGCAAGAGAGATTAGTTTTAGTAGTATCGATGTAATATCTGTGATAAAACCGACAACAGACAAGACAAGGGAGGATTGAAGGATCTGCAGGTAGGTGCGTGATCGATCGATCGATCGACATCGATGGAGGTCTGTCTAGAGAATGCATGCAGCTAGCTAAGCTGGTTCCACCAATTAATTAGGCAAGCACATATATATGGAGCTATATATAGAGAGCTAGCTAGCTATTTCCAAGCATAAATATCATGTCAGCCTTGCGTTGGATCTTCTCCGCTTTTGCTTTTGCCTTTGCCTTTGCCTGCTAAGGTACCTTTCTGAAGTGAGGGAAAGAGTAAAAACCATCTTATTTTTTAGAGCATATTTTTTAAACCGTTAAAAGGTGTTTTTTTTAAAAAAATTCTATCTAAAAGTTGTTTTAAAAACTCAAATAAATATATTTTTCAAATTTATAATAATTAAAACTTAATTAATTATATGTTAATGGTTTTTTTCGTTTTATATGTCTTAGGAATATCAGCTCAACACGAAGTGCCGAAAGCAGCCTAACAATTAATTGTGCGCAACAAGAGTAGAAACAATAGGACAAGCAGCTAATTAATAGTAGGTACCATCAGATTAATACGCTGGGCGATCTCATGTTTGGAGCACATGATAGGGATGGAGGATACGTATATGCTGATCGAGCTATATAAGAGGCTACATTTATTGCTAGCTAGGGGCCTCATCAATTGTCGTGTTTCTTCTCTTGCCCATGTGTATGCTTGCCTGCCTACTTGGTATACACATCCTTCCACCTGTATTTATAATTATAATATAATCCACTGCGTATTATATAACTAGTGACATGGACTTAATTTTGGAGCTTGTGTACGTGCGCCTACGTCTTGCCTCTGTGGTCGATCTATCTCATGTATGCCCAGCTGTGAAATTATGGAATTAATGGTACTGTACACTTATTTAGATGGGGCATTTGTGGTTTCTTACATTTTGCAAGAATGTCATTCGAATGCTAGTTCTAGTGGTATTTTTATAATTTTTTAGTGGCAATTTTGCAATAATGATTCAAAATGGTGGTAAATTTGTAATTGTCCCTATAATAATAATAATAATATAGTGAGGTATATCTGTGCAGGATATCTCATCAAATACCATAAAAATAATGCTCTTAATTATATATAGATCATACTATCAATTTTAGGGGACTAACTAGTTGATTACTAGTTATTAAGTATAAAATGCATGATATATGCGTGTACGGAGATTTAGTAATATAATTACTTTCTAAATAATATCTTTTCATTAAGTGACATTCTGGACATATATTTTTGTCTTCACTTATTTTTTGTCTACAAACAATGTAATAATTAGTTATACCTTCTATTGAAATATAAAGACCGGTTGAAATAAAGACCGAGAGTACCTACTATATAAAAAAAACCCCTCGTGAGGGCGATATATGCTCCTACTCTCGTAGGTGCGTTGGTCGATCGGCATCAGAACGGCATGCATGCGGTTAGCGTGTTGTAAACAGCTACTCCGCTGCAACTGATCGAGTGTCTGTATACGTAGCTGTAATCCAAACCGACCCGTAGTACCATCTAACCACTAGTTGGCGACTGGCTAACAAAGAGATCGATCATCTCGGTGAATTAAGATCGACGGATCCGTACAAACATATTCGATTACCTGCTGCATCTTTCTACTCTGCGTGTTAATGTAAAAAAAAAGATAATTTTTACTATTATAAAAACAAATACAAATAGTATTTCTGTTAATTTTTCGTCCGTCGCTGCCGCAGCTCGTCTCTCGCTTTTCTGTCTCCGATTCCTTTCCAAACGCAGCCCATGGCGTGTCTTTTGCCAGATCAGTCGTCCCCCGAGCCAAGAAACACAAGCAAAACCACCAGCCATTCCAGCCGCTAGATTGGAGACGAGAAAGGGAAAACCCAAACAAACCGCAGCTCACGATGCGGCAAACCATCTCACCACGCTAGCATCGACCGAATATATCAGATCCGGGGCTGCATTCGTCGTGGCTGCGGTCGTGAGTCAAGCGGTCGATCTGATCTTCTGATGGATTGGTGGATATAATTACTGTACTACCGTGGGTCTAGGTGGGTATTTTTTTTTTGGATGATGGGTGGGTTCGTTGATATATAACGGCTGGTGATTTGCAATCGTTTGAGATGACAAAGTTTATTTGTGTCGGTTCGTAAAGAATAACCCGTTACGTGATGGATGGGTGGATTTAATTGCTTGGGGTACTGTACCACCTTGTGTCTAGGTGGGTTTGTTTTTTTTCTTCTTTTTTTTAGATGATGGGTGGGTTCATGGATATGTAACGGCTGGTGATTGCAACAGTTTGAGATAACAAAGTTTATCTGTAGCGTTCATAAATAACAACCCGTTACGGATGTCTATTTACCTATGATAGATCATAATAAAGAGCTGTTATAGATGATCCTGTTACATCTGTAAAGGCTACTTTTTTGAAACCGTTACAGATATATAGTCATCACTGGCGGCTCTTAGCCCATAAAGATATCTTTTAACGATTGATATAAACAGCTGTTTATATATATATAGTTATCTGTAACGGACTGTTTTAAACCGTTACAGATGACCCGCTATAGATATGATATTCTCTAGCAGTGGTAGCAACTAGCCACCAGCACCGGCGCCTGCTGCATGAACTCCAGATACCTGATCTCGACCTTCAACGATGTGACGTTCATGGGCAACGGCGGAGATATTCTGTCGAAATAACGGCCACATGCCGAAGAGGTCCAAGGACGGTGCAGCAGTGATGAAGATGATGTGCACCTACCACGGCTTGCTGAAGGATGGTGAGAATCGAGAGATAGGGATAACATGGCCTTGTGTGAGTTACATCATTTGGACGGCGATAGGGAGTCGTTCTGTCCGTCATGATTTGATATGAGTATAATTTTTCTAGTCATATATAATTAGACTATATACGTACTTCGTACATACTTATAGTCTTTGACTAAAGATTTCGTGAGATACCCTTTGGCCCAAAAATACACGAGTATTGGCATTGGGCACAAAAATGCATGAATTTCAGTCCAAGTCTCAAAAACGTGTGAGTATTAGCCTTCGTCCCAAAATTTCATGAATATTAACGTTGGGCCCAAGACGGCGTGAGTATTAGTCTTCGGAATAAAAATACATGGGTATTAACATTCGGCTTAAAAAGGCATAAGTATTAACCTTTGCCAAAAATATAATAGCTTTCGACCAATTACACAGTAGTAATAGCTTTTTGTTCCAAAATGACATGATTGGTAACCTTAGGCCCAAAAAACGCACGACGGTTATACTTCGCCCCAAAAATACATGAGTATTAGAGCATACCAAACAGCAGCCAAAACCGATTCCAATCGCAAAAATTTGGACCTTCAAAGAAAAAGGTTAGCAACCAACACTATCCCTAAATACATTCCCAAAAATTAGAATCCCCTTCTTTCTTCTTGCTTTCTACAAATCAAAAAGAGCTATCGTTCCTAATTTCCATATGAAAGGGAGAGAGACGTTTGGAGGGAGGGAGAGAGATCGTGCGGAGAGGTGATGGACTGGACCCACTTTTTTATTATTGACAATCAATTCTTAGTTATATATTAGAGAGAATAATTTACTCACACCTAAAAAATTAGTTAGGGATCTCAAAAGAGAAATTTTGGGAATGGATTTTTGGGTTTCGGTTGGTGATGCTCTTAGTCTTGGGTGAAAGGCTAAAATATTCATGCATTTGGGTTCATTTTAATACTTATGAAATTTTTGGACAAATATGCTAATAATCATGTTGTTTTGGATCCAAGATTAATACTAATGAATTTTTTAGCCACAAAAGTATTCACATGTTTTGGGGCTTAAAACTAACATTCATACGTTTTAGGGCCAAACTACGCCGCAGCCAGCTGCTACAGTGCATGCGGCTGCGGCTGCAACCTGGGCTGCCGATCAGGGCCAATACCTATAGGCTATTGGACCAAAGTCTAATTTACACTAGTGTTATTGTGTTTTATAATCATGAGGTATTGGGCTAAAGACTAATGCCTTATTGGGCCGAGGGCTTGTACGTTCCAGTGAATGGTGGCCGTGCAAAACA
Source organism: Oryza meyeriana var. granulata (assembly GCA_003991445.1). NCBI lineage: Eukaryota > Viridiplantae > Streptophyta > Magnoliopsida > Poales > Poaceae > Oryza > Oryza meyeriana. The sequence continues at coordinate 367,544 of RYFJ01001332.1, read as the reverse complement.
GTACAGGTATGGGCCATCAAATCTCAATCGAGTGGCCCATTGCTTTTGCTAATATTTTTACTTCTAATATAGCAAACACACAGCTATACAGCTTCCACAAATAAAGCACAGTGAAAACCTTGCAAAAATCATTAATATATTATTGAAAGCAGCTTGTTAAACAAAGTTGTCATGGCTGTTAAGATTCGGGACTTTTTATCTCTCTAGTCCACGATCGATCCATGTACACAAGACAACATCAATCTCACCACTTGCAATGGAAAACTCTTGGCGTGCATAGCATTAGCAATTTATCATAAGTAGCACATATGAGATGATGATGATGACGACGATGACGAGAGATCGGTAGAGAGGGGGGATAGGTTAGGCTAGCCGGCAAGGGAGGGCTGCTGCTCGTCCTTGGGAATGGTCTCCTTGTGGACATGGCCGTCTCCCTTGGGGACGATGAGGCCGAAGCCCCCATCGTTCCTCTTGTACAGCACGTTCATCTCTCCCGTCTTCTCGTCTCTGAAGGCGAAGAAGTTGTGGTCCACGTTCTCCAGCTGCTCCATCGCCTCCTCCACCGACAGCGGCGGCATCTCGAACACCTTGGTGCGCACCACCTGCACATCACACACACATATATATATATATGCACCATCACTTCACTTATTCTCACAGTTGGTTTGATGGCAATGCAAAAGTAATTCAAGGGATATTATTATTGTTGCACTAGTAGTGACTGTGTACCTTGGCGACCACCGTCTCCTCGTCCTCGGCGCCGACGACCTCCTCAAGATCCTGCTCCGCCTCCGTCTCCACGTCGGAGAGGGCACCGTCGAGCGATGCCGCCGGCTTCCACTCCTTGGTCCCTTTGAGGTGGCGAACGTCGGTCTCCTTCTCCTTGATCTTCCTGAGCTTCCTCTTGATGATAGAGGAGGCCAGGTCGATGCTGCCGTAGCTGGACTCCGAGTCCTCCTCCGCGCGAACCACGCCGTGGCGCTTGGTGAAGAGCGTGATCTCACATCTCGATGTCTTGGGCCCTCGGCTGAGCTCGCCACCGCGGGCGGAGAGGCGGACGTCCACCTCGCGGACAAGGTGGCTGTGCTTCGCCACTGCTCTCCCCACCTTGTCCGCGATGTGCTCCTTCAGCTTCTCCGTCAGCTGCATGCACATCCATTTTCATTTCATCGCCATTTTTGAGTGATTCGTACGAGTGAGTGCCCGATCTCTCTAGTACCGAATGAATTCTACTGTAAAACCAAAAAAAAAAAATTCCCTGTCACCAGGCACTGTTCATATTTTAAATTTGACCGCTTTGTCTTTTCTGCAAACATTTCATAAATATCTAGAAAGATGCCGTATTGTTTTGCATCCTAGCTAAACATAAGCATTACACTTTGGTTGTTCATTGTAGTTTAATCATTTAAAAGATATTAGTGGTCAAAATCGAAACAAGCATTAAGCTTTTGGCAATCAAGGGCTACACCACTAGTATTGATAAGAGGGGTACTAGTAGAGTATTTACCTTGACGTTGCGGCCCTGCATAATGAGGCGCACCGAGGAGAGGGGCCCGTCCCACGACATCCGCACGGAGACGGCGGTGCGGCTATTAGGCCTCTCGCCGGCGATTGCGACCACCGGCTGTGGCAGCGCGCGGCCGAGGAAGCCAGAGCGGAGGGGTGGCTGCTTGGGGGCGAGGCAGACATGGTGGCGGCGGCGGCCAGGAGGAGGCGCGAGGGCGGCGCGGGAAGTGGAGGGCCACGCCATTGCTGCGGCGGGCGCCATGCTTGCTGTTGAGCCTCTCAGCCCACCAGAAGAAATCGATTACTCACTCAAAGACTGCTGCTGCTGCAAGAACAACAATGCATGCTTACTAGTACCAGTAGTCTGTTGTTTGCACGAAGAGACGAGAGATGGCTCACCGGATGGATCTGGATGGACAAAGCGATGCTTCTTTGAATCTCCTCTTGATTCCTCTCCTTGTTGCACGGGAGGCAGGCACACAGCAGCAGACAAGCACAAGCGCGTCTAGGTCTAGGTCTATGTCTATGTCTAGAGAGTAATGTGGCGATGTGGATTGGTCTTATCCACCCTCTAGATAGATCTTTCCGCTCACCGCCAAGCCCGTCGCCGTGCCTCGACAGGGACCAATGAATCCAAATCGTCCAGCTGGGGACACTTTGGTCCTCAGGATGCATGCATAAACAGCTGCCCGCCGCTACCAAAATGAAACAAGTAAAAAAAAAATACAAGAATAATGATCTACTAACTATCAATCATATCCAGGAGGCGACGGTAATTGAGTAAGCTGCGGTTTTAGACATAAAAATCAGGTACAATTTTTACACAACTCCACTCCTCAGACGCCTACATCAGAAGATACGTTTGGTCTACCAAGGAGCCCACTGTAAATTCTCCTTTCATGGTTGCAACACTGCCCGCCAAAAAAAAACGGTTGTTGAGCAAAAACAACACATTTGATCATCATCCTTCTTGGTTTGGAGCATCCCCCTTTCCTCATTTCTTCTACTCTTTTGATGATTCATTCATGCTAAAATGTCTCTAGTGCCACCATCAAGAGCGCTACCTCCTTGGGGGCTCAGAAACCGAGCAAGCAGCAAAACAATCCAATAAATAAAAATCACCAGACATTTGGGTAACAAAGGGGCAGGAAAAAAGGTTAAAAAAAAAAAACTTTACAGACTCTGGACGGCCATTATCAGCATAAGACATCCTGTCCTATCCAGAAGCCAGAGAGGTCGAATCTTGGCTTGACAAACTTTTCTGCTATTGTTAACTCCGGCAGTTGTGAGAACAAAACAGAGATGGCTCGGGCATTTTGATTAGCTCAGCAAGAACTTGAAAATATCACTCAGTGATATTATACCTTCCACACGTTTGCTGCCAGCTTCCACAATGAAAACACGGCGCACCCCTACCAACAATGTAAAATTTATTAGTAAGTTAGCCCAAAGATGCTTTCAAGCAGCAGGTGTAGCCACAGATAATTACCAGGATTAGCTAACCGCTCCATCACTTTCAACAGTGTGTCAGACCGGAGACACATCTGACATCTTTGCCCGTTAAAGAATCCAAAGGGTGAATTTGCATCCTGTCCAAGCTGCAAAGCCTGAACATAACAAATGAGTAAGTTCATATCGAAAATCACACCAGCTGGATGGATAACAGATATACAAATTCATGACAAAGCCTGCTTTAAACTACATTGCACTAGTTGTTCTATTCCTTGTATGTTTGTTTCACCATTATGTTCGAATGCATCACCACAAATCCTCTATCTAGTATGTCATTTCACTAATCGATTTGGAACTTAACCAGCATTTGTATGTTATCAGTCAATCCTAGTGAAACCCACAGAAGGAAAACTTTCGTCCTTTGGCAAAGGAAGAGTGATATATGGATAAAACACATCATGCTACAACCTAAAGCCTATGTTCAGTGGGTGTGCATGCTCTGCATGCAAAAAGAGATTGTTTTTCACCAATAAATGCCAGAACCACGCTGGTGTGTCTTCAGAGTATATATGTACTGCAGGTATTGAATACAGATTTCCGTATCATATATGGAAAACAGCAAAGTTTTTTTTTCTAAGTTACCAAGTCTTCAAGACCAAAAAGTCAGCAAAAATTATTGTACAATTGTATCCCAACTAAAATTCCAGATAAAAACTAAATCAAGACACATATTAATATTTATTAGCATACCTGATGAATGGTCATCTCATCTAGGCGAATGTGTGTGTACACCTTGTCTTTTGCAAGAGCTGTAATGTCACTGCATAATGGAATAAACTCAATGAATACATGGACAAAAGAATAGCATAACGACACTACCCAAAGAAAGGCACGGGTCAAATGGACACCTTCTGGAATATGTGTCAAGCAGTGAGTCATTGTCATCCACAATAGGTATTGAGCTCACACCAGCTGAATGAAACAATTAGAGTACAGAATAACTGTAAGAGATTAATTTAGTAACAGGATAGTGCAAATAGTTGCAAGCTGTATGAGATCTCAGTGGAATTAGTATTTATCTTCAATAATTACACCAAAAGCTATCTTCAGAAATGCAAGTGCTTTTCCAGGCATTGGTTCACTTATGGTAAAACGGACAGACAACATACCTTGAACCAGCAAATTCAGGGCAGAGCTAAGTGATGTGTTAAGCCGCAACATAGCCAATGGACGGCCATTTGGATCACCAATTTTTGGAACCCAGGAACCCAGAGGAATTGTGCATACAGGTTGGTTTAAAATAGGTAAATTACCTGTAGAACTTTTAAAATATCTACAAATACCTGAAAACGGAATGTTGTTTAGCTAATCTTGTAATATGTTTGTGTATAGCATATAAAAGATGCGCTCTTCATGCAAATACATAGGAAGACTCACATTTTAAAATTCCAGAAAGGGATGCAAGATGCAACAGTTGTGGATATGATCCATCTGATGATGAAGAAAACATAACTGGAACCATAGAAACACCGTTTTGCAGTATCTTCATAGCAATATCCCTCAGGGATTCATAAGGGGTGGCCTAAACAATAGATCCACACCAGCATATGTGCATTAGCCACATAATCATTATAAAACTGAGCATGTTATAGAATACTAGGGTGAAAATGGAAAAGAAACAATTGATGTAAGGAGTCCAATGAAATTTCACACCAAACGAATCGAATTGCAGTTCACTAAATAACTCACTTGAGCATGGCAAACAAAGCTAATTAAGCAAAATATATTTCAGCATCGGGTGGATAACTTAGTTTTAACACAAAAGGAAAAATGCGTGTGTAAATGGTGTGCCAAAAACTGTTATGACCAACTCAGACATAACAATTGTTGACTACGATTTGTCAAACGCAAACAAATCAAATGGTAAAATATAATCCTTAGAATGCAAAATAATGAATTCTAAAATTCACACGGTGTAATTGGCCAGTAAATATAGGTAGAAGTTAATGGCAACAGTCTCAATAATTGTGGTGAGTGCACACAGATTTCAATTGGTTCACCACAAAGAATGGACAACTCACATGAACTAGATGGTGATTTGTCCTCCAATGACCCTCATTTCTGCCATAAGTTTGACGCTTGGCCTCTTTCCATGCAGATATAGTATGTGTTTCAAGCTGCTCTTCTGTCAGGTTTGAGCCATGAGTTTCCAGCTGCAACAAAAACAAGACATTATAAATGTTACTCGATTAGAATATGCTCCCAAATTGTTTCAAATAACAAATCACATGGTCAGGATTAATCATTTGAAATGCAAATGATGGAATGATGTTCCCTGTACCTGGAAGCAGAAACAATTCAAACAGCATAACAATAAAGTGTCATGATGCACTCACTAGCATATTTATTTCTGTTTTCTAAAGTCCAACTTCCAAAAAGATATGATTTCACAGTTTCTGTGATTCTCCTAACCAGAGATTTCCATTTTGACGGAAAAGCAGTTCAATATGATATCACTATCTTGGCTGAACTTGTATTAGTACCAGTAAAATTTTAGCTGAACTTGTTATGGTCATTCCATGAGATGCATGGTTACCAAGCGATACAGCAGAATTGGGATTACATGCAGGTATGCTGCGTTCAAATGCCAGGGCTCCCATATTCCCTTAATGAGCTAGTAGTTTTTGTAGTTCTTGTACCAAATAAGCTTCTAGGTCAATAGCTTCGTACTGGCAATCAAACAATGATACTACACTGCTTCAGATAAAAAAAAGAATTGCAAAATTTTCTTTTGCAGGGCCCACTAAATTTGTTCAATAAGTGGCAGAATATTTGAAATGAACATTAAACCATCACCTGTAGTAATATAAATAAAACACACAACAGAGCTCAAGAATGACACATCAAAAAAATAAAAATATTGAAGAAAACTGATAGCAAACAGTAAGTGAGCGAGGAAATTACCTCTCTCAATATGAGTATAAAATCCAGTGGGCTCAAAATGCCAACAAACTGGCCCCTGAATGAATCCCACAGAGGTGCCACAGGAATTCCCTGCAAGGTGCACTATTTAATGTATGCTCTTAAAACCAGCTAATATTTCTGGAACTTCAATATATGGTTTAGGAAACAATGAAATTTCGACTTATATAAGATGCCAGAAATAATTAAATCAGAATCAACATAGCAGCTAAGAAAGCACCGCACATGTGCTGAACTTTTATAAACTACATGGAAATTGTGGGGTGCAAACAGAATAGAAATAACCTACTTCCTCCAACCTCATCTAATTGCCATATTGGATGTCGACACATCAATCCTCACCCTTGACAATTACTTATTCTAATTAAATCTTAACAAATAAGAATAAGACAATATGGTGAGTCCATTGATAATGCATTGATTAATATAATTTAATGTGACAAAATGAACGTTTTTACGTATATAGTGCCACAATCCTCCAAGCTTTTAAAGGTTGACTACAAGCATTCTAGGCAATGTGTAAAAGAGGAAGGATGCAACATTGGGTTGTACTACAAGCGCAAAGTAGCTGTAACTTTTATGTATGTCTATATTCTATTCCATTATATTTATAGATCAAAGCAAAGCATCACTAGTTCAAGGACATTGAATTTCAAGGTATGGACAGAACAAGCAACAAAAGATTGGAGGGTTACAGGCTACAGCATAGAGCAGAAGAAGTGGTTTCTCTTCTGTTGTTTGAGTTGTATTATTTTAATGTAAATTCATGTTTATTTAGGTAGGTGGAGCAAAGGGTCTCCAATAATGCAAATCTAGAAGGAAAAAATAAGGTAAGATTGAAGACCTGTTCATGCAGAATATGAAAAGATTGCTTCACAGGTAAATTAACGTCCAGAGCAATGACCTGAAATCAAAATATAATGTAATAAGAATAAATCATTCCAGCACTAGTAAAATTTACATAAAAGCAGCTGATTTTCCATACCTTGCCCGAATCTGGGAGTAAATCGTACCCTGTATGCCCATTCAGAAAATCCGAAACACGACTCCTAGAGATCTGTATAGCTGCCTCTGAAATTCTCTGAGGACCTTCCTGAATAATGCCATCCGACAATGAGACCTGTTTGAAGAAAACAGAAAAAAATTAACTTTCATCCCTGGTCAATAACTAAATATTATGTTTAGCTTCTAGAAACAAAGGTGACAAAAGCAAAATGCAAAACTAAACAAACGGGAATTCCAGGCACATGTGAACTTTTGAGTAAAGAGGAAAAGAAATGTATCAACTACTCAGCTAGTATAGAGAACAGATAATATTTGTCTTTTGCACAGAGGCACTGATAATTACGAGTCCACCCTCTTCCCCCAGTATTCAATGGGTCACACCAATATATGGTTGCACCATGTGAATATTTGCTCAGTAGCACCGCAAAGATGTATAAATTGGCAAGAAGCATTAAATGTGCCAACGGATGGGACATGGGGCTAGATATTATTTTCTAATTTGTGTGATCTTTGTAACGTTATTAAGCAATTCGTGCATTGTATTATCGTATCTGCACAACATGGGATGCTACAGAAATATGTCAACATACTACCATTATTATCAGCCCAAAGATAAATCATGGCAACAGGTATACCACATAATGCCGTTGTTCACTCGCAACTCAGAAATTAGCAGCTATTCTATCAAGTATTTTTCAAATTTGAAAACAAGAGAAGTGGTACTCACAGTACGTTGAAAATTGTCATTGTCCACATCCATGTTCATCCTACTTCCAGGTGTACTAGGGCTCAATATCGTACTTAGTTGGTCAAAATCCCTTGTCAAGCATAAAGTGTTAACCACCCCATATTCTCCTGTTATAGTAGGTTGCCGCTCATCATGCCGCCACTCACCATCCACACAAAACTTGTACTGCATATCAATGATCAAAAAAGAATGTCCACACATTAGATGTGGCATCACAAGAACAAGACACATTAGTCAAGCATATAAATGCAGCAGATACAGATGCTAGAAATAGCAATCATATCAAGCAAAACAGGGAACTATGACAAAAGGAAACAAACTGAAGATAATTTATTGAATAGCAAGGTTAGTACAAGACAACTATAATAAATCTGGGATAAATAGGGCACCTGATAAATCCCGGGGGACAAACTGCAGATGGCTTGAAAAACGGTGGGACAACCTTCGACAGGAGACATTGGCAAATGTTCTGTCCACCTAAGACAAAATTATGGCCATTAGGTGTGTAAAAAGAACACATGACGGGTATTTAACATGAAACAAAACCCAAAAAAAACCATGTTTAAACGTATCCAAGCTAATACCTAAGCCAGCATGCCGTGTGAGGAAGCTGCATTGCTGGAGTAAGAGCTAGGGTTCTATAGTACAGGACATCGACAGACGTCATGTATATATTGACCAGAAAATACATTGTACACATCACAGCAACGTATACTCCTTTCAATAGAAGCCAATGGTGGTGGCAGTGAAACTGCCAACCACGCCAACTCTGCCCCGTACTTTTTTACTAGAAATGCTTGAAGTTCTTCAATTATTACATTTTAGTCCTAACACATATTATTACTTTCTTATTTAGTCTCGAAAATAAAAACATAACACCAAAAGGTCCAAGATGACCTATATACACAATGTAAAGCTAACTTATACTGTTTATAGTAATGAAAATTTATAACTGCTACATGTAACGGAAAATATGAAGGTCATGTGCAACAAAAAAAACTAGCATTCATTTTTTTTACAAACATGTCAGGGCATGCGCGGTTTATTTTCTCCTAAACGAAGCCACAGGCACTTAGATAGGAAATCATAACGATAGCATATCCACCATTTACAGGGGGGAAAATGGACTTTAGGGCATCGACGTGTACGCATATAAGACACAGTCATACTAAATATAAACTGGGAAATGTGTCAATGCAGTCCAGTTGGAAATGAAATGAAAAGGAACTGCATGCGATGGGTCACAAGGTAGTTGTCAACACATGGCGCGCTAGAGCTACTACTGTTGAACTGGTTTTGAACAATCCCCACTCGCTAGGGTGGGAGAGAAACACGGTAGCGCCAGTGGAAGATAAACAGCGGTAATGATCCCGTAGGTATAGATAGGATAGGGTAAAAAGGTAGAGATTAAAAAGAAAATGCAAACCTCGTAAAGGAGCCCGTGAGGTAGACCCTCTTGCCACCGTAGGGCCAGACGAAGCGCGTCGGGACGCCACAGGCACCGGTGCTGACGCCGGCGTCGTGGGCGGCGGAATCAGCTCCATGGGAAAACATCTGCGCCAGCCCTGGCGGCAGGCGGGAGGGAGGGGGGCGCGAGGACGAGATCAAAATCTAGAAAACCCTAGAAGCGGGGGTAGCAGGCAGGAAAGAAAGGAGAGGATGGTGTCCAGCCGCGACGGGATCCCCCACGTGAACGCGAGAGGGCTCCCCGCGTGAGAGAGGATCACCCGCGCCGGCCCGCACGGCCGCCGCCGGCCGGCATCCCGGAATCCCTACCCTAAAAGGTGTGCCCGTACGGAATCGAGGCAGGGTAGAGGGAGAGATCGAGGACCAAAGGAGGGGAGTAGGGGTCGTTGGGGCAGGGGCGGTAATGGCAGGGACGGGGAGAGCGGAGTGGCGGCGGCGGGAGGAGGAGGGAGCGGGGATCCGGAGATGCGAATGCAGCGAGGAGGAGGAGATGGAGATGGAGACGCGAACGCGATGCGGAAGGAGGAGGCGAGCCGGAGCGAGAGAGAGAAAAAAAACAGAGAGGAAAGCAAAATAAAAAAAAAGAGTCGAGGGTTGAAAATGAGACCTCTATGGATCTTCTGCGCACGCGTACGCCATCCTCCTGTGTGCGGCCTGAATACCACTCTTGTCTTCGTTAAATGCATATTAGAGCACTTGCATTTACCCAGAAACTTTATAAACACATTGTTCATCAGATTTATGAAGAAGGTCGGTGTATTTGTCAGTCTGAAGGACATAACAGTACACTCGTATAACCCATACCGAGTGGTGAAAGCAGTTTTTGGGATATCCCCCTCTCTGATCCTCAGTTGATGATAAGCCGATCACAGATCTATCTTGGAGAAGACGGTGGCACCCTCTAATTGATCGAAAAGATCATCAATCCTTGGTAAGAGATACTTGTTCTTAATGGTAACATCATTTAGTGCGCGATAGTCCACGCACATCCGCTTCGTTTTGTCTTTCTTTTCCACGATGACTGGTGCACCCTACGGCGATGTGCTTGGTCTGATGTAACCTTTCTGTAGCAGATCGTCGACTTGTTTCTTGACTTCTGCCATCTCGTTCGGTGCCATTCTATACGGCATTTTGTATATTGGCGCTGTTCCTGGTGCAAAATCGATTATGACTCGATTTTCCTTTCTGGTGGCATCCCGGTAGATCTTCTAGAAACACATATGGGTATTCCCTCACTATCGGAATTTTCTCTATTTTTCGATTTGGCTTCTTCCCACTTTCCGATTGTTGCTCTGCTATGACCTGATTCAAGTTTGCTTCCTGTCTCTGTGGCACCGGTGACTTGAAGGTAACTGCATTTCCTTCCGAACTGGTCACTATAACGGTGCGGTCGGCGCAGTTGATTACTCTTTTGTGTCGAGTCAACCAATCTATTCCTAGGATGACATCTAGATCTTTGAATTCTAGAAGAATGAGATTGACTAGAAAATGTGATCTCTAGATTTCTAGGCTCACTGAAGGGCTATAGTGAGCTATGGTCATGTGGTTCCCTAGGGTGCGAACCCGCATAGGGATCTTAAGTTCCATTACTTTAATTCTATGTGTTCCCACAAATTTCTTGGATATGAAAGAATGCGTAGCACCAGAATATACTTATTCGAAGGAGTACGACACATGCATGTAAGCTTGCCAAAGTGGGTAACACATCATTAAGTGCAAAACTAGCTAATATTATATTAGATTTAGTGAAGCACGGAAATCAGCACCTATTAAATGCATATTAGAGCATATTCTTTTACTCAAGAGTAGAAATAATAGACGCCAAACAGCTAGCATGATGGGAGAGGTGTGCGAAAAGACACCAAAAAAAAAAACCACACCAAGAATATGTTGCCTAGCAATATTTCAACCATGATGTACTACAGCATGTATTAGAGGTGTAAGGAAAGGTTCAAAGAAAAGACGTTCACAATGGATACATTTTTTTTCGTTTTGTGCTCATTTACACGATAACTTCAAAAGTTAGGGTAGATAGGGAAAACACGTTGAATTCGATACTTACTATTACCTCCGTTACAAAATATTAGGACTTATGCGCGTTTTTCAATGTCCAGATTTATTTTGAAAAACGCAAAGAAGTTCTTATATTTTGGAACAGAGGTAGTATCTACTAGGAAAATCAATCAGCCATGCTGTGATATTGTCACAGAGTGATAAAATAGACGTGTGTATATTCACTTTCAAACTATCCTACGTCTAAGGTAAAGGAGTTTTTTCCGCTACTTGAGAATTAAGAGTTACTTTTGTGTTAACAAGGAAGTGTAATACCTCTACCTCTACCGAAAAATATATACTGATATATACCTAATGATAAGGAACATTATTCATTCAATGCCTTCCGAGGACCAGAGATAACCTACTAAAATTATACCTCCTGACTAATAGTGTTGCCATTGATTAATTTACCAACAATAGTTCTTTTCATGTATATCTTGGGCTGTCTGTGTAAAAGCAATGATCCGTAGACCCTCGCACTCATATGAAGATTTTATATAGATTCGGACCTCCATCAAAATAATAGCCCTATATTATATTGGTCTGTATATATCTAGATGTGTATAGTACAAAGTATATCATACATAGAGGAACCCCTAACTATCAGATATGGTTGGTTATGTCTAAGGTTGATCTCAGTGACTTCTATAGGGACAAGGTTTGATCGGTGAGCATCTAAATGAATTTGGCTTGGGAGAACTTAACTTGGCCTTGGGGTTTCTTCTTATATAATCCCAACATGTCGTCATAAAACTTGTAGAGATAAATCTTGATATGTCTAAATCTGGTATATCTTAACCTTGTCCAAGTAGGCGTTTAGTGTCTAGCAATGTTAGGTAGTTCTGTCCCAGTGGGACTTTTCCGTTGTCTGTATCTTTCACAAATATACTCTATTGTATTGGGTATGCTATATATAGTGAATTTCGTATAATCATTTGGTATACCTCTTTCTTATAGCACTAATAAGTGTGAAATATATTACACCTTTAACGCCTACAAAGACCAAAGAAAAAATTGGATGAAAACAATGAAGCTAAATTTGGAAACTCTAGCCTTTCGATAGTGAGTTAATTAGCGTTGCGAAACACGCCATTGTGCATACAACAAAGTCTAGAGACAACAAAATATATTCATTTTGTTAAGTATTGTTATGTTACCTATGGCCATGATTAAATTAGCTGTTAGCAGTAGCACATGCCTTTTGGTTATATTGCAGAAATTTATTGGATGTGGTGTCCCATTTTTTGGATGCTAGAAACAAGAAAACATAAATATTAGGCGTACAAGATCATTCAAAATGTTAAATTACCATCTCCGTTCTAAATATAACTACTTTTGGGCTAATTAACATAACCAAAATCTTTGAAGGTGCGTTAACTACTTGCGGTTGTTGGTGGGTGATGCATATATGCGTCTTTCGTGCAATCGCGAAGAAAGAAGAAAATATTGAATGAAAGGAAGGGATGCTTTCAAATGAGTAGTAGAATTTGATAAAGCAGCCTCGTCAAGAAAAATCGTCAGTTAGAAATAATAACAATGTGATGGTGGAAATCAAGAGTGTGTCGTTCCTCGTTTGCATCCGATTTTGTGGGATCTCCGATGATAATGTCGGAATGGGACAAAGCTGAAAATGGCGATCCCTATTCCCTAAGTTGCACTGCGCCTGCACCTGCCGTCGATACAAACGAGGCCGCCTCTCAATCACCTCGCGCGCAATAAGATAGCCGGCCGCCCCTCCCACGACGCACGCATCTCTCCACCATTTCCTCCTCTCCTGTCGCAGCTGCTTCTCCCGCCATCGATGGCTGCTCCCATCACCGCCGTCAGATCGGCCGTCTCCCCGGCGTATCGGCTTCAGGTGAGCTGACCTTTCTTGGCTCCCTCTCCCGCTGCTTCCTACTCTGAGATTTTGCCATCTTTCTTTTTTTTTTTGGATACCTTACAGGTAATGGGCGCAATGCTCAATCGACCCTCAGCTTCTTTCTCCAGGCAAAGAGCAAGTTTTCCATCCATTCGGTTGCAGCCGGTCCCAAAGCGCTTTCAGGCCTTGTCTTGCTCGGTATGTATCAATGTTCTTTGCTACCTCCACCATTGCAATTTGCACTGTACAGTACAGTCGTGGCTAACTTCTAAAGCTCAATGCAAGTCTAGACTAGCATAGGTAGTGCGTGGAATTTCATATGCTTCAAACGGAGGTGAAATGCACATTTCTTCCATATGCATAATCAACTGAATTGGAATTACTTTCTGTTGCCAATGTAGTTTTAGTTGCTACTCCAGATGTTATTATACATATTAGTATTGAATTATGGGAGAAGATGTACTGCAGAATATTGTGGGACATGTATTTAGCGTCGAGGGACGGTGTATATATATAGAGTACAAATAGAGGAGATAAGGAAGGAGTCCATACAAATCAATCATATCCTAATATATTTCTAACTACTATATATACTCTAACAATTAGTTCATTCAAGAAATGAAATGATTGCTTCCATGTATATCTCTGCTTCTTCTACCATAAGGGATTCTTATACGCATGATACAATGCCAAGAATCCTCACTATGTTTTGATGTACCATGCCATCACCTACTCATTTTACATTCCTTTTACTGGTGAGAAGGGGATAAAGAAAATTATTTTTTTGGCTGGGTTGGTCGAAGAAGAGGCCAACCGATTGTGTTAAGATAATTAGGAGGATAAAGAAAATTATCAGAGGTGGTACATAATGTTCCTCATTAATTTTCCTACTCTGCCATCCTGATACAGTACTGACTAATGCCAATGTTTTCTGTTGTCTGAGATTTTTGTAAAAGATCTATGTTACTAGTCAAAGATTTACAGTGACAGTAGAGCAAGTATTTTTATGGCAGGAGGAACAGTTTTAACAAATTTTAACAGTCTGTTTTAAGAACTAGAAAGATGCATTCGACAGCAAAATTATGCTACCCTCCAAGAGAGAACTGCTCACTCCCAATGTCTGTAGAGTTGTTAACTTCGGAGGAATTTCCCAGACTGCTTGGCTGCTTGCAGATTTTCAGTGTGTTATCCTGCTGCCTTGATTTCTCAGTCCTGTTCGTATTTACTTAAAGCATGCTATATGGCCACTTTATTGGAAGTTTGGTAGTAATTTTGAACTCATGCTGTAATTGCTGTGGGCAGCAGTTCATAAGAAAATGCTCCCAATATTTTCCTCAAAATTTATGCAGGATATTTTAAAGACGTTGCTTGATGATTTATTTTACATTATTGAACAGGCCAAACAAGACACTATCGATAAGGTTTGCGAAATAGTAAAGAATCAGTTAGCCGTAGCTGAAGGCACTACTATTACTGGAGAAACAAAGTTTGTGGACCTTGGGGCTGATTCACTCGATACGGTAATCTTTTGGACCAATGCAATAATTCAGCACTATATAAATCACCTGGACTACTTTATTAATGTGTTTTTTTTTAAAAAAAAGGGAGTAGAAGACTCCTCTCAACTAGCCCTTTTCTTGGCTATTAACCTCATACTTTGTTGTTGAAAGTCCACAGTGATCTCTGATATTTTTCATGGCTCAAATTAGTATTAAAAATGCTTCTAGTCAACATCTCTTCTGGCATTGCTGTTGTTGCTCTCAACAATACATTTTCGCAGATGCTGCAGTTGTACACCTTACCAGTCATTGTATAAATGAATTTATTCTTTATTCATAGTGGAATGTAGAATCAATTCATATCTAGCTTTGTACTCTCTTTTTTCCTAGGATCTAGCTTATTATTCTCTTTTATCCCAGGAATGTGGTACCTTTTTCTTTCTTCTGAAAATCCCAGGAATTTAGTATTGTTACCTGCAGTCATGATGCCTCTGATTAGTCTTTATGTGTATTTTGATTGGTTATAGGTTGAAATTGTGATGGGCCTTGAGGAGGCATTTCAGATCACCGTGGACGAATCGAGTGCGCAAGTGATTCAGACAGTGGAGGATGCTGCTTCGCTTATCGATAAGCTTGTGGCAGAGAAGGATGCTTAATTAGTTGTGGCCATTGGTGCCAACCTCAGTTTGTTGTACTACTACAAATCCAGGTAGTTTACAGGCTATGCCTACGAATATCTTGTTGAATTTAGTGAGTCTGCAGGGATTTGTGCGTGTTTGTTTATTTCACAAATTTTGAATAAAGGCTGGAAAATTATACTAGCTCTTTCCTTGAGGCTGAACGCCAGAGGGTGTTCCATTTGTCACGCAAGAATGCTGATATCTGCCACAGAAACGCTGAATTCTCTATTTCAGAGCTTCTGGGACTGACGAATTTAAAGTCTTGGAAAATTGAGACGTCTCAGCTGCAAGCCTTCTACATTTCATCTGGGATTTTCCATCCCAAAACAGTTTAACATGTATCCATTCCAAAACAATAGTGGCTCGTGTTGCCCATCACTCCCATGACACAGCTATCCAACAACCCAGCTTCCATACAAAACATTTTAACCGGACTATGATAAACATTTTTTAGATAATGGACTATAATCTAAACTAACGTAGGAAATTAGTAGGACGGTTCCAGTTGTTCATTAACCTAGCTTCCACGCCTTCAGAACTCGATGCCATGCCTGCACTATCGGCTACTGTGAGGACGGTTCGGATTTCAGATAGAAGTTTCTCGCCATCTCTTCCGGGACATTGCTACATGCATATAGACAGTTTAATTAAATGGCAAAAATTAAAAAAGAAAACCATGCTCTGAGAATTTTCTACAGCATATAGAGTTTTCCTTACCTATCAGGTGCTTCTTCTTTGCTTATAAGCGAAGCATTCTTGGACGAAAGAAGCTGAAAAAACTTAGCATCTTCAGCCGTCCTAAATTTCTGATAGAGCTTACTTAGGAATTCATTGTATTCCTTTGGTTCCTAAGGGAAAAACAACAGCAAAGTTACAACTGAGCAAGCATGTTTCAACTATACGTGAGGTCTCATTACATCTCACTACTATGCAATCAAAATATCAAATGAAAATAACCATAGGAGAGATTACCTGCTCAATAATGCAGGCCTTCCGTAGAGCAACAAGACACTCCAATGCCTTTTGGTGATTATCCCCATCACGGGAATCCTGTATTAAAGCGGTTATGTACTTCTGCATCTCTTCAATTGCCTTATGAACCCACGTTGAGCTGGACCTCTGTGCCAGCATGGCTTCAAAATCTTGAACAGGATTACGATTGCCAATCTCCCCAACTCTCTCTTTTGGAGGATATATAACTTCCAAAACCCCAACCTTCTCTGCAGATGGTTCTTCTAATAATTTTGCCTGATCATCTGCGCCAGTATAAGTCAATCTGTCCTGTGTCCGTGCTTTCTTTTTCTGTGATCAGTCCAAGCAAATTTAATGATTCCCCAAAATTACAGTATCAAGGTCAATAACAGAAATAGCAATATTTTTAACCTTGGGGTTCTCCTTCAGCTCAAATGCATTGCCTAAAGTTTTGATTAGTGGTGCTTGATAATCAATGACATCAGGATCAGGTTCAGTTATCTTCTTTAGACATTTGTCGAGTGGGGGGACATTTGCATCTGGCTGTTTTGACTTGAGGTCAAGGAACCTGTAGAATCTCTGAAGGGGGAAGTGGCAAGTGAACTTTAGTCAACAAAATAAGAATATACACAAAAGGAGCATTAAAAAACAAATGTCAAGTGATCTAGAACCTATTACTCTACAATTTAGAAGCAAAACAAAAGAGTATATTACATACAAAAAACCTTTACGAAACATACTCCAATGAAAAGGGGAAAAGAAGACGAAAAATAGCTTAAGGTATATAGGAAAGAATAATATCAGAATATTTAAATTGGTTTTGATGAATAGCAATATTCTAAAGGAAGAATAGCACCTCCAACATGGGATTCGGCGTGAAATCAGGCTTAAGGATCTCCTCCCTTCCAGGTGGTGCAAGATCTAACATCCTCACCAGGTTATCTGCAGCTTCTTGCTGTTCCTCAGTAGGCTGAGATGATGATGGCAGGCTGCTGAAGGACCGAAACTGAAACTCTCTGATGTCCTCAGCAAATGGAAGTATATTGAAGTAAAAAGAATCTGGCTGCAGGGAAAAGTAAAGGATTTCTTGAAATATGCAATCATCCATCAAACCCTAAAATTATAAGACGTGAGTAAAGAAAGCACATACAACATTTTTCACTGATGAAATGTTTGGTGTCAACACACCCAAAGCAACATTCCCTTGACCTTGCCTCCACACGCAACGTAAAATTGCAACCTTGTTCATTTCACTCAGTGCTCTAGCTAAGGCAGAAACAGCAACAGCTGCTTTAGTGTTTCCAGGTTCCGGTACAAAGGAGAACACATCTTTCATAAAATAGTGCCTGTTAAAGTAGAAAAAGTGGATTGTGTCACCGTTACTAATATCTGGTCTTAAAACGGCATTTACCATTAAACTCATAAACATGTTTAGAGCACAACACACTTTCGAAATGAGATACTTTCAGAAAAGAAAAAATATTAGCTTATAACCTGAGCCCCCTGGCATTACTTGGGAATCAGAATTTTGATCCAGTACAGATCTGGGTTACACAATCTATACCTATAAACATATACTTTACATGCAAGGATGTAGGATTGATCGATCGCATCAGAGCACACATTCATATATTGTTTTCTTGCATAAACCATTCACCATTTCCAGTTACCAACATATTCATCCCAAGGGGCTTTATAATTTGATATTAAATGACAACCTACAGCTTAAACTCAAATACAACTACATAACATGGAACATGTACTCTTCTAGCATTTATATTGGTCAGAATTGCAAGGAGTAGCTACTTAGAAAGAAAGTATGCCCAAACCAGCTAACTTCATAGTAATGCTAACAATATCTCAGCTAAGAGCAAGAATTTGTTTTATAATCAGATAAAGAAAATAATTTCTTTTATAATGTTTTGTTTCATAGTATCAGCTCAATCTCCAATGATATAAAGAACGAACTCTTCATGCTTGAATGATCACATGGATTTATTGGTTTGCTATGTCTTCAAACAAGTGACCTCAAACAATTTGAAATAATAGTGAAATTAAATGTAGAAATGGCATTAGTGAATACAAATCAATAAGTTCCAAATCTTATGCCAAATAAAAAGTTGAAGGACGTAAGTTACCGAAATATGCTGGATCTATCTGTAAAACCTAGAAGCTTCACACCTTTCTCAGGTTTGAACTTGACAGCCTCCCATTCAGCAGATGATATAGGAACAACTTGTGGACCATAAAGATATCCTTTAATTCTTTGATCTGGTGGAACAACTGTGTCTGGTTCTAGAACACTTTTGTACTCATAATCCACTTTGACTTCATGAGAGGCAAATTTATCACTTGCAGGGGCCTTATCAGAATACTTCTTCAAAGTGGGAAATTTCTCCTCAGATGTTTTCTTATAGACCCACACCTGTTCACAAAGGCATCAGAGCAAATTGCAAAGTGAACCGGAATAAACATAAAGTTATCTACCTGAAAAGCATTATATGAGTTTAGGAAAACAATACCCCACCTTGATTCTAAAGTTAGAGTTCACTTCCATGTCTCCCCTGAAGACAGTAACTGGAAGTACATTTCTAGTCCTGAGAGCGCCTAAGAGCGATGTAGGGCTGTCAACCTGAACTACCTTTGCTACTGACCTCTCTCTGAAGTGATATAATAATTGGTCGTTTTCATCCATTACAGCATTGTGACGAACTCCAGATTCTCTGAAAACAATGCAGTCCATCTTGATTTCGTGTCTTTTCATCTGGTCTGCAATAGTGTCCACCTGATCTTTTTTCGTTCCTTGGGGCGGATCTCTTAATGGATGTTGTGCATCAGTGATTAGACACATACGCTGTTTTCTTTTCATATTTCCAAATTTCCTTATCAGCATATCCAAACCAACAACAATTGCATCCATAACTTGCCTTAGTCAAGGAATTCCAGTATCAGATTTCGATCAAACTCCACGAGAGTCTAGAACAAGAAAAATGTTCAAACACCACTATTATGATGTAAATCAAATGAGCTATGTGACTTAAAGACCCTAAAAACAATAGAGGATGAAGCAAGTATAAACCATATGCCATATTCCAAATCCATAGGCAGGAGCTGTTATACAAAGAGCCAGATGTTGAATATGGATGTCAATACCACAACAAAGGGAAGTCCTCAAAATGCAAAGACTTAAAGATGATGAACTGAGAAATACTAATTTGAGCTCCAGTGCTATAAATATGACGTAGCAACATGCAAATGTAGGCAGCAGTCCAAAAGAAAAAAATTGCCTCAGATGAAAAATCAAATAGGTGCTGTGTGCAGATAGTAGTAGTATGGCAAATGCAGTAACGGATGTCTAGTTAACAATAAACTAGAAACCAAACATCAGCATTCAGTGCTACTTGTGGATACAATCACCAGGGGAAGTTCCCCTTGGAAGGTTTTGTAGAGCATGTGTTGTTTCTTCATCAACAACTTTAATATCATGCGCAACCACCACATGCTTATAGCCCCCAAGCTCCTTCGCGAGTTCGTTGCATGTTTCTGCATAAATAAAGATAAATCAAGCAGCCCACGGAACTTTTGAAGCAAGAAATATGTGACCCAGACAATGTTCATGCATGGTGCTCAGATTTCCAGCAAAGGAATTCAAATATTGGTGTGTAAGTAGATCTATCATGCATAGTGACTTCAGAGGAAGTGATACGGATTGACTCAAGGGAGTGTGATGACAGGTGGATTGGATAAAACTAGAATCTCTCAGAGATCACCCAACAAGGTCAACTAGCACCGGAGGTGACTCCACGGGTTTCTCAACTAGGATAACTCGGAGATTACTCGACGAGATCAACTAGCACCGGAGGGAACTCTACAGATTTCTCAAGGAAGAGCCATGCTCAATTCTCGTAACATATATATTCATCAATCGTCGAACACATTACATATCATTTCTTTATGTAGAGAGGGAGAGGGGACACTTAATACTTGGGCTCTTAGGATTACCACAAGGATAATGACACCCTAATTAATAACCTTAGACTTTAAGATGTATAAAGAAGGAGCTAAAGAGTCTTGGAGTTTAATCCACTTCATAAGAAGGAGCTAAAGAGTCTTGGAGTTTAATCCACTTCATAGCAGCCTGCTCACCTTCCACTAAAAATATAATAACTCTTTACTCAGACGTCCAAATGATGTACCGTTTGTTGCGATGGAAACTAGAGTCATAGACCTTTCAAATCATAGATAATGTGGCCACTGAAAGTGTTCGCAGTAATGCAGATTTGAAAGCCATTTAGATGGTTTTGGGCGGTATCAGGAAGTGTTCAACTAGACTAGATGCATGAGAGAGGAAACATTAACTTGTCTGATCCTTCACCATTGTTAATCACACACTTGTTCAATATAACTATGCTTTTATCCTTTTCCATTGTCAATCATATGCTAGCTCAATTTAGCAAATTAAAAACAACAAAGAACACTTGAAGTGCAAGCAAAAGTTTAATTAAACATTTACATGTAACTATACCTTTAGTTCCAAAAAGGACAACACCAATCTCATCGCTCCTATTATAAACTAGCTGCAGAGAGGAAAATTTAGGCAGGGGATTAGCTTGAAGCAATGATGGGTTACAACTTATGACGAATTGCAGGTACCAGTATTTGCATTTGGGAACTTGAAAGGTTGTCGGTGGAAATAGTTTGTGCTTGCCTTCTTATGCACAAGGGTGGAGCAGATGTTCTCAACTTCTTGCAGAACACCATGCATCGATGGGCCAACATCCAACAGCAGAACCAATGCCTCCTACATTAGTTAATTAATAATTGGCAGTAAAAAGCACTATTGGAAATGGTCTTACACATTGGCGGCTGAAAAATAGTTTTTTAACACCCAGAATCACTTGACGCGGGGGGGGGGGGGGGGTGGTGGTGGGGGGTTGGGGGGGAATCAGTAGCATGGGTTTGATTTCTGGTTATTTTCCATTTGGTTGAATTATCAAACATCCCATGGTCGTTCCCGAGCTAAGGTTTTGGTAGCATGGTGTGCAAGTCGAAAAATGTAAGATTAGGATACTTCCTATTTAGGTCATCAAGTGCATGACGGTAGCTGAGAAGCTGTGTTGAAATAATAAAAGTGCAGTGGGAAGTATAGGAATGCAGGTAGATAATGTGCAAATGGATCTAAATCGCTAAACCACAATCAAATGCGAAGTTGTACATTATTGTCCCAAAAACCCTAGTAAGGGGGGATAAACCCTAGATACGTGCACTTTTTGAAGGGGGCGGAGGGTATAGGGTTTAGGAAGGGGGACGTTGATCATAGGTGGTGGAGGAGGAGGCAGTGGTGCGAGCGAGGGGCGGGACTACCTTGTTGCGAGCCATGAGGGGCGGGCGCCGGAAAGGGGGGTTGACGACGACGCGGCAGCGCTGGGGCTCGGGGAGGACGCGGCGGCGACGCTGTCGCTAGCGTGCGTCCCGCTCGCGGCCGCGCGGTCGTCGACTTCCGCGCGCTGGCTGACTCCCGGCCGTCGGCACCGGTTGCCCGCGCAGCGCAGGAGCAGGAGGACACAAGAGAAGACGAATGGCTTGAGTGGAATTTAAAGGAAAGGGTGGGATTTACAAAAATTTGGGGATTTTTCTCTTTATAGTGAAGTAGTAGCTTATATTTTAAATTTTCATTTTAAAGAATAACTTTGACATGGAAAGTATGGATACATCATACATCTGGTATCTGTTGGTGCCCTTGAAATTTATTTGTTATATTTTAAAATTTGGTCAAATTTTGTGCTACGGAAGAAATCTATATCTTTTATAAAATTAGAATTCACTAACTCCAAAGCTTAACACCTAAATATGCCACACAATCCCCTACTTATAATTATTATATTATAAAGTTAATACAAGTATTCCACATTAATAATTTGTTAGATTATAGAGCTTAACATATAAGTATGTCACACCATCCTCTTTATCTTATTTTTATTATATTTTAATATATATATTTATGTATCATTTTAATAATATTTAATATGCATTCATTCATTCATGTATTTAGTAACAGAACGCGAGTCGTATTATTAGTGCAACCGTCACTGTCGCATGCTGTCTTGCTTCTAACCTTTTTCCTTTTTATTATCTTTTAGACCAGCTGCTTGCTTTGGAAGGAGTCCAGGCGACGTGGCCGCTTTTGACCTTTTCTCAAGGATAGGTTGCCCGTCGCTTTCCATAAATTCTCAGTGTAATTGTATATGTAATTGATTGAGTTTAATAAAAGTTTTTATTATCTTAAAAAATAGGTTGCCTTGCCGCTTCCCACAAATTCAATGATAAATCACCCCAGTAAAAGCAGAGCATATAGCACAGCAGTGGGACAATTGGACAAATGAAAAAGACCAGCAGTAGTACGTTGCTAAATTGCAATCCTTCCTTCCGTACACACTAGTAGTATAGTATTACAAAGCAGTGCCAAAATGTTGTCATGTGCACATACAGAATCCTCCAACCAACGGAAAAAAACGACTGCCAACAATAAACCGCGAGAGATCTGACTACACAACGAGTTGGATACACACCCCCAAAGTGATCAAAATCATGGCTCAACGGGCGGCTTTAGCCTGATCAACCTCCGGACTCGATCCTTCTCCGTGTTCTCCAGCAGACCCTACGTCAACAACACGCGCATAACAAATAAAGCGCAATATCATCAAGCTCTAAAGCTTCTTTTTAGATTATTCACTAATTACTGAAACGGATTATTTGCTCCACGCTTTGAACAATATGTTTTCTTAAAAAACTTTCTTTTACTGTATTATTTAGACCACTTATTTTAAACTATTCCCTTCGTTCCAAAATATAATAACTTCTAGCATTCAAAATTTATCCCAAAGTATAACAACTTTTACACATATATTCTTTTTTTTTAGCCAATCACAAACTTCCACCACTAAAGTTTCCCACCTACTTACTCTTCTCAACCAATCACAATCTTCCTTCAATTAATTCCAACAACTTCCTTAATACCCGTGTTCAGTTCTAAAACTTTTTATATTTTGGGACAGAGGGAATATTTGTTAAAATATTTAATTTATTCCTCTAATTAAGTAAATAATCCGTGGCAATAATCTGCTCAATAATTAACCAGAAAAATTAACCCTGAGCTGTACCTTCCAAACAATCTCATCAAGGCACAAGCAGATCCTCCCGTATTTGTCAAGGAAGAGGCGCTCAGTAGGAGGTTTTCCACACACATCCTTCACTGCCGACGTGATTGCAAAAATCACCTCGGCCACTACAAACAACACATGGGGTACCAACCATGAGTACAAATGATGTGAAAGAAGTAAGCGCTTGAACTGAATTTTTACATGACGAAAAGAATATCGACACTTACATGCAAGCTCATCGTATTCATCCTTGCCAACAATGTACAGGCAGACATCCCCAATCATGGTATAAACAATAGAGACAGACCTGAAAAGATGCTAACATTAAGTAGCAACGGAGCGGCGATGTGCTATCTTTGATGAGCAAAGGATTTGATGATTTGTAGGAGAGGACAAGCATGATTCAGAAGGACGACATACACTAAAAACTAAACTCAAGGCAACCATGGGATCCGATTAATGATCCATGGATATGCTCTACTCCACGTACTGTATAACACATGGTCAATCCTTAGGATGGCTGAAGGTTAAATCTACAAATTTGGCATCGTGACCTGCAGTTCCAGGTTCACTATCACTGGTAACAAATGTAAACTTGTCTTTTTTTTGGCCCGTGGGCATTTTCTTTGTAATTTTGGAATGTTTACTTCCTCGCTAATTTAACCAAATAGCAATCCTGCCAATTCATTCAGAAAAACTGAGAAGCGTCAAGTTGATGCTCAGAACGGTGGCATACTGGAGAGCAAAATTAGGAGATGAATTAATTAATTGTGCCAAAAATATACTTCAACAGGAATTTGATTAACATAGGCACATCAGGGAGCAATCTTAACACAATATTGCTATTGGGCGGTTATGGCCACAAGATATGAGTCAAGTACTGTTGATGTTAATAAGATGATCTAGAAAAAGGGATATTGGCACAAATCAGTATTGACATATCATTGTAGCATCAAATAATAAAGGACCTGAATAACTGGAAAATCTTGGAGTGGTACCAACTTACAGGGGAATTAATACTGTCAGGATTAGCTAGAGTAGAATTAATACTGTAAGGATAAGCTAGAGTAGAATTGATGTTTAGTCAGCTAAAATGCATAAATTTTGCATGTAGTAGAAAGCAGTTAAGAGGAAAATATGAGCATATACTTGTGAGAGGCAACGAGAAGCTCCTCGTTCTTGGCCCCCTTGAGGTTGTCGGCGCCAAGCTTGACGAGGAAAGAACGCCAGTGCAGCCTTTCCTCCGCGGGAACCCCATGGAAGCTGCAAGCATTTACCAACCCGCAAGGAAAAATCACTTGTTAATACCATCAGTATAATCGGTTAAGGACGGGGAGCAGAGATGGATTTGTTTTGGAAGGAATTGTTTGTGCGGAATTTTGCCGCTTCGAATGGGCAGATCTGCCTCGGCGAGGCGAGATCCCCAAACCCAAGCGGTGGCAGGAGATGACATGCAGATCTTGGAGGAGGAGGAGGAAGGGTGAGGGGGCCTGGCCCCGTGCGTACCGCTCGATGAGGATGTTGCCATCGGAGTTGGAGAAGAGCACGGCCAGTATCATCTTCTCCTGTCGATCGACCTCGCCTGCCTCTCTCTCCGGCGACGATTCCTCTCTTGGCTTGCTCGATCTCTCGGAACAAGAGGAAGAGACAAGTGGGATGAGCTAGAGCGCCGCATGGGCCATGGGCCATGCATGGGTAACAAACGAGCCAAGATGGGCCGGGCCTTTTTACACTTGGACATTCCTGAATTATGTTATTGTTTTTGTGTTTCTTCACTTGCATTTTGTCTCCTGCCTCCGTCAGATCATCGTTCACCGGCCCAGGGATCTCATAGGAACCACAAACACATCAAAACCAAAAAACTAGTGTATCATTTGAGAAGCACTGTTCAGATTTGTATACAAAACCATAAAACTGTGAGCTCATTTGTTCAGAGTGCCCTCACCCATAACAATGAAAGAGCTAGGTGAGGAAGCTACTACTGTATTTAGCTTATCTGCTATCACTTGTCAAGCTCCCTACAAACTAAGTACTATAAAAATTGAGAAATGAGAATTGTCGGCCATGGATTGTGCATGTACAGCACAGAACCATCCATCCAGTCCATTTTAGTTTGCGGCCAACCAGTAGAAAACCAATGAGCATTACGGCACGGCGATCATCCCTCCTTTACTGCAACTAACCGGCGATCCAGTGATCATGCTGCCACAGCCGGTGATGAGATGCTCGTCTGCAACCAGGAGACCAGATCATCCTTGGTGCTGATGAAGCTGCCCAGCTGAGACTCGCTGGCATGGAACGGCGCCGCCGCCTGCTCAAGATGAGCGGCGAAGGCAGTTGCCAGCCCCTGCGCGAACTTGTGGGTGCTGGAGCCGGTGTACACGCTGAATGTCTGCGGCAGAGCCTCCTCCTTGTGCTCCGAGATGGTCTTCGTCCAGTCATCGAACGCCGTCTTGGCCGCACCCACCGACAGCGACCGTAGGTCCAGCGACCATTCCTCCTCCTTCCTCACATGGATCTTCGAGTACAAGCCGTAGAGCCGGGCTATGCGGAACAGCTCCACTGCCCTCTCAGAAGGGTACCCATGGTTGCGGCATATGTCGATCAGGCAGTTGCAGTAGGGCCGCCGCACCTCAGGGGCCGCGGCGTTCAGCACGCCCTTCAGCTCCACTGTGAGGTTGTCGGCTCCCACCCTGGCATCCCCGAGCATTCTGATCAGCTTCACCAGATCACTCCTCACCTTCTCCAGGCAAGCGAGCACCATCTCTGTCTCCTCCCCGCTGCTCAGCGCAACCACGGAGAGCAGGCACCCGCATAGCCGGTCATCGGGCTTGAGGCTCTTGGCCATTCCAGCCTCTAGCACCTCCACCGCATCTCGTATCCTCCCCGCCTTGCCCAAGCACTGGATCACAATAGTGTAGCTCATGATGTTGGGCTCAATTCCGCTCTCCACCATTTCCGCAAACAGCTGGAGTGCGCGGTCCGCGTCCCCGCTGCTCCCGTAGATGTTGATCATGGCCGTGTAGCTCCACTTGTCCGGCTTCGGCACGTCGCCCTGGACCGGGTCCTTCATCTCGCTGAAGAGCTGCTCGGCCTCGGCCACTAGCCCCACGTCAGCGCACATGCTCAGCAGCGTGTTGCAGAGGATGCTGTCCGCCGGCAGCTTCTTCTCCCGCATCTGCTCCCAGAGCTGCAGCGCGTCGCGCCCCCACCGCGCCCTCCCGTAGATCTTGGCCAGAGCCGTGAGCGTGCGCGCGTTGGGCTCGACGCCCTCGGCTGTCATTTCCTCGAACAGGCTGCGTGCGAGGCCGGGCTTGCCGGTCTTGCCCAGCGCCTCCAGCAGCGCGTTGTAGACGAAGATGTTGGGCTTGATGCCGACCTCGCGCATCTCCCTGAAGACGAACTGGATGCCGTCGTAGTCGCCGGCCTCGCCGAACATCTTGGCGAGGACGGCGAAGGCGACGTGATCGGGCTTCCAGCCGCTGCCGCGCGCGCGGTCGAAGAGAGCGAGGACCTCCTCCTTCATGCCGAGCTGCGCGTAGACGTCGAGGATGGCGGAGTAGGTGACCTCGTCGGGGAGGACGCCGTCAGCGGCGTACATTCGCTCGAACCACTCGACGGCCTTGTCGAACTGGCGGCAGCGGCGGGCGGCGGTGATGAGGGTGGAGTAGGTGATGTTGTCGAGGGGGACGCCGGAGGCGAACATGTCGAGAGCGAGGCGCTCGGCATGGGGCCACTGGCGGGCGGCGCGGAGGGACTTGAGGGCGACATTGAAGAGGATGGTGTCGAGGGGGAAGGCGCCGGCGGGGAGTGCGCGGAGCCATGAGAGGAGGGAGAGGGACTTGCGCCAGGTGGGGTGGAGGTAGTTGAGGAGGAGGAGCGCGTCGGAGGCGGAGGGTGGGGAGCCCGCGGGGAAGAAGGAGTCGAGGGTGGTGGCGAGGTCGGCGTCGTCGGGGAGGGCGCGGATGGCGCGGAGGAGCGGCTGGAGAGGGGCGGAGGAGGGGTGGGAGGAAGGGGAGCGGCGGCGGTGGCGGCGGAGGGAGAGGACGGTGGGCTTGGGCTTGGAGGGGTTCACCCAGGTGGGGTCCGGCGCGTGCTGGGTGGGCGTGGGCTTGCCGTGGAGGAGCGTGCGGGAGAGCGGCTCCAGCTGCTCGGCGAGCGAGGGCGATGAGGAGGAGGCACAGGAGGGCTTGAGCCTGGCCTTGGCGGGCAGCCTGCCGGGAGGGGAGAGGAAGAGGAAGGCCGGCGCAGCGGCGGCGGGGAGTGGCGCCATGGGTGGCAACTGGCAATGGCAATGGCAATGCAGGTCGGATGGATGTGATTTGCCTTCCGCTTTGGATTGGGTTTGCTTTTCTCCGTCTCTCTCTTTCGCGAGCGCGCGCTTTGTCCCATCTCCATTCATCTGTTTGACAAAATATCTGCAAAAAAAATGCCGCTACATGTATACTATCCGTCTAAAGATTTGTGTTGATTCTTTTCTCGGGGGATTTATGGTGAAAACTATGACGACGAGCTAATGGTCAAGCTAATTTCAGAAGCTCGTGGCCGTGGCAGGGGACCTGGCACCAGGATATGACAAACCACCGGTAACCGTGTAGTTGTTGTAGTTACCATCTATGGTTTTTTTTACCGACGATTTGATTTAAATAAATTTTATCTAAATTTAATTTTTTTAAAAAATAAAAAATCCAAAAGAATTCTAGATAAAGTTATGAAAATAACGAAGTTTACTTCATATTTTAGAGCTCCATTAAAATTAAAAAAAAGAGATGGTTGGGATATAATATCTACTTTATTTAAGTGAAAAAAGATAGCAAAGGTTATGTAAAAAAATTATACAATATTACATTGCTTTTCTATAGATATCCACAATTTTTCCTAAATTTTCTATAATTTTTTAGAATTTTTACTACGTTTTATAATTTTTTTCATATTTTTTCTTTTTAGTTTCAGCGTACCATGGCTTACCGTACGGACCGTGAGATTTAAAAATTTTAAATTTAAATTTTTAGAAATAAAATTTATGCGGTTTTGGGTGGCCCAAACGGTATGATGGACACAGCCTTCAGTTATGATAAGTTTTGTACCACCGTATAAGTACAAATATAGAAAAATAATGTTCTAGTAGATGCCTTTATCGTTCGAATCAAGTTAAGATTCTCAGCGGCACATAAAATAAGACGAGCCAATAGCAATTGTTAATTGAGTATTGATTATTACAAACTTGATGAATAAATTTATTTTATTTTTTAAAGAAATTTCTATATAAAATGTATTTGCAAAAAACACACTATTTAGTAGCTCGAAAACGTGCTTACGGTAAACAAGGGAGTAGCTTAGCTGAGACGTAGATTCAAACAGGGCCTTAGATGAGGGCTGCTTCTGCTGGCTCTAGGCCCTTGATAATTTTTCATGTGGTCACCAAGAAAGTAGCACGCAAGGTTTGCCTTACCGGCGGTTACCATGATAATCAGGCTTGGTTCAATAGCAAAAATCATCGGTAAGGTTTGGCAAAATTTATTTCAACGTCCAAATTATAGCAATGGTCATGCCAAAAATTTTTACATGAGTCCTACATTTTTTTACATTTTCATAAATTATCCAATTATCCAACATTTTTTCTAAAACTATCTACAATTTTCTTGAATTTCTCCTTATTTTTTCTAAGTTTTTTTTGCCATTTTCAGTTTTCCAAATAATATATCGCGGCCACCAATGATCACCACACTATAACTTACTGTATGTCATATTCATCTCTATGTTTGAAATTTTTTAGTTCAAAATTTTAAACATTAATTTTATTGTTTTTTTATGATTACCATACAGTGTTTGTTAGAGTTTATGTCGAATATGTATACGTAGTCGGTTAACATGTATGGCTTGGAGTTGTAATAGGTGTAGGATAGAGTTAGAGTTGAACTATGTCCTAGGCTCTCTCTTAAATAGAGGGACACACCTATTGCAACCACATGACGACTTAGCATAGGCGAGGGACGACTGGCCAACGACGTACCGGTTGATGGTTGTGGATACCTTGATCCTAATCCGTTGGAATTATGCTAGATTGTGGAGGAGAGTTCGTAATGAGTGTCCCGGGGATTTATACTTTGACTGAACCTCGTTAACGAATATCCTGCCTCGGTGGCTCCATCGTGTTTGGATCTCCTATGGCGTTTCTTTCGCATTCGGCTACCGATGTCGATTTCGGTGCCGATTTTATAATAAATGGTATTAGAGCCTGCAAGAGATCCAAGAAAAGAAGTACGATGGAGGTGCCCCACGTCGCGACTACTGTACATAATGTCCAGGGAAGGGCATTGATGCAAGGTGGAGCATGGCAGCGATCAACGGAATTTGATCGATGGAGTTGAACACTTTAGGTAGCACCCTGAACTATTCGATGAGTTGCGATTGACAAGGAGACGACCAGACGTGGTGCTCGGGTTGATTGATGGCGAAAGCGATTGGCAATCCAATCGGTGGTGTCGGACACTTCGAGTGGGTGACCTGAACTTTCCAATAAGCTACTTTCAACAGGGTGTCGGTCAGACGTGACACTCAGGGTTGATTGAAGCTGAAGGCGATCGACGATTCGATCAGTAGAGTCGAACACTCTGGGTAGGTGGCTTGGGCCTTTCGGTGAGCTGCATTCGACAGGTAGATGGCCAGACGTCGCACTCGGGTCGTTTGGTGGTTGAGAAGACAGGGTGGTGATTCGTTGACTTCGGCTCGAGACTAGATTGACGGGCGGCCAATCGAAAGTCAGAGTAGTTTGTGGTTGTTGGGTGAGCTGCGGTGTGACGCCCTGAAAATCGATTTAATTAAAAATTATTTTTGGGTAAATTGAAAATACAACAATACGCTAGAAAATTTTTGTTTGAGAAACGAGTTTGAATAAATTTTTGAAATTTCCAATATTAAAAATCCCAAGTTTAAATTTTAAAATAAATACCTGAATGCTTTTATATTCCCGGGGTTTTGTCGGAATATTTTAAGCGTTTAAGTATTTATAAGAATAAACTGTTTCTGTTTCGTGGTGGCATTTATTTCTGATAAATTCCCCGTGATTTAATAAGCTCCCTGAAATTTTCTCGGAATTTTCGGAGCTCCAGAATTAATTTTAATGGGACAAAGATCATTTCTATAATTAGATAAATCTATAATAAAATCCTTGCCTTTTCTCCTGTTCGGGTCATTCCGGTTCAGTCCCTTGAAGTCTCCCCGTTCATCGTGAACTCTAACTCCCTTTTTCTTCTAGGGTTTCGTATCGCTCCCAGAACCCTAAAACTTTCTCGACGTTCCGATTCTCAAAATATACCGATGTTTCAAGCGATCGAATATTTCCTAAACTATCCCCCCGTTCTCAACTCCCAAAATATTCCCCATATTTTGGAAGTTCATTTATTCTTTTTTCGAACTCCGTGAAATATATTCTTTAAATATCCTAATTTCTTGGTCGACGCAAAATACCCTCCATTTTTCCCCAAGTTACTGATTCTGTAAATATTCCTAATTTTTCCTGAATTTAGAATATTCCTGCTAACTCCTTACAATATTCTAGAAATTCCCAAAATATTCTTATACTTGAAGGGCTCCAAAAATTCCGGTGAATCTCCTCGATTCCAAAGAAATATTTCGATTTCCAAAAGTGTTTCGGCGTTTTTGGTTTTCCAAATATATATATACGCTAACGTTCGCGACCCTTCAAAATTCCGAACAATTTCCCAATTTCCGATATTCCTAATACTTCTTGAAATTCTAAAATTCAAATTCTAAATTTAGAGAATTTCCAGAAAAATCCCCACCTTTTCTCCTTCTTTTCTTTTTTCTTTTTCTTCCAACTTTCCCTTTCCCCTTTTATTTTTCTCTCCTTCTTTCTGGTTTCCTCCCTCTTGTTCATCTTCTTCCTCTCTGCTTCTCTCTCTCGGGCCTGCCGTACTCCTGCCCCTGCAGCCCCAGCCCCGGCCCGCGCCGAGCTTGCCCAGCCTGCGTCGCCCCGGCCCCGGCCCGACCCTGTCCCCTCCACCTCTCGTCTCCTTCTCCCCCACTTTCCTGAGCAGCGACGCTGTATCGCGCCCACGTCGCCGTGACGACCGCGCCCACTCCCGCTCCAAATCCGCCTTGCCTGGCCATGTCTTCGCCTCGCCGAGCTCATATATTGAACCCCCATGTCTCCCTTTTCCTTTTCCCTCTCCTCGCCACCCCGCCGTCACCGCGCAATCGCCTACCTCTGCTACCGCGCTGCCGCCCGGCCTAGCGCCCTGCGTTGTCGCCTCCTCCGGTTGCCCAGCACGCCGCCCCGAGGCAGAGCGCTGACGCCCTAGCCGCCACCCACACCCGTGCGTCGCCCTGCAGCGCCGCTGCCAGCTCCCTACCGCCGCCGCTTGCACGCGCCACCACGTCGTGCGCCGCCCTGTTACCCTCTGTTCTAACCGCCACCGCCGCACCGACGCCGCCGTTGGGTCGTCGCCAACGTCGTCTCCTCGCCGTGGGTGAGTGCCCGGTCCTCATCCCACCGACGCCCCGGACTCCCTCTCCTATAAAGCTAGAGCCGCCGCCAGCCCTTGTGCCCCAGCGCCGTCCCCTAAGCCGCGCCGACGCCAGGAGCCAGCGCCACCACTCGGCTACAGCCATCGCCATCCTTCGCCGCCTCGAGGTGAGGATCCCTCGGCGCCGGCCCCTGTTGCTTCCCCCTTCCCCGAAGCTGCCGCCGCCCTGCAGGTCGATCTGTGCGCCACCCCGCCGACGGTCGTTGCCGCCGTGGGTGAGTCCCATCGGCGCCTCAATCCCTCTCCCCTTGCTCAGCGCCGGCGTCGTCGTCGTCGTCCACATCTAGTGCCACCGCCGCGTTTGCTCCCCAGCCACCGCCTCGCCGTTGCAAGTCCCGCCGTCCCTGGACGTCGTCGCTGCGCCCAGCCGCCGTCCCTGGTCCGTCACCCTCCAACGCCTGCTGCCGCCCGTTGCCGAATCCTTGCCGCGCGTCGCTATGGCTGGAACCAGTCGGGCTCTGCTTGCCTCGGTGTCTCTGCCTTGGGGTCCCGGCGGACAGCCTCTCTCTGTGTATGACCATCGGGGCCCGAGCACAGTGGTTTGATCAACCCTAGCCCTCCGATCTCCAGATCCGATCCAATCCGCTCAATCGCCATAAATCATCTGAGCAAATCCTCGCCATCTGATTTATTCACATTAAATCCTAGCCATTGGATCTTCCTAATTACCCGAAATGATCTCGATCATCTATTTTTCTCAGATCAAATCCGGGCCGTCATATCTTAATAAATCTCGCTGGTGCCACGTCAGCCCTAGGGTGCCACGTGCGCTGCCACTTCTGTACCACCTCGGACAACTCGGCCATGTGGTATTCATTTCACTCTAGTCCACCTACCCCTCGGTCCATGGACCAATTCCACCATGAATCAAGTCACTGACCGGTGGACTCCATGTATCCGGACTCCATGTATCAGTTTCCTTTTTAAATAATTCTTTTAATTGAAAATCCAGGGAATATTCTCGAGAATATTTCTTTCCCAATTCTTTTTGGATTTATTCTGAATTCCAAATTCCGAAGGCCGTATCTTTTTCGTTTGAACTCCGATTCGACCCATTCTTCTTCCTAAATTCATCTAAAATCATGTTTTACTTGTTTATGTAATTTTTATATATTGTTTATTTGGAGTTTCTTAGGATTTTTATTGTTTTGCGTGTAGTCGCGTATAATCGCCGTTTCGAAGGACCGCGGAGTCTACGAAAGAGTTCGAAAGAGTAATCGAAGACGTTTTGTTGCAAGGCAAGTCACACATTCATCCTTGAGCATGTTGAACCTACTTTGTGAACCATTTTATGATTTATAAATAAATTGCATGTTTTGCCAATTACATGGAATATGGGATAACCTATCCGCTTGCTTGAGACCCTGTTTAATTGTTATCCATTACTTGATAACCTTGGGTGATAATCTGACTAGCTTAGGTCTCATTGGATGACTTGGCTAGAGATATGACCTGCTTAGCCATGCTTAGTACCACTAGATCATTGAAGGGATAATCACATTATTTCTATATTTGGTAACCTGATGAGCCGCGTGCTCGAGATGTTTGACCATGGTGATTGGTCGTAACTAATCAACTAAAACGTGATCTAATGGTGGGCTGTGGGTGCATGGTTTTGCTGGTCGCACCTATGGCAGTTAAGGATCGGTTCGCGGGAACCACTTGAGCAGATTTTCGTACAACCACAAGCCAGCGTGAGCAATGGCTGGGCTTGTAGCGTCTCTTCTCCCTCTCTTAGGCACTGATGGTGAGGATGGGCGTGATTGTTAACGCCAAAATTTGGTATGGTTCATTATCAGGTTCAGTTAAAGAAAGAGGCTATATCAGCCGATGGAAGCTAATCCAGAAGAAGCCAAATTCAGGAAGGAATCGTGAAGACCACAGCATGGCAGTTAACTATTTTATCTATAAATTAGGTAGCTTTAATGATTTTTTTGGAAAACCTGATTTCGTGTCCAGCTTGTTGTTTTTCCTTTTATAGTTAGGAAACTCCTGTTTCGTATCCGATCAGGACTGTATCAACTCGGGGTATAAATACGTATGCCCGGGGACCATGTAAATCATCTCTCAAATCAATACAAATTCGGCGCATTGCCACCCTTTTCGACGGGTTCTTGCTTCTCGAGCCGGGCTGCATCGGTTAGGTCCAAACTCCTGCGAGAGGGTAAGTCTCGTTACCCCGACTACCTTATCGGCTAGGACTTCCTCGGTTAGGTCCAATATTCTAGCTGATCTACGGTAGTTGGCTTACCACGGTGTATCTATTCTGTCTACGGCTGCATCAATTAAGTTTGATCTCTTAGGTCGAGTGGATATATCACATCACGCGTGCATAGATTTTATTGGCTTACTGGGGATAATTTATCATCAGTTTGTGCTGTATTGGTTAGGTCCGACCTACTAAACTGCCTGCGATAAGTTATTCCTGCTAGGTTGATAGATTTTATGCAAGCGTCTTATCGAGATGTATAGCCGATAAGTTATCTTTTACTAGATAAAGCCGACTGCATTGTCTTGATTATTATTTTGATTATCTACACTATCATCGGCTTTCCAGCCGATGCACATGTTCTATTGGTAGTCGGCTGATTTATTTATTTATATCGTTATCGGTTTCCTAGCCGATATTGTTAATGCCAAAATTTGGTACGGATCCTTATTGGGTTCGGTTAAGGAAAAGATCACAATCAACTGGCGAGAATTAATCTAGAAGAAGCCGAATTCAGGAAGGAATCGTGGAGACCATGGGGAGGCAGTTAATATCTTATCTATAGATTAGGCAGAAACGATGATTTTTAGGAAACCCGATCTCGTGTTCGATCAGGGCTTGTTAATTTTCCTTTTATAGTTAAGAAACTCCTGTTTCGTGTCCGATCATGACTGTATCAACTCGGGGTATAAATATGTATGCCCGGGGACCATGTAGAATAATCAAACAGATCAATACAAACTTCGGCGCATCGCCACCCTTTTCAACGGGTTCTTGCTTCTCGAGCCGGGCTGCATCGGTTAAGTTCGACCTCCTACGAGAGGGTAAGTCTCGTTACCCCGACTAACGTATCGGCTAGGACTTCCTCGGTTAGGTCTGATATTCTAGTCGGCCTACGGTAGTCGGCTTACCACGATATATCTGTTCTGTCTACGGCTGCATCAGTTAGGTTTGATCTCATAGGCCGAGTAGATATATCACATCACGCGTGCATAGATTTATCGGCTTACTGGGTGTAACTTATCATAAGTTTGTGCTGCATCGGTTAGGTCCGACCTACTAAACTACGTGATAAGCTATTCCTGCTAGGTTGATCGGTTTTATGCAAGTGTTTTATCGGGATGTATAGCCGATAAGTTATCATATAGTTCATCATGATTGCATTAGATCTATCGGCTCATCGAGGTTCTTTTATCGTTATTAATCTGTGCTGCATCAGTTAAATTTGACCTACTAGATTGATAACGATAGATTTATCCTTGTTAAGCCGATGGGTGTTAATGCAATGTTCTATCGGAGTGCCTAGCTGATAGGTTATCTTTTATTAATTAAGGCCGATTGCGTTGTTCAACACGTTTTTGGCACGCTACACCGTTATTGGCTTTCCGGCCGATACACATTATACCAGTAATCGGCTAGTTTATTTATTTATATTGTTATTGGTTCCTTAGCCACATGGTTTATTTATTTTATCCATCTATGGCATCATCGGCTTCCAGTCGATGTATAAGTGCTCTAGTCCACATCGACAATCGGCCGATGAGACGAGTCCAATTCGGCTTTCAGCCGATTGGCTCATTAATCTAATATTTTCTATCTCCTTGTCAATTGCAGGGTCAAATTGACTGGCACGCCTATGAACCTCAAATTTTAGGACCTGCACTGGAGTTAAGTAGATCTCCCAGGCCTTCGCGTGTCTTAAGGCGCTGAACCAGATCATCGGCTTGTTCTCGACGTTGCTGAAGATTTTCGGCGTCAACAGATATACAAGTGCTGTCGGTAGTCAGGCAGTCGGCTCGAGGGAAGTCGGCTGATTTTCTATCTTTTTATATTATCGGTTCTCTAGCCGATGTACAAGTACTATCGGCAATCGGCTGGAGGAAGTCTGTATCGGCTGGTTGGCCGATTGGATCGCCGATCTAATATTTTCTATCTCCTTGTCAATTGCGAGGTCAAATTGACTGGCGCGCCTACGAACCTCAAATTTAGGACCTACACTGGAGCTAAGCAGATCTTCCAGGCCTTCACGTGTCTAGTGCACCGAACCAGATCATCAACTCGTCTTCAGCGCTGATCGGTGATTTTCAGTGTCAACAGGTTCATGCAAGGAACAAATTCAGGTTGGTGTGGCATATTCGCCAAGGGGGGGGGGGGTTTGTTAGAGTTTGTGTCGAATATGTGTACATAGTCGGTTAACATGTAGGACTTAGAGTTATAATAGGTGTAGGGTAGAGTTAGAGTCAAACTCTGTCCTAGGCTCTCTCTCTTAAATAGAGGGACACCTACAACTGTTGTAACCGCATGACGACTTAGCATAGGCGAGTGACGACTGGCCGGCGGTGTACCGGTTGATGGTCGTGGATACGCTGTAATTATGCTGGATTGGGGAGGAGTGTCCGTAATCGGTGCCTTGGGAATGTAGGCTTCGGATGAACCTCGTTAACAAATATCATGTCTCAGTGTCATCATCATGTTTGGATCTCCTATGGTGTTTATTCTGTGTTCAAGTTACCAATATCGATTTTTTTTATAACCGTGTCCATCTGTGGCACCCCTGTTACCTTGAGGTGATGGTAGCCCACACCTATACGTACGGTAAGGTAAACCGTAGTACCATGTACCTAAGGAAATGGATGTTCATGATAGATGTTCACCTTATCCTCGACTGCGCTTGCTAGAGACGACAATCTAAGTCGACGTAGTATTTGTCTGCATCGATGATTCAAGTTTTGTTGGAAAGTGAGTAATTAACTATACCAGCATGGTTGTTGCCTAGTTTGGTTGGAATCAGAAGAAATGAGAGAGGGGAATAATGTGGCTCAACTATTTTGCGAGCATGTCAAGAAATAGCTGCTTAGGGGAGAGGACCGGATTTGCTTCTTGTAGTCCAAGTCCAACTCAACATTCATGTCTCATATGTTTTACATTTTCTACTTTCGGAACAAGTTTGTGATCGACATCAACCATTCATATCAAAGTTATTAATCAACTTACAAAAATATTAGGTTTGCTATTCATATTTGTTGTTTTTTCTGACAGGGTTATTAAGGATGCATACTATCTACAAATATCATGGGGGTGTTTAGTTGATGGCCATATTATGCCATAACTTTAGCAAACCGTTTTGACCAGTTTAGTTTAGTGTTAGTTTTGTTACTATATTTTTGTCACATTTTTTATGGTCTTTACTTGTTATAGATACATATCTTACCAAACCTTGTCGAACTTATGGTCAAAAAGCATGATACAGATATAAAAGCCTCATGCAACCAAATGACCCCTATTGAATCTTATGTATACTAATATAATAAATTTATATCCATTGATTTGCTTAGCCTAACACAATCACCCTAATGCGGAATTTGAAAAACTGACCAGTTGAACTTGATGCTTTGCTCTTTGCTCTTCTAGTTCCTCCTTTGAAATCGTCGATTTAGGGTTTTGCGTACGAACCCCTACCAGTGCGCCTAATGATCGGGTCTTAGGGTTTTGAAGTTTCAGGAGAGAAAAACAGCATGTCGTCCCTCCTCTCATCCCTCTCTTATATAGGCACTGGTGGGACTCGGGGGCTAAACCAATTTTATCTCTAATTGTTTGTTACCAATCAAACAAACATTTATCTCTTATTTTGTTTCTTGTGTGGGAGAGAAACGGATGGATATTTGCCTCCCTTAATTTATCTCGGTAATTTGCCGAAATAATCAACCAACATTCTCCCCTTGATTTTGAGGCTAACTGATAAGTCCACTAAGTAAAACAACTCCCCCAAAGCAATGTGGCACAACAACATTAAACTTCATTGAGACAAACAAGACTTATAGTTTACTGCAGTACTTAGACAAACTCCTAACTTATCTTAGCGGGTGTTGATTGAATCTTATGCCCCCTTTATATCCAGGATCTTAGTCAAGACAATTACTTATTCCCATGCTAGCAACATAATCCTTAAACAGATTGGGAGGTAAGCCTTTGGTAAGCGGATCCGCGAGCATAAACTTTATACTGATATACTTAATCTGAATAGTTTGATCCTGAACTCTATCTTTCACAACATGATACTTAATGTCAATGTATTTGACAACTTCACTTGACTTGTTGTTACTTGTATAGAAAACTGTGACCTTATTGTCACAGTATATTGTAAGTGGTTTATCAATGTTGTCTACCACTTTCAATCCTGGGATAAAATTTCTGAGCCATACAGCTTGCCCCGTACCGTGATAACATGCCACAAATTCTGCCTACATTGCAACGATGTAGTTAAAGTCTGTTTGGAGCTTTTTCATGACCTTGCTCCTCTTGCCAGGGTGAAGATATAACATGAGGTTGATCTCTTAGTATCTACACATCCTGCAAAATCTGCGTCTGAATAGCCTAAAATTTTAAGCTTTTCAGACCTTCTGTATGTGAATATATGATCCTTAGTTCCTTGCAAATAACGCAAGACTTTCTTAACTATCTTCCAGTGGTCTATTCCTGGATTGGACAGGTATCTGCCAAGCATCCCGATAATGAATACTAAGTTTGGTCGCGTACAGACTTGAGCAGACATTAAACTTCCTACAGTTGAAGCATGTGGTATCGTTTTCATAACATCTGATTCTAACTGATTCGTCGGGCTTTTGAATGATCCAAACTTATTGCCCTTTATTATTAGAGCAGGCGATATAGAGCATTTGCTCATGTTGTATCTTTCTAACACTCTGCTGATGTAAGCATTCTGAGATAATCCAAGTACTTCTTTAGACCTATCTCAGTGTATTTCGATGCCTAAAACATAAGATGCATCACTGAGATCTTTCATATCGAACTCGGATGACAAGAATTCCTTAGAATTCCTTAGTTTCTCGCAGTAGATTCTTATCACTGCTAGTTAATAAAATGTCATCCACATAGAGTACCAGTATTATAAACTTTCCACCCTTGACCTTAACATAAATGCAGTTGTCCACCTCGTTTTCCTTAAATCCGAACTTCTTGATGATTTCATCAAATTTCAGATTTCATTATCTGGAAGCTTGCTTAAGTCCATAAATGGATTTCTTAAGTTTGCACACTAAATGCTCCTTTACTTCCACAACAAAACCTTCCGGTTGTGTCATGTAAATATCTTTATTTAAATCACCATTTAAGAAAGCTGTTTTTATATCCATCTGATGGAGCTCTAAGTCATAATGCGCAACTAAGACCATGACAATTCTGAATGATTCTTTCTTAGAGACAGGAGAGAATGTATCTTGTAATCAATTACTTCTCTTTGTGAAAAACCTTTTGCTATAAGTCTTGCCTTGAACCGTTCGACATTCCCTTTTGAGTCCAGCTTAGTTTTGTAGACCCATTTACAGCCTACTATTTTGACTCCAGTAAGAACTTCTACTATATCCCAAACACTGTTATGGCTCATGGATCTGAGCTCATCTTCCATGGCCTGAAGCCACTTGGATAAGTGCTTACTAGTCATAACTTCGTAAAACAAGGTAGGATCATCTACCTTCCCAATATCTTCACTCATGTAGACCTCATAATAATTAGGGATGGCAAAACTCCTCTCCCGCTATGATCTTCTTAATTGCTGAGTTTCATTATTGACCATTTGCGTTTGAGTAGCTTCTTCATTCTGTGCTACTGAAGTTTGTTGAGATTCATTATTAGTCTCCTCAACGACAAGTGTAGTTCCAACAGGTCCAGAATTACCACCTGATGGTGCTACATTCTGAGGCACAGTCTGAACAATGGCAGTATTATTCTCTTGGATTTTTGGTAATGCAACATTTGCCTGAATCTCCTCAAGATTAATTTTCCTTTCCTGTGAGCTCCCCTGATCCTGATTTTCTAAGAAGACAGCGTGTCTTGTTTCCACAAACTTAGTGACACGGTCTGGACAATAAAATCGGTATTCCTTAGATGTTTCTGGATATCCGATAAAATGACAGCTCACAGTCTTAGGATCTAATTTCTTCAAATGTGGGTTGAAAATTCTGGCTTCTGCACGACAGCCCCATACACGTAAGTAGTTCAGAGTTGGCTTTCTTCTTGTCTATAATTCATAAGGTGTCTTAGGCACTGATTTGCTAGGAACTCTATTAATTATATGGGCAGCTATTTTAAGTGCTTCAATCCACAACTTATTTGTCATAGTAGAGTGACTAAACATGCTCCGCACCATATCCATAAGTGTCACGCCTAGAAATTCACCAGAATTTCCAAAGCTAATTTATGGAATAAATCCTCGTCTAGGAATCAGCCGAGGTGCACAAATCGACAATTTGATAAACATAACCAAAACGAAATAACGATAAATACTTACAACAGAGGCACTTAGTCCTCACACAGAAGAAATAGCAGCGGAACGGCAACTAGCGTAGCTTCAGC
Organism: Oryza meyeriana var. granulata; assembly: GCA_003991445.1. Taxonomy (NCBI): domain Eukaryota; kingdom Viridiplantae; phylum Streptophyta; class Magnoliopsida; order Poales; family Poaceae; genus Oryza; species Oryza meyeriana. The sequence goes on along the minus strand of RYFJ01001332.1, from coordinate 327,027 downwards.
ACCAAGCCACAGGCAACTCAACTGGGGTATAAACCAAACACCAACTTCTCCTCGCAAAGCTTCACTCTAAAGATTGCAATAATGCAAGACTGAGTACCACCCACCATACTCAACAAGTCACACTAGAGAATGTAATGTAATGCAACAGGATACCAAAGGAAAGGCATAGTATGGCTTATTTGCGTAAAACCGCATTTAAAACATTTACATTTAAAACCATTGAAAACCGTGTAGTTAAATTATTAATCAGTATTGAATCAACCACTGAACAGCGCTCCAACGCAGTTCAGGCCCAAACCATAACTTCTCCAAACTGGAGCTATCCATATTCCATCATTTATCATCATTATTAAATAGTGTGAGACTAATCACAGAAAACATTGGTAGGCCCGCTCATTAACCGCGAGACGGCTATCTGAATAGTTTTACTCTGGTAAGAGGTGTACCAATTTACCCACAAGACACAACTCCACAACACATCACTGTGCGCCTTAATACCACCATGGTATCTCGAAAAGGAATTGTGATAGGACTCTCCATGTAACCCACACAACAAGGGAGCCACCCGCTAGACCACCAGTCTCCGGTAGGTTTGATCAAATACCTAGACAGGGAGACGGCTCAACGCCCAAGACATGGACTTATTGACGCAGCCATGGTGGTCTTATTGACACAGCCACAACACACCATGGTGGACCCCGGTTGAACGTACTACACTTTGGTTCCTACCATTACCCATACTAGCTTGTGGTTAGTACGAGTATTGCTTCGCAACAAGTAGTCCGTGAACCGGTCCTTAACTGTCATGAGCACCACTAGCAACAATCACAACCCTAGTACTCACAACCCACCATCAATCAAGTTTTAGTTTTCACCTTTAATTAATCAACCACGATGCACTATCGTGAAAATATAACCATTAACATTAAAGGGTCATTGATGTTTGAATTGTTTTCCCACATAAAATGTCACTATAGTTTCTAGGCATTGGCTAAGCAAATCCTAAATAATCTAGCCAAATAAATAATTAAACATCCAGCTAGTCAATATTATTACCCGGGGTATCAAGGTAAAGAAATCAATATCGACATGGCCATAATTATCAAGGATCATAGGATTATAAATAAATACCCACATAATGTCATTTCAAAATATTTCATGCAATAATTTTTAAAATAAAATAGATTTTGCAAATGGGATCAACATGCTCAAGGAGATTGTCGTGTGACTTGCCTTACAATCGCAAAACGTCTTCAATTGCTCTTCCTAACTCTTCTGCAAACTCCGCAGTCTTTCGAAACAGTGATATACGTGACTACACGTAAAACGATAATAAATCCTAAGAAAATCCAAATAAACGGTACATAAAAATACATAAACAAGTAGATTATAATTTTAGGTGAATTTAGGGAGAAGAACGGGTCGAATCGGAGTTTAAACGCAAAAGATATGGCTTTCGGAATATTGAATTCGGGATAAATCCGAAAAGAATTGGAAAAAGAATATTCTCTGGATTTTTGGATTAGAATAATTATTTTAGATAAATGCTGACATGTGGGGTCCATGGTCAGTGACCAGGCGTATGGTGGACTTGATTCATGGATTTAGGAATAGGAGGGACCGGTGGACTGCTGAGGTGGCTAAGGCTGACGTGGCAACATCCGGAGAGACATGAATATCCGATGGTTCAGATTAGGTCTCGAAGATCGGACGGCTGTGATTCAGTTTCGGGATTTTATGAAGACCTAGCGGCTCAGATCAAATCAGGTGGATCCAACGGCCGAGAGGGTTTTAGGTACTGTGCAAAGAGGTCCACCCGTCACACTGCCAATGGGGCCACATGCCTGTGTGCCGTGCCGGGGGGGAGGTACTACCGATGGGGTCAGGTGACAGCCAGTGTGACGGGGCATGGTCAGGCGGCTCCGGCGAGGGGATGCCGAGGGAGGAAACAGCATCAGGGGCCGGCGGGAGGATGTGGACAGCGTTCGGCGGCACCCAGGCGGCACGGCCACGGCGACTCGTCGGCGGCAAGCGGCAGCGAGTGAGATAACGAGCCCGGGGCGAGGACGACGATGCTAGTGACGGCACGGCAGTGAGGGCGACCACGACGGCGACCGGCGGCAGCGGGTCGGCTACTCGATGCGAGAGGTGCTAGAGACGAGAAGAGACGACGGAGGACGAGGCACGACCTTGGAGCTCACCGGCAGGAGGATGAGGACGCTGAGGCGACAACCGCATGGCTCCTGACGATGACAGCGGCTCACTGTGCAGGAGAGGCGATGCTGGATGTGGCGGCGGCGCCTGCGAGGTGCAGAGCGGCAGCGCTGGGGCGGCGCAGGGGAGCGGGGCGCCAGGCGGCGGCTCTCTGCTTTGGGGCGGCGCGATGGCAGGGGAGGCGACTGTCACAGCCCTAGATTTAATCTCAGGTAATTGGTGTATGCCCAACTGTCATTAGAGTGCACAATTTAGTTTTTGCTTTGTCACTTCATGTAAATTAAAGTTGCTTTAATTAAACCCTAATCGGCAAAAACCAAACATTACCAAAATGTGCATCAAATTGAACAAAAGTGTAGATGGGAAATAATTTATTCAAATACTAGTTTATTTATCATGAATTAACATGATTTTTTCCAGAATTTAATTCATTAGTTTGGACCCATTAAATATTCCAACAAATTTCAGCCAGTGTCCTTTTCTTTGACATATGCATTGGTATAGTCTAAGGATTTTTCTAAAGATGTTTGGTTGCACATAAAATCATAAAAAAAAATTCCTGTAAACACTATCCCACATGATTGATCCACTGTAAATTTTACATGATTTTATCACTTCATTGAGTACTTCAATAAAATCTCTCAAATCAGCTAGACTAGGGAGCTAGCTGAAAATAAATGGGTATACTTCTAAAATTCACCAAATGAAAATGAAGAATAATTAGACAGAGCCCAAGTGTGTACCAACATGAACCCTACCACCAGTAATTTTGGCTCAATTTAATTCCCAAAGAAATCACATAAAATAATAAGAGAAAAGCCCTAGGGACATAAGTTACACTGCAGAAAAACTGGATCATTATGCCTACCTTGCATTTTCACCAAAGATGAACCAGACCACTTCTAACCACGAAATTTAGTCAGCAGGTTAAACACATCTTTCTCTACCTCCAATAATTTTCCCATAATTTATATCCCTTGTTAACCTACTGAAATCACAGATGCAAGACAGCTGTCCATACAGCTCACAACACTTAGTCTCTAGAGTTTTCTCCTCTCATTTCTCACTTCCAGGTGGACCCCACAAGACTTGGCCCACCTGTAAGCCTCAAATATTCTTTGGACAGTGTGTTTTACCCAATTTCTACCCATACTCCTCTCTTCTTCCTAGGATTTCACTACAAGGGCCCACAAGTCATGGACTAAGCCTAACCAAAAGTGTGTGAAACCATGCCTCCTTACAAGTGGGACCCACCCTAGGCACTGTAGAACTGGAGCCACCTCAATTTGCATGTCAAACGTGTCAGCACCTCCTTTCTTCGTCCTCCCTCAGTTTACACAGCACCTGGACAGCTTAGCACTTGGAGACCTCGGCCATTTTGCCTCACACTTCACCAGCAGCACCTCTCTCCCTTCCTCTCCACGTTCCCACCGAAGAAACCCACGGAATCCCCAACGATCACCGCCAGCAGCCTCACCTTTCCCTCAGCCGGCAGTGTTCGATTGGTCCTGAGCCAACGCTGGTGAACACCATCCTTTCCCAACCATCGGAACATGATCCACCACTCCTAACCATCCCATTTTCATACTTGGTTGCCCTAGGTTCGTCGGCCGAAGACGCCGTGTCGCTGCTATGCACTGCCTCTGTCCCGCAGGACCGCCACCGTGACACCGTCACCGTTCAGGCCGATCCAGGACACCGCAAGCCGTGCCACCTCGCCGACGTCGTTGCCTTACCTCCAGAAGCCCACCGACCAGACGAATCGAGCTGGGAAGCCCTGAGCCACGAGATCCATCATCGTCTTCCCCAACTCCGATCTGAGCCGCCGCCGTCGATTCCTCGCTCCCCGGTGAGCCTCTTTCCGATTCCTCGATCTCTCGCCACCCCTAGGGGACCTCTAACACGATGGACATCTTCCCTTGGCAGCTTGTCGAACGAATCGAGCCACCGCCGTCGCTCAGTGGATTTCTGCCGCTGCCGGGCTATCTCCAGAGACGCCATTGCCGTCCTAGCTTCGCCAAGCCTAGCGCGACCTCTGGTGAGCCCCCTGGAGCCCTTTAGAAGCACCTGCATGCACTAAGTTGCCCCAGGTGGAATCGCTATTCGATTTGCCGCCGCATCCCGAAGTACTCCGCCGCTTGCGCCATCACTGTGCCCAGCTCTGGCCACCCTAGCACGTGCCACTGCCACCCATATCTTCACCTCAAACTTCTCTTCACTTTCTCTTTTGGCCACGCCGTCTGAAACCCCGCCGTTCGCTGCCGACGCCGCCGGGAAGCTCGCTGGCAGGTGGGCCCGAGCTGAGGAAAATATGAAAAGAAAAGAAAAGATAAACTGAATTATTTTCCAACAGAAAAATAGTTAAACTTTGTAGATCCATAACTTTGCCATTTTGACTCCTTTTTGAGTGAACCCAATTTTGTTAGTTCTGTAAATTTGTGAACTTTAATACTGTGAAATAAAATAAAACCACTTCTGTACAGGAAATGTCTATAAAATAATGTGAAGCAAAACTAACTTATTTTGTTCCTAAGAACTTTGTAAATTTTTAGGAGATTCATCCTAACTGCTAAAAATATGAAACCACTTTTGTTTAACTCAGAAAATTGTAACCTTTACTGTGGATAAATTGTTTTTGACAAAACTACCTCCCAAAATAGGCCTAAGTAATTTCTAACCCTTCTTTTTGACAAACTTGAGAAATTCATAAATAAATCTTTTTAAATCAAATTCCAGTGAACTAAATTTTGTTGGATTCAGTAAAACATGCACTTTATTTCTGCAAATTAAAAAGTAGCACACGCGTAGAGAAAATGAGCCCTAAAATTTACATTACTTTTATATATGTTAAATATTGCATGAATTATGTATAAAGTTGATAAATTTGTTCTAATGTCAAATTTTCTCAAACCTAGGACCAGTAAGCTCCTTTTGGCATGATTTTCACTTCTATAAAGTTATAACACTTTTATATACTAAAATGTATTTCAATAATCACTAATATTTAGGGACTACAAAATTCATAATAAATTGATTATAAATCCAAATTGAGTAAACTCAACTTTGTTAGAACCAGTAGGTTATGCTCTTTTATATAAAAATACTTGCCTTCTTGATATCTTAATAGAAAATGTTAGTCAAATATAACAACTTAAGTTTACAATATAAATAATTACAAAACTGCCATTTTCAGCCTTTTCATCTTGTTATTTTTGTAACTCATAAACCGTAAAAGATTTTGAAATGATCCTTTCACTAAAATTCACTTTAGAATGTGGCCTACCTACTATATTTATCTCAGCATTTATTGATCATTTTTGCATAGGCATATTTAATTGATTCTTATTTGCATATTCGCTTTTTATCGGTAGATTCAGACAACTTGGAGTACGTGGAACAAGAACCTGAGGTTGAGTGTGACCACTCGCTGCAGCAAGGCAAGCATCTAAGCATATTGAACCTATATTTTCAATTAATTGATTTGTTTGCGAAAGCAATACCTATATGCATGTCTTGGTCTATTTAAAATGGGAAAACGGGTAGAGACAATATTTCCCAATTGTATGCATTTTTATTCCTTGGTTGTTGATTCCATATTTTACCTTGTCACCCCTGGTTAAGGACTTTGGGATATTTTTATTTTATCGAATGCTTAGCCATGCTTATTTCTAGACTTAGAAAAATCCGATAGATGGAGCTATCGGTTCAAAGCTAGTTTAATACGAATGGATGGGTTAAAATCTGAAAAGAATAACTTCTGATTCATAATTAATAATATGTTTGACTTGGACGGATGATAGGGCAATGACAGGATGGTGTTTCCCTGATGCACGTAGCTCCGTCTGGGTCGTTAAGGACCGAACATGTTGATGTCTATTCAAGCACCCTACGTACTTCCACACGCCGAGAATGGGACAGCTTAACTTAGTAGCACGGGAGGCTGTGGCCATCTACGCCCGTCCGTCAGTCGTGAGGATGGTTTTTCCTTTGGAGGGCCTCGTGCGTGCCTGGTTTTGGCCGGAGGTGCCTCCCGCGACGGTGAGCCCACCTTAGTCACCTATGTGTGTGGCTAAGTCGTCAGGGGCCCAGACGTGGTTTAGGTGGTTGGAGCTAAGCGTGGGAAACGTTTTGTTGTGACCTCTAGTCCACACTCAATGTGTAGAGTGTGGGTACCGATGGGTACGGATCAAACTAGAGTGTAGCCGTTTGGCTTCTATCACATCGTGTGGGTAAAGATGTACATCTCTGATCGGAGTAACAACTATTCGAATAGTCGTGTCCACGGTTACAAGACGACCGCTTGATGTGTTAGTCAGTCTATGTTAGCATCCAACTTGGGATATGTGGTTACGGGATTATGTGGTTATTTCATGACTTAGGGTAGTCATGGATGGATGGGCTTATATAAGAGGCTTTGATGTTAAATATGGTTTGGTTTTAGCTATGAAAGATGGTATGCTTGTGTAGCATAATTATTTGGGCAATGGTGGCCCATTGTTGATGTTAGAGCATGGGATTGTGCTTATTTTTACTTCCATTTCAGAACTACAAGCTTGCTGTCCTAAATTTTCAGATTGAGCTATTTCACAATTGCTTATGTTTTAAATGTATTACTTGCTCAATAAAATCAACTTTATGCAAAATCAGATCGACATAGTCATACTCCTTGATGTAGAGACTAGCATTACTCCTTTGTTCTATTATTATTGTATAAATCTAGCTGAGTACTTGTTGTACTCACGCTGCATATCTTTCAGGTGAGGATATCGATGACACTGATGTGGTCTACTATTATCCCGCCGAGGGTGGCGAGGATAATATGTAGTCGAAGTTATGCTCTATCCCTAGTCGGTTGCCTTGTGGGGTTTGGTATGGCACCACTGGTTTTATCCTTTATGTTTATATTTCCGCTGCTATCTTTTGTGCTACTCTGTGATGATTTAGGGTGTGAACCATCTATGTAATATATATAACCCTGCTGCTCTTTTATCCATATTTAGAGTACTTGTGATGTTTATCAATTGCTTGCGATGAAAGTGTGAGGCTAGTCGCTTTCCTGGGGACTAGCTGAACATGAGTATGAATTTAGAAATGATGAGATGCATGGATGTTGGTTCAACCGTAGACCATGTCCCCAGAAGTGTGTATCGTGTTTGGTCGCCACCTTCGTGCGGTTTGACGGGCACACTTCGCCGTTTCGAACTGGTGAATCAACTCTCCAAGTATCTCTTTATTTCTGAATTCGACGTGTTGGAATTGTATTGTGATTGGGTAAATATTATGGCAAGGTTGCGATGAGGATGGATGGTTTGAGATCCCATCCATCTAGATATTTCACGTTGTCATAATAATTACTCTCCATAATGCACTTCCGGGGTGCCCACAGCGACGGCGCACGGGAACAGGCGCAGGAGAGGAGCAGGGCGGCAGCTAGCTTTATAGGGGAGAGAATCCGACGGCAGCACAGGTGGCAGCAGGCGGCAACGAGCCGGCAAGGTGGAGAGGGGAGTCGGGCTCCAGGTAGATGACGACGTCGGCGGCCATTGGCGACGCGGCAGCGACGCATTGGCGACGACGAAGGACGGCAGCAGGCGACGACACTAGGGACGGGACCGGAGAGGCCTGTCAGTGTAGGCGAGGACGTCGACGGCGGAGCATGGCGCTGGGGCGGAGGTGGTGTAGATCGGAGCAGGGGCAGTGGCTTTTGCTCTAGAGTGGGACGATGGCGCGGCTGAGGAGAGGCGACGGACCAGTGGTAGACGACGCTGATGGCGACTACCTGGCAATGGGGAAGAGGAGCTGGGTGCCGGGACATACGACAACGGCGAAGATGAGCAAGGGGAGGACAGGCAGGACAGCGAGGTGCTCACCAGCAGCGGAGATGGGCGCAGGCACATGCAACGACGACTGCCCGGCGACGACGGTATTGGACAGCAACGGGGGGCTTGCGGGCGACGGCGCTGGAAGCAGGGCAGCGGCATCAGCGGGAGCAGAGCAGGGCAGCGGCGGCCTGGCGAGCGACAGCAGATCGACAGCAGAGGCTAGGGCACAGGGGTGTTAACGCCAAAATTTGGTACGGTTCGTTATCAGGTTCGGTTAAGGAGAGAGGCTATATCAGTCGATGGAAGCTAATCCAGAAGAGCCAAAATTTGGAAAGGAATCGTGAAGACCACAATATGGCAGTTAGTATCTTATCTATTAATTAGATAATGTTAGTATTTTTTCTTTTAGGAAACCTGATCTCGTGTCTGATCGGGTCTTATTAGTGTTTTCCTTCTGTAATTAGAAAATCGTGTGTCGTGTCCAATAAGGACTTGTATCAACTTAGGGTATAAATACGTATGCCCGGGTACCTTGTAAATCATCGCTCAGATCAATACAATTTCGGCGCATCGTCACCCTTTTTGATGGGTTCTTGCTTCTCGAGCCGGGCTGCATCGGTTAAGTTCGACCTCCTGCGAGAGGGTAAGTCTCGTTACCCCGACTATCATATCGGCTAGGACTTCCTCGGTTAGGTCCGATATTCTAGCCGGTCTACGGTAGTCGGCTTACCACGATATATTTATTCTGTCTACGGCTACATCAGTTAAGTTTGATCTCTTAGTCCGAGTAGGTATATCACATCACGCGTGCGTAGATTTATCAGCTTACTGGGTGTAATTTATCATCAATTTGTGCTGCATCGGTTAGGTCCGACATACTAAACTGCTAATGATAAGTTATTCCTGCTAGGTTGATAGATTTTATGCAAGCGTCTTATCGGGATGTATAGCCGATAAGTTATCGTATAATACATCACAATTGCATTAGATCTATCGGCTCATCGAGGTTCTTTTATCATTATTAATCTGTGCTGCATCAGTTAAGTTTGACCTACTAGATTGATAACGATAGATTTATCCTTGTTAAGCCGATGGGTGTCTATGCAATGTTCTATCGGAGTGCCTAGCCGATAAATTATCTTTTACTAGATAAAGCCGGCTGCATTGTCTTGATTACTATTTTGATTATCTACACTATCATCGGCTTTCCAGCCGATGCAGATGTTCTATTGGTAGTCGGCTGATTTATTTTGCCTATTTATGCCATCATCGGCCTCCAGCCGATGTATAAGTGCTTTAGTTCATATCAGCAGTCGGCCGATGAAACAAGTCTAATTTGGCTTCCAGCCGATTGGCTCACTGGTCTAATATTTCTATTTCCTTGTCAATTGCAGGGTCAAATTGATTGGCACGCCTACGAACCTCAAATTTAGGACCTGCACTGGAGTTAAGCAAATCCCCCAGGCCTTCACGTGTCTAGTGCATCGAACCAGATCCTCAGCTCGTTCTCGACGCTGCTGGTGATTTTCGGTGTCAACATGGGGCTACTGGGGCGGCGGCTATATAGGGGAAGAGACCTGGGCGTAGGGGCGGCAGCGCGGGAGCAACGGGCTACTGGGGCTCTAGTGACGGCGCACAGGCCGGCGGGATGCACAGGCCGGGCTGGGCCTGGCAGCGCCGGTGGCGGTGGGCCGGGCCGAGGAGCGGGTCGGTGGCGGCTCGTGGCGCAGGCTAGGCCTGGGGGCTCGGCTCGGGCGGTAGGAAAGGCAGCTCGACCTCGGGAGGTAGAGGAGAGAGGAGGAAAGAAGAAGGAAGAGGAAGAGTGCCCCGGAGAGAAAAAGAGAAAAAGAAAAGAAGGGAGGAAAAGGAAAAGAAGGGAAGAAAAAAAAGGAAAAGGGGTAAAATTGGAAGGGAAAAAATGGAAGATTTTTCCGGGAAATTTCAATTTCGTCAAATTTGGAATTTAGAGTTTTTTGACATTTTTGGAATCGGAATATTAATTTGAAATAGGGGAGACCAAGGGGTTTCAGGATGAAACGACTATTCTGAATATTGAGGATATATACATTCATACATATATATACATACGTATATATACATAGGTATAAGTATATATATTGGGAATCAAACAGTATTTCGAAGTAAATAGAAAAAGGAATATATGTAGTAGGGTCCAGGAGGCGGAATATTTTGTGGGATTCAAAGAATGAAGAATATTTTCTCGAGGAATATTTGGGGAATAAAATATCAAAATATTCTTTGGGTTGGGAACTGGAGGAGATTTTCCGGGAACTAGGAAATGGAATATTCTGAATAAAATATTTTGGGATTAGGGAATTGACGAGGGTGTTTTATTGGAACTGGAATTTGAAGAAATCTCAGACGATTGGGGATTTGGATTTATTTTGACAGAAAAGGGATTTTGGGAATATCTAGGATTTATCTCAAAGGAAAATATAGATATTTCGAATACAAAGGATTTCGGATTAGGAGTCCAAAAGAGTTCTAGGGTTTCAAAAATGAATAAATCCGGTAACTCCGAATTCAGGTTTTCGAGGTGACTTTAGGGTTCTGGGAACGACACAAAACGCTGGAAGAAAAGGGAGTCAGAGTTCATGGAGAGACTTCAAAGGACTGAATCAGGAACGACCCGAACAGGGGAAAAGAAAAGGAATTTATTTATATTTATTTAATTACTTTAGTGATCTTTATAGAATTAAAATTAATTTTGTAGCTCCGAAAAATCTGAGAAAATTTTAGAGGGTTTATTAAATCACGGGAAATTTACTAGAAGTAAATGCCACCACGAAACATGAAGAATTTATTATTGTAAATACTCAAACGCTTAAAATATTTCGACAAAACCCCTGAAATATAAAAGCATCCAAGTATTTATTTAAAGATTTAAACTTGGGATTTTTAATATTGGAAATTTCAAAATTTTATTCAAACTCTTTTCTCAAACAAATATTTTCTAGTGTATTCTTGTATTTCCATTTACCCACGATAGTTTTTAATTAAGATGATTTTCAGGGCGTTACAATAAGTATGCGGTTGCACCGCTCTGCCACTTCATTCTGCTGAGGTTCTCCAGGCATGGAATATTGGGCTACTGTCCCATGTTGCTGAAGATATTGGGCAAACGGACCAGGTATTTGCCCAAATGGAGTATGTTTCCCATAGTATTCACCACCGTGATCCGACCTTACAACCTTAATTTTTGCATTGTGCTGATTTTTCATTTCAACCTTAAATATCTTAAATTACTCAAGTGATTTGGAATGATCGCTTATGGGGTAAACATAACCATAACGGAAAAAATTATCTGTGAACGTGATCAACGAGTCAAAACCGTCCACTGATGCTACTAGGAATGGTCCACAAATATTAGTGTGAATGATTTCTAAAGGACCTGAACTACTAGTGGCTCCCTTCTTAATTGTCTTAGCGAATTTCCCCTTAATACAGTGTAAATACTGATCTGAGTCTAAGAAATCTAAGGGGAGGAGTATATCTTCCTTGATGAGACGTTCCATTCTCCCCCTAGAAATGTGGCCTAAACGACAATGCCACAATTTCGACGGCGTCTCTATCTTATTATTACATGCATTCACATCATTCATCACGGAATCATCCAGAGATAATCGATAAAGCTTGTCTTGCACGAAGGCCAGACCAATAACCTTATTATTAAACTGAATATAACATGCTCTTTTACTAAAATGATAGTCATAACGAGTGGCTGTCAATATATTAACTGAAATAAGGTTTCTCTTAACAGAGAGGGCAAATAAAACATCTAATAGGAGGAGGTCGAAGCTGCTTGGAAGTTTGAGTGTGATTTGTCCAACGGCTTTTAACTTCAATCTCTGCTCCATCAGCTACTCTTAGGGTTCGCTCTCCCCTTCTTAGCATCTGGACGGTACTAAATCCCTGCAATGAGTTTGCAACATGCACAGTAGCACCTGAGTCAATCCACCAAGTATCTTGGGGAAATTCAACATAAAGAGATTCATCAATATTTGATATAATGTTGATTTTATGCGTACCGTGCTTGGCTAACCATGCTTGAAACTTAGTACAGTCCTTCTGCCTGTGTCCATCCTTTTTGCAAAATTTGCAAATGTTGTTTCCTGGCTCGTAGGTGCCAGTTGAGGCTTGATTCTGAGACTTTGAAGCGCTGCCCTTTGACCCTCCTTGCTGTTGAGGGTTGTTTGGCTTGTCCTTCTTAGAGTTTGAGCCTTGTCCCTGATAGAACTTTCTTTTACCTTTACCCTTAGTGGAATTGAGCAGATTGAGCTGATCCTTATGTTTCTGTTTCTTAGCCTTCTGACTCTCTTCTTCCTCAACTGAGTGGGAGATTAACTCCTGTATGATCCATTTGTCCTTCTGAGCGTTGTAGTGGATTTTAAACGGATCAAAATCTGAGTTAAGAGAATTTATGATTAAATGGACTAGGAAACCATCTGATATGGACATATCCATCTGTTTTAATAGATGGGCCATGTGGTTCATCTCCAGAATGTGCTTCCTGACACCTTTCTTGCTATCATACTGACTTGAGACTATTTTTGTGATCGGAGTACTGGCATAGGTCTTAGATGAGGACTTAAAATTTTCCTCGATGTTGTCTAAGTACGTCTTGACATTCTGAGATTCTTTGATCCCTCCAACGATAGATGGAGAGATGTTACTTTTGACATACATGAGCGACATCCGATTTGATTTGTTCCAGGCGTCCTTCTTTTCTTCATAGGCACATTTGAGATCCTCATAATTTTCTGAGTCTTCCGAGGGCGCTACAGGAGCTTCCTCTCTGATTGCCAGATCATAGTTCAACATTCCTAAGTTTAGAATCACCACATTTTTCCACTCAGTTGAGTTTGTTCCATCGAGTGGCTCAACAGGCCTGAGTTGCCCAATAGCTGAAAAATAATTTAAACAACCATCAGCAATACTATGTAATTAATTTACGTTGGCATAATTAATTACATTCTAATAACTAAGCTTCTAAATCAAGTTACCATTGGGCAGAAAAGATTTAGAAATAAAATAATTGACACTGGTATTGCACTAAATATTTTCTTGAATTTTTTTTCAAAATTTTCGTTAATTATATCACCGTTGGGCAGATAATAATCAAAGAAACTAATAATCTCGACATGAATTTATAAATAACATTGGTCAAAATATAAATTCACATCACTGAAATATTCTAGATAAATTTTCCGTTGGTTCCATTTAACTAGAAACAATTTTATTTGCTGAAATAAAGCCCATCAAAAAATTCCCACAATTTTAAATAGCCAAGGAGGTACTCTAAACAATTTCCGAAATTGAGAAACTAATTTAAATTCTTAATAAATTTAAGAAAACTAGAATTGGCCTGGTCGGCCCACTTCCTGAGTCGGCCGAGTCAGCAAGCGCGTGGCCCAACTAAGTCCCACAGGCCCAGGATGCTTCTGACAACTGCGGCCCGATGTAGGTGAGATCACCACTATCCGATCTGATGAACGACTGGATTTATTTCCGAATCTATCCACGCGATCTTCATTGAATCTGAGTTGAACGGTTGAGATTGATCGAGGCCAACTGATGCAATAGTAAAGAAACAACAGCATCCATAGGATCTAAATCGAATGGCCAGGATTCATTTTCATCGGAACAAAATCCCTAACCCTAATTTCTCTTCTCCCCATCCTGATCCCCTTTTTCTTTCCAGCAGTCGGCGAGTGAGCGGGCGATCGGCGATGGCGGCGGTGAGTTGGAGCGTGTAGCAACGGCCTCCACCGCGACGACGGCCGGTACACGCAGGTCAATGCCACGCGCTTGCTGTCGTTGTGATGTTGAACTTCCCAGTGCCCGCGCAGGTGGATGCGCACGAGGCCGGTTCTGATGCGGCGGAGCACGCGGCGACAAGCTGGTCAAGCGACAATGGCGGCGGCGCCGACGGCGAAGCAGCAGTGGCAGATGCACGTGGGAGAGTGGCATGGATCGGCCCTTGGGGCCGTGGCCGGTCTCTGCTATCCTCGCGTGAGATAGCGCGCAAGGGCCGACGGCGGTGCTCCTGCACAGGCGATGTCGCACGGTACCCTGAGGACGGCGACGCCCCAAAACCGGTAAGCTTTATTCTTGCCGATCTTGATAATGTGCCGCGGTTTTGTACTTTGGTTTTTCTCTGAAATTTTAGGGAAATTTCAATCTAGTTTATCCCCTTATTCTTTGATTTCTAGCCAAAGCTAGGTTCTCTGAACAGGATTTAAGTAGAGAGATTGGGGAGTTTCAATTTGCTTTATCCCCAAATCTTCCTCTACCTTTTCTTTCAACCAAAACCAATTCGCACCGGTTCTAGGGCTCCTGAGTTGAGTGGGGAATTTCAGACTTTCAATCTGTTTTATCCAATCCCTTCTCGTTGAGTCTAAATTTCTTCAAAACAACGGCATCATAGTACCGGGATGATGGAATTGAGTGGCTAAGCATTTGCTCTGATACCACAATAATAAATCTTATGTATACTAATACAAGATATTTATATCCACTGATTTGCTTAGCCTAACACAATCACCCTAATGCGGAATTTGAAAAACTAACCGGTTGAACTTAATGCCATCTCTTTGATCTTTGCTCTTCTAGTACCTCCTTTGAAATCATCGATTTAGGGTTTTGCGTACGAACCCCTACTAGTGCGCCTAATGATCGGGTCTTAGGGTTTTGGAGTTTCGGGAGAGAAAAACAGCGTGTCGTCCCTCCTCTCATCCCTCTCCTATATAGGCAATGGTCGGGCTCGGGGGCTAAACCAATTTTATCTCTAATTATTTGTTACCGATCAAACAAATATTTATCTCTTATTTTCTTTCTTGTGCGGGAGGGAAATGGGTGGATATTTGCCTCCCTTAATTTATATTAGTAGTTTGCCGAAATAATCAACCAACAATCCCCATATATATATATATATATATATATATATACACACTTCATAAACTTCATCCCTTATCTAAATTAAATTCGAAAGTACGACAGATCCTTTTTACCTAAATTGAAATAGCACGAGTAATTAACTCGGCACCAACCGAGGATGGAAGGAGTATATTAGTTAATCAGTATGATTATTAATCTTCATAGCGTCCATGATATTCTTGCCCTCGAGCTTGCTGGAGACGACGAGCCTGAGGTAGTCCTCCACGCTGATGGTCCGGTAACTCGCCTCACCGCCTCCGACCATCTCCTCCAGCGGCCCGTACGTTGACCCGAACGTGGCGGAGTGGAACGCGGCGACGGAAACCCGCTCCTGCCGCGCGTCCACCACCGCCCGGTGCTCGATGCTCTTGTACCTGCCGTTGGTCAGCACCTCGATGACGTCGCCGACGTTGGCCACGAGGGCACCGGGGATGGGGTCGACGGGGATCCAGGCGCCGCGCCTCCTGATCTGCAGCCCCTGCACCGGGCTGACCTGCAGCAGCAGCGTGAGGCCGACGGCGTCCGAGTGCGGCGACACGCCGAGCACCCTGTCCCGCTCCTTGGCCGGGCATGGCGGGTAGTAGTTCATCCGCATGTGCTGCGCCGCGGCGATCCTGGTCATCTTGCCGGCGTCGCGCAGGCCCAGGTTGCGCGCCATGGCTCGAAGCAGCTCGGTGGCCACCCGCTGCGTCTCGGCGGAGTAGCGGTCCATGGAGCGGCGGAAGGTGGAGGGCTCCGGTGGCCAGAAGCGGAGGTCGCGGTAGCTGGGCGGCTGCGTGGCGAGGAAGTACAGGTCGGCCCAGTCCAGCGTCTGCTCCTCGGAGTTGACGAACGCCTGGCCGTAGCCCTCGATCCATCCCGGCTGCTGCGCGAACGGCGTCTTCTCGGCCATCGGGAGATGGAAGAAGCCCATGACGTCACGCTTCATCTCCTCCACCGTCTCCTCGGCGATCCCGTGGTTGACCACCTGCCATGACATGCCAAGTGTTCGTCAGTAATCCTAATAGTAGTTTTGCTTGATTACTAGCTAGCTAACTATAGCAGAAGTAGAGACGAAACCTGGAAGAAGCCCCAGTCCTCGCAGGCGTGGCTGAGCTTAGCGGCCTCCTCCTGGCCGGCGAGCCCCGGGTCGAGGAGACTTCCAAAGTCAACGACGGGGAGGCCGTCGTCGTGGACAGCGTCGTGGGTGGCGGGGTGCGGGCGAAGGTAGCGGCGGAGGACGGTCGGCGTGAGGTCGGCTGGACGGGCACGGGCGGCAAGGTCTTGCACGTTGGGCACCGGCAGCGAGCCACCCAGGTTTCGTGGCTTCTCCGTCTCCGTCTCCGTCTCCGTCCACGACTCCATTGATCAACAATACTAGTAGTAACTTTCTTCTACCTGTGCTTCAGAGTTGAAATCAACTCTCACAAATTCCGTGGGGCGTATTATAGCTGCATGCTCGGCTGCGCCAGCAATACTGACAAATTCCGCAAACTCCGCAGGTCCTGCAGGTCACTCTCACACTCGAAAGCAGGCAATATATACCACCTCCCTTAAAAAATATAACTTCTACACATTTTTTTTAAATGTATTTATGCAGATACGTTTTTTAAAAAATATAAAAGTTCTTATATTTTCGAATAGAGAGAATATTTTATTTCTATGATACGGAAATTAACTAAAGGATTCATGCATGTATTAATGGTTGATTTTTTATTTATTATTTAAACCATTGTATATTCATACATCAGAGATTTCACTAACTAACCAAATCATTCTTAATACTAACAGAATCATTCGTAATTAATCCTCAAGTCCTTAATCATCGCCAGTGCCATGCAACAGAATTTTAATTAAAAAAATTATGTATTATTTCTTAATTTATATATATAGAGAGAGATGAGCTAGCACAGATTGCCCCGTACTTCGCGACCGTTGTTACAAATTAGAAGTTTAAATGAGCGATCCAAACCGTTCATCATGATTTTCATATTGAAATAAGGTTGGAGACCAAATTTTACATTTTTTCAAAATTTTTTACTATTTTTAAGAGGGGTACAAATTTATAGGTTTTGGATGGTTTGAAATCTTTAGATTAACAAGATTTCATACCTATCTAAAAAATAGTAAAAAAATTTCAAAAAATGTAAAATTTGGTCTTCAACCTTGTTTCAATATGGAGATCATGATGAACGGTTTGGATCGCTCATTTAAACTTCTAATTTGTAGCAACGGTCGCGAAGCACGGGGCAATCCGTGCTTCGCGAAGCACAGTAGCCCATTTCTCTCTCTCTCTATATATATATATGTTAGTGATATATGGGCCTCTAACTTTACACTGTTCTTTTTCTTTTCTAAAAAAGTAAGAAGTTGATGGTGAGTGCGTTGACATATGAATCCTTTAACCTTATACTGTTATTTTTTTCTTCTTACTAAAAATAGAGAGTTGATGGTGATGGGGCAACGGTAGATTTACCATCCACCATCATCACTAGTCTACTAGTCTCTTTTAAAGTAGTATAGATACTCATCCATATATAGTTCAATCACAATTAAATATAAAATTGAATTTGGTATATAAATCTTGCTTCTATTCCTATCAATACAATTATATTATATTATGTACACGATATATTGATAAATCTACACATTTTTTTAATTTAAACCCACCAAAATCAAACGGTGCTTATCTTTTTTTTCACTTCTATTAACGTGGTACATGACAGCTTGTTTTTATCCTCTTTGTTTCTAATATTATAATAAATATAATACATAGATAGATTTCATTTAAAATTCAGTGCTTAACGTCTCTTAATCCTTCTCTTCAAGAAACATCTCTTAACTCTAATTATTTTTAGGTGCTTTCCCAATAGAGTAGAAAGTTTTTATATTTTAAATAAATTTTAATTTTTTCGTAATTTAGAGTAGAAGGTTTTTTAAAATTGTGTATAAAGTTTTTGAGTAGAAAATTTATTATTTATGCATAAAGTTTTCAAGTAAAAAGTTTCTTGCTTATGCATAAAGTTTTTTATAGAAAATTTGCTATTGATGTATATAGTTTCATGGTGTTTAGATGGAAAGTTCATGATGTTTAGAAAGAAAACGAAAAAGATTGTACATGCATGTAAGTTCGTGTATAAAAGGCCAAAAACCAAAAAGTGTGTGTGAGCTCTATTTACTAGGTCAGAATCCGAAATCCATGTGTGGGTTATTTATTTTGGTCCAAATGATAGGAGAGAAAAAAGAGAAAAAGCTAGGCTAGAGTTTTATTAGGATGCATTCGCACGCTCCATCATGTGCTGGCTCGTACATTAGGTGGACCACTTCAAATTATTAGATGGCCCTTAATAGTTGTCATCGGCCTGGTTTTTTTATATTTTAGTTCTTTTTAAAAATTTATTTTTTAAATGGATTCTTGGAGAAACTTATTTTAGGAATGGACCATTTTCTCGGCGCCAGGGTAATTGACGCTGAGGTCCAACCTTTCGGCGCTAACGACGCTGGCGCCAATACCCTCAACCCCCGTGACAGTGCTGACGTGGAGGGGTCAGCGCCAAAGAGAATGGCATCAAGGATCTATTTGTAAATAATCTATTTTACAAACAGGCCCTTAGAAGGGGTTAAAATGTAAACAACTTATTTATAAATAGATTCTCGGTGTCAAAGAAACTAGCATTGAGATCTTATTTGTAAAATAAGCTATTTACAAATAGGTCTATGGCACCGATATCTTTAGCATAGTTATTAGGACCGGACCGGACATTGAACCGGCGAGGCCATCGGTTCACTGGTTCACTGGTCCAACCGTTAAGAACCGGTTGAACCGCTGGTTCGATAGTTTTAGACCGGATGAATTGAACCGGTCATGAAATATATTGAACCGGAGCAATATATATATATATATAGTCGATTTATAGAAAAATAAGCACATATAATCTCAGCAACTGCACTCAAAAATTATTGTGGCACTCAAAAATATTTTGGAGTGAGAAGCTCATCTGTGAGTGAATGATGGTTATGGAAGCTAGAATTTCAATTGTCATTTTTGGGGAAACATTTTTAGTCAGCACGTTAGCCTATTCAGTGATTCAGATAAAGTGTGAGCACAATAGAATCAGAAGATTCAGAATGCCGAGGGAGACTCACGCGGCATTGCCCGAAGAAGAGGAAGAGCACGGCAGCGGCCACAGCGCACCGGCCGAGCGACACCCAGTCTCCGCGAGCGCGGCACCGGGCCGCGTGTCACCGCCACTAGGGTAAGCCGGCGACCTTTCCAGGGCCGGCATACCAGAGATCGGCAGGAGGGACCTCGCCACTGCTGCGGCTATCGGAGAACACAAGGTGTGGGTGCCATGGGCCCCGGGTACCTCATGACAAGCATATGGGCCACTCGGACAGAAGATGGGTCTAGCCTTGTAATTAGAGATATAGCTAGATTCGGCGGACTTCGCCTTGTATGAAAAGGAATATACAGTCCTAGTCGGGTGCGTTATATCTCTAAGGGGAGATCTCCTAGTCGTAATCCGATGGGGACTCCTACCTTGTAACCCTGTCCCCCAGTATATAAGGGGAGGCAGGGCGCCCCATGAGGGCAGAAGAGCACACATAAGCTCGCAGGTTGAGTTGGTTCACCAGAATCACCACCACAATTCCTCAAAGGAATACATATAAACTGGACGTAGGGTATTACCTCACATCGAGGGCCTGAACCAGTATAAAATCTCCTTGTGTTCCTTTGCAATCCATCAAGTTTCCATCCGCCGACTAGCCCCATATATTTATTGCCGGTGTAAAACATCGACACAGGGCGCATGGCGAAGACGGCGACGCGAGCCTCGACCAGACCTTGGACGCCAGCATCACGCGTACTAGCGGCGGTGGTAGGGGATCAGCGTGACATCCTCACCGGGAAGGAGAGAGCAGGAGGAGGGGTTTCTAGAAGCTTCCGCGCATCGGAGGAAGGAGACGAGAAGAGGCGAGGCGAGAGAGTCTGCCGCCGCCGCCGTGAGCCTGCGCCTCCGCGGCCGCCGTCGTGTGCCTGCGCCTCCGCGGCCGCCGTCGTGTGCCTGCGCCGCCCCCGCCGTGCGCCTGCGCCGTCCCCGCCGTGCACCCACTGCAGCGCCGCCGCTGCCGCCGTGCGCCTGTGCCTCCGCCGCCGCCGCGCGTGCCCCTTGCCGCCGCCGCCGCTGCCGCCTTGCGCTTCCGCCGCCGCCGCCGTGCGCTTCCGCCGCCGCCATGCGCCTGCGCCGCCCCCGCCGTGCGCCCGCTGCAGCGCTGCCGCTGCCGCCGTGCGCCTGTGCCTCCGCCGCCGCCGCGCGTGCCCCTTGCCGTCGCCGCCGCTGCCGCCGCTGCCGCCGTGCGCTTCCGCCGCCGCCGTGCGCCCGCTGCAGCGCCGCCGCTGCCGCCGTGCGCGTGTGCCTCCGCCGCCGCCGCGCGTGCCCCAACATACAACCCTAAAGGACCCATTTTCACCAATTTACATCAATACCCCTAAGTAGATAAGGTCGTCCTCAGTGCACCGAGGGGCAAATTTGGAAAAAATCAAAAACTCACCGGTTCGCAAGAAACCGGCCGGTTCACCGGTTCAACAAAAAACCGGCCGGTTCAACCGGTTTATAGCGGTTCGATTGCACAGACGGTTTTTTAACCGAACCGGACCGGTTTAGGCTCTGGTTCGGTCTTTTACCGGTCCGACCGCCGGTCCGGTCCGGTTTCAATAACTATGATCTTTAGTACCGATCTTCTTCATGTCAGCGGCTAGTACTGTCATAGAGACGAGGATGCAGACGCCAGCGTCGTTGGTGCCGAGACGTTGGACCTCGGTGCCAATAATGCTGAAGCTGAGAAAAAAAAATCTATTTTTGTAAATAAGTATTTTAAGGGTCTGTTTGAAAAATAAATTTTAAAAAAGATCCAAAATATAAAAAATCGTGTGTCGTCGGCGGCGAGTGCTCGGACGTTGGGCACTGGCAGCGAGCCCCCCAGATTTTGCGGCCTCTCGGTCGACGACTCCATGCCGGATCGATCGATATGTAGCTAGCTAGCTTGTCTGGTTTTTTTTTCTATCTCACTACTGGTAGTACACGATGTATATAAAAATATTGAGACGTCTGCATACTGATAGTACCATTTTTTGTTTCCGATGTGATCCATGTGTCGATCGGAGTAATAGTTCAGCAACTGATAATTTGGTCGTGTGCGGTACAATTAATGTAGAGTAGCAATTGATTAATGCGTGGAGAATACTAGAAGAACCAGAAAGTTTTCGTAAGGATATAAAATGTATTTCAACTTCCTAAGAGCAGAGTTAGAAAGTCAACGTCAACCACCTATTAGCTTGACTTTACTACTTACTATTTATTCTCTCCATCTCAAAAGGATACGAAATGTATTTCAACTTCCTAAGAGCACGAGTTAGAAAATCCAACATCAACCACCTATTAGCTTGACTTTACTACTTGCTATTTACTCCCTCTGTCTTAAAATACTTTAGCTTATATTTTTTTAAAAGAAATTAAGATTAAAATTAAAAAATAATTATAATTGTTTAAGATAAAAAAACAAAAAAAAAATTAAATAAAGAATGGTTGTAATTGATTGAGATAAAAAAATAGATAGAAAAATAATAGTATTATAATATAAATTAAAATATTAAAAATAATAATATTTTAAGACGAGAGAGTAATAGACGGCAAGGCCAAAGGAATATTGCTAGGCCAGGCATCGCAAATGGCGCCACAATCTCCGCTTCTCATCACTGAATTAAAGTTGAACAAATTAAGATTGTGACGGCGATTTGGCAGCTACCACTACCAGCCGTAGACCGATAGACATGATCCTTCAAGTTTCTTTTCTTTTCGGCTTATTATAGGGGCCTCCACGGGCCAATATCAATATTATAATATACTAATCACATTGCAACAAGTCAGACCTATATAATTAAGGATGGACTAATAGGATGAGGTGATTAAGATAAAATATTGCATCCTGTGATGATAAACTTAGACAACCAATAATGGGAGGTGTTAAATTTAGAAACAAAGGCTAATAGGTCTGTCCATAACAGCCGCCGGCGAAGCCCTAATCCTAACCAAGATTATTAGAATCCCGATATGTATACCACGATCCTAATAAGCCGACACAATATCGATCCTATTTAGTATCTTAATTTTTATAATATCCCGATCCTACTATTTACTTCTATACGATCCTACCGGATAAAACGTAGTATCCCAATTCTACAATCCCTACGATTCTACGAAAATATTATTTAAAATAAGGTGGATTGAAAATAATGTGAATAAGTTCACTCAAATTTACAAAATATCAAGAAATTTATCAAAATCAATATTATATGTTTTAATTTGTACAACATATTGTAAATACTATATAAAAATATGTGCTTTTAAAAATTTGATAGTATCCTGATCTTACGATAAAATCTCGATCCTATGATACCATCAGACAAAAAAGATACAACCTAGTATCCCGATACTGATTACATTGATCCTAACCCTAACTATCATATCCCAATCTGACACCGTTATACAACGGCATCAAATAGGTATGCCGCAGGAAAATAGTGCGAACTGCTTTCCCATGGAACCGCGATACCGATATCAGTCCCAGAACGCAGCGTTGTTATCCACGGAATCAGATATGCTTCATCGCAAACCTTAAATAAATAAATAGGCATATATCTTAACTTACATTGCAGCTTCGGAGCAAGCCGGAGACAACAACGGAACATCGAACTAAGCCCCAACACACAGACAACGGCTGGGAA
Source organism: Oryza meyeriana var. granulata (assembly GCA_003991445.1). Classification (NCBI taxonomy): domain Eukaryota; kingdom Viridiplantae; phylum Streptophyta; class Magnoliopsida; order Poales; family Poaceae; genus Oryza; species Oryza meyeriana. The sequence continues at coordinate 304,269 of RYFJ01001332.1, read as the reverse complement.
CCAAGACAAAACCCTAGTCTTCACTTCACTGCAAATCCAACTCCAGCTCTCGATGGAGAACTATAGAGCAAGAGTGAGTACTTACATACTCAGCAAGCCAGGGGAACTTAGATGGTTATTGCGGGCTTCAAAGATAGGCATGATATTTTGTATTCTATTTTATTTAAATTCTTTTAAAACTGTTGAGTGTGTGCTTCTCACCAATCAGGGCGAGATGGAGTCTCATCCGATTGGAGTGAAAATGTATCAATTTCTATTCTCCAGTTTTCGCAATCTCAGATGGCATCAAACCGGCTCCCAGAGCCAAAACATTTCTACGGACTTCCCGAGTCCTACTGTCCCTAACAGCCAAGCCGACATCATCGGACGACCCGCTTCCTCGACGGCACGTCCTTCTCACAGTTCCCAAACCACTCACACTTTTGTAAACAGGGTAAAATATATCTACACTAAGGAATCACCTCACATCGGCCCATGACCGTGGGCACGGCTATTCAAATAGTTTTGACCTTTGCAGAGGGGTACACTTTACCTACACGACGTGACTCACTCTAGCCACCAGCTCACACTGATTAGGCACGCTCGGTGGCCTAGAGGTTTTCTCGAGAAAGCATTTCTCCAGCCCTCCCAGGTTATCCCGTGTCAACTGGAGGGGTCCACGACCAACAATAGGGTAAGTCACAGACCATACTGTGCCAGGAATGTAGGAGGCATTCCTCGGCGCCCTCCCAGCGATCCACAGTCCAATGACACGCAAGGCGTCCCTGGGTGACTAGTTACTCGGCCAGGGGCTTTCCATTCACCCATGTGATTGTACGGTCATATGTTCGGATGAAATTCCGAAGGAATCGGTTCTTAAAGCGACCACACAGGCATCATACACCAGACCGGCCTTGTGTCGCGAGTCTCCATTTTTTAAAACTCAATTTTCTTTCACAAGACTCTGACCCAGGTATCGGGTTTTCCAAACATTTCATAAAATAATATTTTTACCCAAGAGGTTTCTCAAATTTTAATTTTGAAGACGACCGTCAGTACTTGCACAAGAGTGCACAAATACCAAGGCGCGACAGTGGTGGTTACAAGGGATCAAGTTATATCAATGTCAAGGAAGTATTTGAATGCAGCAAGTTTAGGAAGGTCCGCTGATCTGACTCGCAGACGGGGCCGCACATATCAGTGCACGCCTATCGATACAGGTTTCACAAATAAAATAATTTAAATTTTAATTATAGGCTCGATTGATCAAAGGTGACGTGCCTTGCTTTAAGTCTTCACAAGTCTTTGAGAAATCTCGGAGAAATTCGCTCTGAAACGAATTTCTTACGACCGTTACTATGCGAAACACACAAAAATCTACATAAAGACCAAGAAAAGGACCCTATTTAGTACTATAATAGTGCCATTAGATAGATATCAATTTTAGAAAATTACTGGAGTTGAAACGGAGTCAATCGGATCAATAGATTAAAAGATATGAATTTCCGAAGTTTATTTGGATTTTTGATAAAGGAAAAGGATTTAAATGGATTTCCAGAGGAGAATATTCTCTAGAATCTCCTCTGGCAGTCACTGACAAGGTGGGGGCCGTTGGCAGCCTAGACCCGCTTGTCAGTGGGAAGAGGGAGGGAGAACTGTGGCCCATGGTCACTGACAATGGTGTCCACTGACGACCGGGACCCAGTTGTCAGTGAGGGATGTGCATTTGTGGGCTGGGGGCCAAGGAGACAGGAGGGAGGCCCATAGATCGGTGACTCAAGGTGGGGTACCACTAGTGTTGGGGCCCACAAGCCAGGGAGAGAGGGAGTAGGAGAGCAGAGCCTACGTCCACTGGGCTGGGGTCCGGCTGTCAGGGGCCAAGGGGTCTCACGAAATCGGTCCACGGTGGACCGAGGGGCAAGGGCCCACTGGTCAGTGACGGGTTCACGGGGACCGCATGCACGGCATAGTCTGGTGTGGCCCAGGAAAGGGGGTCCACACGTCAGCATGGCTCAGCTCGGGCGGAACAAAGGAGAGAGGCGAGGCGGCCTAGATCGATAGCTCACGGCAGCGAGAGCGACTCCGGTGAGCGACAGCGATCGGCGGCAAGCGGCGGCACCGATGGGAGGAGGGAACCACGGTGAACCAATTGATCGGTTCGGATCGAGACGAGGACAGGCGACAGCGCTCGGCGACGGGAGGCCGAAAGTAGAGGGGAGAGAAGAGGAGTGGTGGTGCTCGGCGCTCTAGCGGGTAGTGAGGAAAAAGGAGGGGAGCGGGAGGGAATCGGCCATGGCGGACCAGGGTCTCTGAGGCTCATGGTTGGCTGGTGGCAAGGGGATCCATAGAGGGGTTGATGACGACGCACGGTTGTGTGCTGCAGCGGCAGAGGGGAAAACAAGCAGAGGGGATCCGGGAAGACTTAGCTCACCAACAGGGGTTTGGCGCCGGCGGCGGTCGGGGCAGGGAGATGGGGTTTAGTGCCGTCGGGGTGCGAGGTCCATGGCGATAGCTCGGCTCGACAAGGGGGGATGCTCCGAGGCGGCCGAGTGGCGACGACAATCGAGATCCGGGAAAGACGGTGCGGCGATGAGATGGCCCTGAGAAGGGGGTGAACAGAGGGAAGCTGAGAGGATATCTTGGCCCTCTTATAAGCGCGCGGGGAGAACTAGGTCGGTTGGGGAGGGTCTCCAATCATGGAGGGGAGAGAGGCGGGAGAAGTGTGGCGCCTCGGCGGGACTTCTTGCAGGCGGTGGAATTTGGCCGATGGTGGAGATGCGCGGGCGGGCGATGGCGGTGTATCGAGCAGTCAAGCTTGGATTCCATGAGCAGGAGAAATGGCGCAAGCGCAGACATGGTGGGGCGACGTTGATGCAAACAACTGACGACCCGCTTTTGACCGGTTGTCGAGGGCAGAGACAAAAGGGAGAGGAAGGAGGGGAAAAGCAAAGGCGGTGAGCGCTGCCCACTCCATGGTGGCTAACGGTGGCCCTGGCGGCGTCGAGCGGGCCGCGATGTCGTCGGGCAGCCGTGGTGGTGTTTGACCGAACACCACCAGGGCGTGAACAGGGGAACGAGACGGAGAAACGGAGGAAGAAGACGATACTGTGCGGGGATAGATCGACGGTTGCGCGGGGGATGGTGACACGCAGCCGGATCCGAGAAGCACAGGGCGATCTCGCGCGGCGCGGTTGGGCGAGGGAGATTGAGCCACAGGGCGTGGGCCTCAGGGACACGGCGGCGATCGACGGTGGCGGGCGCGCGCTGAGCGGGGGCGAGCGGGAGAGATCGGACGACTGGCGGGGCGGCTTAGGCCACACGGCAGGCATCAGAGGGCAGCAGCTAGGGCGGCAGCGCGATGCAGTACGGAGGAGATCGACGGCGTGGAGCGAGAGCTGGTGCATGTGGCACGATCTCACGGAGCTCGAGCAGGGAGAGCTGCTGGCCCGTGAGATTTATTTAAGGAATGCGGCCCATAGAAATAGTGTTGTTTTCCCATTTTCTCCCAGGATTTATTTGAGGAGATTCTTGAGGATTTCAAAGGGGTTTGAATTTAATCTATACTTTTGAACTCAGGGTTAATCAGGGAATCAAAGGGGGGAAAAACTAGATAGGAGTTTTGGTATTGGAACTTTCCGAGGATTTTTGGCAGGGACAATTTTCCAAGGAGAGGATTTCAAGGAGTGAGAGGGTTCAAATTCAAATTAAAATCTTTAATTTGAATTTGTGGGTGCTCAAGGGGATTTGGGAAGTTTTTAAGGGGGTCAAGGATGGAGAGCTAGTTTACACATGTGTGTATATATATATATATATATATATATATATATATATATATATATATATATATACGGTGGTCGAACAGGGATTTGATTCCCTAGTTAGACTCAGGGTTATCTAAGAGATCAGAGGAGAGAATAACTGTAACATACCAAAAAAAATGGTAAAGAAATAAAAGTGATGTATGAAAAGCAGGAGGCAATGAAAATACATCTCTTATGCTAGCATAACAACTTTTTCCATGTTTTGATTGAGCTTTTGCATTTTCATACTAGGAACATATGCCTTAATATTTTGGTTTAATTTGTCTCCCAAAGGAACCACATAAAATGACAGGAGAAAAGGTCTAGGGAATTAATTTAGACTGCAGGAAAAACTGGGTCACTATCCTTACTTTGCAAATTCACCAAAGATAAACCAGATCACCTCTAGCTATGAAATTCAGTCAGCAGGTTAATCACATCCTCCTCTATCTCCAGTAATGTTTACCAAATTTTATCAATTCAATAAGTGTCTCAAACAAATATTTTTTATTCAGCAAAACAGAGAACTTTTTCTCTTGCAGACAACCAATTTGATATTTTTTCTAAAATAAATTCACCACTCACCTTCTTACCAAAATCTTCCAGAAATTGGGTCATGTCTTGATCTATTTACAGTAAAAATTTCAAATCTTCTTTCACAAATCTTGCACATAAAATAATAGGCCCTAGCTCACTGATTCAGACTAGTGCACAGCAGAAACTGAATTTTGGCCGAACTTTGCCGTTTTCTCCGGAGAGATCTACAAGTCCCACAACTTTGAAATTTGGCACAGAGCTAGCCAATACCACCTACTGCCCACAGTAATTTTCCCATGATTTTACCCATACTGTAGATCAATCAAACAGCTAGATCAAAGTAACCTCCAACTACTCTATTTTACTTAGTCTCTAGAGAATTCTTCTCTGTTTTGTCACTGCCATGTGGACCCCATAAGACCCTGGCCCACCTGTAAGCCTCTGCAAGTCTTGAGACAGTGTGTTCCACCTAAATCCTACCCATACTCCTCCTGTTTCCCTAGGAATTAACCACAAAGGCCCACTAGTCATGGAGTAACTCTAGCAAAAAATGTATAGCACAATATTCTCTTATATGTGGGACCCACCATAGTCACTGTAGAGTTGGGGCACCTCAGCATTGCATGAGAGAACGTGGCAACACCTCCTCCTTTTCCCTCACAGCACACAGAGACACATAGATGAACTCAACTCTAGGAAACCTCGACCATTTCGTCTAAAACCGCGCCAGCTACCTCTCCTCTCCTACCTCACCACATTCCCACCAAGAAATCCGAAGAAGAACCCAAGGATCACCTGCGGCGAGCTCATCTTCCCTACTACGACAGTGTTCGACCGAGCCCGAGTCCTCTCCGGTGAGCTCCATCCCTCTTCGACTCCAGGAACATGATCACCACCATCTAATCTTTCCATTTTTGTACTCGGCATCCCCAAGATCGCCGGTCGAAGTCACCATGCCTTGCTCTCTGCCCTACAGCGACGTCGCCGTTCCAGCCGATCCGGTACACCGCAGACTAAGCTAGCTCGCCAGCGTCGTCGCCTCACTTCCAGAAGACAACTGGCAGAAGGAATCGGGATATGGTGCAGTGAAACTCGAGATCAAGGTCATCTTCTCCCTCTCCGGCAAACTACCGCCGCTGTCGATTTCTCCTCCTGTGGTGAGCCATGCTCCGATACCTCGCGTCTGTAGCAACCCCAGCACCTCACTAAGCTGACGCCTACTTCTCTTTCCTGAACCTTGGCCCAGATACAGTTGTCAACGATCACCAGGAGCACTCCGCCGCCGTGAGATCTCTTCTGACACACTCGCCGCCGTTCCAGCTCTGCCGAGTGACCCAAAAGCTTCAGTGAGTATCCCTGGCACTTTAGACATCACGTGCATGCATCATTTTTCGGCATATACAGCGAAGTCCATATGCAACCTGAGCCGACTTGCCGCCTCTGCCGTCGTTGCCATCAATTCCTACCACCTCAGCCGGCGAGACTACCCTCGATGGATGCGCAAAGACTTGTAGAACATTTTCTCTTTTGACAGCCCGACGAGATCTGCCGCCGTTCACGGTCGCCGCCGCCGCAAAGTTTGCTGGACGCGCTCACCGATGCGCACTCTGTCCCGAGTCGCTGACAAGCGGGCCCTACACAATTAGCGCGTGCGGACGACTGTCAGCAAGAGTTTAAAACGTCCGAGTACCTTTTTGCAAAACTGCTCTCACTGACCGGTGGACCCCTAAGGAGTGCAGGTTGATTTCTGGAAAGCCCAAGTACATTTTTGCAAAATTTGTTACACTGACCAGTAGACCCCTTGTATTTTAAATCTGAGAAAATAGATATAAATCGATAAACTTTTTTCTGTTACACTAGAAAATAGGTTTAAATTTAAAAATTCATAGAAAATTCATTACAACTCCAAATTGGGTGAAACCAGTTTTGTTTGTTTTGTAATTTTATTCTTTACAATCTGGTAAATTAAAAAGTGGCACTTTATGTACAGAAAACTTGCCTAAAAATTATGAGAATAAAAAAGGGTGAAAATAGGACTTTTAACTAGAAAATTCATAAGAAAATCATTCTAGCTCAAAAAAATGTCAAACCAATTTTGTAATTCATAAAAAAATGTATACTTTCCATTTATGAACTCATTTTGCACAGAATTAAGTCACAGACAGTCAGTACATTTTATACTCTCAAAATGACACATACAACTTGTAAAAAAATCATATGTCACAGATGGTAAGCGCAAAAATAAAAATAATTTTACCAAGAAGTATCTGAAACCAGTACCAAATCACTGCACAAAAATCATGCATATTAGAGCATTTTGCATTTTTGTATTATGTATTGACTTTGTTTTAACTTTAAAATTTAAAATTAGAAGAAGAGCCTTTGGAGTTTGAGGAGGTAGAATTCATTGAGAAACCTGAAGCAGACCTGAACCAAGGCAAAAATCCCACTACCTTTGAACATATTGCTCCTAAATTTTGGGATTATCAATGATTTCATTTTAACTTGCATCGTTATTTTGCTATGTACATTATATAGATTGTGGGCAATGGTAGTTAATCCCTCTTTCTACATAACCCACCTTGAAATGTTGATAATCGACTACTTGTAATCTTAGGATGGGTAAAAGTACTTGTTAAGTGCTTGCTATAAGGTATATACTTGTATATATGCTTAGACATGCCTAGCTACTTACAAAATAAGTCATGGCCATCTAATCACGTTTGAAATGGGAATTTATTTACTTCTGATCAGAGATGAATATTTATGATATTTGTGAGCTAAAACTGAAGGAAAACCATTTTAAAACTTGGGCAAGCAAATGGTACACATATGTGATAGTTGTGTATCGATAGGGGGAGCGTTTGCCTGGGTTGCTTAAGAACCGAACTTAGTGTCATTTCTCATGTTAAACAGTACAACCACATGTGCTAGTATGTGATAGCCATAGTGGATTAAGTTGCTTAATGTTTAGGCTTGCATTCTGGTAGGCAGAGTAGTATGGGCAGTGCCTACAACGGATCATAGGGCTGTTCAGAGGAACTACCTATGTCCCGTAACGGAATAGGCGTCTAAGTTTGTCCAGTACAATGTTGTGTGTCTCGTGGGAAGCCAGGTAGACTGCCGCCACGGCGTTAGGTTAAGGCGTGGGCCCGCCACCTATGGCATCGGGGTAGCACCCCGATGTGGAGTAACACACCTCGTGCTAGTGCAAGGCTAAATATTAGGTAATGTAAAGGCTGTGTTATGACCTCTAGACCGCATTCAATGTGTAGAGTATGGTGGTACCGACGGGTATCGGACAAACTAGAGCGATCATATCATGTGGGTAAAGTTGTATAAACTTTGCAGAGTCAAAACTAAGTGGTTAGCCGTGCTCATGGTCATGAGCAGCGTGGTTGTGTCCATTGAGTATAGATTTATGTTTTTAAAATACTTTATGGAATGGGATGGTTGAGTGAAGATTTGATGAAATGATGATGAAATGGAATTGGATTATTAAGTTGTATTATAGTCTTGCTGCCAAGGAGGATGGTGAAGTAGTTATCTATGCAAAATGATGCCATGATATTATTCTGCTAGTCTAGAATGCAATTTGATTTATGAATCCCTCTTTTAACTTGTTGCGAAATAAAATTGGCTTTGTGCAATAAAACTGAGCCTCTTCATACAGCCTTTACCTTAATTACAGCTCACATGTATAGCCAGGTTTGATTGTGGCTGTCGGAGGATGAAACCTCGACGGCGGGAAGTCAGGAGACCCCCCTTTGAGATTCGGCCAGGGGAGTAGTTCTCAGGCGAAGCCGGCGTCTGCGTGTATCAGCAAAGCGATGGATGAAGGGTTCGGACCGTCCGAACCGGGGTCAGACCGTCCGAACCGAGAGGATCGCGCGGGGCCCGAGCTAGAGACAGAAGGGTTCGGACCGTCCGAATCGGGTCCGGACTGTCCGAACGGGGAAGGTCGCGCGGGGAAGACGATGAACAGCACGCACGAGGGAGACGCGAGGATTATACAGGTTCGGGCCGCCGGAGCGTAATGCCCTACTCCTGTGTGTATGCTATGTGGAGGTGAATATGATTTGAGTATTACAGGGTGTTCCCGGCGAGCTCAGGAGCTCGAAGCCGAGGAAGAACCATGGCGAGACTTGGCGATCGAGGACGGGTTCTAGCCAGAGAGTGGTTGCTAATGCCGAAGCCTCTCTCTCTCCACGCTGGCTCGGATCCTCCTTTATAGAGCCCGGGGAGTCCACAGTGCCGGTACCCCCAGAGAGATATTCTCCGGTGAGTCCTCTTGTGCACCTGTTCGGCCGCGGACGCCCACGCCAGAGTTGGAGGGCTGTCCCATCGCTCACCTCCGCCTGCGACGCCTGCGCCGGAGTTGGAGGAGGGTCCTGTCGTCTTTGCCCGCCTGCTGTGTCCAAGCCGGAGTAGGTACTGCTTGTCTGGTCACGCTCGGTCGGCCCCTCGCTGTGAGCGGATGGAGCATGGAGACGGGACGGCGCCTGCCTCCGCTGCCTGGACGTGGACTTTCGGGGCCTTCTTGGTCAAAAGTGCTCTGCCGTCGCCTCACCATTAAAACAGGTAGTTGGGGAGCCGACCGCTGGAGCCAGCCCTCCGCCAAGCGAGGCGCTATTATTGCGGGTCATGGGCCCAGGCACTGCCTGGGCGCTTAGCTGGAAAGCCCATCGTCGTCGGAGAATGTGGCCTCGGGAGAATTAATGTGGCCGATGTCCCACGCGTCCTCGGGGTATGTGGGATCCCCTATCCCGTTTCGCCGACAGTGGCCTTGCCAGTACTTTGCGTACTGAGTTATATTTTATTTTTGTGAATGCTCCTATAGATCCATGCACAGGTGAAGATGAAGATTTATATGATGAATGTGTGTGTAAACAAGTTGATCGGGATGGTCCTATCTAAGGGTTTATCCTTAGTCGGTTACCTGAGAGTTTTCTGGGTAGTCATGCTTCCGATGGACTTACTATTTGGCTTCCGAGTCTTATGTAAACATTAGTTAATATATATCTGTATTTGTACCTTTTGTTTAATTAGCTAAATACCCTCTGTATTGGATATTACTTGCTAAGATGAACGTGTGGGACTAGAGCTTTCCTGGGCTAGTCACACATTAGTAAGAATTTAGAAATGATGAGATGTATGGATGTTAATTCAACCGTAAACTATGTCCCCAGAAGTGTGTATCGTGTTTGGTCGGCATCTTCGTGTGGTTTGACAGGCATACTTTGCCGTTTCGGACTGGTGAATCAACTCTCCAAATATCTCTTTATTTCTGAATTCGGCGCATTGGATTTGTATTATGAATGGATAAATATTATGGCAAGGCTGCAATGAGGATGGATGGTTACTGCACTTATTTGGTTTTTATTCAAGATCCCATCCATCTAGATATTTCGCGTTGTCATAGTAATTACTCTCCATAATGTATTTCCAGGGTGTCCACAATAACCAAAGATTTTAAGCAGGGGATCAACAGGGATATTTTTAGGGTTCCGATTCAGATCTTTGGAACAGATAGTGAAACGGAGATTTTTCGAAGGAGGATCCGAGGGACTTTGCCGTTAGGGTTTTGGAGCGAACTCGAATACGACGATTCAAATTCAAGAAAGCAACTGAGATCCATGGCACAATTTACGACCCAGCACACAAAGATCAAAATTTTTAGAGATAGATTTTATTAAAATAGAGTTTAACGTCTCGCTGAAAACAGGACGTTACACTAACCATATGCATGTAACAGCTCCTAAAGGGGAGCCATTACATATAGCTAGTTATCATGATGACTCTTGGCTTCTATAGCTATCTACAACGGTTGATTTAAATAGATGTTATAGACAGAGTCATCTAGAACGACTGAGCCGTCATAGATAACCCATTAGAAATATGAGATTCTACAGTAATAGCTGTTTACGCATATATTATGGAAAGGAGCAGACAGATACACTGCGTGCGAGGTGGAAAGACGGGATGAAAGGGCGACCATTTCATTTTTAGTAGTAGAGATAGGTCCAAAGCAGAACTAGTATCGTACTAACGTAGGTGCATACATGGGCGTTGATTCGTTGAAGAACCTAATGGTGCATTAATTACGATCGTGTAGACAGGCAGAAGCGCGCCAGCTGCTGCTTATACAAATTTCACACGGAGCACGCAATGCAATTAGTAGTAATTACTATCAATGTATCCGTGCGTTACAACGAAAAAATCTAATATAACGAAAAGTATTAGATAATTAGGATCCATAATGAAAAGAGGTGCCGGCTTGATGAGATTCAATAAAGTGCAGTGACAACGAGAATAGTGGTTCATAGTTGTGTGACGAAGACACTAATGGTCATGAGTGGACTTGTTTTCTCCGATTATCTACCTAGGCATAAAGAGGCCTATCGCTCCTTGTGTAGATCATTGAGATGTATAAACTTAGCAATTAAGCCTTAAACATAACTAATTATAATGCAACATAAAAGAATTAATTGTTAAAAAAGTAGATGAATGCATCTAGGTTGTTATCCTTGTAGATGTGTCATCGCAATGGTGTGCCTTGCTCCACTACATGAGGAGGTGTTCATCTCCAACACAGGACACCAGCTTTAGTTGCCACGCAGTCGTGTGTTGAGGTGGAGAATCTTGAGCGGTCCCTAACTCTTGATGGAATGCAAGCCACACACCTAAACTGCGAACTACATAACCATCATAATCACATTCCCTCGCTACTCCACTCCATTGCCTCTATGTACTCTAGCCGCGTGTTCATCACAGTTACCATTGACCCCATGCACACCTGCCGTCGATGCTACCAATGGCTGGTGTAACTACGGATGGAAACAATTCCATGGGTGCCTTGCTAATGGAAACATAATCGCATCACGCGCGATGTGTGTGACAATGGATGAAAGAAACGATCGCATTGGTATCTCGCTAATAGAAATAGAATCAGATTGCGCATGACATGTGAGAATGAAAGAACAGAGTTGGATCACGTGTAACCTGTGTAATTCTATTTGGTTACGCCACGGATTAAGGAGGTGAGAGGGGAACATGGATGAGAGATACACGATCATTACTATGGACAGAAACAATTTGTATTTTTTAAGTATATAAGATATGATAAATTTTGGGCCGAGCAAAAATTAATTGGATAGAACAGAAAAAAAACCTGGATGACAAACGCAAGCACTTTCTTTTTATAAGTTGGAAAAACCGATGTTTCTAAAAGCACCAGACCACGTGTGGGCCTCATGGGCCTGGCTGTACGGCTGTAACCTTGCATGCACGTATTTGAGACCGTATCCTACGGCTACACGGGCGTACGCGCATGCACGTACTTGGAGTCTTAGGGACTTGCACGGATGTGGATGGCGACGTAGGAAAAAAGAGGACGTGAGAAACGGCGCACAACGATGAACGGGAAAAGGTGAGGTCACTGCGCGACGGACGAAAATATTAGGTAACCATCGGATTCAATTCAGATTTTTATAATAATAGAGAAATAAGCTCATTATCGCTCCGAATACATAAGCTCTTCATATACATGGAGAATGGATCGATGCAAGCACATCCCGTACGTAAGTACGCCGCAGGCAACATACACATATATATGCCAAATACTAATAATACACACGTACATCGATCGGCACATATATATTGACGTCAAGATCCGTGGATCGATTATATATTTATTTATTTATATTTGACCATGACAGCATGCATATGTGCTTAATTTGCACCATCATCGTAGTCGACATCGTACCGATCATGCCTGGGGTCGGTTGCCTCTGCAAATTACCAAAAATACATATAGTCGATCACTAAATCAATCCACATATATGCTTGCATGCATCTTAATTAGAAATTTAATCTATCAATATTTGTAGGAGGAATGTGCGTGTATGTATGTGTCTCGAAAATGTTCTCTTGTTTTTTTATTTTCATGTATGTATTTGACAAAATCGATCAATATATATCAATTCTGCAAGTTTAAATTCGACTATAGAACTTGAAGAAAAAAAATCATATTTTTTTTCTTTTGTTTCGACTTATAAAGATTAAGTATAAACTTATATGTTTGTAGAATAATATAATTAATTTTTTTTAATGTTATTTAGATGATATGCAAAAACAAAAGAGGCATGAATGAAGGATGAAAAACCATCTCCTATGTGCATATATACATCATGTGAACTAGGTACGTATATACTAGTATAAATATACGTACGTATTATTATTGGCGGCGACGGCGGTGCCGTTGGGGTTGGCGGCGTCGTGGTGTTCCTCATGGACTTGGCGGACGTCGTGGACGAGATGGTCGTAGTGGAGCCTCACGTCGTCGGCCGTCTTGCCGCCGCCGACCGCCGCCGCCACGAGCTCCCACCGGCCGGGAGTGTCGCTGTCGTACGTGGCCAGCGCGAGCTCGAACCTCGAGTTCTCACTTTCGCTCCACGACGCCGCCATCAACCTCGATCTCTTGCAGTTCCCCTAAATTAACAATTAATTAATCTCTCGTCACTACAAAGCCAACTGTACATATATCTGTTGCTTACCTTCGAAGAACGAACACTAGCTAGTCACTGCACATCTGGATGTTTGCATGGTCGGCCGGTATTTATAGTTAAGTTCGATGGAGATATTAATTACTTAATTAAATTTGGCCGCATTAATTAATTACAGTATGCATGAGTCAGAATGTACCCATATAAATTAAATGCAAATAGCTATGCCATTAAATTAGTTCTCTCTTCGTTCTAATTATTATATTTTAGAACGAAGAGAATATAATGTCATACTATTAAAATAATGTGCAACTCATGTACGTCCGGTTAATACATAAAATGTGTACGTCCGGTTAATAGATAAAGTGTAGAAAAAAAAGCTAAAGCTACTGACCTGCAAGCTGCAGCTATGCTATGCATGCCCAGGCGGGGACATCGGATCATCGATCGGAAGGCCTGCCACACAACAGTAAGGTTTTCGTCTGTCCTAAAACTATTCATACTCTATAGTATTTAAAATTTATTCTATAATAATTATTACTTTAAAATATTATTTGTCTCATCAGTCATTTTGTATTTAAATTTATGTCCGTCTTACCTTCAACCATTTTTCTACTTTCAAACAAATCAAGAATAATAATTGTTTTGTGACGGAGAGAGTACAAATCAAGAAATCAGCCAAATCTATCACTGGACATCACAGCTATCTAGCTACCTGGAATATATATATATATATATATATATATATATATATATATATATATATATATATATATATATATATATATATATATATATATATATATATATATTTGATGGTTAAAATAGCTCATACAATATATTGTTTATTTTTTTATAAACAAACATACAAGAAAGAACTACATTAAAAACAATGTACACATAGTTTCATCTAGATGAAACTCATATTATATCTCTCTTCATTAATTCCTTACCATATCATTAAAAATATTAACACGCCACTCTATTTAATGATAATGAAATATCCATTGGGAGTGGCCTAACTACTCCCTCCTTCGATTTTTTAAAGAAAATTAAAAAGAGGGGTAAAATTAAATGAGAAAGGTTGTTATTAGCTGATATGAGGAGGTAGTGGAGAAAATAAATAGGAGATTGTCGTGATTGGTTGAGATAAGGGAGTAGGTAGAAAAATAACTATATTTTGGTATAAATTTTGAATGTTAAAGTTATCTATACTTTGGGACGAAGGGAGTACGTGAGTGAAACGATCATATTAGTTGGCTACGTACACAAGAATTATATTAAATATTAGTTGGTTACATACATGCGAATTTTAGATTAAAGGAAGCACCATTAATGTGGTGTAGAGTTGTGAGTACATAACTCCACCCACCAGGGTTTTAAATCCTTGTGTCAACAAATATAGCTATGTGTATCCTTAGTTAGTACTGAGGCTCACTGTTATACATAAAAAAAAAAAGAAATGTACATGTGAATTTTGTGGCAGATGATCAATAGCAAGCCTGTTTTCATAACCTTTTAAGTCTGGCTCATAACTTGGAATGCTTATTTTATATTAAATTATACGGGTTGTCAGTTTTCAATCACTTTTAAATAGTCTAGATCGTGACAAGTTTTGTGCAGTAGAGGAAACTCATCTTCTTCCCCCTCCACTATCCTCCCTACCCCGCACTGTCACCTCCCCACCCCAATGCACCGCTTTACTGGCTTTGTCAACTCCAAAAGCTGCCAATGACGCCGACGAGCCCTACCATACCGGCCTTCTCCCTCACCCTCTCCTCGTTCCTCCTCCTCGCCTTCTTCCCAGTCTCCAGTAGCTTCCCCATGGTCAGAGACACCACCACCACCTCTGCATCCAAACCACACCAGACCCAAGCCCCACCGCCAACCCCGTACACCATCCTCCTCCAACCCTACGGCTCTAGCGGCGAGCCCGCTGATATCCGCTACTCACCACCTGTCAGCTACCTCCCCAGTCATCTCTCTAAGCCTAAAAAAACCATACCCTCTTCACTGTCTCCCAACCCCCACACCGAAACCCTAACGTCTAACCTAGCATCGTCGTCGGTGCCGTCACCGCGTCGGCACAAGAGAAAATGCCCTGCGGTTCCCGGAGCACGAATCTTGATATGAATCTTAAGGTGAGCAAATTCGACTGAACTTTTAGAGGATTTCAGGCCACTGAAATCTTGGAGTTTCATAAATTATAAATGATCCATCGATCCGTTCGTTTGAAATTAAAATGCTACATGTCCGCTCTGTAAAGGGTAAGCCATCTTTTGAATAAACAATAATTTCCATGTTCTACTACCAGCACAACTTCAGAAGAGCATGCATATATGTCTACAAAACTCTCCTCAGGAAAAGTAGCCGGAATTTAATTCCTTAGTTATCATCGATATATTGCATACATATGAAAACTGAAAAGAATAGCTAGCTACGTACAGAGGCATTATCAACAAACTTGCTATACGTACCAGAGGCATTAGAATGAGAACGCTAGCTAGATTAATCGTCATCATCTTCATCAGTGCAATGTTGCCTTGTTATACTGAAAAGGCAAGATTAGCAAATCGTGTACGTGTTTGGCATGGTCTATGACCTATGTACACGGCCGGGTTCCATTCCATCTGGGCAGAATACATATATATTGTGGATAAACTTTGTCAAACCTGCCTTTATGCCTAACGATATATCTTTTGTAAGGTATATCAAAAGGAGCGATATTAAACAGCAACTACCTCCAGCTTTTGGCTCAAAAATTGCTTGTTTGGAGATGATGGCCACAAAAGAACATTCGATCGACAAGGATGAATTAATCCATTTCGAGCTAGCTAGCTTCGTTTGAACATATATATTGAATCATTCGTCTGAATTTGCAGTAATAAATTCATCTTCCTTTAGGATATTATATATGCATGTGGCAATCTGATTGTGAGAGTGGGCCTATCAAATGAAGTGTTTGTGTGTCTGCTTGATTCTCGTAAGATGATATGCTAGCTGATCTCCACCAACCTTTGATTTTGCACCGTTCGTCTATCTTTGATCTAACCGGTTTCAGACAATATATCGATCGATCGAGAGAAAATCCATACCACCACAAGTTAATTTCTTTCGTCTATGCCACAACCTTGACGAGGAATGGACGGAGGTTAGTTTAATTTGTGACCAAATTGCTTATCTCAGTAATCTTGGGAGACGAAGGTAACGGAGACAAATGAGTTCGCATCTACGAGATTGAGTAATAAAGTGGTACGAGATTTTTGAAAGAATAATGTGGTACTATTATCTGGTACTGATGATGTGGTTCGATTTGTTCTTTCTCCTGCTGGCGGCTGCCTGTTGCCTTTGCTTTTCTCCGATTTGACCTGTTGAGTTAGGAATGCCACTGGTGTTAATCATGATATACAAAGCTTGCTGGTTTAGATAGCATTTGTCATGTGTGATCATGAATAGCTGAACAAATACATGCAGTCACACAAGAAGTAAATAATAATACTATACAGTCAGTTAGTTGAAGCTGACGAGATAATGATGATGCCTTTGCAAAGACCATAACTAGTGGATATATATTCTTGAGGATCCTGTGGAACAAAGAATATTATTAGTTTTAATAGTGTAGTAGCTAGCTGAAACAACCCGAAATTTTATTAAATCAAAAGGATGTAGTTATACATTTAATTGTTCTTAGATAATAATAATAATAATAATAATAATAATAATAATAATAATAATAATAATAATAATAATAATAATAATAAATTTTACACAAGTAAGAAAGCCACACTTTTACTCTGGTTAAGTGTGGTCAATTAGACCACAGTGCAAGGAGTGGGTAAGAATTCTCACCTAATGAATTCGTGACACACACCCACACAAATAGTGAATCAATAGATAGAGACATGGGCTACCATTCCAACTATTCTTGGTATAGAAATGAGATGGAATAACAGGAATAAGTGTGGTAGATAGGAGAACGATACTTACTTTCACATCCAGCCAGTTAGCATGGTAGGGAAACCAATCCCGCTTCATCTTCATCTCCCCTACCCAACCATTCCAAGATTTGTAGCCAATCAATCTCAAAATGGTGACATAGAGCACCATCATCAGCTTGGCTAAGAGGTGGAAGGGGGTAAGCCAGCAAGAAGAACGGCCAATTCGTAGAGAGCTGAATCTGTAGGTGGGAATTCACTAGCTTGTGAGCTCGTGGGGATCAAGCAAGAGTACACTAGAGGCAGAGATCAGGTAATTTTCACATGCTACCATACCTATCCCTTAGTAAATCACACATAAAGCAAACAAGCACTTGGAAGCAACCTCTTAGTGCCTCAATTCAAATCTTGCTAGAAAAGAAGGGGAATGTATTAATAGAGACATTGGAAGGAGGAGACTAAAAGGGAAAAATTTGTAGCACTTACCTAGGGCTAGCCTTTGGTGGTGCCAAGCACCGAGGTCGCCAGCTGCAGTGGGGCAACAGCTTTTAGAGTAGAGTTTGAGAAAGAGAGCTATAGCCGTAACAAATGGAGGAAGAGGAAGAGAAATGCTAGCTGCTTGTGCCTATACGATGGGATAAGAAAGGAGAACAGTAGAGAGGTTAATTATTTGATGCACACTAGTAAATTACACAACTAACCCAATGCTCTATAATCCAAATATAGTTTAGGAATCCTTGCCATTATTAGCTAAGTGTGGGCATATTTTATTTGTGGATTGTTTGTTTTCATATTATTAAAAATTTAATTAAATCTCGCGGTATATGGTGGGAATGCAGGAAAGGAATTAGAGGCGGAGATGGGTCAGTTGGGAGCGCCAGCTAGTTTCGATCCCAGCTACGAGATTCCAGGCAAGCTAACCTTTGAACATGATGATTTGAATTATTTTGCATAAATAATATTTTGTTTTATAGTACTGTCACCTTGCATCAAATGAATTTTTCAAATAAGTAAGTCATAGAGATGGATGATAATATATATACTGGAGAGATCAGTTGAGGGAGCAACTGATTTTCCAATATTTATTAGGAGGGTAGAGGGTGCCCATGGACGGGATTTTGAATGGAGGCGGGACCCTTTACATATGGTTATAACATAAGGACTAAAATCATTCTCACTTGTATTAGTGTGCCGTATAAGAACCGTATCGACCATATACTCGTCGAAAGGCGAGCAGAGTTTAGTATCTTATCAAGTTGTTACACTTTGTATGGGTATGTAGTAATAGCTTGGGCGATGAAAAACCCAAGACAATGCCGATGAAGTGCATTGATGCGTATATATTAGCGCTGGATGAAGGGGTGTAATGTACGGAAATAAGAGAAAGTGCTCTGTATTCTAAGTATTGACCAGTGTTTTTCTAAACGGTTTGAGACGGCCATTTAAACACATTTATACGGTAGATGGCAGGCTGGCGTGTAGTTGGGCGGCTAGGGTTGAGAAATACGGCTGTCAACCTGTCACCAGAAACTTTCCTCTCCTTCTCGTCACTTTCCCGTTTCCTTTTTGCCTCCGACCCATTCTCACGGGCACGGGCACGGGCACGAGCGCGGGCACAGGCACGGGCGCGGGCACGAGCGAGGGGCGCCTATTGGGATTCTTTCTCATTATGCAAGTGATTAGTAGATTTATATAAAAATAATTAAACTTGGACTTTTCTCACAAGAACCATATTTTAGAAAAAAATTATAATTAAGAAATGATGATTTGAAACATGCCTTGCATTCTGCTACTGATGCTTGCTGAGTACCTAGTACTCACCCTTGATATTAACTAATTATATAGAGGTCAATCCATTTGGGCAACTCAATGGAACCAGTGAGGGTTTGGAGGACCAGTGCTATGCTGCTTGATGTGCTGAACATCCAGGGGATGATGCCTATGACTGTAATGTGTATTATGGAGGATGGGATGAGTAGATGTATGCTGAGTAGCAGTCCTGTAGCTATGTCAATAAACCTGGGGTGTTGAAATATGTATGATGTCCAAGTACTACAAATGGAAAGACATGTAGGACCCTGTGTAAGATTCTAGCCCTGCGTGGCGTGGTATTGTAATGTCAGTGGAACCTTCTAGCTATTATTTTGCTGCCATCTCTGATGTGGATTATTATTCACTAAAGCGCGTCTCTAGCAAATAATAATCCATGGACTAGAGACGTCATTTTGATAATGACGGCCTGGGTCGTCACACTAGCTCCATGAATCAGTAAGTACATTAATAATTTTCTCAAGAACCTGATGCGTCCCAAATTGAGATACCGGCACTGCAATGCAATTCTTCAGAGAGAGTAAAATAAGGTAAGCTGGATTGTGTTAATTGTCAGACTTACCCAACCAGGCGCCGTTTTAGTGAGTTCCAGGGTGTAGAGAAACTTTTATGGACAGTTTGTTTGTTTTGACTCTGAAGAAATCTTCTGCATGCTCTTCGCTTTATGGTCATCATCTTATTGCCAATTTCATATTCACCGCCAGAAATAAATGGATGACGTTTTTGTAATACCAGTGGTGAAGAATCACCTGATGATGCAATAGCGTGCTCTCTCAACTCTCACATGCCCCACGACGAGGAACATTCATTTCTGATGGTCAAGAAGGATATATGCGGCCACAGGAATTCCATATACAACTCTTAGCTTCTAAGATACAATTTTCACTATATATAACAACTATATCGATTAATTTGTACCATTTAATCTAACCCACCACGATTTGGTACAAATCTCTTTTTTCCAATTAATATATTAATTAGTAATCTATATCTTCTATAAAAGTTAGAATCCATTAACTCTAAAATTCGACATGCAAATATACCACGTCATCTCACACTAACAATTATTATATCATAAACTCATGCAAACATGTCATATTATCTATTTTGAACTTAGCCAATTATGTCAAATGTTTATCTCCTATACCATTTCTATAATATTTAAATATATATTCATCTATTATTTTAATAATATTTAATATACATTTATCCATATATTCTACAGCAAAGCAGAAAACATCATCAAGTATAATAGATAAATCTTCCGTCATCCGCAGACGTTCAGCATTTGCAGCATATGAACCACCCACCAAGGTTAGCTGACGCTTCTTCTGCCTTATGCCCACCTTGTCTTGTCCACACAAATATAACAAAAGTGATGGTTCCTTTTCGACCACTATTAATAAAATAAGTACGATAAGTTGGCGTAGATAGATAGAAACATCATCCAGAGACATTCAGTGATGAATCATCCAATCCATGTTAACCACACGGCACATATACCACCCACCAAAGTTAGCTGACTCTTCTTCTGCCTTATGCCCACCTTGTTTTGTCCACACAAATATAACAAAAAATGTGGTCCGCTAATTCATCTACGCTTTACATGCTCCCAGAAGGAAAGAAGAACATCAAACGTATGTCTGAACAAGCAGCAAACACCAATGCTGGGATTCTCGTCATGAAGGCATTCTGTTCAATCAGATCATGTGCATTGGTGCATATAAATGATATACTCGGTATTCATTGTTAATGCCGTAGCATCGCCATGACAACTCCCATCATAGGGCAGGCAAAAATGAACAAAGTGCAGTAGGTATTGAATAATGGTGCACCCAGAAAGAATAGTTCCCAAGTACAAGACACAACTAGTATGACAAGGGTACTTCTTAAGCAGGAGCTGCCTGCCTTATAGAAGAGGCAATCAGACTTCGTAATTCCACGTGCTCTCTGCTATTAGCTTTGGCGCTTTGCTTTGGTCAGACAGATCAAATGACGCTGCAACCTGAAGAAAGCACGGTCAAGACGAAAAACATGGTCAGTAACCATAAGAGTACAAGCTCCTCTACAAACATCTACAGTGAAGATAACATAGCAAGTTGCTTTCGGAGTTGAGAAAGGAGCTAGTCAGAGCCTTGTCACTGATTTAAGCAGTGCTGTGCAGGTACCTTTTAGAAGACAGAGTACTATTGACATTCTTTATTAAATGAACTTACACAAGCAGGCAACAGATTAATACAACCAGCCAAATATTTGTTCTTTGCCATCAATAGCACAATATTGTCACAAAATTATGACACTGCATTGTAGCACATATCATAGTCTCTCCATGTGTATGCAGTGAGGGGAAGATAATTTTCTGTAGATAAGTTAAAATAAAGTCAGCACTCTTCCACATCAGTTAGGAAACAATATACTTCAGCTCTTTCCCAGGGTTTGTCATGTGCATTATTAGGTCATCAGGAGGCCAAGCCCCAGCCCAGTACCCAGCAGGCGAATAGTACCGTGAACAGTACCCACGCGATACTGTAGCACAGGTTAGAGTTAGGGATAAGATTAGATTGAATCCTTTCTTAAAGATCAAGTCATAAACATCTATATAGGGCTGGGATTATATCTATTTTGGTTAAGAAATAAATCAGTTAGTTTAATCTCTCCCCCAATGTTCTTCTCCCCAGCCTAAGTCCCCTTCTCATCCCTAGCAGCCGCTGCCCGCTATCTTCTTGGCGGTGTTTACCCATCATGATCTTGGATCATGAAAATAGGAGGATCTAAGGCCCTGTTTGGGGGAGCTAGAGATTCTGAGAAGCAGCTAGTCTAAGTAGCTAGCTGGTCTGAGTAGCAGCTGGTCTGAGTTGAGTAGCTAGCCTGTTTGGCAACCTGGCTTCTAGGTGGCCAGCTAGTAGCCTGAGAACATGCTGAAAGCTGAAATGTCTGAAATACCCTTGGTGGAATTGATGTCCTGATTATGCGCTGCGTACTGGTTTATGTAGATGTTTTTATTTATGCTTTCACATTTTTTCAATAAATGTGTAATGTAATATTAAAACATTATAAAATATAAAATTTGGCAAGAATAAATTTAAAATTACATGACAATATGGTTATAACTTGTAAATGACTTGAAACAACTCTAATAAATTCCACGTCCATAACTTCCATGCAACCATCCATTAGACACATACAAAGGCTAATTTTTAATCTATTATGTGTCCATTAGACACATGCAAAAGGCTAACTTTAATCTCGTCCCCGGGCTCTCCTGCCTCTTCCTGGTGCGAGATGGGGAAATGAACAGGGGGTGGCTGGGGGGGTGGGGGATTTGATATATTTATCCAATGGCATTTTGCGGGTAATTAACTCCAACTTCTAGTGGCAGTGTGGCACTGTCCAAAGTGGGTTCCGCACAATCAGTGAGAAGCTCGGGTTGCCTAGCTACTCGCTCGTAGTGTAATCTCAGATTCTGGGATAGTGGGATAGTGAGAAGCTGGTTCAAAATCTGCACCATTTGGGGGAGATTGTGGCTACTGGGAGTATCTAGCGGGGTGAGAATCTCCCCCAAACAGGCCCTAAAACTTGAATCAGATTTGACAAAAATGTGCTACACAATGACCTTTTCTTAAAATAATATTTTATATGTAACATCTAAGTCATTTTTCTGCGCTAGAACTGCCAAGACCATAAAGCTAATTAACTTAGACTTATCGTCTATGTAAAGCTAAAAGTCCATCTTCGTATTACATTTTATGTTAGATTGGGATAATGTGTATTGTATAAAGTGAAAACAGCCCTATTGGGAGAAAAAACTACTACACACCATACAAAAAGGCTGTCTTGATATCTAGATCTCCAGTCACTAAGCACATAGTCTAGAGAATCAACATTGGTTTTTGTGGCCAAAATTTTTTTCCCCATGCATCCTTGTGGGACCAACAACTCCCTGTTGGCATGTTCTCTCACCTCACCCATCTTGTTTCATCATGATTCATCTGTGTCTTAGTCTCTGTCTTCATCCTTCCAACCTACTAGGATTCATAAATCCTAAAGTGAGCCATACAAT
Source organism: Oryza meyeriana var. granulata (assembly GCA_003991445.1). Taxonomy (NCBI): domain Eukaryota; kingdom Viridiplantae; phylum Streptophyta; class Magnoliopsida; order Poales; family Poaceae; genus Oryza; species Oryza meyeriana. The sequence continues at coordinate 281,624 of RYFJ01001332.1, read as the reverse complement.
ATTTGACAACTATTGCTGAGCCATATGATCCTAAAGTGCATTGGCAGCTTAATAAATAGCCAGGCACTTGTTTCTAGATATTACAATCTCTACAAGATATTTTCCTACATATTTTTGACAAAGAGTTAGGAGTTACACACACAGGACCCCCAGTTTTATTAAACAAAAAACAGGTCTTCATAAAACGATCTTAATAAACCTTTCAGAACAACCAAGATAAGTATAGCACTTTTAGCAGACAGCAATTACAAAACCCTAGAAAGCATCCCATGATACATACAGTGATGTAGGATACGGAAACACATGAATCCACAGGGAAAGGGTTTTAGTGTTGAATCACTGATGGACCGGAAGACAGCATCCTGCTGCTTTAAGTCTATAGTATCCACATGCAAGTGCACAAGACATATTTCATTACTAAAAGGAAAACATTATCATTGATGATGTATCCTAGACACCAAGTTTGTCATATCCACATGCATAAAAATTCCAGGACGAAAATTAGTAAGATGGGTTCCCACAGTTATCACATATCATGAGCAAAATCCGGATGGATATCCAAAAAAGATTTTAGGTAAAAGGGAAAATAATTAGTTGATTCAGTAAGAGCAAAGGGGCAGCACCTGATTTCATTGCCCAAACAAATCCAGGTCAATCATTTACTCATGGAATGAGACGACTAGAAAGTTCAATAAACCATTTTTCATATAAATTTCACCTTTTGAGTATCTGTGCCTATTCTCCTAAAACAATAAGAAACAATTACTAACACAAAACCATGTATAGTGCGAAACCTCATCATTCTTTTCGATGAATTTCTTTACTAAAAATTATATTTTTATACACTAATGTTTTTCTTTCAAAATAAGAAACAACGACTAACACAAAACTATGTATAATGTGAAACCTCATCATTCTTTTCAAAAATATTTCTTGAATAAAAATTATATTTTTATACGCTAATGTTCTCCTCTCAAGTTCATCACGCCAAAAAAATTACAATTTGTTTGGGTTAATACAGAAACATTAAAAATGAACTAAATTAAACCTCAAAAGGAAAGTGAGCATGAAATCCACACTCATTTCTAGCAATGATGAAGAGTTTATATTGAAACTACCTCCCTGCTTCCCAAGTTCCCAGTCCCTACAACAAATTTGGAACCCACATTTCACAACTTCCGGCTCTTAGTCCTTGAGCAGTTGCGCATCCTCAAGCAGGAACCAACAATGATTATAGTAAAGAAACAGGAATAAGCCTGTACTTATGCAGATGTGGTTCTTGTCCTAGACAACAAGATGCTCAGTTCCATACCTACCAGCAATCCTTTCAATTATGTAACTGTGCTTCCAAACTAAATGTTAGAACATTGGATATCCAGGGTAAGGAATCCTTTCAATTATGTAATTGTGCGTCCAAACTAAATGTTAGAACATTGGATATCCAAAGTAAGGAATCCTTTCAATTATGTAATTGTGCTTCCAAACTAAATGTTAGAACATTGGATATCCAGGGTAAGGAATCCTTTCAATTATGTAATTGTGCTTCCAAACTAAATGTTTGAACATTGAATATCCAGGGTAAAATTTTGAGCATTGCATGGATGACCCAAGGAAGGGAGGAGAAGGAGAGTGGAGACGCACCTTGAAGGAGGCACCGATCTTGGAGTCCCTGTTCCACTCGAGTCCAAGCAGCTTCGTAGAGGCATGGTAGGTGCCCTTGATGGCATCCCCCCCTTGAAACTTGCGGGTGACTGCGAAGTCCCAGGCGTTCTTGGCGGTGTCGAAGGAGGGCTCGATGGTGGTGAGGCGGTCTTGGCCGTGCGCGTAGGAGTACTTGACGCGGCATCCGGCGGAGCCGAGCGTGTGGCTGAGGTTGAGCTTGTTGGCCGGATCGAAGGTGAGGGAGCAGTCGAGGGCGGTGCGGGAAGGCGGCGCGGCGGGGCCGGGAGAGAGGGCGGTGGAGTGCGTGTAGGTGAGGCTGACGCGGCGGTCGAGCAGGAGCGCCGAGTTCATGAACTGGAACCGCAAATCCTGCAGGGACAGGAGGAAATCCCAGTGAGATTGCGGCGAGACCAAGAAGTAGACTAGTTGGTACCCCTACCTTGGAGTGGGGCTTGAGGTCGACGAGGAAGGAGCCGGGCTTCTCGAGGGTGATGGTGAGGCCCTCCAGCGAGGGCCCGCGGGCGAAGGCGGCATCGGTGGCGGAGGCCTTGAAGCGGAGGTCGGCGGCGGAGGGGGTGACGGCGAGGGTGGCGGCGGCCGTGGCCTTGTCGCCCTCGTAGCGGCCCTTGACGGTGGCCTTCATCGCTTCAGCGGAGCGGAGCGCAGTTCAGTTTGCCTAGTAATCGCCGCCGCCGCCGCCGCCGCCGCCGTCTGGTTTCCCTATCCTTCCACTTCGCCTCCTCGCCTTCTCTTCTTCTTGTTGAAATCGTCGTCGTTGTCGTCGTCTTTTCTTGGGTTTCCCCTCCCCTCCACCAACCAACCGCAGTAGTACATTCCGTAGACCAACGTCACGGCCCAGCAAAATTTCATGGGCCGTATCAAACACAAAGCCCAATTGGGCCCGAAACATCAACTAAGTGCGTTGACTTGTTCTATTTTTTTCTCAGACAGTTTGATGGCTGATGAACTGGCTGGCCCCTTTCCTTTGCAGACCAGAGCACTAGATAGATCAATCAATCCACAACAAAGCTAATAAGACCCGTTTAGTAGAGCTTCCGCTCAGTGAAGTTAGAACTCTACTAAACCGTCTACCTTCACTTGAAAAAATAAAGTGCTATAGCCTAGAGCTGTTCCGAAACATTAAACTACGAGGTAACTACATAACTCTAGCTTCAGCTTTAAGAGTTAAGCTCTACTAAATAAGATCTAATCTTTGTAGAAGTAATAGATACTAGCAAGGTAAAGAAAAGCCCTCACTTAGAAGTTAAAACAACAACAACAACTGATAGGTTATTGCTGCATCCATCGATAATCACATTCAACACTACTACATTATTAGCAGCAGTAGTTTCTTAATAATCCCTTATGGGTTGCCTCTGCAATGCGAGGCAACACGATCTCATCATCTCATTGGTTATTGATGATGATGAATTGTTGTTGTTGCTGCAGGTGCGAGGACATGCCAGGCTCAGGCGAGCGAGGGATTGATCCAGACGGGCTCCGCGGCGAACGAGTGGCCGCCGGAGATGGCCCGCCCCGCCGCCTCCCCATCCGCCAGCGAGTAGACGCTGATGGCGTGCGGCACCACCAACTCCACCTCCCTCCGCGCCATGTACACGCAGTTCTCCCTGATCCCCGACCCCGCCGTCGCGCGCGCCGCCACCGACGCCACCGACCCCACGAACAGCGCCTGCCCCGGCAGCTCCTCCACCGCCTCCCACTTGCGCTCCTCCGCCGCGAACCGGAACACCTCCACCTCCACGTCCACCGCGTCCCGCCGCACCCGGTACTCCCTCCGCACCACCACCAGCTCGCCGGACCCGTCCACCACCAGGTACATCCACAGTCGCCCGCGCACCCGGTGCTGGCCCGGCGCTACCGCCGCCGCGTACCCCACCGGGTGCTGCGCCGCGCGCAGCACCGACGCCGCCGCCACGCGCGCCCGCAGGCTCACCCGGTACGCCACCACCGTGCCGTCGCCGCCCAGCGCGCACAGCCGCCCGCGCCAGATCGCCATGTCCTCGAACCCTCCGTGCTTCGCCCCTTTCTCCTCCATCGTCATCCAGCGAGCGCCCTCCGCGTCCGGCTGGAGCAGCGCGATCGTGCCCGACCGACCCAGCACGGCGACCACCCATCCGCGGGTGGTGGGCGGCGCGGACACCACGACCTTCGCCACCGGAAACACCGGGGCCCGGGGGACGGCCACGGACTCGCCGGAGGTGACGTTGCATAGGGCGATCTCGCGATCCTCGTCGAAGGCCATCGCGAGCCAACCGCCGATGTGGCCGCAGCAGCGGGCGGCGCTGAGGCGAGCGGGGAGGGCGAAGGGGAGGATCTCGCCGCGGCGGAGGCTGAAGAAGCCCAGGCCGCCTCCGGGGCGGCGGAGGAGGAGGCGCGGGGCCTCGAAGGGGAGATCGGACGGGAAGGAGGCGCGCGCGCAGGTGCGCCATGAGGAGCAGACGAGGCGGATGGTGACACGGTCGAGGGGGGTGAGCAGCTTCATGATTCCTTCAAGGAGCTCCGGTGGGAGGTCCGGCCAGCCGGATCGCCCGGAAAATTCCGGGCTTCCCTTCCGGCGGCGGGGATCCATGGCCCTCTCTTCCTCCCCTCTCTTTCCTTTCTTCGTTGAGAATATTTCCTATATATATTTCTCCTTATCTCTTCCTACCCATTTTTTTATGAAAATTTTATCTATCCTACAATGTATCAACATGTTTTACTGGTGTCTCATACTTCATCCTTCCTCGCTCATTCTTCAATCCTATAATGCACCAACATATTTTAATCATGTCTCATATTTCATACTTCATTGCTCATTCTTTAAATCTAATGACCCATATCGTCTGTGTCAAATCTAACGGTTTAGGACGTCTCAGATCTGATCTCTTCCCCCTCTCTCCCTAGTCCTCTCCCGAAATCGCGCACTTGCTAGGAAAGGTGCTTATCACTCATGCAAAGCTCGCGATTTCCTCCCGATCAGCCCTCCAATGGGATCCCCTCCATATCCGCCCTCCCCCAATGGGTCTTTCGAGTCTTCTTGTTATCCTTCCGGTGTCCATGCCCGCGCCCCACTGCAAACGCCGGCCCTTTCCGTCTTGCTGACACCATCGCTGCACCGCCCCTAGCGCTGCTGTGATATGGAGGTCTTGTTATGTTCCGACGGGTATCACCATGTTCCGCCTCCAACCCCCAACAACCGTCGGGAGCCGTCTACTCTTCCGTCTGCCGGCCCGCTCCGATCTAGGGTTTACTGTCGCCGTTCGGCGGTCCTCTGCAATGCTGCAGCCATGGTCGACCCTGTCACCAGGCCCTTCTACGCTCCGCCATAGCTGTCGTCGACCACCGGCCATGACAAACAGTCTCCTCCACCACTGGCGGTTGTCCATGACCTCGCTCCTCCACGCCACCATAGCACCTCTCCCTCCTCCGCATGGTAGATCCCCAACCCATTTTGTCCCTTGCCCTGGGCAGTAGACCCGCCTACTCTGCCGATCGACGCGCAATCCTCCTCTCATCCTCTTTCACTGCCCCACCGCAACAAGCCGACCCAGTCAGCACCCGTCCTTCCTCGATTCTCTTCCTCTCTTCCTCCTAGGCAAAAATCCTAGGTGAGATGGCTACAACAGCAACGAGATTGACGATTTAGGCTTTAGCAAGATTGTAAATGCCGGTGGAGTGGATTAAGAGGACTCAGTTTATAACTATCATTGTTGACGGCAACGGAAGTGAACAGATAATTTAATGTATTTCCGTTTTGTAACATATATTAGAAACGTGTGTTGCACGTGTATGATTACTAGTTTATCTTAGTTTCTCTCTTAGGTTACATTCGATAAAGAGATTAGGCTAAGATTTTTGGTGGCACGAAAAACGAGGTAAGCCATTAGCGCATGATTAATTGAATATTAAATATTTAAACTTAAAAATATATATTAATATGATTTTTTAAAGAAACTTCTAGATAGAAAATTTTTGCAAAAGACGTACTGTTTAGCAGTTCAAAAAACGTGCTCACGGAGGATGAGGAAGTAGAACAGCCGAACCTCTCTATCAAACGAAGCCTTAGACTAGTCAATTATAAGCCTTAATTCTTATCTGTGGCCAAAATATTGTATGGATAATTTTTTTATGTATCCTTAAACGATTTGAAAGTAAATGTTGGACGATGAAAAAAACCCTAAAATTAAAATAAAGTTTTAAAATATAAATTTTGGCAGCGGCTTAAATGGAGAATGTGAATGAAATGTTGGGGATAGGGTGAAGGAGATGTGGATTTTTTTTCCCTTGAGATAAATCCGTAGGAATTAAATTAGTTCCTATTTCCAGCAAAAAAAAATTGATTCCTATGGAATTCGTATGATCTAGTGTGTGCAAAAGTAAAACTCGGTTGGTTGTGGAGGAAGGAATTAAAAGCAGAACATGGGCCACAATACTACAGAGTGGCTGCTCTTATGGGATATGGGCTGAAAGCTGGTGGGCTCCAGTTTATTGGATGTCTTTTCTTGCTCGTGTGGGCTTGGATGTCTTTTCTAGTCCGCCTTGCTTCTTGGGCCTTTGATCACTATGCGGAAAAATTACGCACATAACCAAAGAGTTTTTCCCCTTTAGTTTCCACTCGAAGAGAGAAATAATTTTAAAAAGTATTCCCCCTTTAGTCCCATGTGTTTTTTGAGTAATAGTTACAAAAGTTTGCAAGGCAAACCAGGGATTTTTTTCTTGAAATATTTTTCTAGATATATTTCACTGGCCTCTATATCTACTAGGGATGCAGCCTAAAAAGTAAAAGAAAAAAGACAATATGAACATAACGTATTGCCTTGCAGCAACTTAATTACTCTCATACAACCTAGATCCCAACATAATGAAAATAATACAGTATCCATCACAACGCCTTCAAGAAAGAATTGATGTTTGACCACCAATATCGTCCCAACCAACCCAAAGGTTAGTGCATGATTTTCATCCAGAGACGTCTCTAAGACAACATATTCATCAAGAAAACGATAAACAAATTTCGATGCAAATCAACGTTTTCATCCTGACGGCAACCGCCGTAAGGACATCATGCCACTGATCGTGATAGAGGGAGCTTGTGCTACCGCATACCAAAAGGACAAACCTAAAGAAGAAGTGCACGCACCTAATAACCCATGACTGCCAAGCCGTCTTACGCTGATCTTTCCGATCACAACAGGAAAACCACTTATATAGTCTCTTTGATTTAATTGTTATAGGCTTTAAGCATAATTATAAAAGTAACGAGTAAAAAACTTAATATTAAATATGACACATCCTAGCACTACGAATCTAGACAACCAATGATCATAACAGAGAAACCACTCATATAGCCCCTTTGGTTTGATCGTCATAGGCTTTAAGCACAACTATAGAAATAACGAGTAAAAATTTAGTATTAAATGTAACACATTATAGTACTATAAATCTAGACAGTGGGTTGTTTAGATTCGTCGTAATAAGATATGTCATATCCAGTATTAAGTTTTTTTATTTTGAGGTGAAGGGAGTAGACAATTGATGAGTCTTTTCGCATGTGAAATAGAAACGCCGTATGTCTTCACCCATCCACTGCACTACATATATTCACCAAGGTCAAGTAACTCTAACCAATGGTTATGTACATTCTATTAAATATAGAGGCTAAATTTTTAATCCATTATTAAAAAACAAAACTCCAACCAATTTGCCATCACACCATCACTACGCCTCGTGCCTTTTCTTGTTAGAAAGCAAGGACCTTATCTTTCGTGAAATAATTAATTGGAAGAGAAATAATTACAAAGTGAAAGAAGGAGAGATGAGTGGAGCAGGAGCAGGAATCCTATGTACAGTACGTAGGTAGGACATGCATGCATCTTTCATCTTTCTCGTTGGCAGGCAGAGGCAGAGGCAGGCATGGCATTGGCACCTAGCGCAACCACGCCCGTGCATTGATCCAGAAAGAAGAAGGAACCCAAAAAAAAAAAAAAAAAAGAAGGCGTCGGCCTCCTCTACTCTGCTGGATCCGTACCACCGCGGCCACCGGCCAAACCAAACAGAGGCCAGCCACACCCACAGTCCCAGACCTTGACCTGTTTAAAGAGCTTAAAAATTATGGTAAGCAGCTTATAAGAATCCGAAAAAGCAGAGTTTTTTAATTTTTTGACTTCTAGTCTATCTTTTGGATTCTCGAAATTCAGATAAAATCATCTAAACTATTTGAAGGCGTTTTTACCAGTTGAAGATTCTAAACGAAGCCATAGCTAATAGAAGCTTTGCTAAAGAAGACCCTCAGCTTACGGTAGGTTAGCTAGCTTCATAATTGAATCAAGTCAAGGAAAACGACTGCTACATACTACTGTAACTAATGAGTACTCCCTCCATTCTTTGAAAATAAGTAGAATTCTAGATTTCAAATTTTATTCTAAAATAAATTGATTTCTACTTTTTTTTATTCTATCCTCGGCATACGAATTGAGAAGTTTTATCCATTTAATGCCCTTACTAAAGTGCCAAACCAAACAAATTACTTTTCTATTAATGAGTGACACTTTATTCTGTTTTCCTCACTACTAAAGTTTTCATAGAATCCGACATGTACTATGATAGTCTATTATCTACTCCTATGTGGTTAATTAAGTTAGGCCTCATTTGGATTGTACGAATTCTGAAGGATATTTGGAGGCTTCAATTCCTATAGGATTGAGTTACTCTTCACCCCTTTGATTGGATGAAGAAAGCATAGAAAAATTAGAGGAATTTTAACATCCATTAGGACCTCCTTTTCTTTTTCTTTGATAAGTTAAAGCAAATCAAAGCAAGTGGCTCCAAACGATCATAGTTTAAATGCATACTAAGGGAAAGTATATACATTTTTATGCATACTTAGAAAAAAATCATGTGTTTTACTTTCTCTATTCCTGTTTCCAAACGACATGTATCATATTTTACCGGTGTTTTACACATGCAGTACCGTACTATTCCTACGAAATTCATATTCCTGCATTTTTGCATTCATGGCCTTTTCGAGGGCCCTTAATTTTATGTGCTCCCATGCATCCCAATGACTGTGGACACAAATAATGAAACTAACAGTACTAATTAGTAGAGTAACTGAAAAGCAAGCTACACTAGTAGCTGATCCGCTCGGTGGCTAGAGAGACAGGCAGCCATGGATCTCCGGGCCGGCCGGCTGGGGGCTGGCACTCCACTGCCAGTTGCTCTGACCAAAAGCCATTGCTGCATGCATGCCAAACACAGCGCCCTGCAGCTCAGTGCAGGAGAAGACCAGCCCCATATATCTGACCAGCTGACCATGCATTGGATTGCATTGCATATATTGCAGCTACCAGATACTCCGATCGATCATATCGGGAGATGAGACCACACGAGACTAGACGACGGCACACTATAGCTAACTTCATCTGTAATTGCATATACTACTACTACTACTACTCCTACTCTACTATATCAGATCCATCCATGATCCATGACGACGACGACCTAGCTCCCAATTTTCAGCGTTAACTACTCCTCTGTCCCAAAATATAAAGAGTTTTAGAGCTGGATACGGGTATTAAAAAAGTTGTTAAAATTAAATAGAAAAAATATTATGATTGGTTGAGAAGAAAAAGTAGGTGAAAAACTTTTTTTGGTGGAAGCTTGTGATTGATTGAAACGAGAATATAGGTGTAGGAGTTATTATATTTTGGGACAAATTTTGAATGCTAGAAGTTGTTATATTTTAGGACAGAGTGAGTAGCTCCTTCCATTTCCACCGTTCCGATATACTCCTTCATCTCAAAATATAGCAAGTTTTAGTTTTTGTAACGCCCCGCTTTCAGCGTGACGTTAAACTATATTTTGCTGATTGTTGAGAAGCACTCACTAGCAGATTTAAAAAGATTTAAATAAAGTAGATTGCAAAATAACCAGCCTCTCTTTGAAGCTTGCAACAACCACCTAAGTTCCCTTAGCTTGCTGAGTACGTAAGAACTCTCCCTTGCTCTATATATATATAGTTCTTCGCCGAGAACTGGATGCTGGAGTTACAGTGAAGTGAAGATTAGGGTTTCGTCCTAGTTCCTAGCCGTTGCCTGTGTGTTGAGACTTAGTCCGTTGTTGAACTGCTGCCACTACCTCTGTGTTGTTCGTTACTGTCTCCGGCTTGCTTCGAAGCTACAACGTAAGTAAAGGTATAAGTCTATTTAATTATTTATTTATCTAAGGTTCTGCAATGATGCATGTCTGATTTTCGTGGATACCAACGCTATGTCCTGGGACTGATATCGGTATCGCGGTTCCGTGGGAAGGCAGTTCGCGCTATTTTCCTGCGGCACGCCCTAACTAGTGTCATTGTACGACAGTGCCAGATCAGGGTGTAACAGTTTTTGGCACGGTTATTAAGAAGATGAGTAAAAAGACTTGGGCCCCGTTTGGTAGAGCTTAACTCTTATAGCTGGAGCTGGAGTTGTGGAGTTACACGAAGGTCACTCCACCTCACAGTTCAAATTTTCGGCTGCTCCTTCATTTTTCAGTGGAGCTAGATTATTTGGTAGAGCTCCAGCTCCACTGAAACAGGATCTGAGAGCTAGAGTTCTACTAAGCGGGGCCCTGTTTGCCTCTTTGGTGAGGGTGGATGAAGCGTGGGCCTGACTAGTTAAATGATAATAAAGTTATGTGGTAGTATAGATAATTTAGTGGCAAAAGTCATATTTTGCGAGTACTAAGTTATTATATTTAAGATAAATTCGAAATCTAGAGATTGTTATATTTTAAAACGGATGGAGTATTATACTAGAGCATGCACGTACTATCAACTTAATTATACTACATTATAGCTAGCTTGGTCATCAATGCATCGACGATCTTTCTGTTCAGATATCGCTTGGAAACAGTACAACTCTAGCTAGCTAGCGTGCACCTTCAACTTGAAGCTAGGCCTTCCGTTCAGTAACGTACCAGTTTTTTCAACGTTTAGGTAGTGGCTGATCTTTCGTTATTCAATGCGCAATTCTGATAATTTAATTTGGTCCAAATTATATATTAATTATACCCGGTGTATCATTTCACACTGTCAAATGCATCATGCATGAGAGTAATCCAAGGGACTCGTCGAATTCAGTACTAATAATATCTACGGCTAAACATATACTGTATTTGTTTCTAAAAGAATATAGTTTTAGCTAGTTAAAAAAGATTAAATAGAAGATTAAAAAACTACTGTGCTCTTAATTAAAACGGAGAGAAGACAAGGTGAATGAAGAAAACAAGGAGGAAAAGAGAATATTTCTGGTTGGATGATTAAAACAATGAAAGTGATATTAAATAGGTTTAGTGGACTCCATTCGATAAATACATTTACAAATTTTGTGTTAGAACTATAATCTTTTAAGGACGGAGAGAGTACAGTAGACGGTTAAAGGAAATAACTACGAAAAGGAAGCCTACTGGTGAAGATTTAAGTGTATAATTATGGTGAATTACGTGCTAGCTAGTCTGGAAGAGAACAACATTAATCTATAAATAATCTGAGAACGACGTTATTGACAAGTGCCATACGTAAGTACTCCTACAACTCACCTCACCGGTCATTAATCGGCAGCATTATGCATTATTATATGGCACAGTCGAATTGATTAATTAAGCTACAGGTTCCGAACAAAATTAATAAGTATATATATATATATATATATATATATATATATATATATATATATATATATATATATATATATATATATATATATATATATATATATATATATATATATATATATGAGAAAATGGACAGGCCGGGTCAAGATGAAAGGATGTAGAGTTTGATCGGCCAACCGTACGTACCGATGGAGCAGTCTCGTTATCACGGAGACAACAGGCACTTACGCTGTTGCTCGCATTATTGCTGCACTCCATCTCTTCTCTTCAAAGATGTCTTTTTTATAAAAATTTTCTATTTAAAAATTGTTTTAAAAAAATTATATTAATTATTTTTTAAGTTTATAATAGTTAATACTTAATTAATCATACGCTAATGGTTTATCTCGTTTTACGTGATCTTCTTTTTCTTTTTTTTTTTTTGATAAACACTCCCTTAGCTGCTTTGTGCATGTAGTATATATACGGTCATCAATTTCATGGGTTGGCACTGGGCCCGGTGAACAGTAATTAAAATGACTAAAATTAGAGAGCATGTATAGGCAGGTCTTCAAAATATAAGTTTGACCAAAATTTTGATCACAATTAATATATTTATAAAACCAGTAACATTATAATATAAAAAAAATGTGAGATGAATCTAAAAAAAGATATATTTTCATAGGTTTGGCCTATACATGGACGAGATATATATTGATATTTAACGTTTTCAAAGTTGACATAAGACATGTTTTAGCAACCAGATGAAGCAGCCTTTTCTCAAATAAAAACCTCTTGTTCTTGGCGAGAATATATATACACACACAAAACACTTGATAACAAAAGAGAAACTTGGTGTTAAATAATTAAAAAGAAAATTATGAGCGTGTTGAGAATTAAACACAGGATCTTGGAGTTAAAACCACACCACTGCCACTACAATATTAAGTGCACCACGATATAATATATGCCCCTTTGTTTAAAAATATAATTATTTCTAGTTAAGTGGTTGGAGTCTATAATTGGAGAAAGTAATGCTAGTTGAAACCGGGGAGCATGCATGTCTGTATATAGGAAGCTAGTTGTCCCATATATGGTGCCATGGTGGTCTTAGAGAGGAGGAGAAATTAAGAATGGATCTCGCAAGAGACATATATCGATCGAGTGAGAAGTAACTAATTATTTTCAAACAGTACGTAGTACGTGCTGCATGCAGCAGTGTTGGTCGTTGGTTCCATTTCTTGGGACGCAACGTACGATCGAATCCTAGCTATATATATATATATATATATACCCCTGTCTGCAGCTTTGTTCACTTGTCACATCGATCTAGATATCGCCAATAATACGTGCATATATATATATATATATATATATATATATATATATATATATATATATATATATATAAAAAATCCCAGCGGACCAGCCTGCAAGCAATTTACACTCAGTCTGATTAGCTCGTTTGGTCCATATAAATGCATGCCTGTACAAATATGCATGTGTGGTTATGGATGGATGGATCGATCGCCCTATCGCATGCCTGGTCTACCAGCTGAGATCTGCATTCTGGCTCCTGTGTATTATCTCGTACAGTACCAAGCTAGCGGAGCATCGCAGCCGCTTCACTGTATGACATGTGTGTTACTTCTGTTCTTGCGTGCATGCTTCAATCGATCTCCACCACAATTTTATGCTAGCTAGCTACTCCTTTTATCCACAAATATAAAAACATCTAGTAGAATTTAAATTTTATCTAGCAATATATACTAAGGACATCTCCATCTACTTCTTTTATCCCTACCAACCACAACAATCTCTTATTTAATTTTTTTAATCTTTTTTATCATCTTAATTAATACAACCGGTTATTATCTCAATCTTAATTTTTTAAAAGAAACTTCAAGTATCCTTAAATTCTTGGACGGTGGGGTAGCTTTCTGCTGCATCATCCAGCACAGAAAACCACGCATATACATGAAGAGTCAGCCGACTTAAAATTTATGGTCAATATTATGTGTACCACAATGATTTGTTTAACCCCGCGTACTACATATGCTAAATATACTATAACTCTGATTGTGCTATGCCTGATAAGCCGTAGAGAAATTGAACGAAGTAATAAAAATAATTTATGCGTAAGACTTTAATATCAGGATCATTAGTAGTTTAAAAGCCAAAGCTAAAAAATAGACTATGATTAAAAATCCACAAAATCAACTGTAAAATTAAGTTCTAGAAATTAAATAAGTAAAACTTTTATATCTGTATTATTAGCAGTTTAAAAATTAAAGGTGAAAAATAGACTAAGATAAAAACACCCCAAAATCAATTTTAAAATTAAGTTCTAAAATTTAAATTTTGATTATGGCTAATAAGTCAACAAGCAGACGATAAGAACCTACACTATTATCTAAGAAATGGCCCTCCGGTTTGAATGTACTTTTTCATAAAAAGTTACATACATGAATTATCAATCCAAATCCAACTATATGTATTTTGGAAGAAGGGTGTTATAATGTTTGAGCATATATTAAAACATTTTCTTCATTTTATTTTTGCCAGACCTGGAAAATATTAAAACATGCAACAGATGGAATATAACACCAATCAAATTACCTCCCAAATTAATAAGAACTGCATGCAGTACTAATATTTCAAATATCTGAACATGAATACTATATATGTACTCTTTTTGAACTAGAAGATTTCCTCGTGCAATTTTTCACGTCGCTAGATTTCAAAAATAGAATTAGCTAGCTTCTGTTTACATATATAAATTATATTTTGTATATATAATGATCAGTCCATTCCGTTATAATCTAATCTAGACCTACCACGACAGCTAATGATGCAAGTATTTTTTTTTCTCCGGTTAATGTTGATACGTGGTAATATGGCGGGTCATTTTCTTACATCTGTTAATAATATAGATATACACATGTACTAATGACATACAACTAGCTAATTGCATTATGGAAGTCGATACAGAACACGCAAATTAAAGCATGTACGTAGAGGGCTATGCATATTTTATTTATCTTCTTGTAAGTACAGTAACCGCAGCATGGTATATATATATATAAGCGAAAACAACCCAGCACGCCTATATCTAACAACCTTTTGATCACTAATATATAATCACGCAGGTGACCATGCGTGCTGTCATATATATGTAAATTTTGCATAATCATGTATTAATTGTACCAGAATTCAATTTCCTCTCCTCTCCAATATTACTTGAAATTCTGATATAGTGTTACCGATTGATTTAGAACTTGTGCCACTGATCGTAGCTGCTTACCCCCGGTCTGCTGCTGCTGGTGGTCATGGAGTACACCATGTTTGCATTGATCATAGTAGGATTTTCGGGCTCCAACTCCTCCAGCTCTGCAAAGACCTCATCAGCTGCAGGTTGAATGCCGCTGTTGCTGAGGCCGGCGCGAGCCTCCATCATCATCATCATCATCATGTTGGCCGCCGGTTGGCTGCCGAGCACGACGTCGGCGTGGACATTACATGGAGAGGAAGAAGACGATGAGCTTGCACATGTCGTACTACTGATCATCGGTGCAGGCAGCTGATTGCTGCATATGTTCTGCTGCTGCTTGTGCCTGGTGGTGGCGGCGGTGGAGGCCGCAGTAGTAGCGTGGGTGTGATGAGAGCGGGCGTATCCGGCGAGGACGTTGCGTTGCATCGGCCATGGGTGGTTGTGCTCCGCCGTGTAGGTGATCACTAGCATGTTGGGGTCGCTGCGGCTGCGCTCCACCTGCTTCCTCGCCATACATCCCTTTGAACTGCTGCATCTGTAGTAACCCCTGCATCCACAAGATTAATTAATTACTAAATAGCTTAATCTGCATCATCCTTGCATGAATATGGTAGGAGAATTAGTTTTTATATTGTGGGTAACTTCTCATGCAGCTAGTATACATCCAAATTAAGTCCGCTACACCAGATGAATGGTCAATTCCAGAAGAATTTTACTTAACTGTGAACGAGAATTAAACATACTGACGACCCTAGTATATACAAATATATTTTAAAACTTACATATATTATCTATTGACATCTGGTTTTGTATATAAATTAATCTAGCTTGTCGATCCCTGTACATGTGAAATTTATTTACCTTCTGAATTTGAAAGAGTCAAACTTAGCTATTTGTTGCAAATTTTGCCCAAAAGTTGAAAGCACGTTTATGACAGTTGCAATATCGACTAATCCACGACTAACAATGTTGGATTTATACAATTTAGGTTACAGAAGAATATAAGAGCTGGCACCACTCTATAACACACAGCATATGGTTCATCTAGATCACTTGTTACATATCCAATTGTAATAAATATCCTAATTGCATTTGATCAAATTAAACTAGCATGATTTGTGGTAATGCCGTATATATGAAACATTAAGCAATAGTACATATATACAGTTTAACACTGTTTTTTTATAAGATATACAAAACAGAATCTAATCTTGATTTTTGGGTTTCAGTTGCTATATATGTAGTTTAGTGCAAATGACGTTAATTCTATACGTACGCCTCTCAACCCCACGACCTTTTAAAATTATCTAGTGCAAACCAAATAACCCAAATATACAAACATAAAATAAATAATGTGCAAGCTAAGTAGCATGTATAATTTTTTTTTGAAAGAGTCAAAATTTACTTTTTATTTACATATAGATACTAGTTCTCACAAATGACATTATATATTGGGTCATAATTGTGGTGAACCACTTATTATCCCCCTGGATATATGGAAGAATTCATTGAGGATATATGGAGTTACATTTCAGGGACTGCTAGCTGCCTAGCTAGAGTGTGTGTGTGTGTGTGTGTGTGTGTGTGTGTGTGTGTGTGTATATATATATATATATATATATATATATATATATATATATATATATATAACCCTTTAGAAGATCATGAAAATTCTGACACACAATCTGAAGTGGTCATGTCGGATTAGTCCATGCCTATCCAACAAAGCCCTTAAAAAACACACACACCACGCCCACACACAATTCCCCTCTATCATCGAACTTTCTCAAAACTGTTTTTTCTACTTAATTTGGGCCATTGAGTGATTCGCTATATTAAATGTGCATGCATCATTTTTTTTTTTTGCGAGCGCATCATTTCAAATTTTGTGCAGTAAAATTTGGGATCTATATCCCAATGCACTCTAGCTGAGTAATCAATCCAAAGTCGTGTGATACCAATATTTGTTGTTTGAACTGAAAAATGGGGATAGTGATATATAGATGTGTGTACTTTATCTAGTTCTATATGTAAGCCATTTTATATTCATGCACGGAAACTGAAAACAATAGCATAAATGACTTTGTTACCCTTCATTTATATTATGTTGGAAAATATGAGTTGTTTATTTATGAGAAAGGATAGAATCTATTTGGCAAGGGAAATCATAAAAGAAAATTTGAAAAAGTGCCTATATATTCCGAAACGACTTATTTTAGAAAAGAGTTAATTAAAAGGCTAAAATAGCATACACTCGAAATCAGAGGGAGAGCATATATTCCAAAAGTTGTTAATTGTGTTGAACTAATTAAATGTTCTAAACAAGAAATGTGGAAGCTATTTGTTAGCTAGTTAGCTTATGAAAAGGGTTGGCCATGACTTGGGTGCTTTTTGCCAGATACAGTACCTGCAGATACGAGCAATAAATATTAATAAAACTTACACAATAAAATGAATTAGCAGTAACATAATACAATTAAGCACACAATAGTAGTGAACGAAAGACATCTGATGAGTTCTCGATGGCAATAAATTAACTTCATATAAATTAACCGGGTCATTTAAGTATAAGATATATATGCACACAAAGTGATTGTTTGTCAAAAACGAGAGGAAGCTAGAAACATAGTATATATGCGGATGGCCGGCCGGTTTACCGTGGATAAGGAGAGCCTTTAATGGGTTTCTGACCGTACTTCCTCCACGCCCATAGATCAGACGGAATCACCTCTCCTCCGCCTCCCCGGCCGCTTGTCGCCGGCGGCGCCGGGATGCACACCACCTTCTTCACCTCGTTCTTCCTGTAGTGTGTATATATATATCAATGCAAAGGGATGCAGCAATTATATTGCTTGTAAATAAACTTAACACCAAATAGTTAGGGCTTTTGATTGGAAATCAGTTTGTATATAACTACTCCTCATTAGAGAAACATGAAACGAAGCAAACTAACAGGAACTGAAAAATTAAGCTTGATTTAGTTCCAAACCTGCCAAAGAGAATTATATATATATATACACAGTTGCTAGCTAGCTAGCTAGCTAGGTATTAGCATTAATACTGAAAAACCATGCTAGGATCGGAGTAAAACTCTGACGAAATGAGCATCAGCGTTCAGGAGAGTAAAACTCGGACGAAATGGATCGATACGGGTGCATCAAATGCCAATCCATGAAACCCTGCTAGCTTAAAGCTCATCATAAAGTCAGAATGACTCATAATCTCTCAATATATGTACTAGAAGGAATGCTGAAATGAGAGTCAAAGATGAAGATATATGCATACATGAATTAACGGAAAGATAAAAGCTAGTGAGAAATATAATTGAGCGAGAGAAAACCGGTGGCACACAGAGGGGCCGGGATCAGGGGAATGGCAAAATCATCAATTTGATTCCCTTTTTTGAAGGACCGATCGATGTGTAGATCGAGGAAGAAGAGAAGTGATCGATTGAAAAATGATTAATTGCAAGAAAATTGTTAAGCGTGCACCTTTTCATCATTTGATGATGAGCAGACGGCGTCAGTGGCAAGATCCTGATGGCGTCTTCTCCATCATCGGCAGCACCTGCGCCGCCCATCACCACGTCGCCGCCGCCGCGGCAGAGGGCGTGCTGGGAGATCTGGACGGGCAGCGGCCGCGGCATCCCGTAGCCGCGGTGTGTCAGCTGATACGAATCAAGCGTGGATGGCGCCGCCGTCTCGAACATCGCCGCGCCCTGGTGGTCGTAAGGGATGGTGATCTGGGCGGTGGGATGATATTGATGAGGCGGCATGGGAGGAGGAGGAAGAGGTGGAGACGAGTGGTGGTGATGGGTGGAGAGGACGAATGCGCGTGCATTGGCAGCACGGGCCACGACGTCGGCGAGGTCGCCAGCTTGTGCAGTGGCGGCGTTGGCCTCCTCCTCCATCATATTCATATCCATAATGGCGTGCTTGCTCTTTCTGGTTTCTGTCTGATGAGTAGCTGCTGCTGCTGCTAGCTAGTACACACACAGGAGGCCACAGCCAACCCCAGCCTTGTCTGCAGGAGAGCAGTGCACTCACTCACAGTGCTTGCTACCCTGCTACTGGCTAGCTACTAGCTAGCTTGATCGATCTTCCTTCTCTCTCTCTGAATAATCTCTGGATCTCTTAGCTTTCTCTCTCTCTCTCTCTCACACACATGCATATATAGCATATGATAGATAGCATGCGAGGCCAGAGTTCGATTGCTGCTCGGTATATATGGAGATGCTATCATCAGAGTCAGATCGATACTAAAGAAAGCTTTCAGCTAGTAGCAAGCTAGGAAGGCATCGCAAGGCAAACGTACGCGTGTGCATCTTTTCAGTCGGTCGTCGCAGACCAAGCGAGCGACCAGTATTTATTTGGCCACCAGCTACAGTTCTATCCACTGTTCACCCACAATCAACGCTGTACATGCCCCAGCCTATTGCAACACAGCAAGTCAGATATGCAACAAGCTCGATGATGGCCACCATGCGCATTCGTCCGTCCTAGCTTGCTTTTTCCCCTCCTCTTCGATCTCCTTGCTCCTCCTCCTTCGTATGAGATAATGAGAGAGAGAGAGAGATGGGGAAAACGACGAGGGGACAGAGACATGGTGGCACTTATGATAGAGAGAGAGAGAGAGGGGGGGGGGAGTGCAGTGGGGCAACCTGCTTTGCCTGCATTTGTTGGCTCTTCTGTTTCTTTCACTACACATCGACCGATCGATATCTCACTTTCTTCCTTCTTTCAGCACCTTTTGTTTTCCATCAGTTGCGTCTCTTAGCAATTAACTTAATTAGGTCTGCTTCCACATAAATGTGCAATGCTAATTGCTAGAAAATTCCTTTTTATAATTATTCTGTTACTATCTAATTAATAATGCGCATGAGCAGAAAACCCAATTAATCAACAGAACAATGTGCAGTGGAAGCCATGGAGTTAAGGTTCATGAAATTTTTATATCAGGGGTCAGTTTTTTAGTTTCTTCTTGGAGCTTTAACTTTAACACAAGAACTCTGTTACACAATATATAAAAGTAATTAAATAAATTGCATAGCCTTATTTTTGTGATAATAACCTTAAATACTAAAACACATGTAGGGACTAATTCATAGAATCACTACATCTTTTCCTCCCCTAAATTTATGATGTAAAAATCACTAAATATGCCAAACTACATAAGTCCAAATTAGCCCTGAACTTATGCACAGTTAAAGGACCGTTCTCAATATATTGATTACTGTAAATCTCTATTGTCACTAGCCTAACCCAAGATGTGTATGCACAGGTGCACTTTTCGCTTTAATTTAACTACCTTCATTTCATTAATTAATTTGCAACCTCCACTATCATTCAAATGGATCTGGCGAAGTAAGTTAGTTACGAAGATAAAAGTTTTTGTATGGCTGGTTTTCATGGATACGGTGAGTACAAGAGAGATTTCCCAAGCAGGAATTTTGTGCTCCGCCCCATGTAGACTTATCTTTTCTTTCAACAAGAGTCATATTAGAGAAACAAGAGAGCATCTTTTCTTTCAATGCCCGTTCAGTTTGGCATGTTGGCACATGATTGGCTTCAATTGACATAATAACACTACTTTCTATCAAATAATTCATATCCAAAGATCAGCAGCAAGTATATTAGCTGGTAATCCTTTCTTCATAGAGTAAGTAACTACACTCTAGGTAGAATGCAACTTTTAGTGGATGTGTTGGTAATATTTTTTTATTTTAAATTAGAAAATATATTATGAAATATAATGATCTAGCAATTAAATTGTGCAATATATCTACTTGATACCGTAGTATACAGGAGTTTAATAATGTGATTTAAAAATTTGACTAATTTTGATTAGGAAACCACACTCCAAATTACAGAGTGAATACAATGTTCTTACACTGTAATTTATATAAAGTTACAATGTAATTTAGATAAAATTACAATGTAACCTTTTAGATTTTTATGTAACTTTTTATTCCATTTTTTAGTAAAATTTAATTATATTGTTTTTTAATTAATCTACTTATTTTTTTAATCTTGTTAATGAGTTTTATGTGTTTAGTATTGTTCCAATGTAAGCTACATGTCGTTAATTGGGTGGTTTAAAAATCTTTGTGATTTTTCCTTCAAAATTTGCCGAGTGACCAATAGCTAATCCCGAGGCATTCTGTCAAGGAGGAGCTAGCTAAGTATACATTTAATTACTTAGACTTGAGAGCAGCACTAAACTTTGTTTCAATCAAGGATAGACAATTTTGACATAAATAGGCTCTTCTCTTTTCTTCTCCAACCCTTGTACATTTTCATTTAATTTATATATACCATAGGGGCCTCCCTACTGTTTTTGGGTAAAAAAAAATTATGTTTGCGCTACTTTCTCTTTAATTTAGTGAATGGAACATGTACGTGTGCACTTGATCAGAATTTCATGACATCATTAACTACTCTTTTGTCAATCATATATAATGAATGCATATATATGTTTTTTTTAATTAACCGTATTTACTCTTACATATATGCATGTTCCCACCCCTTCATTCGTGGGTTGGCGTATTTGTCTTGTCGTAACTGACTTGTTTCCTTCTATACATTCCAATTAAGCACCATTTTGTTCAAGAATATTTGACATTTGGACAATAATATATAGAACTTTGAACAATAGTTTTAATGTAAATTGTTATGTACAAACTAGAATAATAATTGCTATTTTACAGAAATTAGGGTCAATCCATTTTTAGGCCCCGTTTGGATATGCATGTGGCTTGTGTTTATTCCCTCGTTTTCCGTAAACACACTTCCCGAACTGATAAACGGTACGTTTTTTGTAAAAATTTTCTATATAAAAGTATCTCTAAAAAAATCAAATAGATCCATTTTTCAAAAGTTTCTAATATTTAATACTTAATTAATCACGTACTAATGACGTTTCTCGTTTCACATGCGGCTTATAGGCCGTGTGCAGAAGCAACCCTTAGCCCTCAAACTTTACTCAAATTTCATTTTCCGCCCTGAACTACAGAATATGTTGTTTTTAACCCCATAACTTTCAAAACCAGACAAATAACAACCCTGGAACATAGTTTTTTAGTGGTTTTGTTTTACATGAAGGTGGTTTTCCTAGTTTATAATCTTATTATGAATATTTTGTTGATTATATGTCACTTAATTAGGTCCACGGACATAAAACTTACATAATTGAAATTTATGCTAGCGAAAAACCAATATTAGACTGATGAAAACCACCATGAAATATGGTTTAGGTGTTATTTATCCGGGTTTGAAGGTTGAGAGTAAAGAATAACCGTTTTGTAGTTTAGGGTGAAAAATGGACTTAGAGCAAAGTTCAAGAGCAAAAAATGGACTTTGCCCAAAATAAATGATATGATAACACTATTATTTGCGCGAGTAAGTAATACATGTTTATAACTAACCTGTTTTAGTAGTCCATCATAAAAATAACTTGCACATATTACAGGACGTGATATTTACTTACATTTGTTATTAGTATATTGTTAGTACAACGGGCGACTTGGCGAGGGCTTGTGGCGGGGCTCAACACTGTAGATTACTAGCATGCATTATTATGGAATCCAATGATATCTAAGACCGTTCACATATGTTTTTGACATGGTTAGAAAACTATTCCCTCCGTTTTTAAATATATAACGTTAATGACTTTTGGATATGAAATTTGACCATTCGTCTTATTCCAAAATTTAGTACAAATATATAAAAGTATAAGTATGCTTAAAATATCTTTAATAATAAAATAAATCACAAAAAATAAATTATTTTACATAACTTTTTTTAATATGATGAATGCCAATATTATGTCTAAAAATCAACAACATTATATATTTAAAACGAAGGTAGTAACTCCTTTCCTGCCACTGGTCTCAGTTTATGCAGTGTTTACTGTCGATTAGGGGAGATAAAAAGTACACATGAAAATTATGAACCAGTGATGAAGATATAAAGGACCACGATATATATTAGTCACCTATCTATATATTCCATATAATTAAAACCCACTTAATAGAGTTATTGCTATAAAGAAGCCATACCACAAGAAGCTACATCATCATTTATCTTCGACATCCTCGTATGGTGCCTTAACGGTTTAGATTAACACATTCTTTCTAGCCTACATGCATATATAAGTTCTTTTTGACCATGCATTGAGTTAGTCATTTTTCACGTCCATGTTGTAATTTTACAACAAAAATGTAAACGTCGACATCTCTCAATAATGTGCGTGGGGTGACATCTAGTATATATGATTCTACTCATTAGTGCTTTAAATCGTGGTGTCTACAAGTATACGACGGTGTACCATCTTAATTGGTTAAGAGAATGCAAGTAGTACTTCCATATTGTCCATTTTAGAAAAGGATATGCAACACAATTAACAGGTAAGACTGCAGGTTTTTTCTTTGTGACGCAGGAAATTAATTACTAACAAATTAAGCACGCGGTCAAGAGGTTAATGTTATAAAACCGGCACCGATAAACTATTGATAACTGAACGTGGAAGAAACGTCATAAAAGATCCAAACGTGATGACGACACCGAGGCATGATATTTATTAACAAGGTTCAGCCATAGCCTAATTCCTGGGGTACTGATTACGAGCGCTTCTCCTCGATCCAGTATAATTACAGCGTATCAGAGTTACGATAACTCTTGACCGGTACGCTGCCGGCCAGCCGTTCCCTCTCATTGTTTTCTGCTAAGTTGCTATGCAATTATCTCAGGTGTGCCTCTCTATTTAAGAGAGAGCCTAGAATAGAGTTCGACTCTAAGTCTACCTTAACATCTACTACAACTTCAAGTATTAAACTATAACCAACTTACGTACATATATTCAATACAAACTCTAACACTTAAATTAGTTAATCACACTGGCTGGGTCACATGTGCAGGGTACCAAGTCACTGTGACAGATCCATCGAGCTAGCTAGCTGATGTGATGGATCAAGCGACAAAGCAACTTGGGACGGTAGGAGGGCACGTACGTTCGTTGTTTAATTTAGGCCATAAATATAAATATATTTAGATATAGAGATATCTCACCACAATGCATGCATGCATGCATGATCTATATATACATGTATCTCTCTCTCTGGCCCAGGCATTGGTCCACAACTTCACACACATCTTTATCTCTGTCTCTCTTACTGATCGACTTACTGTGGGCTTGGCTGCACCCATAGCAGCAGGCAGGCAATGCAAGCAGCTTTTGATAGACTTCCCACAAAAGCAAACAAAATCCCAGAGCATCCAACTGTGGCCCTCCCAGGGAAATGTACTGTGGCAGAGCCACTTCACAACTTCACATTCTCGATCTCTCTGCAATGAAATGCATGAGTTCTCGATTTAAAGCTAGCTAGGTCGAGCCAACGCTAGCTTGATTTAGAATTTTTACCTTCCTAAAGCACTAGTTAGTTTGTCTGAAATAATCATTATATATTTCGAGAAACACGGGTTAGTAACGATAAGAAGCATGGTGGTCCATGTTAGGTGAACCCAATTAATGACTTTTTGAGTTCCCGAGGTGTGTTGTCACAACTGCTTTATTGGTAAGGAGTGTCGTTATTTTTTTACAAAATATTTATCATTATGGTTGCGCTGTCAGCTTTAAGTCCCTATCCAATGTTTATGGTTTCTAATTCAAATTATACGTTGGCATACTTTTTGAAAACTAGACTGTTTTATTTTTTACGTGGCTTCCTTAATATAAGGGAGAACGAATTTGTGAATGATTACTATATATACATAAATAAATAAACATGTCCTGCTCTTCCTTGAAGCTTCAAGTTTATATCAATGTAGTGTAAAGCTGATGCAAGCAATCTCAGGCAAATTGTGTTGCATTGAGACGAGTCTACACAGAACAGAATGGCTACCTTCGGCTGCAGCTAGATTGGAAGGTCTACATAGCTAGATATATATCCTGCTTCGTCTTGGCGGCACCAAGGTTCAATTCAACGGTCACTCAGGAAAATGGGCCAGGCACCAATAGTTCCACTGAAGGATGTGGACCTAACTACCTAACCTTGCTGTAGTGACCAATTTGCAAAAGCATATTCCCTGATGAGCTTGGACCTCTAGCTACCTGGGTCGAGTTGAATTAATTTACATATATGTGTGCATGATAGCTGAAGGTCTCTGCCACTAATATTACCATAATAAACTACTCATTTCGTCTCAAAATAACTTTATTTTTTGTCTCTCTTATTTATCCTATAAAGACTTTCTTTTTAGCGCAATCAATATATTATAGTTTATTAAAGTAAGTAACAAATTTACTAGAGTTTAGTAAAGTAGAAGACATTTTAGTCCTTTAGCTTTGTATTGGTACGTATGAGATGGACTTAAAAATAAAGTTTTTTTAGCTAAAGGTAGTACTAAATTAGTTTGTTGGAGGGGGTTATATATTAAAGTTTCATTCTTTACTTCTAAAACCGTAGCCGTACAATGAGTAGCACTCACATTTTTCCAAAGAAAAACATACAAACAGAAAACAGTACTCTCACTGAAAAGTAAAAGCAGGCGGCGCTACTTCAGAAGTACATACGGATATACTCCATCGGTTTTAAATTAGTTATTGTTTTATCTTTCTCATAAATCAAATATTTATATCTTTATCATCAATTTCTAGAAATTTATATAGTTTAACCACATACGAAATATATATTATGAAAGTATGTCTCATGGTGAATCAAAAATATTAATCCTATGATATTAAACTATATGAATTTTAATAAATTAATGATCAAAGATAAAAATGTTTGATTTAGGACAAAAATAAAAAGATAAATAATTTAAAAGGGAAGAAGTAATAAATAATCAGATATTCAATTTTGAGGCTTTTGTCCATAGTAATGTGGAGTTTTAATTTCCCTGATGAGCTGCACCATTTCCTGTAGGAACTATAGCAATATTATTGCAAACATGGCCTCAGATGTCCAATAATTCTTTTATCACAACATATACACAGATAGCTGTAATATTATTTCCAGGTTATAGCACAGCCATGAATCATCCCTAGGTAGATACACATATTGTTAGAAATATAAGCACATGTAGATTTAATTTATTTTAAAAATAAATCATGATATTAACTACATAAGCTAGTAGAACCATCTTATACGATCTAGACATGTATACAACGGAACAACATATTTATAGATCGAATACGTAAAACATGATGAATACGTACCGACGATTCTGTTCAGAAGGAGGGTTTGGAGCAGCAATGCACATCGCATGTACGACGCGCGGTACAGGATGTTGACAATGTCGCGCAACACCCGAACGTACAGGAAGACGAGCTATGGAGGACAAACAACAAGCAGTCGCGCAGAGCGCTTCCCAAAAACCTTATTCGTTCTCTTTCGGTACAGAACTTCACAAGGATGACGGTTCTGGAGAACTGCTCTCCCAATCTCCGATGCACGCCGGCAGGTAGGACAAAGTACACAATATGTGGCAACTTCCGTAACTCGTTACCGAACCGGATAAGTCGTCTATAACCTACCCGGACTCTACATCAGTCCAACACACCGAACAATCCGGTGAGTTCCAAAAATAAACACCGAAATATCCATTAGATGTAGTAAAATAAAACTACAAAAGAATGCCGCGTCTACGCAAGCATGAGGACCTAATTTTGGCGGAACATTCATGCGCATGTGTTTCTCTAGTTCCCACATCACACATTACTTAGGTGGCTAAGAGAGCACTCACCCTTTTAAGATGGTTTTCCTCTCATAGAATAAGTAAAATGGTACTAAAGTTCATATGCATATTTACTATAAAGTGTGCTTTTGAGATTTTTCTATGAATTATTCTCCCTATAGACTTTAAACCCACTAATAATTCCAAAATATATAAGCCCTGTTGCTAAAAACAGAACACCACTCATGCATATGGGGATCAATGGAGTAGTACTGTTCTACTATCATGTGTAAGAGACAAGGCAAGTCTGCTAATAATGGCGACAACGTACATGCCTTAGCTTGCATGGGGATCCTTTTTGCTAAAAAAAATCACGATGGGGGATCGAGTACTGTTCTACTGGAGTGTTTCGATAACAGGACCAATGTACAAGCTAGGACAACGCATGAATCATCGTGCTTCTTCGTCGTCTATGTGCATGCAATACTGTTAACAAAGTAATTAACCAGCTGGAGAGAAAAGTCGCCTTAACCTCTATTGTCCGTTCATTTCATACGGTAGGTAGCTGTGATGCAAATGCTTGTAATAGTGTAATATATGGTGTATTTCTATGCTAGCTATATATATGTGTGTGTGTGTGTGCGCATTAATTCTGAAACATCGCAAGGTCTTAGCAATTACTTCATGCTGTCATCAGTGACAACACACACACGTGTGTGTCTATATACACACACACGCATAGAAAGTGCAAGCCTTTTTCCAGTCTTAATTTAGGGCCATTTAGGTTTGCTAAAAAATTTTCCCCCACCAATGGCTAAATGCATGTTTTCGTCTTGTTGGTAAGATTTGCCATCAAAATGAACTACCCTCGTCAAAGGTTTGACACTAGTAAAATTTTTACTAAGGTATCAAACCAAAACACCCCTTTTAATTAACTTCTCTGCCCATGGATCTACACTTTTAGGTTTTGTTGTCAGGCAGGCCTACAGCTAGCAGCTGGCAAGTGGCAGAGTTTAATTAAGTACTTACATGTTTGTTTGCATATACTCATATTGATCCCTGAAGATCCATCATATATCTGACATTGACAGATCCAAAGCAGACTTGCAATCATGGATTGATATATAGATCAGTCGTAGATGCATGAACCATTTACATATGTACATATACTGTAGTATTCTCCCACCGTTTTATATTGTACTAGTAAGACGTTTTGACTTTATTTTAGCAAAATTTTTTTAATTTTGATCAAGTTTATAGAACAACGTATCAATATTTTAACACAAAACTTCAGTAAAAAATTATTTTAACACAAAACAAACACACTATCAAAATATATTCAATGATAGATTTAATAAAACTAATTTGATGTTGTAGATGTTGCTATATTTTTATATTATAAAATTTTGGTCAAATTTAAAGGGGTTTGACCTAGAAAAAAGTCAAAACATCTTATAATATGAAATATAGAGAGTACTTACGAACTGCAACATTATGAGCTGAGTGTTATGTATGGGTTCATTTGGAGGTTGCAATTGGAAGGGACTGTATGCCTGACGTTACCTAAATCAACAGCCGGTAGCATTAAGGTTGGCAAAAGGGCGGATTGAGGTCGGATTGGATAAGAACGCCCCAACCCCTGATTTTCATCCCTAGTCCTAGCCCTGAAGGAGGAAATAGGGTGAAGATAGGCCCTTGCCCTAGCCCCGCAAGGGACCCAACACCTGGTTGGGGCCCCGCAGATGGCTGTAAAGAAATAAAGGCATGGGCAATTGGCGGCCGGTGGCAGGAGGTGTGGAGGTGACAGCTGGTAGTAGGCGATGTGAAGGCAAGGAAGGCAGCCACTAGTGGTGGATGGCTTGGAGGCGAGGAAGGTGATGGACTGTGGTGGGCGCCGACGCTTAGCTCGTCGAGGCACCTCCGTGAGGAACTCGAAGAGTGGCATCACTTGGGAGTTGTCACATCTCATGGTCGAGTGGGGTGGTGCTCGAGACTCATTGTTGGGAGCTGGATATGAATGGGGATTAGCCGATTAGGGTTAGATCCATTTTATACCTAGAGTATATGGGCCAACCTGGTAGTAGTTGGCTTTGCTTATGTGTTCTGATGGGCTATCCTATGGATCCGGGGCCCTACGGGTTATTGACGGGTGAGATTGGTTCCTCGATCTTGCATAATGTGAGAGCCCTGCCCTAGCGCACTTGTGGGGGCATATTTCGCCCTGTACCCGGCCCTGTGGGGCAGGTCCCTGCCGGGTGCCTGCCCCTATCAGGGAATTGAAATTGCTACCCCTAGGTAGCACATTGGTGAACATTACTGAAGATTGATTCTGAAAATGTATTTCGCGTATGTACTATGGGCTTCGAATTGTATAGTCTAATGATATGATCCAAGGGAGGCAAATCAACAAGATGGAGTAAAAAGGAGTACAGACAGGCAGGCAGCAGGCAGAGTCTAAATTGAAGGAAGAGCTAGAGTTAGAGGTGGTAATGGGCAAGTCCCATAGGTTACTTCACAGCCCACCTCAACCCTCTTTTATATTTTTTAGCTAAAAAATCTACATAAAAGTCAGTCCAACTTGTTTTCCAGCACTTCAATTTTGTAGGTCAAAGTTGGACCCATTAAGAGCATCACCAACAGGAGCCAAAAAATCTATTCCTAAAATTATGTATTTTTTAAGGTGTGAATAAATTACTCTCTCCAACAGATAACTAAAAATTGACTTCTAATAATAAAAAGTGAGTTCTCCCACACCAAGAAAGAATAGTTGGTCTGTCCTCTTTTAGCGCCGATCCCTTCCCGCATGCGGAACACCCTCAGATCAACGGAGTAGGAGTGAGGAGGCATGTCCAACTCATGGAGAGCAGAAACATGGGGTTGGCGATTCTAATTTTTGAGCACGTCTATAGGGTAACTGTTGGAGCTGATTT
The DNA here is from genome assembly GCA_003991445.1 of Oryza meyeriana var. granulata. Taxonomy (NCBI): domain Eukaryota; kingdom Viridiplantae; phylum Streptophyta; class Magnoliopsida; order Poales; family Poaceae; genus Oryza; species Oryza meyeriana. The sequence goes on along the minus strand of RYFJ01001332.1, from coordinate 252,456 downwards.
TTCACAGAAAAAGCCAAAATTTTAGAATTAGGTTTTGTTTTGGGATTGTGTTACCTATGCTGTAACACCCCTTGCTAGAGCCGCTAGTTACATGCAATGCCAATGCAGGTGTAGTGGAGTACCACTATATTGTTGGGTGGAGCTGGGCTGCACAGCCTGCACTACATTTGAAATGGGCGGGCCCAACTATTCTTCGATCTGCTAAGGACATCTTGTTTCATACTCCTATATGGGCTTCCCATTTCCAGGCAGCAAGCTACTCCACCTACGGACTCACAAAAAGGAAAAGGACCCGATAAGGCAGCAGTAGGGGCTAGGAAGGAAACGCCACGCCACGCAACGTCACGTCACATCATGACGCAGCAAGTCCACGGCCCCCTCTGCAAGAAAGAGGGGAAAAAAAAGCCACGGGTCCCTAAAATTCCTTCGCGCACCCCGGGCTCCGCCCCCAACGCAGTGCTGACCGTCCGATCTCGCCCACAGGACGGCGAACCGACGGCCAGATCACCACCTCCCCCCTTTCGGGCGCTCGCTATACGTACCCAGCCTCGTACTCCAAGCGTCGTCTCGCCACCGGAAAGGGAAGAGGATAGCCGCGCCGCCGGAATCTCCATCCCCTCCGCCGCCCGCCGGCCCACGGGAATCCACCCACCGCCTCTTAAGAAGGCCTATCCTATCACCTCTACTACCCCCTATCTATCTGGTTTCGATTCAACAACATCGAATCGATCTCTACCCTGCCCTGCCGCGCGCGATGACCTGCCCCCGGTACTGCATGGTAATCCCGATCCCTTCTTCCTCTCTGCTTACTCCACTTATGCGCTGATTCACCTCGATCTGTTTTTGTTTCGTTTCTGTGAGGTACTCATCTTCGGGGCTCGATTGATTCTAGGTTACTGTTTTCTTTTCTACTTGCTTCTGTTGTTGTGTGCTCAGAAATGATCGGTATTAAATTAATTGGGACTAGTTACTTTAGGGTGTAGAGGCATATACATCCATGTAGCTTGTGCAATTCAATTTCTTGTGTGACTGTAGGATCTAACCTCGGTGCATCTTCTGATTGTGCTTGTTGCTTATTCTTACTCATGTGCTGGCAAGGCATCACGGATTTGCGGGTCTTGGTGGGCGCTAATTGCTGCTCTGTTGTTGCTAGTCTGATCATCCTTAGTATTATTCAGTCATTACATGTGATTTAACCGATAGATGTTTGCGTGTAAAAATTATATCTTTCCCCCCATTCTAGCCATTTTAATGCAAGTATTGTACTGCTGGTGTTGTAAATAGACGGAAGCTGCAATGAACACTTGCTAAACAAACCATTGGAAAGTTGATTTACTCAATATTATGGTGCTTATCTACTAATTGGCATAACAAGCTTTGTGCGTCAGGGCTCATCGCTCATCATCCAGCTATATTCACAACTCGTGATGGCATCGGATTATATTGTGGCCTTGATGTTGGTTTCTCCACCAATATCTGTGGGGAGGAACCACGGGCAACAATGGGATTATGTTGTTGCTGCAGCAGTGTTATCTTCTCCCATTATTTTCTGCTGCTGCCTTCTTCTGTGCCCACCAGCTGCGCCAGCACAAGTTGTGGTTGGAGTGGTGGTGGGAAGAAAAGTTATGCCCTTGATTTTGGAGCACGCTGAAAAACCTTCTTCTCTATTCAGATTTATACTACTGCCAACAATGATGAGTACCATACATGCTATCCTGTAGCCCCTCTAATAGCGAGCTACTAACAGAGGAGTTTAATTTTATGCACTCCATGGAGATTTCTTTTTAAAAAGATTGATTTTATAATTAACTTTGGCAGTTGGCATTACTCAACCAGGATGCACGTTCTAAGAAATATAACATGATTGTCGTGTAAAACACTTGATGCATTATTATCATATTTCCTGATGAATTGGGTCCTGAAGAAGCCCACGCCTATCTTCCTTATTGGCAGTTCAGTTAAAATAGCCATCCATAAAACATTTTTAACAAAAGATGAGCTATGGCTGAGAACATTTCTATGTTCTTAATTGCAATCAGGAATGCTTTCTGATCTCTCAGGCTAGAGGTAGTCGCAATAGTTTAACATAATATCCATCTAGTATAACAAGAGGCTCATAATTATTTTTAAGAATTGATGTTAAGATTTATGTATTTTCTTTTCCTTTTGTTTTAATTACTCAGCTTTTTTGGCCTTCCAAACATAGTTCAGCGTTTTTTTTTTGGAAAGCAAATGATGTTTACTTTTCTGATGATATTTGAGGAGGTTTATAGCCTGTGTCAAATTTATTCACCTGTGATACAAACTTTTCTAGTTAGGGTTTTGTGGTTTGGCTATGAACGTTGTTGAGCAAAAATATATAATAGATCATGTGCTAGACTGTTACACAATACATAAATTAAATGTTGTTTGTCAGTTGTACTGTCTCTCTCTCGCTATATATATATATATATACATCTTTATGCCATTTTTATTCCTTTTTTCCTCTTGGTCCCAGGTCTATTTCACTTACTCTTTTGGATACCGTGGCTTATATCGGAACTACCTTTATGCTAACATTGTCTAGGTGCCATTAGCTAGATTAACTTAACTGTTTTCACTTAGTGGTGTTAATCTGTAAAGAAAATGGATACCTGGTTTTAGTTGAGTCTTGTGTAAAAAAAAAAATGGAACCAAAGAATGCAATGGCACTGAATGAACATGTGCTGGAACCTACTATCCGCAAGAGGAAGCGTGGGGGTGCTACTCAATGTACTGAGGCCAATGACGCCCTCAAGTTCTCTCAGAATGGTCCAAAACAGAATCTTGCTTTATTTCATGATTCGACTGGACATAAGAAGTCCAAGTTGATGTGCTCTGCCAATGACATTCTGGAGAGGTACAAGAACTTCAAGATAAGCGGGATGCCTGTTCGTGTGCTGTCTTATCAACATGGTGGATGGAGAGACTTCCCAGAGGATGTCGTCAATCTGGTACGGCAGAGCTTCCATTTGAAGAGGCCAATTACTAGTGCAGTATTCCAGAACCAGCAAGTCCTGTTGGACTTTATGCACATGGTTTGTTTGGATTCTGCGATGGCCATAAACAAGCCAATTGCTTGGATTGATGATCATGGTAAATGCTTCTCTCTGGATTCATGTGGAGTGATACCATCTGAACCTCTGCAGCATGGAAAAAATGAGTTCTTCAAAAGTTCTCATGATCTAAGCAATAGTTATGAAGCTCATGAGCATGATGGGATGTCTGCAAGTGCAGCTGAAAGCTCGAGTTCAGCATCTTTTGATGCAGTGCTTTCTGATGTTCGGGAGGTTAATAATGTAGTGGAGGACAAACAAAAGGTACTCAATGAAGGCGGTGAAGTTGTTGGTGAAAATAAAAAGGGCCATTTAATCCATTTGAATGAAACTGCTGATGGGACCATGCAAGCTCTTTGTAATAATCAAAGTGGCCAGCGTGCTGATGCAGCTGTGCGGAATTTGTTGTTGCAAGGATCAGGCCATCTATTTAATGAAAAAGACATCATCGGTATTTATAGAACCCCACTGCTAGATCAGTATGGGAGGCCCCGTTATAGTGTCTTCCAGAAGGAGGTGCAAGCAACCAAAAGTCAACGGGGAAATGCAAATGAGTGTTATGCATGGCTTGCTTGCACTAAGGATACTATGGAGGAGATGATGATGCAGGGTGCTCTGGAAATTGCAAAACCTCTGCAGGGGCCAATGTATGGCTTTGGGGCTCATCTTGCTCCAGCTAACTGCTCCAGCGTCTGGTAAATATTATTTGTTTCTGACTTCTTTATTCTATGTGCTCCTATGCCACTGGTGTTACTGCTTTTGTTTTGAATGTACAGTAGCCTCTGTCTTACTTGAAGTTTGTCTGCAGTGCTGGCTATTCGGATATTGACGAAAATGGAATCATAAGGATGATATTGTGCCGTGTTATAATGGGGAATGTTGAGGTTGTTTTCCCTGGATCAAATCAATGCCAGCCAACCAGCGAAAGTTTTGACAGTGGCGTGGATGATCTCCAAAAGCCAAAGCATTACATCATATGGGATGCTAATGTGCATAAGCACATATATGCTGAATATGCTGTCATTATCAAAGTACCTTCCATGAACAATGGTACTATAACTATGTGGTTCTTGATATTTTTTTTCCTCTCTTTTTATCATTCTGTGGTGTTTTTTCCGTTTGCCCTAGATAACTTATTTTATATTACTGTAGGCTGTTTGGTTACAGGAGATACTGCATCCAACATCTCTGAGATAAGAAATTCTGGTTCACTAGACAGTCCGACCAAGGTATGCATGGTTTAGCTGGTGTGCTGTTGTTCACAGAAACATATCTCAGTTTTGTCATGTATTTTTCGCGTGAATATTGAATGTGTGTCTTACCTAGGCTTAATGATCTATTACATAGTGTAGTGGAAAGGGTGCATGGATGCTTGGACTTAAAGGCATGCTTTGTGCATCTCTTTATGGAATTTGCAAGCTTTTATTGGCAAAATCATGCCTTGGCATTTAAATATGTTTTCATTTAGTACTCCTGCAGTTAGTGTTCTTTAATCGGAAACACATAAAGATGACCGTCACTATATGGTTATGGCATATGGCAGCTCTTTATTGAAAATCCACTCATGTAATGTTTCTCAGCTTGATGGTATTCATAGTTTGCTTTGTTTTGATTGGTTAATGAGAACCCTTTTATGTCTGTGTTTATATGGTAGTGGTGTTAAAGGATAGGGGTGGGAAGATCAAAGAACTTTGCTTTGTTAAGTGTTTCCTTCTTACCGACGCTCTTTGGATGTAAATGAGAATTACTGATAAGCGTTTCCTTCTTACCGACACTCTTTGGATGCAAACGAGAATTACTGAAATGGATTCAGGTTCTGTTAGTCCAACTCCCCTGTATTTCATAATTTGTGGAAACTATTCCAATTGATTTTTGTAAAAGAAAAACTGGTTCAGAGTTGAATGATTGATAACTGACACTTAATAGCTGAGCTTAGGTCGACCTTGATTTTGATGACTTTTAGGAAAATTTCAGCTTGTCAATTTGTTGTTTGCTTGTTGTTGAACAGGACGATAGTTTCCAGACCTTGGCATCTTCAGCTGATCAACAACAAGCATGTATGCTTGGGCGTGCTCCAAGTCCAAGGTCTCCTAGTTCACCTTGGATGCCCTTCTCAATGCTTTTTGCTGCCATTTCCACTAAAGTGCCCCGCTCTGACATGGATTTGGTGCATAGATATTATGAAGAATTCAAGGTTATTTAAACTTTTTTTTGGAGATTTTCAGCTACATGCAATATTTGCTGGCATGCTAACTATGGTATGCCTTTTGATGTTAAAAATAGGGGAGAAAGATAAGCAGGGCTGACTTAGTGAAGCAACTGAGACAGATTGTTGGTGACAAGCTATTGGTTTCTACAGTAGTGAGACTTCAGCAGAAGGTACTTCTTTTTGTCTAGCTTTGTATAGTTCACTTAGTATTTGAAGTCCTCCATCCTCACTCAGTGTGAAGCCTGTTGTGTATAATTGAGGAAGCATAGTACATGAGACAATGAATTATGCAATCAGCTAATTGAATTTTCCAAAGCACAACATATCATGTTCTATCGCAGCATGAAATCCTCAGCATTGTTTCTTCTCTATTATCCGCACTTGTGCTGTGTGCTTGTTGTTACATTTTTTTTTTGCTGACCATTGATGCCTGCTGCAGTTGCCACCCATGGCAGCAACCGAACAAGCACCGAGAGCACTTGGAAGGGGAGGAGGTACTAGTCCCTAATTACATGTCCATAAATGACAGTTTGCCGACATAACAGGCTATGGAGTCGGATTGAGCAAAGAGAGCTCAAGGAAGTGTGTTAAATGGTTGTGCCGTAGTGCACAGACGAGAGTTATATTAGATGTTGACAAACAAAACTAGTCAAAATTCCCTTGTTGATAACAACCTGTTGTTTGGCTGTGTAACCGTGCATGGTATTATCGTCTACCGGCTGTAGTGTTGTTCTTTTTCGCTGTAAAATGTAGTTGCGGCATGAATTCATCAATATCTAGTGTGCATTTTCCTTCCATTTTGTTGCAGCTTGTGTGCATCTTTGCCTTTGATTCTGATCCTAGGTTGGGACTTGTTGGAACTTGTCTAGTAATGCTACTCCCTCCGTTACATTAAGATTTAAGAAAAAAGGACTATAGTATCTTTTATTAAATGATGTACGGTGGAGAGAGAGGGTGATTGAGGGTAGAATGTTAAGAAATTTAAATAGGAGATGATTGATGGGAGGGTCGTTAAAGGTAGAATGTTGAGAAATTTAAATAGGAGATAATTGATGGGACAAGTAGCATTCTAAAGCAAGAACTATTTTGAGATAAATTTTAAATTTTAGAAAGATAACTATTTTGGGATGGAGGTAGTAGGTAGTAGCTGCAGGATGTTTTATGAAATTGAAGCAGCTTGAGGTTGTGCAGAAAAATCCTCTTGTTTCTTGCGCATGCTTTCCGTACTACTAAACGGTGTATTTTTTAAAAAATTTTCTATATAAAAATTGCTTTAAAAAATTATATAAATTTATTTTTCAAGTTTGTAATAACTAATATTTAATTAATTATATGTTAATGGCTTATTTTATTTTACGTGATCTTCTATCACCTTTAAACTAAGCGTGTGTTCGTTTCTACTTATTAGGGTGGTTTATTTCCTTGTTTTCTATGAGCATGTTTTTTGAAATACTAAACGATATATTTTTTATAAAAATTTTCTATATGTAAGTATTTCTAAAAAATCAAATAGATATATTTTTTAAGTTTCTAATTAATTAATATTTAATTAATTATATGTTAATGAAATTTTTTGTTTTAGGTATGTCCTTCAAACCGAACACAGCCTAAGCCTGAGCCTTGATCAAGAGGACGCCATGTTCGTCATACCAACCATAGCCGGTCTTACAGTCACCTCGCCTCAGAAGTTCGCTGGAACGAACTTGTTTGGGTTAATAAGCCATTCATAAATTATCATCACCTGATCCGATGATATGTCAATGGATCGAACTGAACAACTAGTCACATGCGCAGCCGCAGCCAACTAGTAACAAAATGTTAATTATATAAGTTGTCAGCTTGAGCGTGGCAGGGGAATGTTTTGTGCTGGAGTTCCAGTATTTTAATTTTGATGAGGAGATGAATTTAGAGTTGGATTGGTCTCACCACCACTCCAGCCACACCGTCATATCCTTCAAGCCGGCATGCAGACGTGCATTCCCTATGGCCACCATGTGTTTGTGTTGGAGGACAGCTGCCTTCACGAGTGGTCTCGTTCACTTTTCGTATTTGTGGAGTATACGTGGAGCATGAGACCACTTGTTAGGAATACGTTGTATTGTGAATTGTCTTTATCTATTCTATTGTATCACACAGATATTTTACTTCTTTTAGTTCTAATCATCTACTAATATTTATCTTATTTTAAAATTGTCTTTTAGTTCTTTTAGATACGTTGATGGATCAAGCGATGTGCTCTGAAGAGGATTGATTGATTCTGTTATTGGTCACAAAGATAATATTAGAAGAGTAGATTAGATTGTATGTCCCTGTACGAAGAGGATCCAATTCTTTTGGACGAAGCAAGTGTTGGTAAAACTACTAATGTGCTATTATTGAGTGTTTAGCCCTTAAAATTGCCAATGTATATGTTCTAATTTTTCTTATGGTATATCTTAACTACAAGCATTTATTAAAAGAGATTTAACTTTATCCATCCATCGACATCACAATATTATTTTATCGTAAATCCATAGCAATGCACGGATATTTTTCTATATATGCATGTATGGGCCAGTGACAACCTAGTGCTAGGCTAGCTTACAATGCTAAGCTTCTGCAGGTATACCTAACCCTAAGCTAAGTTAATCAGGCCGATGGTTGCACCGTCACATCCGTAATTATACAGCCACCGTACGTACCATACAACTGTACACATGTACAGCCTGTGCATGTGAAATGCCAACATATACCTGTACGATCGACCGGCAGTTCGTTAATTGGCTGGCTGGTGTGTGTGTGTGTATATATATATATATATAGTACTAGTTACGTACTCCTACTATATACTATCTGCTCTCTTGCTGCAGTACAGGACATATATAGATTTAACAATTTATATTCTCGATGGCCAAGAGGGAAAACATATATACTGGTTGTTAGCTAATCAGAACCTTCGATAGGATGGAGCATTCATAAATGTACTAAAGAAACAAAATGATGCAGAAGAGTTGTGACTAATATATATGGACTAGTGAACTAATCGCACATGCAGCTTAATGATAGGCGTTGGCTAGCTGCAATATCATGCCTTCATCATCATTTGTTCCTTACATACACTTATATGAGAAAAAAGAAAGCTGTCCATACTTTCCAGGGCTGGTTGGACATTAGTTATTCAGTGGTCATGACAAACATATGCATGGCTATAAGATTATCAGTATATTAATTCTCACTTTGTATATATGCTTAATCGAAGATGCTAGCTAAGCTAGGTCCCTATGGCTGGCGGAGTGCGTGGATGGATAAGAGAGAAGCCTGGGCTGGTAGGGGCCATGAAAATGAAATGCAGAGATAATTAGCTAAATATTTAGCTGCAGGGTATATATGCCCTGGAGAAGCAGACAGACAGAGAGACAGACATCGTCATGGATGGAGGCTCAGCAGATACTACTACAGTACAGTAGCTAGCATCGATCCATCCATTGCATGAGATCGATCCCATGTTACACGGGGGTCTCTGTCTGAATTTGTCCTTGGGGCCTCACCAACAATCGGCAACCTTCGCCTTCTCAACTACTTCCTTCGTCCTTAAAAAAAAAAAGTTCATTTTAGTCCATCTCATCCATATCAATATAAAACTAGAAGATTATATTAATCTTCACTTTAGCAAACTATAATACCTTTATCTTCCATTTTCACACAACTCTAGCGTATTTGCCGTCTCTATTTAGCAAACTCTCATGTATCTATTCTCACTTTCACAAACTCTAATGCAGTGATTGTTTTAAAGACGAAGTTATTTTAGAACAAATACTACGTTGCACGGATACTCCGATACGAATACACGATGCGCCATATTTCTAGAAACATGGATACGGGGATGCGCCTATATATATGATAATAAATAAAATTTAAAAATAATATAACATGAAGAAAATAAAAGGTTAATGTTTTAATATAAAAGATGTGGCTACTCAATTTAATCCCATAGGACAGTAGCATATTCCATTGTCCCAAAAATAAATTGTATTAGTTTTTACATGACCTTCTATGTTATACGTTGATCATTATTTTCTAACAACTATTAAATTAACATTGATTGGAAATATTTTCAAGTATGAATTTAATGACATGTCTTATGTTTTGGACATAGGAGTAGTTAATTGATCAACTTGATTTAGGCTTTTTATTATTTCAAATATATAATGATATTCAGACGGGAAGTATCGACGAACTATCGACTAAGTATTCGAGAAGTATCAGGAATTAATTTATTTTTTTGAAAAAAATGAAACCACCGATATGTAACACGTATCCGAAAGTATCCGATACGTATCTATATCTGATATATATCGGATACGTGATACTTTATTTTTAAAAGTATCCGGATAACATAGGATAAATAAGATAGAAAAATATAAAGTTATTTGTGAGACGGAGGGAGTACTACTCTAACCATGTCGGGCGTCATGCATGTGGTTCGATGAGCTCGGGCAGCAACAAACAGCCAGCTAGCAGTTTGTTAATTATATAGTTTGCTACCCGGCCGTCACATGTTCAGACAACAAATATGTACTAGTATAAGTGAATAACCGTGTGATACAAGCTACTAGCTGCAGGTATGTGGATAACAACTCTGAAATCGTGATCAATTGCCTTGTTGCTATGGACATTGGACAGTGGGTCAATGCAAGAACAAACAAGATTAATTAACTTGTATTGTATGTATGGTATATATTGCCACAGCCGTTTCATTCACCAACGAATTAATTTTGACAATAATTATGTAGCTAACAAGCTGGTTCTTCCATGAGTGAGTACGTCAGTACGTGAGTGAGGCCCGTGACGGTAGGTAAGGTTCCCTTTCTTTCCTTCTCAATCACCTTAACCCAACAATCAAACAACTTCTTTAATTTGCTTCCACTGCGTGCTTTCCTTTCATCCAGGGAATTAAAAGGATCCAAGTACACTTGGTAGCACTTCGGTTTAATCGATCTGTCCAAATGATTGACCACACAGTTATTTTATGGAATTAAGATATCTGCAAATTAATTGGTTAGTAATATATCCAGCTAATTAAAATCAGGTGTGTATATATATATATATATATATATATATATATATATATATATATATATATTCAGTACAAAAATTAACTAGTCCATTAGGACTACTGTCTACTACGGGTAGCAACATGTTGACAATAGCTAGCTAGAGTTTGATATGTGTTTTGACTATCTTGTCTGCTTGGATATATAGATTTGTATGGATCAATCTTCACCTTGTTGATTTATCATCGATGATCACGATGAGCAGAGAGCAGTACACTACCGTGCTAGCTAATAATTAACTAACCAGTACGTACTGTATATGTATTTTTGTCATAAATGAATTGAAAAGAAAAGCAGAGGAGCTAGCTAAGGTTAATTATGTGTAGTACACGTAAGTACGTGACATGGAGAGATATGATGGAGAGATGAAAGACGGCGACTGCACAACAGATTAAATTGATGGATGTATTAAAAAGCCTCGCTGGCGATCGATTGATTACTAATCTCTGATCGATTTGAATCCCCAAATTAAACGATCTCTATGATAGACTTTGCATCCAAGGTAGGCATCACTACTAACTCCTCCTAAATAAACCTCAAGAACATTGGCCGTTTAGTTAATTCCTACAAGGAAAATCGGCCTGAATTTAATTTAATGTTATGCCTGAATTTTTCAGCTAATCAATCATGCATCTCAGCTTACAATTAAGCTACTCTATCCATTGATTCCATCCATATAAAAATTCTTAAAGTGGAGGAATATATACGTATGTGTGTATGGTATGATCAACATATTAATTAATTAACCCATTGGATTATTATTAATCAGAAATGGTATAAACACATAAGTTTTTTTTTCTCTTCCGGCCGCGGCGCGTCTATCAGACAGCATATATATATATATATATATATTCTCCAATTGGCGACGTCGTCTTGATATCATCTGCAGCAATCCTTTTCCCTCCTCTTTCCGCCCGCCACTACCGACCTACTCTACTCTTCTTGCTTAGCTACCTATAAGCTAACTTTACTCTTCACTAGCTCCATCCATCCAGTAGTAGTGCTACTGCTAGCTAGCTCGCTCGATCGATTCTATGTTGCATCCTCAACGATCCATGGCGGCGGCGTGGCTGGCGGTGGTGTGGGCGTGCATGAGCATGGCGGCGGCGGCGGGGTTCTTGGACGAGTTGCCGACGATGGCGTTCGAGGAGGGGTACTCGCCGCTGTTCGGGGAGGACAACATGGTGAAGTCGGCGGACGGGCGCACCGTGAGCATCACCCTCAACCGCTACACCGGCTCCGGCTTCATCTCCTCCGACTACTACCACCATGGCTTCTTCAGCGCCTCCATCAAGCTCCCCAAGGACCACACCGCCGGCGTCGTCGTCGCCTTCTACGTAAGCATATGATCGATCGATCGATCGATCGATATTGGCATGTAATTAATCAACTTATGTCGATGCATGCATGCGTGGTGCTTTCCAGCTCTCCAATGGCGACGTGTTCGAGAAGACGCACGACGAGCTGGACTTCGAGTTCCTGGGAAACCGGTACAGGCACGAGTGGAAGATGCAGACGAACGTGTACGGCAACGGCAGCACCGACCGTGGCCGGGAGGAGCGCTACCTGATGCCCTTCGACCCCACCGCCGACGCCCACCGCTTCTCCATCCTCTGGTCCTCCCGCCTCATCGTCTTCTACGTCGACGGTGTCCCCATCCGCGAGGTCCCGCGCACTCCGGCCATGGGCGCCGACTACCCCTCCAAGCCCATGGCGATGTACGTCACCATCTGGGACGGCTCAACCTGGGCCACCGACAACGGCAAGTACAAGGTCAACTACAAGCGTGGCCCCTTCACCGCCGTCTTCTCCGACCTCGTCCTCCGCGGCTGCCGCGCGAGCTCCGACATCCGCCTCGCCAGCGTCGACGACCAGGACAGGTGCGCCGCCGCCGAGGCGGAGCTGATGGACGCCGAGTACGCCACCATGACGCCGGGGAAGCGCATGGCGATGCGGCGGTTCAGGCAGCGGCAGATGCTGTACACGGTGTGCTACGACACCAACCGGTACCCGGAGCCGTTCCCGGAGTGCGACGTCAACATGGCGGAGCGGCAGATGTACTGGCAGTGGGGGGAGTCCAAGGTTGTCCGGCCACGCGTCCGGCCGCGCCCCGGCCACCGTTCCAAGCGCCGCCCGCCCACGCCCATGCTCGTCTCCTTGCAGCAAGCCGACTAGCTATACATGCATCATCGATCGATCATACTGTAATTAATTAATCTGTTGTTGATTTATTGTTACCACTGATGATACATTAATTATTAATCTGTTGTTGATTTATTGTTACTACTGCCTCGGCCAGTTAACCGTGGTCTTAACCATTAACTGATGAATATTGGGTGTTTTTTTTATCGATCGAACTATCTAGCTAGCTGATTGATAAGAGTAAGGGATATATATGTTCTTAGTTGGATTGATGCTTAATTAGTGATGCGGCGATGGATTTGATGGAAGGCTGTCTTGCAGAGGTAGTTGCTTGGGTCACAATGAGCTAGCTCAATTAATTGTGGTGCTTAACTGTGCATGTGGGAGTTGAGGGTAACCTAAGCTGCAGTCCATCCAATGATCCAACTCAGATAATCGACCACTAGTAGTTGTTGCTGCGGTTGATGATGATCGTATTCATAGATTCCATCTGCACTGTAAAGTTTGAGAGAAGATATATACTATGTTGCAATTCATTATTGGCAACCAATGCAAGATAAGGAGCAAGTAATTAGGCAGCTCCATGGGTTGGTGCTTTGCTGTATTCCATTTCCACCTCCCTTTTTTTCTTTTCTTTTGTTTGGCTCTAGGTCACTAATGTACGTCTCACTTGGTCTTTATGCACACCGAAAGCAGCCTAATAGCTCATTGCATGGACAATTGGACACTGCTACTGATTAAACACAACACATATACAACTAGAGATCACCACGAGACCAATGTACTAATCGATCGGTTGCCCTCCCCATGAGTGACCCTATTATTATTCCATCGGTTCCGTTCCTCCCGAATACTACCTCTAATTCAAAATGTAGTTATTTCTGACTACAAATTTGGACAAAAATCAGATGATTCCATAATGATGATGACAGCTAGTTCGTTGTACTACTCTACATGACGGGATGTGTAACCTGTGTCCCAGCAGGCATTCCTTTGCTTGTGACAACACAAAGACAGAAATCTCAAACCACTTCCTGTTTAAAGAAAGCCATGTCTCTAGTCTGAACCATATGCATGTGTCCTATTCTCCTCTTTCACAGATCGATAATCCCCGTTAATTTCTCCTAACATAATACCACACATGTATTCATGATAAACTCTTGCATTCCAAACAACGTAAAGATTAAAGAACCCTATTCTAGTAAATCTATACCTACCCTCGTGTGTGTGCGAAGAAATTAAGACCCAAATGTGTACTAACCGCTACACGTTCAAGTCCTGTGATGACTAACATCCTTTATATGAAAATAAAAAAGAGAGAGAGGACGCGAGTTATCACCAGGGTAGACAAGAAAACAAAGAGCATGTGACGGGTGCTCACATTTTCGCGACGTCACCACCTGTGACAAACAAATCAAACCCAGGATTTGACAAATCAATCAATCAATTTATGCAGTATCAGACAAACATCCCACAACTTTACTTACCAGTAGATTGACTCACGCAAAGCTCTTATTACTCCTAGCATGTCAAAAAGGAAATAAAGAATCGCTGAAAACAAAGGCAATTCCTGATGAATTGTCCATGCTGCTTTTCCCAATGTTCTTACCAAAACACCGGAACAGTTATCCTTGGTGTCCTAGAAATGGACTCTAATAACCACACACACAAACCAGGTCAGTGCACGGATGAACGGCATGTACTACTTAAACATGACATCATCAGTTGAAAAAAAATGCATCAATCTTTCATATACGAAAAAAAAGGAATCATAAAGATATCTTGTGCAAGTGGAAAACACAGCACAATAAATGCAAATGAGTTTTAAAATAAGAGTGAAAAGGACTTCCATTGATTCAACCTGTCTTGCTAAACAAATCATGCAAGTTGCTGAAAGTTCAGTTACGTTATGAAAATTGCCCTCCCTCACTCTCCCGTTTGCCTACACCGGCAGTAATCAATCAATGCCAGAATCTGAAACAGTCAAAATTACTTAAGTTTGGAATCAATACAGTGTGGCAGACTGCCATACTACCAGAAGTTAGTTGCAATCAGATAGAGCAGGGCAGAACAAAAAACTATCAGTAGCTACAACAGAAGGTAGCTATCATACAGATTTGACAAGTTACCATTGATCCGTTCTTACACCTGCCAAACCTAGATACAAGCAGCAGGTAAACCCCTCGGGTACACCAAGTTTCATAGGTGGAAGATTAGTATCCTCCCGCATATAGGCTGACGTTTCAGTATTCTTTGGGCAAAATGAAAGAACATAACATAGACATAAGGGTAGGTGATGATGTGGGAATTTATTACCGAGATCCCAGGGTACCTTGACAAATGGTGGCTACAAATGTCCTATTGCACCTCATCATCCTATACGGTTTGACGACAGGAGGCCCATTTGTTCTGTAAGGTTAGCCATGTTTTCAGCTTTGGTCCATCCATTCTCCTGTTGTGTTTCCTTTTGGTCTAGGACACCTGAATTGACTTCATCATTATCAACCGATAGAGGGCTAGCCACCAGGAACTGTTCCCAGAAAGAATCAATGATACCAGGAAGTTTCTGGGTGTCATCATTGTACAAAATCTCATCGGTCTCAATGGGAACACTATCATCACCTTCTTCAGGAAAAGGGAATACACCGTCAGGACTAGGCATTTCAAAGCCCCCTCCAGGAATATCAACATTTTCTTCAGTTACTAGGTCTTGCAAATCTGGGAATTCTGGAATGTTGATATCACTTGGACCTGGAGCCACAGCCTTTGGGACAGAAGGCACCGCACTCATGTTTGGAAGTTCTTTGGATATGCCGTTGTCCAAAACTGGGCACTGAATTTGAGGAGTCGAAGATGAACAAATAGCTGAAAGTCCAGAGCTTGTAGCTACATATGGCAAACCTGAGTTAGCTGGGACTTCTGCAAGGGTGACACCAGAATTCCGAGTTGACGAAGAGCTGTCAAAACCTTGACTAGTTGGCATATAATTCTCAAGAAGGAAATTGTCTGAATTGCCCATGGATTCAAATCTATGTGAAGAATCTAGCTTTAGGATCTTCCTTAGCATTGCTTTGGCTGCTTCATTGATCATAGGTTGATACTTAACAATTTGCCCATCCAATGAAGCACTTTCAGAGTCAAGGGAATCATCTTGCTTTGGTAGCCTCCTTTTTTTGTTACTAGCAACTATTCTTCTTCTGTTGTTTTCGTTTTGCTGTACAAATTGTGCTAGGAAGCCAGGGCTATGCATTGCTTTAGCCAGGAAAGACATCATTTGTTGTTGTCGTTGCTCCATTCCTTGAAGACGCTTGCCCAAAGTCTGCAGCTGATGATCGGTTGTCTGCTGTTGTTGTCTCAGCCTGACAAGCTCCTGCATTAAAACATTTTTATCCCTTTTGAGCATCTCAATCTCTTCTTCCATCCCAAACTTCCCAACTTCTACGCAAGCAGGTACAGGAGCAGTTGACAACTGAGGCTGCTGAGCTTGGTTGTTTCCATGAGTTGGTTTCCTTCTGTTGATGGTCTTCAGTAGATGTTTTTGTCCTCTCAGAAAACCCTCGTTTGCAAACTCCCACCTATCTGGATCAACTTTCCTAAATCCCTGCTCATATGTGCACCAATAAGATCATTAGAGAGCTAATGTACATAGCGAAGTGTATCTGCTTGGTTTAAGTGCTTCTGAATGTTATAGGATTACAGAAGTAGCAGCATCATTGTAATGTATGTAGCACAGTGTATCTGTTTGGTTTAAGTGCTTCTGATTGTTACAGAATTAGCAGGCATCAAGAAAAGTGGAAGCAAAGAAGAAACAGACGAGCCAATAAATGCAAACTGTTCTATGATACACTTAGAACCATTTCTAGTTCACAAAAAACAAGCAGATTGACCACATTAGGGAAGAACAGGAAAGTACCACAGGATGCGCTAGCAGTATGGGTGCAAGAGACATATTTGCAAATGCCATAAAAGCCCCGGCCAACTGAAGAGAAGCAAAGCTTCAAGTATAAAGTTACAGACGACAGTCGTTAAGTTGTCTTGTTCAAGAACCAATAAATTGCTAGCTGCATAATTTGTGCTTGTTAATTCAGCTTGAAAAATTAATTGACGAGAAAGAAAGTTTCTCTATCTTGACTGGTAATAAAGTTAAAAGAATCTGACTCAATCTCTCATCAATCCAGTAAGATGTAATTACATCTTGTTCAACAATAATCAGAAAGGTACAAAGCTACAAACAATCTCATAAAAACCATCTACCTGAAACAGACTATCCTTCACAGAAGGTGTCACATATGGTGATTCTGCAGCAGTGGTAGTTGGACAATCATTAGTTCAGAAAACAAGCTAAAAAAGCAAGTATACTAAGGGCACGTTCGAATGTGCAGAACGGCTGAGATTTTCGGCGGCACGCAAAACAAGGCAAGCTATTAGCGCATGATTAATTGAGTATTAATTATTTCAAACTTGAAAAATGGATTAATATGATTTTTTTTGAGAAACTTTTATATAGAAAATTTTTGCAAAAAAGTATCGTTTAGCAGTTCGGGAAGCATGCTCACGGAGGACAAGGAAGTAGCCAAGCCGAACCACACTTTAGAATGCAGCCTAAAACAACAAATCTAGTGTATGTTCTTACAGCTACTATTTGGTTACCATCTACATAGAGTTGAAGTGCAAACAGTTTGTTGGAGCTAAATAATGATTTTAACAGGTTACATCAGTAATCAAGTCCAGGGATATGATTAAATGCCTCAGAAACTAAACTAACAGCCTATATATCATTTCATAAAGTATGAAGCTTCATGCTTCACTACAAGGTCAGTGCTTGGGAAGATTACACAACAGTACAGAATCTATCTGGATACCTAGAAGTACTCAGACGACAAAACAAGAATATCTATATGTGCGTGAAACTATGAGCTTTTGGTTAGCATGTGCCACCTGCTTCACATGAAGATACAGTGTTCTCTGTCAAGCAAAAACTAATTCGTTCACTCTTTTAAGTTTTAACAGAAAAGGTGAAACAATTAAAAGGTACATATTGTAATTGTCCAGAGAAATAGTCAAAATATTTCCACGACTCCGCAGAACTAAGTGTTATAGATGTGGACTCAAGTTTGTTCTGAGTTGTAACGTATTATCACAGTTCATAATAAAATATGTGTGTTGTGGTTTGGGGAAGAAACCTTAAAATTTTTAACTGAAGAACTATCGATAAAGGTAAAGTCGCCTGATCAAACAATGATGCATCAAGTAATCAAATATCAGAGACATTAAAACTAGTATGGTTTAGAGTTATGAATCCCCTAAGCGACTTCCATATCTACCTAGTTTCATAGGGAAGTATTAAAGCTACTCAAAATGTCTGCCAGCAAAGTATTGAACCGGACTAACTAGTCTCTAAATATGAAGGCGGTATTGCAGAATTTGATGATGATATCCTGGAGGATTGCGTGAACTAAAAAAACAAAATTTAGAGAACCAATCAGGTATAACTTCCAAATCCTGGATAAAGGAATACCATAACATCACTTGATCTTTAGTGTACCCTTTAGGACTCCTTTGGAGCGGAAACCCAAAAATCAGCTGCGAGAAGTAATATAGCAAGCGGCGAGCGGGAAGGCGAACACGTACGTAGGTGTTGAGCTGACGGACGAAGGAGGAGAAGTTGCTGTGCTTGAAGTACTTGGGGAGGAGGTCGCGCGCGAACTCGGGCGTGTTCCAGACAACGAAGCTGTTGTTCCCGGGGCCCCAGGAGACGACGGCGTCGGTGGCCTGGTCGTCCACCATCTCGTACGTCTTCATCAGGAAAGGCGGCGGCGCGGTCGCCACCCCGGCGGCGCTGATCCCGTTGCTGACCGCCGCGTGCGCCGCCGCGGCCGGAGGCGCGACCGCCGTCGTCACCGTCCCCGCGGGCGCCGCCGCCGCAGCAGCGGCAGCAGCAGCAGCAACGCCGGCCTCCATGGCACCAGCAAGTCCCGATCCGTACGGGGGGTGGTGAGCTCAGGCCCGCGGCACCATGCGGGGCAGGGTAGGGTAGGGTTGGGAGGCGTGGGCGGGCGGGCGGGGGATCGTGGGCGATTTGAGGTGGGGAATTTGGATTTTGGTTGGAGTTTGCGGCGCTAGGTTTCGGGGGCTCGTCGCGGCTGCAGCTACTGCTTGCAGGAGGAGGAGAGAGACGGCAGGCAGAAGGGGAAAAGGGCAAACGAGCCAACCAACACGAGGCCGCAGCCGCACTAAGATAACATACAGCGTATCGTATGTACTACTACGTATTTGTCCGTATTTATCTCTTTTTTATACGAAAGGTCTGTATTTTTTTCGAGGGTGTTTCGGTAAAATTGCTTTTTTTTTTTTGCCGCTGCGGATGCGATCTAACTAACGGCCGGTGGCCGTCGCCGTCGTCGACTCCGCCGTGACATGAAGATATCTTCCATCCGTTTGTTTGTACAAGAATAATCACTCAAAATAACATGATTTTAATCCAAAAAAGACATTTTTTCTGCTGGGACTAAATGTATTTTATTTCGAGGGGAAAGAGTTGCAGCACCTGCACCTAGGAAAGATACTTCGTCCGTAGTGTCAAATATGTCTCATGCGATCGATGCAATGTATTGTATGGATGTAACCGTAGAGTATAGAGTTAGACTCACGTAGCTAATGTTTCTAAACCAACATACAGTCCCGAGAAGATATAATGTCAGTGAGCTTCATCTGCCAAAACCACCATCCTTGTGAGTTTATGCACTTAAATTTCTTTTTTTTTAAAAAAAGTAAACGCATTTAGATTTAGCAAAGTAAATCTTTAATAAAATCGTGAGTTTACAGAAAAGGAAAAATGGTGCTCATGGACGCCTTCGCCGGCTGAGTCGTGATACGGACCTATAGTTGGCCAGATGGACCGTGCCTTGTCGGGTCGGTCCGGGCATAATGCTACAGTAATCGTGTCGAGCCGACCCGGGTACGAAAGCCGGTGGGCTGTGTCGTGCTTAGACCGGCGTCTTAGCCTGTAGCGCCTCCCACCCGGTACCCCCGTACGGTGATACCAGAGAGGAAACGCCCCGCAGGAGATTGGCGTGAACCAACTCCCACAGAACCGCGATGCCGGTACCAGTCCCAGGAAACCAAGCTGGTACCCGCGGTCAACCGAGATGTACCACAGCAACTAACTAAATACATAAATACATATATATATCTTTACAAGTTGCGGCCTTGGGCAAGCCCTGAGCAGCAACCAGCAAACAGAACCACAACAGCGGAACGACAGCGCAGCGAGAACCCAATCCACAAGCAACGGCTTGGAACTAGGAAGGAAATCCTAATCTTCATTTCAACTTCACTCTTCCTGAAGGAGGGGAGAAAAGGAATAGATTGAGTACTTACGTACTCAGCAAGTCACGGAAATGTGAATTATGCAGTGTCGAAGGATGAAACCCCGACGGCGGGAAGTCGAGAGACCCCCCTTTTGAGGTTCGGCCAGGGGAGTAGTTCTCAGGTGACTGCGGCGTCCAGTGGACCAACAGACGGATTGGCACTCGGGAACTGGGGGCCCGAGCTAGGAGATAGAGGGGTTCGGACCGTCTGTTTCGGGACCGGACCGTCCGAACTGTGACAATCGCAAGAGAGAGAAAGGAGGCATAGACAGGTTCGGGCCGCACGGAGGCGTAATACCCTACTCCTGTGTGTTTTGCTATCTGTGGTGGATGAAAGTGGTTACAAGGTGAGCCCCGGGGTGCTCGGAAGCTAGCCCGGGAACTCCAAGGTTTGAGCGTGAGAGTCCTCGAGAGTTCGAGTCTGAGTGTCTAACGAGGGAGCTCCAGCTGAGAGAGCCCCTTCTAAATGTGGCATGGATCCTCCTTTATAGGCGAGGGGAGTCCACAGTGCCGAAGGTACCTGCTGAGAGAGAGAGCTTCTCTCGGTATGGTTTGTCCCGTTGCACGCGTGCGCTGCTGTCGCCACGCCGGAGTAGGTACTGCTAGCCCGCCTGCTGTTGCCATGCCGGAGCTGCTGCCGCACGTCTGGTCGGCTGCGGAGGACGGCTGGAGCGTGGAGACGTGACGACGCACGCCTCCAAGTCAAAAAGGCTCTGACTACACAGCGATTGCACAGTGAAAGAAGCCTCCGTAGTCAAAAGGGTTTCTGACAGCACAGGAAGCGGGCCCACGGAAGCCAGGCGTGTCACGCCCCGTCGCCTCGTCATTGATGCGGGTAGTTGAGGAGCTGGCCGCTTCTGGAGATGTGAGTCCCAGGCCCGGGGAGCGGCGCCCGGGACTAGGAGCGTCTCCGCAATGTGCCCCGGGGACGCCGCCCGGGGCTGAAGCTGTGGGACCTGGGACCGGAAGGCCCCGGGCACGGGATGGTCCTCGGGACCCGGGGTCCGAGGAGGTGGTTCCCGGGACCGGGCCCCAGGAACCGAGGATGTCGCTCCCGGGACCGGGCACTGAGGCTCGGGCATGGGATGGTTCTGGGGCCCGGGACCCGAGGAGGTGGCTCCCGGGTCCGGGTGCCGGGGTCCGGGCACGGGTTAGTGTGGTTCCCGAGACCGGGCACCGGATGGTCCCCGGGACGCGAGGCCCCGAGGAGGTGGCTTGTGGCGCCTCCCGACTAGGTGGAAGGCCACCATGTGCATAAGGCACCCGATCCCAGGATCAGTAGTCGGGTACGCACAACAATGATACAACACAGAGTTACAATAATACATAAACAGAGTACTTACATATACGTACAAGGAGATCCATCCAGGACAGACCCGGGATGGGCAAAATAATCAACTGGTAAACTAGCGAAACAGCAGAACAGGGCGGAAGCTGGACAAAAACTACTCCACAGGCTCGGTTGGGAACTAGGCTCGAAACCTTCAGAGGCCTTCGTAGTCGGCCTGGTCTGGGAGGAACTCGGCAGCAGTCGGATCTTCGTCTTCCACTCCAAAACCTACTATACCATATATATGAACAAGGTGAGTACTTTCGTACTCAGCAAGCCTGGAATGACTGCCATGTTGGTTAGACAAGAAGAGCTAAGGGTTTCATTTGCGAAAGACTGCCTTATTAAACTCTTTTCTTTGCAAACACTAGTGAGTTCCAAATTTTAGTTGGCGGACAGAGGCTCACGCCTCCATCCATTCCGCAAGTTGCTTTTCAACAACTCACCACTTAAAGAATCAAGCGTAATCATACATGTTCTTATTATCTTTAACTTTGCATTTGTTGGTCCTTTATCTCCCGAGTAGCTACAACCACTCGTTGACCCTGAGACTCGGCTACAACCAAATCTCAGCTGTGGCACTTGATGCCCGCTACACTGGCTACAACCAGCTAGCTAGTCGGCCGCCCTGGCTACAACCCGGGGCTTCATCATCGCTGCCCTGCTACAACCCGGGAGCATGATCATGGCACTAAATGCCCGCTAGGCTGGCTACAACCAGCTAGCCCTAGAACACTGCTGCCCTGGCTACAACCCGGGAGCTGACTCATCACCGTCTTCTGGCCTTACAACCGAAGACTAGTTGACCGCCGCTGGCGTACAAACCCGTTGGGCTTAACTTTGCTGCCCTGGCTACAACCCGGAGCATGCTCTTCATCCGTGTTTACTTTTCATACACTTGCTTTTATGGTGCTTAACACCGCCGGACCACACAGATCCGTTTTCTGCCACACAGCCTTCCGTTTGCTTACTCGGGCAAACTCAGGTCACGTTTCCTTTCCATCAAACACTTTCACAAATCACTGACACAAACAAATCTACGCATGGGAATCGATCCTTAAGTAATTACATAGCCAAGCCACACAGCACTGTCTCTGTACATCAAGATTTCACAAATCTCCTTTATTTCACAAAACGCGCCGATACACAAGGTATCGGTTTCCAAACTGTTTAGTAAAACCCATCATTTTTCCCAACGGACAAACAACGTTGCAAGCTAAGCCATTTTACTCAGGCATCGTAATCCTCAATAGGATGCTAGCGTGCCATTTGTGGGGCTCTTCAGGTGGAAATATAACTAACATCCTACCAAATAATGTACTAACTGGGCGGTCCATCGGTATGCCGCTGCATAACCGAGGCCAACATTTTAAAAGGTTGTAACTAAGCAGGCAGTGCCAAACACATAGTTTTTGTTATATATGGGAACAATATGATCAAAGAGGCTTGCCTTGTTCCAAGGAGGGGTCTTCTCGCGAAGGCTCGCTTCTGGATCGCCACCGGTTCAGGTTCTGAACAAGCAGAAAGAAACACTGATAGCAGAAGTAAAACACCAGAAAAAGGATCAAGAAGTAGTCTGCATGACAGGGGCAGTCGGCTGAACCAGGGGCTGCGAACCAGGCGACAGGCTCCAAAGCTTGAGAGGATAACTTAGCCAAGCTGCTGCGCGCGTTTGCAAAACAAAGGAGGGAGGTGGGCACGCTAATTGGCCATATATATAGCCGACGTGAAGTGCACAGGGGTGCGCTGCGGCAACGGGTGGAGCAAGGAATCAAGATGAATTGACAGGGATATGACAGGGAAGTGACTTTGGAGTCAACTGGTCAGAGAGGTTGGCACACTGTACTGCGATGAGACATTAAGGTCAAGGCTAGGACAGTGGAGAAATCTCACGACCGGGCTTCGGACTGACCACTGGTCCAAGCCGATACTGCGGTTAGGTGAAGATTGATTCTCACTACTTCGGGTATGTCGGCGCCAACGTGGGGTGCAAACTCGGGGACAAAGAAGCAACAGCTCAACAATGTAGTCGCCAACATTCACCTGCTCACTCTGGCGGAGAGATAGCAAAGAGGTCCGAGTAAACAAGCAGATAAGGTAGGATACAAGGACTGAGTAGCAACTCTACTCGGCACAGAGAAGGTAGTCGGCTGGCCGGCGGAGAGGGAAAACGGAGCACAGCTGACAGGATAGGAAAAGATTAAGATCCAGAAAACCAGTTACAACAGGAAAAAAAGCGTCGTTACAAACCTCCCCCACTTAACAGAATCTCGTCCCGAGATTCGGCTACTCGGCAAAGAGCTCCGGGTACTCAGCTTGAAGGCGATCTTCTCGTTCCCATGTAGCTTCGTTTTCAGAATGGTTACTCCATTGCCTTGCAGAATTTGATTGCCTTTCGTCTGTATGTCTGTCCCTTGTCTCCAAAATCCGAATAGGGCTTTCCTTGTATGTAAGGTTGCGTCTGTACGTTGATCTCTTCCAACGAACTTGCTCTTCTGGGATGCGAAGACATTTCTTCAACTGGGACACATGGAACACGTCGTGGACGTCAGAGATTCTTCGGGTAACCTCAGTTGATACGCCACTAACTCCGCGTCTGTCGACGATAGCGGTAAGGTCCGATATAGCGAGGCGCTAGCTTCCACCCATTCCAAATCTCTTTGTTCCTCGTAGGTGTGATACTCGGAGATACACATGGTTCTCCTATCTGAAACTCGAGCTCTCGTCTCCGTTATCTGCATAGTTCTTCTGCCGGAGTTTTGGGCTGTCTTCAAGCGCTCTCGGATAACCTTAACTCGCTCTTCTGCCTCTTTCAAAATGTCTGGTCCAAAAACCATCTTTTCTCCTACGTCTGTCCAACAGAGTGGGTTCTACACTTGCGTCCATATAGAGCTTCATTGGGGCCATCTGGATACTGGCTTGATAGCTGTTATTGTAGGAAAACTCGGCATAAGGCAGACAGAGATCCCAGGTTCCTTCAAAAATCCAAGGCACATGCTCTTAACATAATTCTTCCACGATCTGGTGACTCTCTCGGTTTGCCCATCCGTCTGGGGTGATATGCGGTACTGAAATTCAGGTTATGCCCATTGTCTCATGCAACTTTTGCCAAAAGTGGGAGGTGAACTGAAGCTCCTCGGTCAGACACACTTCTTCTTTGGGACTCCATGTTGGCAAGATAACCTTGGTCAGATACAGCTCGGCTAGCTTCTTGGCCGGGTGGGTAGGTCGTCTTGACGGGATAAAGTGGGCGACCTTGTCAGTCGATCCACTATTACCCAGATGGAATCATGTCCTGCCGGCGGTCTTAGTATAATCCAACGATGAAATCCATTCCTATTCTTCCCATTTCCACTCGGGTATCCTTAAGGGCTGAAGCAATCCTGCTGGCTTATGATGCTCTGCTTTAACCCTTTGGCAATGTCACACAAACTGCGACATACTCGGCAATATCTCGCTTCATTCCAGCCACCAGTAATGAATCCTAATATCCTGTACATCTTGGGTACTTCCTGGTGGATGGAATAAGCGGACTCATCGCTTCTCTCAAGATCAAGTCTTGGATTTCCTTTCTGTCGGGCACGCAAAATGCGTTTCCCAAACCAAACAGTTCCTTGCTGTCGATGGAGAACTCGGGGGCTTTTCCCTGGGTTGCTTTCCTTTAGAGATACAATCTTTTCATCTACTTTTTGAGCTTCTCTGATCCGTCCTCCAAGTAGCTGAATCAGCAAAGTCGCCAGCGTTCCTGGCTTGACCATATTTATCCTTAGCTTTTCCAGCTCTCGACTTAGTTCGGGTTGAAGGGGCGGGGTCAAGATGGCATTACAATGGACTTTCCGACTGGGCATCGGGCAACACAACATTTGCCCTGCCAGGTGGTAATGTCATTCCAAGCTCGTAATCCTTAATCAACTCAAGCCATCTTCTTTGTCTGAGATTAAGCTCCGTCTGAGTGAAGATGTACTTCAGACTCTCATGATCGGTTGTATACTTCACACCGGTTTCCAACCAGGTAGTGTCGCCATATCTCTCAAGGCATGCACTACTGCTGACAACTCTAGGTCATGGGTCGGGTAGTTCAGCTCATGGTCTTAACTGTCTTGAGGCATACGCAACCACTCTTCCTTCCTGCATAAGCACACAGCCTATGCCTAGTCGGGATGCATCACAGTATACCTCAAAGTCTTCCTGATATCCGGAAGGATCAACACAGGTGGTAGCAGCCTTTCCTTAACTCCATGAAACTTTTCTCACAGGCGTCACTCCATTCAAACCTCTTTTCCTTTTTAGCAATTCTGTCATGGTTTGGCAATCCTTGAAAATCCTTCAATGAATCTCCGATAATAACCAGCCAAACCTAGGAAACTTCTCACTTCCGTGACCGTAGTCGGATTTCCAAGAAAGCACGTCTCTCACTTCCCGGGTCCACTTCTACTCCTTGGCAGTGACCACATGCCCGAGAAAAAGCAACTCGTCTAGCCAAAACTCACACTTCGAGTACTTGGCAAACAACTGGTGCTCTCTAACTTTCCTAGAACCATTCTCAAATGTCCAACATGTTCTTGCTCGTCCTTGGAGAAGATTAGGATATCATCCATAAATACCACGACAAACTTGTCGAGATATTCCATGAATACCTTATTCATAAGACTCATGAAGAAAGCTGGAGCATTAGTGAGTCCAAAGGACATCACCGTTAACTCATATAATCCATATCGGTCAGAAAGCGTTTTGGTATATCTTCAGATCTGATCTTCAATTGGTGGTATCCTGATCTCAAGTCAACCTTAGAGAAAACTTTAGCTCCTTGCAGCTGGTCGAACAGATCATCTATCCTTGGTAGAGGATACTTATTCTTGATGGTTACTCCATTCAGTGCGCGATAATCAACGCACATCCTCTTGTCTTATCCTTCTTTTCCACTAGGAGCACTGGAGCTCCCCAAGGTGATGTGCTAGGTCGCACAAAACCTAGCTCTCAAGTCTTCTATCTGATCTTTCACTTCGGCTAACTCATAGCCGCCATTCTATAGGGTCTCTTGATATGGGTGCTGTGCCGGGTAGCAACTCTATAGAGAATTCAATCTCTCTATCAGGGGGCATTCCGGGTAAAACTGTCTGGAAGACATCAGCGTACTCATTGATCACCGCACTTCTTCCAAAGGACTATTTTGCATGGAGCTCAGGAGGGTCGGTTCTTAGGGTCTCCAAGGGGGCAAACTTCACTTCTTTCCAAAAGGGCACTGCAGGTTATGGTGCTAGTTGCACAGTCTATTCGGCCCTTATGCTTATTAACCAGTCCATGCCAAGAATCAAATCCAAGCCTTGTATTCCAGGACAATGGGGTTGGCTGAGAAACTAACTCCTTTAATTACCAAGGTAACTCCAGGGCAAGATTGGTCTGACCTAAACTCCTTGCCAGGGGAGTGTATGACCATAGGTATACCAAGACCTCGAACATCCCAACCATACTTATCCACAAAAGATTGAGAAATAAAGGAATGCGATGCTCCAGAATCAAAACAGAACAACTGCAGGTACGGAGTTGACAAGAAACGTACCCATTACCACATCTGAAGCTTCTCGGGCTGTCTCCGACTGGATATGATTGACTCGGCCACGTCCAAAAGGTCGGAGGGGCACGGGAGGCAGATCCATTAGTAATGTGTAGTCGGCTGTCCTTGACTGAACACAGGGGCTCTTTGAAGTGCTGGCGTTAGGGCGTCCGGACTGCAGGTCTTGCTTCTGGGGACAGTGTTCGGGCGAAGTGACCCAACTCGTTGCAGTTGTAGCATCGGCTTCCTGGGGCACTCGGAATACTCTTCCGCTGAAGGCCGGCTGAGGTAAGGGCGACTTGCACCGTATTTCACTGAGGGGTCGGGACTGAACAGAAGAAGTCGGGCGAGAAACAGAAGGGCGAAACACCCTCTCTTGAAACTGGGATGGGGCAAAACTGACGGGAAGGACTGGGGAGATAGAGCCTAGAACTCGGACCACTACGAGACTGCATCTGGGAGGCCTTGCGCTTGCGAAAAACGTCGATCTCCTTCCTCGCATCTTCAACCACTAAGGGCTCTGTTAACCATGTGCGTGGAACGTAGGGAAGTCATGGGCAAGAAGCTGGACCTTCATTCCACATTCATCCCTTTCAGAAACCTTCTGATCTTCTTCTGTCCGTGTTCACGTCCTCTGGTGCATAGCGAGCTAGATGGTTGAACCTGCTCAGGTACTCGCTGATGCCTGGAATGTCCCTGCTTGAGGTTGTTGAACTCTTCTCTCTTGATGTCTATTACTCCTTCTGGACATGTGCATCTCTGAAGGCTTCCGCAAACTCGGGCCAGGCGATGTTGGCGCATCTTGATGGGCAGCACAGTAGTTTTCCCACCAGTCAGCTGCGGAACACGAAGTTGATGTGCAGCAAACTGGGTCTTTTCCGTGGGTGTGCACTGCACTAGGTTCAGCTTTCTATCCATATCCTTCAGCCAGTCGTCAGCCTCCATTGGCTCAGCGGTCTGCGAGAACTCGGCTGGACGGGACCTCATGAAGTCGGCAAGCTTGGAGCGGCTACTGACTTGTTCTGGTCGAGCTTGATGGAGAAGAGGCTGCATTGCGGCCAGATTCTGAGCAATGCCTTGCAAGATCTGGGTTCTGGATGGCCATAAGCTTCTGGGGGTCTGCTGGAAGGTGAGGAGGTTGAGGCAATCCTCCAGGGTTTACTGTTGCAGCGTCGAAGGTACCAAGGCCGGCTGCACGGCCACTTCCTGACATCCGATCGTGGGTCTGCTCCACTTCTTGTTCCTCCGCGGCAGTAAGCAGGTTGTTGCGGACTGGACCTTGGTCTTCAAAACCCAAGCGGGCCGGGGTACGGACGGCACGGCGCTGACGTTCTGCCATCTGGTCCTAGAAAAGGGCAACCAAAGGAAGAGGGGCTCAGCAAGGATATCGGCAACCAAACCGATGGAACAGATGAAGGAGCAACAAGATTAGCAAGATGGATTCAAGCAGCAGAACAAGGAATATACTCGGGAACCCAGCCTCAACGAAAAGATGACAGATGGGGCACTGGAACCTAAGAGCTTGCGCAGGAACCCAAGGTAGGGAAATAGCCAAGAGTTTAGAAACATTTCCAAATTCTACAAAGCAGAGAGAGTTACCCAGACAAGTCCTAGTCTTTTGCAAATAGTATAGTTTTCAAAATAAGATCCTCAAAGACATCTACACGGGTGGGGTTTCGTTCCTAGGGCCAACCTTTTGCTCTGATACCACCGCTGTGGCGCCTCCCGACTAGGTGGAAGGCCACCATGTGCATAAGGCACCCGATCCCAGGATCAGTAGTCGGGTACGCACAACAATGATACAACACAGAGTTACAGTAATACATAAACAGAGTACTTACATATACGTACAAGGAGATCCATCCAGGACAGACCCGGGATGGGCAAAATAATCAACTGGTAAACTAGCGAAACAGCAGAACAGGGCGAAAGCTGGACAAAAACTACTCCACAGGCTCGGTTGGGAACTAGGCTCGAAACCTTCAGAGGCCTTCGTAGTCGGCCTGGTCTTGGAGGAACTCGGCAGCAGTCGGATCTTCGTCTTCCACTCCAAAACCTACTATACATATATATGAACAAGGTGAGTACTTTCGTACTCAGCAAGCCGGGAATGATGCCATGTTGGTTAGACAAGAAGAGCTAAGGGTTTCATTTGCGAAAGACTGCCTTATTAAACTCTTTTCTTTGCAAACACTAGTGAGTTCCAAATTTTAGTTGGCGGACAGAGGCTCACGCCTCCATCCATTCCGCAAGTTGCTTTTCAACAACTCACCACTTAAAGAATCAAGCGTAATCATACATGTTCTTATTATCTTTAACTTTGCATTTGTTGGTCCTTTATCTCCCGAGTAGCTACAACCACTCGTTGACCCTGAGACTCGGCTACAACCAAATCTCAGCTGTGGCACTTGATGCCCGCTACACTGGCTACAACCAGCTAGCTAATCGGCCGCCCTGGCTACAACCCGGGGGCTCATCATCGCTGCCCTGGCTACAACCCGGGAGCATGATCATGGCACTAAATGCCCGCTAGGCTGGCTACAACCAGCTAGCTAGAACACTGCTGCCCTGGCTACAACCCGGGAGCGTGCTCATCACCGTCTTCTGGCTACAACCCGAAGACTGAATTGCCGCCCTGGCTACAACCCGGGGGCTTAAACTTTGCTGCCCTGGCTACAACCCGGGAGCATGATCTTCATCCTGTTTACTTTTCATACACTTGTTTATGGTGCTTAACACCCCGGACCACACAGATCCGTTTCTGGCCACACAGGCCTTCCGTTTGCTTACTCGGCAAACTCAGGTCACGGTTCCCTTTCCATCAAACACTTTTCACAAATCACTGACAAACAAATCTACGCCATGGGAATCGATCCTTAATGATAATACATAGCCAAGCCACACAGGCACTGTCTCTGTACATCAAGATTTTCACAAATCTTTCCTTTATTTCACAAAACGCGCCGATACACAAGGTATCGGGTTTTCCAAACTGTTTAGTAAAACCCATCATTTTTCCCAACGACAAACAACGTTGCAGAGCTAAGCCATTTTACTCGGCATCGTATCCTCAGATAGGATGCTAGCGTGCCATTTGTGGGGCTCTTCAAGGGGGAAATATAACAACATCCTACCAAATAAGTGTTACTACTGGGCGGGTCCATCGGTTGCGCTTGCATAACCGAGGCCAACAGTTTAAAAAAAAGGTGTAACTAAGCATGCATATATTTTCCAAACAACATAGTTTTGCATATATGGGAAACAATATGATCAAAGAGGCTTGCCTTGTTCCAAGGAGGGGTCTTCTTCGGCGAAGGTGGCTTCGGGATCGTCCACCGGTTCAGGTTCTGAACAAGCAGAAAGAAACACTGATAAGCAGGAGAAGTAAAACACCAAGAAAAAGGATCAAGAAGTAGTCGGCTGCAGAAAAGGGGGCAGTCGGCTGAACCAGGCTTGCGAACCAGGCGACAGAGCTCCAAAGCTTGAGAGGATGAAACTTAGCAGAGCTGGAGCTGGCCGGTTTGCAAAACAAAGGAAGAAGGGGGCACGGTTGGCCATATATATAGCCGACGTGCAAGGTTGAGGCACGGTGGAGCTGGGCAACGGGTGTTGCAAGGAAGTCAAGATGAACTGACAGGGATATGACAGGAAGTGACTTTGGAGTCCAACTGGTCAGAGGAGTTGGCAGGCACTGTAGCTGCGATGAGACATTAAGGTCAAGGCTAGGACAGGTTGGAGAAATCTCACTGACCGGGCTTCGGACTGACCACTGGTCCAAGCGATACTGCGGTTAGGTGAAGATTGATTCTTCACTACTTCGGTAGTCGGCGTCCAACGGGTGGGTGCAACTCGGGGGACAAAGAAGCAACAGGTCTCAACAAGGTAGTCGGCCACATCACCGTGCTCACTCGGCAGCAAAGAGGTCTGAGTAAGACAAGGATAAGGGCAGGATACAAGGACTGAGTAGCAACTCTACTCGGCACAAGAGAGAAGGTAGTCGGCTGGCCGGGGAGAGGGAAAACGGAGGCACAGCTGACAGGATAGGAAAAGATTAAGATCCAGAAAACCAGTTACAACAGGGAAAAGGAAAGCGGGTCGTTACATGGCTCCCGGGACCGGGCGCCGGGTTAAGGCAGCGCCCGACCCCAGGGACTTAGCGGGAAAGCCACCGCAGCCATCCTTCTCTTGCGCTGAATGTGGGCCCGGTTTAGCTGACGTGGTAGGAGAGCCACGCGACCCCAGGGTATGTGGGACCCCCATTCCCGTTTCGCCGACATGCAGGCTATCAAAGATAGGCTGGGGTTTATTTCGCAAACATTTTCATTTGAAAACCTTTTTGAAAAACTAAGTGTGGGTTGTATCAATGTTGTCTGGAAGGAGGCTCTCGCCTTGATCCTATCCGCAAATTTTTTTTCAACAACTCAAGCGAACGAACCAAATTTTAATTGATCTTAAATATTCTTATACCGTCTGTCAGATCACGACAGCGGTTCAGTGGATCTACCCTCAAGCAGCTTCCACTGTATACTCATCTATTACTTTATTTTCAATTTCGTCCACTCAGGACGTAATCTCATTTTTCACTTCTATCCTATCCAGGACATCATTTTAGCTCATCTCATCTCAACGGCTCCTCGAGCCATTCATCATTCATCTCATAATTTATCTCGATGGCTCCCCAAGCCATCCATATTCTCAACTCATTCACAAACTGCTTTCACTCAGGAAGCCCTATCTATGATGCCATACGACATCCCGGGTCATACAACTTCGTTTCAGACCACTCAGGTCATCCATCAGCCACTGAGGCCGATTCTGGTAACGATTCCCATACCATAACTCATTTTCGCAAACACTTGTAAACAAATCTACGCTAGAGGAATCACCTCACATTGCCTGTAACCGTGGGCACGGCTGTTCGAACAGTTCATGAACCTTTGCAAAGGGTGCACGCTTTACCCACACAACGCGAGCTTACTCCCACATTGATCTGGTGGGGAGGTCCGCGACAAAGCCTTTCCGAAGTGTCTCCAAGATTGCCTGAAGCCAACTGGACGGGTCCCAGACCAAGTATCGAGCGAGTCCCAGACTCCTCGTACTCAGGATCCCGCGGGTACATCTCATATTACTACCCCGGCGACTCCACGTCCAAAGGCGACCAAGCCAACCCTGGGTCTACTAATTACTTGGCCAGGGGTGTCCCATACCACCCGTGTGGTCGCACTGTAAGATGCTCGGATGAAATTCCCCAAGGAATCAGTCCTTATATGCGAATACGAAGTGCCACCACACAGGCGATCACTTTGCACCGCGAATCTTTCGCAAATAGATTTTTGTTTCATAAAACTCGCCGACATCGCATGCCGGGTTTTCAAAACCATTTGGAAACCCAAATTTTCCCGGTTCGACAAACAATTGTGCTAGGGGTTGTCACACCCTGAGTTTAGCCACACTAAACATTACCTGTGAAAAATACCCAAGAAAATAAATTTAAAAAGGCTAGAGGAATTAATTGATGGTGTAAAATGCAAGATAATAAATTATCGTGGCCGGGAATATTTTTCTTGTATTCTCCGTGCCAAAATACATTAACTGGATTTTTAGTGGAATTTACAGAGCACAGGAACTATTTTTAATAAATCAAATACGCTTATCGGAATTTAAATCGTCCTGGAAATCTTTTTCCTATTCTTTCCCTTCTGTTTGCTCTGTTTCCTCTTTTTCTCCATCGCCGGGCCGCCGGCCCAGCACTGTGCCGCAGGCCGGTTTTCCTCCCCGGCCTTTTCCTCCTCGCGCCTGTGCCCCCGCGGCCGCGCCTTCCTCCCCGCGCCCTCGCGCTCGCGCCCCGCGCCCTCGCGCCCGCACCCCTCGCCCTCGCGCTCGTGCCCTCGCGCCCGCGCCCTCGCTCGCCCTGCGCCCACGCACCACCCGCTGACAGGCCGGGCCCGCCTGTCAGCATCATCTTCCTCCTCCGTCTGAATCGGGCGGAGGGGAAATTCCCCGGAGTCGTCCGATCCGGTGCCGCCTCCCGCCTCATCCCGCGCTCTCCACTCGTTCAAACGGTCGCGGACCGAGTCCGCTCTACTCCCCCGAGTTCTCCAGCGTCCACGTCCCCTCTCTCCCGAGAATCTCGCACACGATGCCCACGCCGCCACCCACTCTCCCGTGCACGATTGGAGCTGTTCGGCTTCGATCTCTCCCGGACGACTGTATAAAACCATCTCCACCCTCTCCTCCATCTTTCCCCCAACACGCCGAGCTTTCCAGTGGCCCAGAACCCCGTCGCCACCGCGCACCCGAGCTCCACTGTTTTTCGCCGCCTCCGGCCGCCGCTCGCCGCCGTTCCGGACGCCGCCAGGCTGCTCCGCCACCGCCAGCACCTCCGCCGCGCCGCGCCGCACCTCGGCCGCCACTCCGTTGAAGCCGAAGCTCGCCGGACCGCCTCGCCCGCGCGCTCGGTGAGTATCGGCCCTTCGCCTCCTTTTCGGCCGGTGATTCCCGCCGCGCCGCATCTCCATTCTTCGCCCTAACTCCTCTTCCGTCCTCCTCATCCTCCAGGACGCCTCGGTAACCGCCTCTCACCCGTTTCCCGACGTCGGAGCTTCGTTGCCGACGTCGTCCCGAAGCCGCCGCCGCTTCTTCGTCGCCGCCGTCACTCGCCGCCGCGAGCCGCCGGTGAGAACCCCCTCCGTTTCCCTGTTCCATTCCGCCTCTCCGTGTGGTCGCCGCCGCGCCGGGTGGTCGCCGTCGTCGACCATCGGGTCACGTGCGCACCGCCGCCTCCCGCTCGGGACGGCTGGCTTCGGCCGCCGCTCCCCGGGGCTGTCCGATCTGCCGGGTGGCAGATCGGGGCCGCCCGCTCGCTCGCCCGCGTGGTTGCCCGTGGTGGCGCCACATGGTGCGCCCGCCTCTGTGCGCCGTCGCCTCCCTCTCGGGTGACGTCTTAAATCGGTTAATGCGCATTAAATCGCTGGTTAATTATATTTACACTGAAAACAGCAGTAAAACTTCAATAAATCATAACTATTTCATGCAAACTCCGATTAAGTCCATTCAAATTTCATTAAATCCAGAAAAATGCCAAGAATCCATTAAAAATACTTTCAGCCCATGTTTGTTGACCTCCATGTACTGTTTTTAATTGTTTATGCATTGTTTGTTGTAGAATCCGACGCCGGTAATTCTCCTGTGTTTTACGAGATCGTAGCCGAGTACCTTGAGCCGGAGCAAGGCAAGTCGCACTGATACTTTGATCAATTTGTACCCAATTTTCGCTAAATTGCTTTGTTTACTTAAATAAACTGCATTATTTTAATGATTCATGTGGATGGGTATTGCCTATACAATGTTAGGATTTAGCCTTAGTCTTGATAACTAAATCCTTGTCTCCTGGGTAATAATGTGACTAGTTTACAATTCTGAGGAATGCTTAGCCATGCTTAGCAACATAGCTCACATGGGAATTAAATATTATTTCTTTTATGTGATTCGACTCCATGTCGGAAAAATGGAACCTTGGATAGGCTGTTGTTAAATTCTTAAAATTTTGACCTAAATGGTGGGCTGTGGGTGTATGGTTTTGCTTGTCACACCCATGGCAATTAAGGACCGGTTCGCGGGAACCACTTGGGCAACTTCCCGTACTTGCCACAAGCCAGCGTGGGCAACGGCTGGGCTTAAAGCGTTTCTTCTCCCTCTCCGAGGCACCGAAGAAGAGGGTGGGCGTGATGGAGTTGGGTCGGCCCGGGGTAGGGTTGATCGGCTGCCGGATTCACCGTGGCGCAAGGGGGGTAGCCTGGCCAATATGGCGTGCCCTGTCGGCAGGTGCAACCTCAGCGTGGTGTGGACGGTTAGGGAGGGGTTGCGTGAACGGTCTTGTCACAGCCTCGCACGGGACATTGTGGTGATGTGCTGGCACACGGGAACGTGTGGGGGGGCTGTGTCTTGTGGGTACAGTTGTACACCTCTGATCAGAGTAAAACTATTCGAATAGCCGCGCCCGCGGTCATGGGCACATTGGCCAAGACTCACCGTGATTAGTCTCACCCTAGATAAATAATCTGTTTTTATCAAAACTGGTGTGTGGAAGGTGTTGAGTCCGGTCAGCGTGGTTGAGCTGACTGGGGGTGACCGGTTAGTGTGGTGTAACGCTAGTCGGTGGAGACTGGTGAGTGTGGTGTAACTCTCATCAGTTACGCCTGGTGGTCGTGGTGTAACTTCCATCAGCGCGGCCTGGTCAACGTGGTTTAGCGTTGGTCGGGAAAAGCTGGTCAGCGTGGTACGTTGTCCGGTGGTGACTGGTTAACGTGGTGTAGCGTTAATCAGTGGAGTCCGGGTAACGTGGTGTAACGGTACCCGGAGGTGTCTGGTGAACGTGGTGTAGCGTTCATCAGTGGAGACTGGTTGACGTGGTTTAGCGTCAATCAGTTGGGAATGGTTGGGCCTGGTTAACGTGGTGTAACGTTAATCGGTGGAAGTTAATATTGTTAATTAAATCAACTTTTTACTGTTTGCGAACTACTTCCCTTTGCAACTGCTTTTCCGCAAATAAACCCTATCCCATCTTTGTACCCTGTGCATATGCATATTTGTGGGTGTGATTTGTTGAGTACTGTGGGTGGTACTCAGCCTTGCTCCAATTTTTCCCCCCCAGTGTTGGAGAACGCGTCAGATGAAGATCATCCTGAGGAATAGGCTGGCTCCGCCGTCAAGGTGCCTGTGGGATGGAAGCGGCTATTTGGCCAGATGTTTATAGACTTCGTTTTACCTTTTTCCGCTGCATTTATGTAATATACATTTTACTCTGTTTGTAAGACACTCTGTATGGCAACTTGGTTTGTGTACCCTGGCTTTCCTAGGCAGGGATTTATTACACATTAATGTTCAGAATTTCGGTGCGAATTTCTGGGCGTTACAGGGGTGGAACCATCGGAATCCATGCTCAGAGAGCACAGTCATCGAGGTACCATGGGTGGAGCGACAAAGGACAGGGTACCAAAGACTTACAGGGTTTATACAACTACCGGGCAGGTCCGTCGGTTCGACATGCTAATTGAGGCCGATCAATTTGTCGTGCACACTAGTCATGCAATTTTGCAAACAAAACATTTTAAATTTAGGAGCAATATGGTCAAGGAGTGACTTGCCTCAGACTTCGTCTTCAAATCTTCGCGAAAATCCGATGTCCGACAAATTTTCGACATGTCGACCACGCACGAAACGAGAGAAAAACACATAAAACCCTAGAAATAATATACTATTATTAATAACTAATAGTGCCATAAGGTAGATCTCATTTTTAGAAAAATTTAGAGACTTGAACGGGCTCAATTGGAGTTATGGTTGAAGAGATATGAATTTTGGAAGTTTAATTGATTTTTCTGGGAAAGAAATGAATTATTTGGATTATTGGAAAAGGATTATTTTTGGGGAATAAAGCTGACAGGTGGGGCCCATGTTCAGTGGCAAAGGAGAGAGAAATGAGGGGATGGTCCATATGTCAAGGACACAGAGAGGAGAGAGTTGGAAGGGCCCACATGGCATTGACTTGGATTGAAAGGACTAGTGACTGACATATTGGTCCCATATGGAAGTGAGAGGAGGAGGGAGGTACTGTGCAGGGCCCATATGTAGGTGAGTGGAGGGGGAGTTTCTGTGCTACACTGTTTATGGGCCCATTTGCCAGTGTGAAAAGGAGGGGGTAATTGGGCAGGGCCCGCAAGTCAGGGACACACAGAGAGAGAGAGAAGTGCCGGACGGGGAATAGGAGACGGCCGGCAGAGTTGATCGACGGCGGACAGCTGCCGAGGGGGCGCCAGCGAACAGCGGCGAGGGAGGAGTATCGGTCAATGGGAATGGAACGAGGAGAAGATGGTGAAGAGGATGACCGGTTCGGATTTCCCGGATGGTGGCTGATGGCGGCGGGAGACGGCAGCCAGAGGGCGGCGTCGATGTGCGGTCGTCGCCGGCGACCAGGGAGCGGCGGAGGGGTCGGGGAGGGGTCAGTTGAGTGCGATGCAACGAGAGAAAGGTGGAGAAAAGGGAGCATTCGGCCTTTACCTTCGTTAGCGAGGAGAATCTGCGGCGGCGACCATGGCGGGGCGCCGGCGACTAGAATTGGGCGTTTGCCCTAGGACGGTGCTCGGAGGAAATTGAGGGCACGGGCGGGGCCGCGAGATACTAGGGAACTCGGCAGTAAGGTTGGTTCCGTCGATTGGGCTCGGGAATGGTTGGATTTGGGCAGACCAGAGAAGCTTCGGCGGTGGCGGAGAGAGAAGGCTCGGGTTTTGCGGGGCAATGGCGCCACGGGGTTGGGATTTTATAGGCGCGGCGCGGCGCTAGGCGACAAGGGAGAGAGAGGCGGGGGAGCTCATGGGATAAGGTTCTGGTCAGGGCGCGGGGCTCGGGACGGCGGGACGGCTACGCCGGCCGAGGTGGTCGCGGCGCCGCAGGGTCACGAGGTCGGCGGGGTGTGACTGCGGTGGGGAAAGGAAAAGAGGAGGGCCGCGGCGAGGTGACGGGACGTGGCACTGTGGCATAGCCGTGGCCGACGCCGTCGGGCTTCCTCGGGCGGCCGCGAGAGAGAGAGGAGAGGGACAGAGGGGATGGCGACAGGACGAGGTTGCGGCGCTGACCTTAAAGCTTGCCGGGAGTCACGGGGTATGGGCGCGGCGTCCTGCGTCGAGGAGCCGAGAAGATTCGAGAGAAGGAGAGAGAGAGAGAGCCGAGAGAGAGCGAGGAAGAAGAAGACCGTGGGGAAGACGACTGCCAGGCGGGCCCGCGGAGGAAAAAGATCGGCATTCGCGCTGCTCTCCGGGGGAGACTGACCAGTGGGGTCCGGACCAAAGCGCGTGTGTGGTCGTGCGCGAGCGTGCGCCGCGTGGTTGCCAGGTGGCCGAGCGTCCGCTGGCCTGGCGCGGTCACGGTGCGGGGCGCGGAGCATGCATGGGCGAGCGACACGTCTGGCCGCTGGGCCCGATTGACAGACAGGGGGAAAATCGGCTGGGCTGCGGGAGGCCGAGGCCGAATAGGCCGGGAGTGAGGAGAAGGAGACCCAGGGTGAACAGTAGATTTTGTTATTTTCTCTGGAATTATTTTGGGGAGGTTTTGGAAAGGGATTTTAAATCAAAATTTGATTTTTGGGGATCCACATAAATTCCTGAGATTTAGGGAGAGGACTTTTTGGGATATTTTATATATATATATATATATATATATATATATATATATATATATATATATATATATATGGAAGAATTTGATGGGGATTTTGGAGGATTGAGAAGGGTATTTAATTTGGAATTTTGGTGTTTGATCTTTTTGGTATTTTCAGGAATCAAATAAGTGGATCCAAGAGGGACTCTGATATAGCTATATATATATATTTGAAAGGGGGTTTCGGAGGGATAAATCGGAGATTTTATTTTGGATTTGAGATTTGGACTTTTGGGACTTTCGGGAAACTTTTGAGAGAATAATTATAGGAAGAAAGATCTCGAGGGGAAATTAGGATTTGAATTTAATTCTTGGGATTTGAGACAAATTTTGGGAAGAGAGTTCTCAATGGAATTTCAAGGTTTCCGAGAGGAAAAAAAATAAGGAGATTTAAACGGAGGGTTTCGAATTGCAAAACTTGAACCCGAGTATAGAGAAATTTTGAGAGGTATGAAATAAGAGTATTTTGATCAAGGTTTTCGATGGGAATTTGATTTTGAATTTCCCGAGAAAAGAGAGAGACGGTCGAATTGCAAAATTCGAGTCTCGGATTTTAGGAAAGAGTTTGGGACCGAGGATTTAGGGTTTCAAAGGGAGGCTTTGATCTGAGATCTACGGCACTTAGTCCTTAAGCACACACACAAAAATCCAAAATTTTTGAAATTAGGGTTTTTACGAAAATAGTTTTTAACGGCCCGGAAACCGAGGCGTTACATAGCCCGTGGGTCGGTCCGGCATGGCACGGTTGTCACCGGGCCAGCACGGGCATGGCCCGGTCGGCCCATCTTTTTTCCATAATTTTTCTATTTTTCCTCTATTTTTTCTTAATTTTCCACTATTTTTTTCTATTTTTTTCCTATTTTTTCCTAATATTTTTCCTTCAACATTTTATTTTTCACTTTTTTTATTTTTTTCGTCTCATATTTTTTAAATTTTATGGGCCAAATGTACTAATGGACCGGCAGCCAGCTCACGTGCTAATTCGGGTCTAGGCCTAGCACGGACCCAACCTTCATAGACCGTGTCTAGGCCGAGGCCTTAACACGTGAACCAATACGACATGACCCGTTATAAAAGCCATGACTTAATAGGTTGTACCGGACCATGTCTCAGACCGTGCCGGCCCGAGAGGCCCGTTTCGACATCTATACGCGGACCCGACCGGCCGACCCAATTCGATCCGACTCCATCGCCAACAACTTCGTCTTCCTCTTCTCCTCTCCGCTTTACCAATTCCTCGGGATCAATCGGTCACTACTAGTAGCAGATTGCCCATGGCGATCCCGCCGGCTTGCCTCCTCCTCGTCGTCCTCGTCGCGATCCCCTCTCAACCGCATGCCTTGCGGTCCTCATCCCCGTTCGACGCCGCGCTCGCCACGCTCCAGAAGCAGATCGCCTACGACTTCCGCGCCCCGGACCTCCTGCGCCGCGCCATGACGCACGCGTCCTACTCCCGCGAGAACGGCCGCGCCCTCGCCGTCCTCGGCCTCGCCGCGGCGCAGTCCGCGGCCGCGCTCCGCGCCCTCGTCGCCGACCACGACGCCTCCGCCTCCGCGGTCTCCCGCCGCGCCCGCGACGCATCCGAAGAGGCCGCCTGCGTCGCCGCGGCGGCCCGCGTCGGCATCCCCTCGATCGTGCGCGTCGCCGCCGGGACCAAGGCGTCCGCGGCACCCGTCGTCTGCGGCGCCCTCCGCGCCCTCATCGGCGCCGTCGCCGTCGACGCCAACAGCACCCACGTCGCCGAGGAGGTCTTCTGGAAGCTGCACGTCCTCACCGCCGCATCAGCCAAAGCCGCAATGTGATTCACAAATCAGACTGATCGTTGGTAATGCTGCTGCCTGCTGCAGTATCAAACTACTCCGTAGTAATGTGTACTTAGTCCTATCAAGTAGTACTATGAACTGTACCAGTTGCTGCTAATTTCCAGTTTGAACTGCTATTAGATTATGTAAGTTGGTATTATCGATCCAAATATATCCAGTCCACGAATGTGCATCTGTCTGCAAATTCGGGTTACTAGATGAGATGGATCATGGAACAAGACTTCATTTTTATCACCTCCTGTAAGCGCTTCAGCAGCTGTTTCAAACTTGCAATTCAAATAGCTCTGCAATTGCTGTTCCAAACATGCATTTTGCAGCATACACAAAATGGTGCGTGGCAAACATAAAATAATTTAGCAATTTAACTGGAATGCTGTAGAAAGCTCATATTGATGCAGCTGACGAGTACCATGCCCTCACGAATTTTTTTTATTTTTATATTTATTTAATAAAATATTTACAAAACTACATTTTCATTTAAAAAATTTACAGAAATATACTCCCACCGCCCTCTGGGAGGGCGATTTTTATGAAACCACCCTTCCAGAGGGCGATTTGATGACGTGGCTGACGGTTGTTGGCCGGGCGGTCCACGGCCGTCAGCCATTTGCAGGCGGCCCCCTGTCTCAGGGGACGGTTTTTGGGTGGCCGGGGGGGCCGCCTGCAAATGGCCGACCCATGGGCCGGCTATTTTGTAGGCGGCCCCCTCGCCGCTCTCTGGAAGGGCGGTTTTTAGCAGTCCCGGTATAAAACCCCCTCCCAGACTCTAAAAATGTCATAAAATTCACTGAAATCACAGAAAAAAGAAGAGAGAGCTGAGAACGAGCCTGAACGAAAGCAGCGAAGCTCTGTCAATTTGCTGATTCGTCTGCAGGTAAAATCTATTATCCCTTTGTAATTTTTATTTCTATGTATAAATTGATGTAGTATTGTACTGGTTATGTGTATAGTAGTATATGAAAATAAGCTGTTACTCGTAGATCTGTAGGTTTTTAGTTAATCTGTTAGATAATTTAATTTTTGTAGAGATGTGAGGAGATATTGGTACCTAGTTTAACTATATTTTTTCATCAACAGAAATATCAAATAAGGTGATATTTCAGTTATTTCACGGGCAAGGGAATGTTAGATATGGTCTAGAAGGGGTAGATCTATCGGATTTTAGTTCAACGGCTAAGGGGATTGATAGACCAGCTGAGATAAGTTTTGGGTTAGTGTACAACTGGCTGATGTGAGGGTTTCGACTGAACCCCAAGCTCAGCGCAATAACTTTGTATGTAGTAGTCAGTCATGCAGCTGAAGGTTTTTTTTGGAACTGATGCCGGTGGATTGTACTGCCACTTGGAGATGGTATGTGGAGAATGCATTCCAACGTGGTTGGCCACTGGGCATACTTGTGTTGATATATGAGAAAGATAACACTACTGGTGCAATGCCCGTGCAAGATGATGAGGGTCCAAGTACGACGGAAGGTGATAGCGAAACAATGGAAGAAAATGAAGAAGGGAATGAAGAAGATAGACAGCCAACAGGTGTGGCAGATGACGGAGAACAAATCAACACCATCGTCGAAGAAATGGATAGGGAAGATTCTGAAAACGAGCAAGCAGAGCATGATGATTCATCTGATGAGGACACTGTGATGCCTGCAGAATGGAGCAACGAGGACTTCTCTGGGCTTGCTATCTCCGAGGGACATCATGTGCCATGGGAGTACAAGGAGAATGAGGTCATCCAGGGGGCTAAGTATACATATATAGAGGATTTAAAGGAGGCAGTAAAACAATGGGCTATGTCACTTCAAAGGGAGTTCTCGGTCGTGAAGTCAAGCAAATTTCAATCGTCGTAAAACCATGGCGGGTGCACGCATTCAATGATAAATGGAAAGATTATTGGCAAGTTTCAATTGTGACTGAGCATTCATGTTATTTACCCGGTGTTGAAAAATATCACAGAAACATGACATCTGCATTTGTTGCAACAGAGATGTACTCCCATATTGTCAATAATTTGGGGTACGAACCAAGGTCAATTGTCAAACATATTGAAGAGAAATTAAAATACACAATTAGCTATGGTAAGGCTTGGAGGGCAAAACAGAAGGTTATAGAGATGAGATTTGGCACATTTGAAGCATCCTATGATAATTTGCCTCGTCTGTTAGGCTGTATTCTTTAGAGGAATCCGGAGACGTGCTACGACTTAAAAGCCTTTCCATTAATTCACCATGGTAATAAAAGTGTGTTGTAACGAGTATTCTTTACATTAGATGCTTGCATTCAAGCATTTGTCTATTGTCGTCCCATCCTCTGCATCGATGGGACATTTCTGACCGAAAAGTACAGAGAGCAGATCTTAACAGCAATTGGAGTTGATGGAAACAACCAAGTTCTACCAGTGGCTTTTGCTTTTGTTGAGAGTGAGAACACTGATAGCTGGTATTGGTTTCTAGAAAGGGTTAAGTCTGCAGTTGTACGGATGAGACCAGACGTATGCTTTATACATGACCGTCACGTCGGTTTGCTGCGTGCAATTGAGAAATTGAGATATGGATGTGTTGAGAAGGGATACCCACCAAGGTGGTCTGATGTCCAAAGCAGATAGTGCATACGTCATATGGGTGCTAATTTCTACAGACAATTTAAGAATAATCACCTTATGGATCTTTTCAAGAGGCTTTGCGTCCAGAATCAAGAAAAGAAATTCAATGAGTTTTGGAGGAGGTTGGATGAGCTGACCTCTAAACTAACAGATGAGTAGTCCAGGAGGGCTACCATTGGAGGGGATGAGGCTCCACAAACTCTTGGACCTCTATCAAGTGACGGATCACATATGAGAAGAAGGTCTGTATCCTCAGTTAGCAAATTTTCAGATTGGATTGAGAATGAGCCAAAGGAGAAATGGGCATTGTTGTATGACAAGGATGGTTCTCGGTTTGGCATAATGACCACAAATTTGACA
Source organism: Oryza meyeriana var. granulata (assembly GCA_003991445.1). NCBI lineage: Eukaryota > Viridiplantae > Streptophyta > Magnoliopsida > Poales > Poaceae > Oryza > Oryza meyeriana. The sequence continues at coordinate 209,686 of RYFJ01001332.1, read as the reverse complement.
GAGGTTTATAACTGGGTGATGCGTGGTGTTTGAGGGCTCCCACTTGTTGGCATAGTTGAATTTATCTTGCATGGCACATACAAGTACTTCAAGATCGGTTCTGTCGGTGAAACGGGATAGGGGGTCCCACATACCCCGGGGTCGCGTGAAGACTACCCCGGGGTCGCGTGGGTCTTCTGCCACGCAAGCCACTCCGGGCCCAAGTTCTGCACAAATGGCGACCGGCGCTCCGGCTCACTGCCCAGGTGCGCTACCCCGTTCCCTGGTGCGCCTTCCCCGGGTCCGGCAGCGCCTCCCCCGGTGCGCCTCGGGCCCGCGGTCCGGGGACATCCCTGGGACACGGGCACGACAGCCTCGGTCCCGGGTGCCGGGTGCCGGCTTTCCCGGTCCCGGGACCTCGGTCTCGGTCCCGGGTGCCGATTGCCTTGGCCTCGGTCTCGGGTGCTGACTGCCCCGGTCCCGGCCCTGAGTGCCGACTGCCTCGGCCCCGGGGGCCGATCCACCCGAAGAACTCGGTGGATCAGCTCTCCAACTACCTACATTAATGACGAGGCGACAGGGGCGACACCTGTCGCCCCTGTCGCCTGCTTTGCCACGCGTGGACGTCCCAGGACGGCTGTCACCCCTGTCGCCTGCTTTGCCACGCGTGGACGTCCCAGGACGGCCCCCCGTGAACACCCGACAATATCGTCAGAGACTTTTGACTGAGAGGACCTCGGTTCTCTGCCCTATGGCAGCGGAGGGCGACAGCCTCTGTCACATCTCTGTACTCCGGCCGCCCGCAGCCGAGGGGCAAGACGACCAGACCAGCCACCCTCGGCGGCCGAGCCGACAGCTCCAGACGGCGACTAGACGTCCTCCAGCGCGGCGCGGCAGACGGGCGCCGACCTGCACGACAAGACGTAGCATAGCTAGCTCTCTCTCTCTCTCTCTGACCCTTGATACCAGGCGCTGTGGACTCCCCTGATTTTATAAAGGAGGATCCATGCCTCAGACAAGACACACTGAACTGAGGACCTCTAACTCTCGGCTCTCTGCTCCCGAGCTCACTCTCTAGCTACTGTTCTTCTTCCTCAGCTCCGGCAAGCGGGCTGAGCTCACCTTGAACAGTCATACCACATTCATCTCCACATAGCATACACACAGGAGTAGGGTATTACGCCTCCGAGCGGCCCGAACCTGTCTAAATCCTCCTGTCTTCTTTGTGTGCTTTCTTTCTTTCAATCCATCCATCGTTCCGCTGATACACACTGACGCCGACTTCGCCTGAGAACTACTCCCCTGGCCGAACCTCAAAGGGGGGTCTCCAGACTTCCCGCCGTCGAGGTTTCATCCTCCAACAGTTGGCGCGCCAGGTAGGGGGAGTTTCCTTTTCAGGTGTTACGCCGGCGTCCCCGACACCAGCGCACTCCATGGCAGGAGGCCACCATCATCGTCTAGGCTACGGCGAGGAGTCCAGCGGCTACACCCCGCCGGGCAATGTGGCCCCCGACAGGGGCCCTGGATAGGACGGCAAGCTTTCACGTTCCGCGCTACGGCAGAACAGGAGGAAGCGCCAGAAGGCCAAGGCGGCAGCCGAGAGCTACGCCTTGGCGGCTACGGGCAGCCCCCGGAGCTATGAGGCCCGCGGAGGCGATGGTCGCAGCAAGCGGCAAAAAGCCGCACGCGCGCCGCCACCGCCGGCAACAGCCCAGAAGTGGTGCCCTCTCCACCAGACGGACTGGCACGACATCACGGAGTGCCGCGCCGTCCAGCACTCACCCGAGCGTGCCGAGCCGGCCATAGTTTGGGGGTGGTGCGCCTTCCACGGCACGGACCGGCACGACATCACGGAGTGCCGCGCCGTCCAGGGCATGGCCGAGCGTCTCAAGCCGGCCACAGCCCGAGGGTGGTGCGCCTTCCACGGCACGGACCGGCACGACATCACGGAGTGTCGCGCCGTCCAGGGCTTGGCCGAGCGTCTCGAGCCGGCCGTAGCCCGGAAGTGGTGCACCGTCCATGAGACGGACTTGCACGATCTCTCGGAATGCCGCGCTGTCCGAAAGCTGGCCGAGCGCGTCAGGAAGTTCCGGCAGGAGCAGTAGCGGGCCCGAGCCCGACCGAGGTGGTTCGGACGATCCGAACCCTTGGCGGACGGCCCGAGTCCTGCTCCCGAGCCGGAACAGCTTCAACGGGGCACAAGTACCCGGACTGCACCGCCTCGGCAAGGGCGGATCCGGTGAACTCGTCCCGATACGGTACATATCCTTACCCGGGCTCCCGTTCCCGGGCACATATCAAACCGCATCCCAGTTAGGAGCCCTTGGCTCCTGGGCGCATATCTGCCCCCGGTCACGGCGAGCTCGCTCCCTCTCAAGGGACCTGAGCCCGTGCGGATAGGAGCCCCTGGCTCCCGGGCGCATAGCTGCTCCCGGTCTCCAGAGCTCGCGCCCTCCCGAGGGAGCCCAGCCCGAGATCCGGTAGAAGCAGTAGTACCCCAAGCGCGATCGAGGCGATTCGAACGGTCCGATCCCTCGACGGACGGTCCGGTTGTAGCGACTCGGACGGTCCGACCCCTATGCGGACGGTCCGAATCCCCCTCCCGAGCCGGAATAGCCTCAATAAGGTGCGAGTACCCGGACAGCACCGCACTCGGCAAGCGCGGGACCGGGGAAGTCGTCCCGATACGGTCCATGTCCTTACCCGGGCACATATCGACCATACATATCCAGTTACATTTTAGTCCGGGGCCCTGGGTCCCGGGCACATATGGAGCCAAGGCACGGATTCCCGAATCCGTGCCACGGGCCCGACACTGAGGTGCCGAACCAGGGCGGCCTCGCCAAGGCGAGTGCAAGCCTAGGAACGCGACACCCGGAATAAGGCGTGATAGCTCGGACAGAACCGTCCCGGCGAGAATGCGTCCGGAAGGTCGCCTCACGTCCCATATTCAAGCCCGGGCCCCCGGAACCCGGCTTATATCAAAACCGTATTTCAGTCCGGGGCCCCCGGGTCCCGGACACATCCTCAGCGCTGGTCGGGGCCCCCGGGTCCCGAGCACATGCCTGCTCCCAGTCTCGAGGCTCGCGAGGGAAGCGAGTCCGAGCTCCATCTCAAGGCACATCAAGTATCTTCACAAATCTATCTGTATAAACATCCTGTAAGTTGGGTGAGCTCGGGCCAGCCCCGTTTTTCTCTAAAATCTCAGCGCTGGCCGGGGCCCCATGTATATACACTTTACATAAGCAGCGTTTTTAATATCTTTTCCGGTCTCGTTCCTTTCGTCGTTTTCCATGTGTTGCATTCGCGGCAGTCTCACCCCCTGGGGGTACCATCGGGCCGCGCCCGTACGGCGGCTGGATTATGCGCAAAACCCAGCCGCCATACGGGCGCGACCACGAGAACGCCTTTGGGAAGTGATTGACGCCACGGCTCGTAGCATGGGACGGACAAAGGAACGAACCGGACGCTCTCACAGTTCACTATGTGCAGAGTAGACCCTTTTTCCCGGCGGTCCTGGGGGCGATTCAGACCACACCAAGTTGGGCGCCCGGGGAGACCCCGTTTCTTCCTGGTGTACCGGGCCGAAGCCGTTCTGTCGCCAGAGCTCCCCTTCGGCTCCGCCCGAGTACAGCGCTACATCGACAACATCAACCACGACAAATATGCAGCTCGACAACCTCGACATCCCCGAGGGACGAAGGTGGCGCGCTCTGCTCCGCGTCGCTCGTTACCAGCAAGACCTCAAGTGCTATCTTTAGCGTAAGGTACGGGTCCGATCGCTTCGGGTTGGGGGTTGGTTCTCCGCCGTGTCCTTACACGTGCTGGAAAGAAGTAAACCTTCCCCCTGTGGGAAGCCCCTTCCTGATGATCGATGTTTCCCGACCGGGTTCGGTAAGCCTGGAAGCATTCTCACAAAATTCTTCCATAGATACATTCTTCTCATCCCCTGGGGGCATACTCGGGCCGCGACCGTGCGACGGTTGGGGTTCGCGCATTATCATCAGTTCCCTACCGACGAGTAATCGTATCCCGACGTGCTAGGTCCAGGGCGTTGTCGAGTTCGCGGGGACCTAATGGCGCCCTCCGGGAGGCACCCCGCGTCCCTGCGGCCCCGACGTCCTGCCTGGCTAGCTTCGGTGATCGGTTCTTTCCGGAGGTAGGGGGCGAAATGCTTATGCGTAATCTTTCCCTCCGCACGGTCGCGACCGCGAGGACCCCTTCGGGAGTCCGTCGTATGCAGATTAGACCAATTCCCGGCAGGATTAGGCAGGCCTTCCGAACCTCGACGCGGCCTGTGGAGCCCGGCCTGGCCAGCTCCTCCCCGGCAACTGCCGAGGCGTCGGGTGCTTCGCTGCCTGGCCAGCCCGTCTCTGGCCAAGTCCGTTCCCGCGGCTTCGCGGCGCTCCTTGGGCCAATAGCTCCCGGGGGCGCGGAGGGCCCCCGGGACCCGGAAGACAGGAGGGGTCAAGCCTACGGATTGAGCCGTTTCCGCGAGACTTGCGCTCGTGCGCCCACGGATCCTTGGTACCGAGCTCCCGGGGACCTGGGCGCTACGGCGGATCACGGCGGATCGGCCCGATGCTCGGCGATCCCGGGGGCGACCAACGCTCCCGGCCCTGGGATCGTGCTCGCGAAGCCATACTGCCACTTACAGCATCCAGATATGTAACCTTACCCGACTTTACGCATTACTTAATCTGTATTCTTGCCCCGTTGTATGGACAGCCTAGGTCCCCGGGGCGAGCTGCGGCACCCGACCTGGCCAGCTCTTCCCCGGCGGCCGCCAAGGCGCCGGGTGCTTCGCTGCCTGGCGACCCCGCGCCCGATCAAGTCGGTTCCCACGGCATCGCGGCGCTCCCAGAACCAATGGCATCCTCGGGCCCCTCGCAGCCGTCGAGGACCGTGCTCCTGGGGCAGGCGGCTGCTCCAGGCCCCGGGAAGGGGAGCTGGGCGCGACGGCGATTTACGGCGGACTGGCCTGATGCGCGGCGCTCCAGGGGGAGAACAACACTCCCGGTCCCGGGATTGTGCTCGCGAAGCCATACCGCCCTTCGCAATATCCAGATACGTCACCTTATCCGACTTTACATATTGCTCAACTTGTATTCTTCCCCTGTTTGGCCAGCTCCTCCCCGGCAACTGCCGAGGCGCCGGGTCCTCCGCTGCCTGGCGACTCCGTACCCGGTCAGGGTCAGTTCCCGAGGGGCTCCCGGCGAATAAAGCCTGTTCTCGCGGCCTCGCTGTGCTCCCCGGGCCAACGGCGCCCGGGGGCGCGGAGAGCCCCGGGATCCGGGAGATGGAAGGGGACGGACCTACGGAATTCGTCGCTCCGCCAAGCTCACGTCCAGACTACTCGCGCCCACGGGAACCGAGCCCCCGAGGCGTTCAACGGTCGCGTTCGCTGCCCCCGGGGCCCGAGCTCCCGGGGCAAGCGGCTACGCCGGGGTTCGGATAGGGGTCTCACACCCTACGGCTGTTCGCGGTTGCTGGCCCTCGATATCGGATGGCGCCCAGTACTCGACGTCCCCAGACACGGGACCCCGAGTGCAAGCGACCTCCAAACAACACAATAAACCAAGGTACGAAAATATAAACATGATCATATATCTATGCAAATATCTCTCCTTGTATAAGACAGGCAAAATCGGAGCGCAAGCACGAGCGGAGACCCGGAGATGTCGTCGCACGGGGGGAGGTCGCTCGTCTCCATCGGACCGGACCCCGGGCGACGTCGGAAGGGGACCGGCGTCTTCGTCGGACTCGTCGGTCCCCGGATCCTCGAAGCGCTCCCCCTGCTCGAAGGACCCCGCCACCGTGGCTGCGGCGTCGGCCACGGCCTCAGCCTCCCGCTCCATCTCCATCGACCAGGACTCAGCGGCCTTCACCGCCGGCTCGCATGCAAGGATCTCACGCTTCCGGACCGCGAGCCCGGCCTCTCAGGTCCGGACACGATCTTTCCGGAAAGATGTTTTCCTCTCCCGCGCCTCCATCTTGGACAGAGCGCGGGAGGACCCGTCGGCGGCGGATTTGGCGGCGCCCTTCAGTCGGACGCCGCGCCCTCCATCTCCCGCTGGCCTTCTACGGATCATCTGGATTCGGACGGTCCGAACCGTGGGAGGACGGTCCGATCGCCGGGTCGCCACGAAGGTCCCGGAGGCGACTATGCGGGCGGTGAGCAGCTGCATCACCAATCGCTACCCGTCCGATCTCGAAGATTCTCTCGGACCGGGGTGGACTTCCGCTGCTCCCGACGGGCTGCCCCCTGCACTTGGCCGGCGGCGACCGCCATCTGCGCCAGCGCGGAGTGGAGCGTTGCGCGTCCGCGCGCTGCTCCTCTTCGCCGGGCAGCGAAAACTACCAGGGCCCACTCCCTCCTCGCGGAAGATGTCTGGGCCCTGGCATTCCTCTCTTCTTCGGCAGCAGAAACATCAACCAGTTCCACGATGGCCCGCTCTGGCATGGCCGGCGCGGCCTCCAGGCTCACTACCACACGCGCTGTAACCGCGACGGCGCCCCCGGTCCGCCCACGGTCCGCGCAGCTCCAGGAAGGTGGCGGCCAGGACAACGGCCGCCGGGGCAACATTTTTTCGCCCTTTGGGCCATCGGCAATCCCACGTGGGCCCCACATCTCCTCGCGAACCACCGCGACTTCCTCAACATTTTCACAATCAGACGGGACGCGGTTACCCGGACAGCGTCGCCTCCGTGAATGCAAGTCCGGAGAGGTCGTCCCTATTCCTTCCATATTTCGAGCCCGGGCCCCTAGGTCCCGAGCACATATCTACCGCATTACCTCCGGGGCCCCGGGTCCCGGGCCCATATCTGTTCCCGGCCGACAAGTGAGCGCAGCAAGTCGCCAGGCTCCACCAGCTTGTGACGAACCAGGAGCACCCCGCGTCCCCTCGTTTCTTCAAGACGTGACCCTGTTCCTGCCCGAAGTGGACTCCGGCCGAGCAACAGGGCCAGGGGCCACTGTCAGCGAAACGGGATAGGGGGTCCCACATACCCCGGGGTCGCGTGTGTCTTCTGCCACGCCAGCCACTCCGGGCCCACGTTCTGCACAAATGGCGACCGGCGCTCCGGCTCACTGCCCGGGTGCGCTACCCCGTTCCCTGGTGCGCCTTCCCCGGGTCCGGGAGCGCCTCCCCCGGTGCGCCTCGGGCCCGCGGTCCGGGGACATCCCCAGGACACGGGCACGACAGCCTCGGTCCCGGGTGCCGGGTGCCGGCTTTCCCGGTCCCGGGACCGAGGTCTCGGTCCCGGGCGCCGACTGCCCCTGTCCCGGCCCCGAGTGCCGACTGCCTCGGCCCCAGGGGCCGATCCACCCGAAGAACTCGGTGGATCAGCTCTCCAACTATCTACATTAATGACGAGGCGATAGGGGCGACACCTGTCGCCCCTGTCGCCTGCTTTGCCACGCGTGGACGTCCTAGGACGGCTGTCGCCCCTGTCGCCTGCTTTGCCACGCGTGGACGTCCCAGGACGGCCCCCCGTGAACACCCGACAATATCGTCAGAGACTTTTGACTGAGAGGACCTCGGTTCTCTGCCCTATGGCAGCGGAGGGCGACAGCCTCTGTCACATCTCTGTACTCCGGCCGCCCGCAGCCGAGCGGCAAGACGACCAGACCAGCCACCCTCGGCGGCCGAGCCGACAGCTCTAGACGGCGACTAGACGTCCTCCAGCGCGGCGCGGCAGACGGGCGCCGACCTGCACGACAAGACGTAGCATAGCTAGCTCTCTCTCTCTCTGACCCCTGATACCAGGTGCTGTGGACTCCCCTGATTTTATAAAGGAGGATCCATGCCTCAGAAAAGACACACTAAACTGAGGACCTCTAACTCTCGGCTCTCTGCTCCCGAGCTCACTCTCTAGCTACTGTTCTTCTTCCTCAGCTCCGGCAAGCGGACTGAGCTCACCTTGAACAGTCATACCACATTCATCTCCACATAGCATACACACAGGAGTAGGGTATTACGCCTCCGAGCGGCCCGAACCTGTCTAAATCCTCCTGTCTTCTTTGTGTGCTTTCTTTCTTTCAATCCATCTATCGTTCCGCCGATACACACTGACGCCGACTTCGCCTGAGAACTACTCCCCTGGCCGAACCTCAAAGGGGGGTCTCCAGACTTCCCGCCGTCGAGGTTTCATCCTCCGACAGGTTCAGAGCAGCTGGGCCCTCAATGAAGGACAATAATATTTTCTTTGGCACACTACTGACGAAGTATCTGCAAGATTAAAGTAAAAAGACCCGAAGACATCGTGCTCTACCTCAAGGCACACAAGAACACAGATTTGAAATATTGTGTATCGACAAGGGCATGCGCGGAATCTACCGCAAAAGAGTTGTGCAGGAGTGTGTGTTGAAGGAAGACGGGACTTGAAAGTGCTCGTACCGAAAACCTACTCTGCTGCACAAGCCATGCTCTCACGTTATTGCCACGAGCGGTGAGTGCAGGATAGAAGCACGCTATTTTGTCTCACCTTATTTCAGGAAAGAAACAATCTATAATACCTGGAGCGGAGAGATATACGGTTTCGGTATTACGGTTACATTTACTATGGAGCATTCTCAAGCTATGTACATTACTGACCCAACAAAATTGAGGGATAAAGCAGGTCGCCGCAAGACAAGACGCGTTCGTAATGACATGGATGAGTCAGAAGCCTGTGGAAGGCATAAATGTTGTTCAATGTGTGACTAAACAGGTCACACATATAAGAAATGTCCAAAGGATGCAATCGGTCGAAGTGCGGCGGAAGCTGGACCGTCGGGTTCAGCCGCTGATGGCAGTCGTCCTACGGGTGAAGGCACAACTTCAAGACGACCTCGTCTTAGGCGTTCTCGAACAATTGGTGGTGCTACAGTGTAGTGTAAGTCTATACTAGTTCTTTGTTATAGAAGGATATATCGTACTGTTGTTTTTTATTATCATATAACAATGCTATAAACTTTAACAATAATTAACACTAACTCTCTATTTGCATGCAGGTATGGCGTACCATACACCGGAGCTGTTGGACCGAGGTCTCGACCAGTCCCACCGGTCTTACTTGTCAGCCGTTGTTAACGCCAAAATTTGGTAAGGATCTGTATCAGATTCGGTCAAGAGGACGGTTGCAGTCGGATAATGGAAATTGATCCAAGGAGCAGACCGAGTCTGAGAAGGAACCGCGAAGACCGCGCGTGGCAGTTAATTACTATAGTTATTAGGAAAAGGTTTATCTCTTTTTAGGAAACCTGACCTCGTGTCCGGACAGGTCTCGTTAGCGTTTTCTGTTATAGATAGGAAATCATATATCGTGTCCTATAAGGACTCATGTAACTCGGGGTATATATACGTATGCCCGGGGACCTTGTAATCATCACAACGATCAATACAAATTCGGCGCATCGCCACCCCTTCGACGGGATCCTGCTTCTCGAGCCGGGCTGCATCGGTTAGGTCCGAACTCCTGCGAGAGGGTAAGTCTCGTCACACCGACTACCAATCGGCTAGGACTTCCTCGGTTAGGTCCGATATTCTAGTCGGTTTATGGTAGTCGGCTTACCACGATATATTTACTTTATCTATGGCTGCATCAGTTTAGTTTGATCTCATAGATTGATTAGGTATATCACATCACGTGTGCACAGATTGTATCGACTTACTGGGAGCGATTTATCATCAGTTCGTGCTGCATCGGTTAGGTCCGACCTACTGAATTGCTAGTGATAAGTCGATCCTGCTGAGCCGATGCGTTGTGTGCAGGCGCTTTATCGGAGTGTATAGCCGATAAGTTATTTTCATCACGATCGCATTATATCTATCGACTCATTGAGGCATTGTTATTATTGTCGGTCTGTGCTGCAACGGTTAGGTCCGATCTACTAGACTGACGATAATAGCTTTACTCTTAATAAGCCGATGGTGTTGTGCGATGGTGTTATCGGAGTGCTTAGCCGATAAGTTATCTGTTAAAGCCGACTACATTTATTCATTGTTTTATCCTGTGTTCGCTTTATTAAGCAGTCGGCTAGCTTATCAATTATTTATCATTTACGTTATTGCATATTTTATTATTTGTTCTTGCCTGTATTATTGTCACAATCGGCTAAGGGATAGCCGATGAGTTCATTCTGCCGATCCAAGCACAAGTATAAGCAGGTTCCCGGGCACGACCCCAGGTAAGGGCCCGGGCATGAGCCCGGGTAAGGACCAGTGCATGAGCCCGGACAGCGGACGAAGATCTTGGGAGCCGATATGAGCAAGGGCCCGGGTGCAGGCACACCTTCATAATAATACCAGTAACATTAGATCATGATCAGCCAGGATCTATTTGATTTATTTATGCATTATACTTGCTTATTTTATCTAGCTTATAGCCGGTTTTCGAATATCCCTTCGATGATCGGCTAGCATGATATTTGTTTATTATTACATTATTGTCCTTGCCATCATCGGCTTTAAGCCGATGTGTAAGTGCTATAGTGTACATCGGCCATCGGCTGATGAAACGAGTCTAGATCGGCTTCCAGCCGATTGGCTCATTGATCTAACATTTTCCTCCTTGTCAATTACAGGGTCAAATTGACTGGCACGCCTACGAACCTCAAACTTTAGGACCTGCACTGGAGTGAAGCAAATCTCCCAGGCCTTCGCGTGTCACCCAGACGCCGAACCAGGACCCGGCGATTTTCGGCGTCAGCAGCCGTGGAGGGTGCCCACCTAGCCACCTTCCGTCCACGGCCTTCACGTCATCTCCTGCGGATAGACCTTCGGTTCCGTGAGAGGTAAGAGCTGTACGAATATTCATTCACATCGTTTGTGCATATCTATGTTCCCCAATATTGATTACAGTGCTATATTCTGCAGGTTGTGTGAGGCAGGACTTCTTCTGCTGTGTAGGCTAGTTGAGCCCGCACCGGACGAGAGAGACCTCGTCAAGCGATGGAACGCTGACCGATCACTTCTGGCAGCACTGGTGGATCGCTGGAGACCGGAGACCCACACGTTCCACCTACCGTGCGGCAAGATACTCCCACACTCCAGGACGTGTCGTACCTGCTAGGACTTCCCCTTGCAGGAGACGTAGTCAGCCCGATCGACGGGGCGCACGGTTGGTCGCAGGACATCACTGCTCGATTCGAGCCCGTGCATCGTCGACCTGAACTTGGACCCCCGGGTTCGCTACCGCCTTACACCACGAACAGCCCCTCGCAGGCTTGGCTGCTACAGTTCTCCGTAAGTCGCGGATTCCTTTCATTCACAATCATCCGATCCACAAAGCAATAGAGCTACTGACTATAATCTTCCTTTATAGCCTGATAAGCTAGACGATAAAGCCAACGACTACTCGGTGCGGCAGAGCATGGAGACGTACCTGTTGTGGCTGTTCGGGTGGGTGATGTTCACCAGCACTCACGGGCATGTGGTGGACAAGGGACTGATCCACTACGCTCGTGCGATCGCCGACAGCAAGGACGGCCACGTACCGCAGTGGAGTTGGGGATCTGCTGTGCTAGCGGCGACGTACCGTGCTCTTTGTGACGCGTGCACAAAGACCGATCCAGGTGCGATTATCGCCGGTTGCCCACTCCTTTTGCAGCTATGGGCGGCCGAGCGGTTCGCGATAGGCCGTCCTCTGATTCAGCACTCTTCCTATGAGGGCGGCCCTGGAGGCTTGTACGGGCAATGGCCCGAGGACCGTCCAACTATGGGGACCGTATGGTGTCGCCGTGAGGTACAAAATGTGAAATTCTATGTTTAACACTTATGTGCAAACACTGACGTGTAAGCTTTTCCTATTTTGCAGCGTCGTTACGCCCACAGGCAGGTTAGGAGGGCCTACTCTGAATTCGTTATGGAGTTCGACCGCCTGCTGCCCAGCGACGTCGTCTGGGAGCTGTATAGTCCGCAGGCCATCGCGGCCCGTGCACCGCTCGGACTCTCTACTCTTTGCACACGCGACCAGGCGTACTGGATGACGACAGTGATTCGTGCGCTCACTTGTCATGCGGTCGATGCGGTACCTCCCGTAGTTGTACAGCAGCAACAGCCACGACCAGCAAGAACAGGAGCAGGAGTAGGAGTGCGACCGCAGGGTTCCAGTCAGCCATCTGGCCCCTCCAGAGGTAAATTCGACTAACCATCAGTTCATAACATGTTTCCTTCTATGACATGTACCGTTGTACATCAATATGCTTCCCTGCAGCTTTCGCTACACCGTACCTACGTCCCTCTGGAGCTAGTACGTCGACGCATGGAGTGTACCACACACGACCACACGCGCAGCTGGGCATGACAAGTGCCCCCCAGGCCACCACAGGAGGTCCTTTAGGTTATATCAACGTTTATTTTTGCCTTACAAAATTTTGGTTTGCGATTATCAATATTTTGATGTACGGGGTTCCACTCTACAGCGCCGGGGATGTTTGCTGGCGCTAGCTCCTCCACGCATGGCGCACGCGGCAGCGGTTGGGCACCGGATCCTTTCGAGGGGGACGACTTGGAGAACTCGGGCGAGGAGATCCAGGAGATACTAGCAGCCTCGTAGCTCGAAGGAGCTCCGCCACCAGAGACACAGGACCCACCAGCTGCCACACCCGTGCAGACGACCCACGCTGGCCGTGCCGTACCACCAGACCGGCTGATGTACTCCCAGAGGTAGGTGCGAGCGCAGGGTAGAAAGACAAAGAGAGCTAGAGGTTACGGTCAGGGCCCATAGTACGTTATATCAATGATAGTTTATCTGTTGTATATCATGTTTTATTAATTCTATGTATACTGAAGAAACCTCTTTACTTCATTTACGCTCGTCGATCAAACGATGTACTCCTCACGATCTATGTTTGTGACGAAACTGATCAAAAACTTGAATTTTTGAGTTTCAATTTCATGGCGAAAGTCCATTCCGAGCGGTGACAACCGAACACACGTTAATTGCTTACGAACATAATGAAATCATCCATCTAAAGAGTACAAACGACACATCAAATGTTTCTAGTTATCGTTATTACATGCCTTAGGGAATTTTAAATAGATAATCAACTAGAGATGCAACTACTGTGTGCAGCGTAGGTACTTCCCCTTCCTCGCCGCCTTCGGCCCAGCTTCCTTTGCACGCCGTGCCCTCTCCCGCTTCTTCTCCCTATCTGCCTCACGGGTTTCCTTCTCCTGCCACTTCTTCTCCTCCTTCCTCTTCTGCCCAGCCTCCCACTTTTCTTCTGTCGCCCAAAGACGTTCAAGGTGGTCCCCGTGCCATTCCTTCGACATGCGAAGATACCGTGCGTCCTGTGGACGGATCTCCGTATCTATCCACTGCACAAAGTCGCACAGAGGCGGAGGAGGCTTCGGTGCCTTGACATATACAAATTTGTTAGCTCAAAGGTTCAAATATTTCGTAGTATAAAATAATTCGTATTATCTCCACTAGTTTCTTCGCCTTCCCCTTCTTTTCTTGTGGTTTCGGCTTCTCCGGGGAGTAGGCGTAATTTGCACACATCCAATACCTTTACCGGTGTGTGTAATCCTTCTCACTTATTGCAACTTTGCAATTATCTCCACACTAACACATCGGCGGAGGCTCGTCAATCGGAAGTCGTAGATGAATGGACATACCGGATGCATCCATAGCAACCTACATTATAACCAAATAAACGTAAGTTATAACTTACTAGACCAAAAATATCTTATACAACTATTTACTTAGGGTATACTATACATGACTACAAAAAATGAAATATCATCGTCCACATTTCTATCTCCTGAGCGTTTCTCAAATTAGTGTTACTCATCTAGTAAAAAAAGCTAACTTCTCTCATGCGCTATATCAATGTCTTTAGCCGTTATGCTCACCTACAATAGATCTACACTCTGTGAAACAAAACTAACATTTGATGAAAAAATTGGTCTAATACTACACATACTACATTATTTGATGAATATAAATAGAAATTACAAAGAGACATCAAATATTACCTGCAGACGAATCCATAAACCGGCAGGGCTTTGGCGTTTCCGTTGTCCTTCACTCTCAGCTCTCTCTTTTTTTTCTTGTGATTTATGTAAATCTTATGACATTTTTGGAGTCAGGGGGGGTTTTATACCGGGGGAGCTAAAAACCGCCCTCTGAGAGGACGGCAGGGGGGTCGCCTACAAAAATCCGGCCGGGGGCCGGCCATTTTGCAGGCGGCCCCCCGGCCTCCCAAAAACCGCCCTCTCAGAGGGCGGCAGGGGGGCCGCCTGTAAAATGACCGGCCCTCCAACCGGATTTTTACAGGCGGCCCCCTTGCCGCCCTCTCAGAGGGCGGTTTTTGGGTGGCCGGGGGGCCGCCTGCAAAATGGCTGATGGCCGTGGGCCGCCCGGCCAACGGCCGTCAGCCACGTCATCAAATCACCCTCTGGAAGGGCGATTTCATAAAAATCACCCTCCCAGAGGGCGGTGGGAGTATATTTCTGTAAATTTTTGAAATGAAAATGTAGTTTTGTAAATATTTTATTAAATAAATATAAAAATAAAGAAAATTCATGCCCTCACAGGGGGCAAGGCTGCACATATACAGCAAACAAGCTAGTATGCAAACATTTCAATCAAAAGCAAAAGGAATGATATCAGGGGAAAAAACAACATTAATGTTAGTATACATGAGTGCAAACTTTAATTTAAGTAGCAGGTACTACGAATTCGTATCAGCCCTGCATTTCAAGATCACTCCTGTATTTGTTCTTCAATGCAAAGGCAGACATTGCATGGGGGCAACAATATCAGGAGCTCATTTCCAAAATCTGACTTTTAACCTCCCACTACAAAGACAGGATGACGATCTTGAAATTAGGGATGGTTACTTCTTTGCTTTTTTGCTCCGATGCATATTTTCAGGAGTTTGAGCATCCAACTTGCGTTTCTTGGCTAGTTGCTTCGCCTTTCTTGCTGCAACAGCAGGGCGCTTGGCTTTGCGAGAACTACTATCATGTCCTGTCTCACTAGTCCTGCCTTGCTGCTTCCCTTGGTTACTTGGACGCTGGCTCACTTTCGCCTTCTTTACGACACCAGATTTGCTTGCCCTAAGGCCTTGGTATGACAGCGTTGACGCCTTCAGTTTGGTCTTGTCACTGCCTTCATGGGATTTGCTGCTTGGCGTCAAAGCTATCTTGTGTTTTGGCCCACCTTTTGTTTTGCCAGCATCCATGGTCTTCTTTGGTGTCGCATCAGCTGATTTTGCATGGGCAAGCCTCAAGAGGCGATCTCTAATCTTGAGATCCCGTTTTCTCACAACAGAGTTAGCAGCCTCCTGCATGACAGGTATTAAAATAGTCAACATAAAAGTGTAGGATTGAGTCATCAACTGGCTATCTTGGTTCTGAATATATAATTCAACATGCAAGTCTTTCTGTTATCATTTTCCTCCAACAGTAGCACTTTATTGTATGGCATGACTAAGCTACCATCTTCAACAAATGATATTCAAAATCACGTAGAATATAGTAAAACCATTTATTGACAGACTTCTTATACAAATGAACTTCTGTGTTTTGACTTATTGAATGGGTTACATTGCACCATATGAAATAGGAAGGTAAAAGATAGTACCCTTGTCTTGAACAAAACATAGGCGATACCCTTTCCTAGGCTTGACTCTGGATCTCGAACAACACGTATAGCTTCAACATCACCTTCTGAACCACTGGAACCACAGAACTTTTGGTACACCTCTTCATCCTGACATGTAAGCAAAAAATAAAGTTGGCCTTCATTACTGAAACACATGATGCTTTAGTTTTCTTCAAAAGAACTACAGAGACCATACAATATTGAGCACATGATACACACCTTTATATCAAATGGAAGATTACCAACAAAAACCGTCCGCTTTCTGTCATAAAGAGGTCCTTCTCCTTTAAGTTTTTTACGAGGTGGACATGCCATATCAACACGGATATGATTGCCATCAAACTAGAAGGTATCAAAATTAAGAAAGACAAACTATCTTATCAGGCACAACATAGAAGTTCTTGAGTTACGTACCAGCTATATAAACTAGCCATGTTTTCAGTTCTAAGCCAACTCACCAGGGCCATATTATGAGATAAAGCAGCACGTGCACCCTGCTCATCTTTGAACACAATATAGGCATGTACACTGCAAAGGGTGAAAAGGTACAAACAAAATGAGCCTGAGAAACATTAGGCACACAATATGCTTGACATATTCAGCTGCTAAGCAAAATCAATTACATTTTATATTCATATAGTCATTGTTATAGCATTGACTGGGCTTTCTAATAACTGGGACATATATTGAATATCAGAGTTGATGGCACCAAGAACATGGAAACTACAAAATATCAATAATATGCTCCTAAAGGAATTATGTGAAGAATACGCCTTTTTGGCCCACTGCACCATTATACTTTAGGGTATTCACCTCAGGTATCTCCACCTTTGCTCCAAACAGCAGAGAAGGTAGAAACTAAAATGACAAAATAATGGGCTATGGTGATTTCGGTTGATCAAGGAAAGTATTCCATGCACACAAAAAGAATTATATAGGTACATCGGTCTGCAATAACTTCATGAAAGCAATAAAGCACGCCCTATTTAGCACCAAGTTGCAAAATGTTCCACTCCTAAGCTACACCGAACTTGGTTTTTTATCACTAAATAAAAGTTGTGCCACAATTAACAGTATTGAGATACGGTAGTTTTCTGTTATTACATTCAACTAGCAATCCAAATAGGACAAACAACTTGCATATATCAACACAGTTGTTAAAGGAATCACTTAAAAGTGAACAAGTGATTCCTTTGAAATGTGGTAAAGAGAGTGAAAAAAAGGGCATTTGATGATGTATATCAAATGGCAGAGAATTTAATAAGATGTTGCAGGCATAGAAGTGAACCATCAAGCTATAACTAACGGGGACAAGATAGGATAGCAAAAGGAAAGAAGTGCGAGCGACCATATTTTGATTGGTGTGTTATTGCTAATGTCCTTATTGCATGTTCAGATGTATCCATTTGAAATTGCAAGCATAAGGGAGAGGGAAAAAACTGCATTTTCCAGCTATCTCGGCACGTATACTTACGCAATTGCATACACAACAGCAGTTGATACTAGATAGGCAGGAATGCACTCACTTGTCGACGGAATCATTGATTTTCCCCTTCATGACGGCTCCTTTCCTCGGAATCTTGGTCTGCAGCAAAGCACAAATCAGCACAGATAGGCGTGAGGAAGACGAAGACGAAGCAAGCCAATGGTACTCACGTCGGCAAGCGGCACGGAGCGTATCCTGACGGACTCGACCTCGCCGAACGCCGCGAACTCCTTGGTGAGCGCCTTCCGCGTGGTTCGCAGCGGCAGGTTCCCCACGAAGACCGTCCTGAGCAGCTTGCTCTCGTCGTCGAACGCCTCCTCCTCTTCCCCTGCCCCCGCAGCCGCTGCCGCCACATCTTCGGGCACCTTCCTCTTCTCTCCAACGACAGGAGGAGGCGGCGCGGGGTCCTCCGCGGTCGCGCCGAGCCTCCGCCGCTCGTAGCCGGCCTCGACCTCGTCCCGCTTCCGCTTGCGCCGGGGTTCATCCTTGCGCTTCTTCGCGGACGGCTCGGCGACCTCCGGTTCGAGGTGCTTGACGGTCGGCGCCGGTGGCGCGGGCTCGTCGTCGGAGGGCTTGCGGCGGAAGGGGTTGTCGGCGGAGAAGAGGGAGCGGATGGCTGCGGCGTCGCCGGACGCGGGCTCCTTGTGCTTCTTCGCCATTCTCGCCGGCGATGCGAGGCGAGGCGGTTTGCGGCGGCGCGGTGGAGTTCGGAGGCGGAGGGGAAATTTTTGTTGCGGCTTTTTGCCTAGTTGGAACGCGTCCCAGAATAGGCGTGAGGTGGGGACAGGCTGGGGCGATCTCGACCGTTGGGTTCAGATCGAACGGCCAGGAGTAGTCCGTATCGTTGGCATGAGCCGCGGTAGCATGAACAGGCTCGGGGGATCTCGACCGTTGGATTCAGATCGAACGGCCAGGAGTAGTCTGCATCGTTGGCATGAGCCGCTGTGGCATTGCACAAGGATGGGAGGAGGAGGGTTTTATTAGGGTTTCTGGAGCTCGACGACCGCCGCGCCGCCGCCGTCACGCTGGTTCCGATCGCCGGAGGAGGATGGAGGAGAGCCGCGCGGACGGGCGGAACCCGAACCAGCTCCGTCCCTTCTCCTGCACCCGCAACCCTCTCGACCGCGCCCATGGCTCCTCGCGGTGGGCTCAGGGCGACACCATCGTGCTCGCCGCGGTGTACGGGCCAAAGCCGGGCACCAGGAAGGGGGAGAACCCCGAGAAGGCATCCATCGAGGTCGTCTGGAAGCCCATGACCGGCCAGATCGGTACCTGCTCTCTTCTCTGCACACACTTGCGATCGCTGCTGGCCCAATTGTATCGCTGAAATGGCATGCTTTTTTGTACAGGGAAGCAAGAGAAGGAGTATGAGATGACACTCAAGAGGACTTTGCAGAGCATCTGCTTGCTCACTGTCCATCCAAACACCACCACCTCTGTCATACTTCAGGTATATCTACTCTCGCAATGCTGCTATGGCTTGCATTTGTTTTGCTCACCCTATATCTTGTGCCTCTCAAGTTGCCTGTCGTAGCAAATTTAAATTTACAACTTTGTGCACTCTGTTGCGCCTGTTTTTAGGATGCTGATTGCCTGCAACCATTTCTGCGTTGAGTTTGTTTACTGATTCAAGCTTGCGATTTTCTTATTGACTTAGTTTCAAATTTCATTTTGTAGCATGCCACATCAAGCTGACTTATTATGGCTGAGCCTTCAATTTGCCACTGCCTATATCGTTTTGTCTTATTCCTAGTTATTTCTTTTGTCTGCAGGTTGTGGGAAATGATGGTTCTGTATCCTTTTGCTTTAATGTAGTAGTGATGGTTCTGGCTGCTTCATGGATTATGAGCATGGTACTTGATATGCTTCGTTCACAGGAAAGACTTCAGATTGTTAGCTAGTAGCTGCAGTATACTAGCGTTTGAATTGAGTTTTCTGTTTATCTGTGTATCTCATAAGCTAATTGCTAGTTTCAGCTGGTTGTCCACAGTTAGGAAATGTAGTTATTTGTTTTAGGCTTAAATCCTTGCCTTGCAAAATGTTTGTTTTGGCCTGGGGCAATATGACTGGCCCTAGTGATGAGAAAATGGTCAAGTTTTGACAGAGTTTCCAGGCTTTTGCGGAGTACTCTTCCAATTAATTTACTGTCTACAGCATGCTTGATGTTTATAACCTATTTCAGTATATATCAAAATGTAGCTTGTGCTTGTAATATTCACAGATTTGAAATTTTCATTCGTCAAGACTTCAATCAAGAACAATCCTTGACTAAGCCTAGCTTCTTCCATGTGCAATTAATGCTTCCTGCGCTGCCCTTGTTTTTGCTGGCATCCCTTTGAAACATCTTGCAGGTAAGTTAGTCATCTCTGTATGCTCATTGTTGAAACATATCTCACACGCTTGCGTGCTGCAGTTGCAATTGGTTGTGGAGTATTGGAGGATGGTGAGGTGATTTTGGATACAAGCAAAGCAGAAGAGCAGGTAGAAATTGCTCCTTTTTATTAGGGGTTTTATTAATTCCTCTGCCCTACGAAAGGAAAGAACAAATTTTTTTATTATCTCATTTCTCCCCTGGAAAACATTTTCGAACTGCTGGTTGATAATGTGCTCTTTAAACTTCTGAACACCTAGTGGCCAAGCTTCAGCTCAAATTTTGAAGGGGCCAATGCCAAGTAGTGTATGAATTAGATATAGAATAAAAGGGGCTACTTTAAAGCTTTAATGACGAATTAGCTTAAATACTACAGCTAATCCTATGCAATTATATCTTGTTTTATTTTGAAGTTCTTAAGTGGCATAATGTTTGTTGGGTTCTAGCTTTCTAGGGGAAAATTTAGTGGGGTTGTCTGGATCAAGCCCTCTTATCATGCATTTTGAATCCCTCTGCTCTATGGGAAGGTATCGTATTGATTCCAAAATTCTTATTTCTAGTTGGGTGTAGTTGGCAGGTACCATCTTCTGAAATATTATGTTGATTGTTTATACTCTTAACTCTTCAAGATAAAAAAAAAGTTAACGCTGATAATATCTTTTGTAGTGCATGAACTAATATTACTATCTACCGACACCTGCAGCAATTGAAATCATTTGCTCATTTGGTGTTCCCCAATTCACGCAAGTGTGCTAGTTCAAAAGAACCAAACCAAAAGGAGGAGGACTCAGAGCGAGGATTGATAACTTCCATCACCCATGGAGTGATGTCCGGTATGGTTCTATCTTGTGCCTGTCAGCTTGCTGTGTTTTCTTAGACATTGTAGGGATGCCGTTTTTGTGCCCCTGAACGTCTCCCTTTTTGTTTTATGTCCAGAGGAAGATTATTTCAACTGCATAGAGAGGGGTCTTGCTGCATCGTCACGTATCTCGGATTTTATGAGGACAACATTGCAGAAGCAGGCACCAGGAGATGTCTGAGAGGCATCACGCAGCCTCGAATGAAGCAATTGAGCAGTTGAAGGTAGCAGCATCTTATGTGTTGAAGATCTAGTCAGCTTAGAAAGGGAATTCGCGACTCTGCACTCTTGATGTTTTTCATTTGCACGCAAACGTGCATGATGGAATAATTTGGCAGAACTGCTTCGTTTGTGAGTGTTCAACTGCTTTGTACTGAGTAGCGAGTAGCAGGGAAACCATCTAATGTTTAGAACTCTAGCTGAGCAAGGAAAATATGTTTATGACACAGGAAGGAGTCAAGCAGTTGTGTAAGAAACTAATTAGAGGGTGTGTACATGTTGCTGAAATGTTTGGTCGTCCAGTTTATGAATGAATTGCAGCAATATATTGTAGGAAAAAAAAACGCATCGCCTCGGTTGATTTTAATCACAGTTTAGTTCTGTAATGGAAAAAGAAAATGTTACTCCATGTTATTCGCAGTCGGCGTGGAATATACTCCAGTCCTCACGCTGTTCGGCAGGCCTTAACTGCAGACTTATTTTCTCGTTTTCCATGAGTACGCTTTTCGAACCGCTAAACGATACGTTTTTTAAAAATTTTCTATATGAAAGTATCTCTAAAAAATTAAATAGATCTATTTTTTAGATTTTTAATAGTTAATACTTAATTAATCACATACTAATAACGTTCTTTGTTTTACGTATGACTTATGAGCCCAAAAAAATAAACCACCTCAAACATCTCAAACACCACCAGGAGTAGTGAAGTGGAAGTTCGGTGGCGGGTCGTCGCACCAACCGACTCTATGATTCGACGACGCGGCACGACAAGGAGAAGGAGGCAGCAGCTAAAAATAACGTGTGGCTGAGTGCTATACAGTGCACATGTGCTGGTTGTTACTATACTGCTGCGTGCCCCTTGTTTTTACTGTGGTGAAAGTTCAAATAAAGTAAAGAGAGACGCGAAGAAGAAGGGAGTCAACCAGCCTGCTTCTTGTTTCGCAGAGGAAGGGATCTGGGAGAGAGGCTGGCTGTTGGGTCGCCGTCCCTTCTCCCTCAGCTGCCGGTTGCTTTGCTCGTCTCGTCTTTTGGCCCCGTCGGTCATCGCCTCCGCCTAATTGTAATTGTACTTCGCGTTGCGCTACTACGGGTATATAGGCCGGTCTGCCTGCCAACTCGTGAAAGAGTCCTCCTCCTCTGCCTTACCAAACTGCAATTTTTTTCGAAGCATCATCCACCATCTCCCTGCCCTCCTCGGCGTCCCAGATCTCTCTCTCCCTCCCTCTCTGCTGCCTGGGTCTGGGACGCAGCCATGGCGTTCGACGCCTTCACCGACAAGAACGCCGTCTTCCGCCGCCTCAAGGCCAAGCCAGAGAACAAGGTGAGTCTCTTCCTGCCTACCTACCTGTGCTCCTCCTCTCAGATCTCCTCCTCCTCCTCAGATGGCCAGATCTCACGTAGTATGCTTCTTCACCCTTGCGCTTTCGCAGATGTGCTTCGACTGCAGCGCCAAGAACCCAACCTGGGCCTCCGTCACCTACGGCATCTTCCTCTGCCTCGACTGCTCCGCCGTCCATCGCAGCCTCGGCGTCCACATCACCTTCGTCAGGTACGTACCCTCCCTCTCCTAGTCCTACCTTGGTGCGTCATTTGCCCCATGATCTGCTACTCCTCTCCGCCGATCCACGCCGCTACCTCATCTAGATCTGCACTCCGCCTACGCCATGAGATCGAAATCGAACTACTGCTTGCTCATCTTTCGATCGCCAATCAACTCCCAGCGCGACTCCTAGGAACTAGCGCACACCACCTCAGCGACCTAAAAACACCTTTTTTTTTCTTACCCAAAAAAAGGACATACAGCGCATAGGTGCCTGTGCTTGCTGGGTTGGTGGATCTGGCCGAGGCTTTCAAAAATAAAATAAAAATAAATCCTATTTTTGGTACAGCCATCTGGAATGCAGCCGGAGATCTAGGTTCTTGGGCCATCAACGTCAATAGCTGCTTTACAGCTTGATTCATATCACCATTTGCATAGTGCTATACGTACTTAAAAACCTTTTACAGAACTCTTACCAACAAAGATCTCAGTCGTTTGATTCAATCAATTGGTGGTTACAAAAAAAATCAAGATGCTATCAGTGTGCCAAGTCAGTTTTTGTAAAGAGTTCGTAAGAATTTGTTTCCATTTGGATACACATTGGTCTAACAGATCCAGATGCGCATTTGCAGTAAAATCACCTACTGTGTTTCATTGTTCATAATATTTTCTGCAATGATCATGCTGAACTTCATTGTCACTGCTATGTCTATGGCTCTGTGCTACCCATCTGCTGATGCTGCATGTCTGTCCTCTTTTATCTATTGTGTTAATCCAACAAAAATTTCCATGCTTCTGATACACAGCAAAGCCATCTGTACCATTTATTTTCTGTTTTTCTTATACATTCTGTGTTTGTATCTTCTATAGGTCAACAAACCTAGACTCGTGGACTCCAGATCAACTAAAGATGATGGCTTTTGGTGGCAACAATCGTGCAAATGCTTTCTTTAAACAGCACGGGTGGACAGATGGTGGCAAGGTCGAGGCAAAGTACACGTCAAGGGCTGCTGAATTGTACAGGCAGATACTGCAAAAGGAAGTTGCCAAGAGTTCGACTGCTGATAATGGCTTGCCATCATCGCCAGTTGCAGCGTCTCAACCACAAAATCCATCCGATGACTTTCCTGAATTCAAGGTACCAGATGCACCAGCAGAGAATACCAATGGGAAGCAGGAACCTGATGCCACCAATTCGCCAAAAGCACCTACCCAGACACCCAAAGCCCCTACTCATCCCACTTTTGCCACTTCTGTAAAGAAGCCCATTGGCGCGAAGAAGGTTGGAAGCAAGACTGGAGGGCTTGGTGTTAGAAAGCTCACTACAAAGGTAATACTGCAGACCATAGGAGCTATTATTGATTCTGCACTTACATGCCTTTAAGGTTCTTCAGATTAATGCACGTGTTTGGTTCCTCCCCGAAGTTCTAAAATACTATATACCTCATCTCTTCTATATGATGCGAGCACTAAGGGTTGACCCCTTTGTCATTTTTCATATGTGTTGCAGCCAAGTGAAAGCCTGTATGATCAGAAACCTGAAGAGCCAAAACCTGCTGTCCCAGCAATGACTACTTCCACTACAAAAAGTGGCCCATCCTTGCATTCACGTTTTGAATACGTTGAGAATGAGCCAGCAGTTGATTCAAGAAATGGAGGAACTCAATTGACTGGCCACGTGGCACCACCAAAATCATCAAATTTCTTTCAAGAATACGGAATGGATAATGGGTTCCAAAAGAAAACAAGCACAGCTGCCTCAAAGACCCAGGTAAATACTGAGTTGATGTCTGTGCTATGTCAATAAGAGAATAATAAACAGATTGATTTTTCTGATCAATATATAAGTTTGCAAAGTTTGCTTTCTAAATGAAGCCGTTGACTTTTGACACGACGTTTGACCATTCGTCTTATTCAAAAAATTTAAGTATGATTTATTTTGTTGTGACGGTTTATCATTAAAGAGACTTTAAGCATGACTCATATTTTTGTATATTTACACCAATTTTTTGAATAAGATGAATGGTCAAACGTCACGACAAAAGTCAATGGCGTCATTTATTAAAAACTGGAGGTAGTATAAGAGTAAGTATCTATATTATTTTAAAAGAGGCTATTGGTGATGGTGAGTGGTGAATCTGCCACTACCACCACCAACTCCCTACTTTTTGTGGGAAGAAAAAAATGATAGTGTGTGATCAGAGGACCCACATGTGAACCACCCCCACCACCAACTTCCTACCTTTTTTGAAAGGAAAAAGGAAAGTGTGGAGCTAGAGGACCCACATAATAGATATATGCTAAAATTGAAAGATAATATATGCATAAAGTTATGGTAATAATGGGTTAATTATAATTTTCTTTAATTAAAATCCCGTTGCAACGCGCGGGCAATATGCTAGTAATATATAAACTACTGCACTAGATTTTGTTGCGTCAACTAGCTTGACTTGTTTTGAGTTTCATGCTGTCATCCCCCCTTCCTTTATTTGCTACATGCTTGCATAGGGCTGTTTAATCATTGGTGAATATCTACAAATTTCACAGAATAATACCTTGTTAACTTTGAGAAACTCAGTTCTCTCTATCCAAGCTTTTGCTATTGCTAGCATGTTCTTATTATATCAAATAATTTTTGTTTTTGTGGTGAAATATGTTTTCCTCTGATAGATTCTTGCTATGTTAGTATGTGTACTGACGATACGAATACCTTTCAGATTCAGGAGAGTGACGAAGCAAGGAAAAAATTCTCTAATGCAAAGGCAATTTCATCATCTCAGTTTTTTGGTAATCAAAGCAGAGAAGAGAAAGAGGCTCAAATGTCCCTTCAAAAGTTTGCGGTGCGTATTAGTTTAGCATCTCTTAGTCTGTGGACCATTAGATCTCCTCTTTGTACTTTTTGAAGCATTCGTAACTTCATTGCAGACTTGAAATTTCGTTTCTACAGCTTATGTTGTAAACTTCATTTGAATATTATGGAGAAGCTTGCCTTTTTTTTTCTCCCTTACGTTTCTCATGTTTTTTTAATTCAGGGTTCTTCGTCCATTTCAAGCGCTGATCTTTTTGGCCGGCGTGACATGGATGATTCAAATCTGGACTTAAGTGCTGCGGATCTCATCAACAGAATATCATTCCAGGTAGTCATTCTGTAAATCATTGCTGCCTTTTGTCACGCCTTGCATATGTAATTTTCAAGGAACAGAGCATGCAAACATTTACTACACTAGTCACTACTGAAACAATACAAGACATCCATGAAACGCACAGACGTCTTATCAGCTGGAATTGTTGTGCAGGCTTCTCAAGATCTGTCTTCCCTCAAGAACATGGCTGGAGAAACTGGAAAGAAGCTGACATCTATAGCCTCCAATTTCATCAGCGACCTCGACAGAATCCTTTGAGCAGTTGATGGGCCGAGATCGTTAGTATTTTTTGTTTTGGCAAACCTGCACAGAATATTGCTTAAAGCTTAAAATGTGGTGCACCTCCGATCATTCCAAAGCATTTGTTGCACAGCTATGTAGAGGATAGTAGAGGATTGGCAATTATGCGTCTGTATTCTTTTTTCCTTTTTACTATTGTTCGAACCCCTGTCCACATGAAGATACTTTTATTCGTTTCTTGACAAGATTGAAACATACGATGGTATTCATTCCAGTTAGTTGTATCTGGGTTGAAAAATTACTTCGATGTGCCTGTTCTAATTGGAACCAGTCTGGTTATTTCTCACTGTGACCTGTGCCACTGCCAGTCAAGAGTTCATCTTCCTATAAGCTATTGCAAACTTTGACTGGCTTGTGGGTTCCTTTTACTGAAGGTCTTTGATGACTGCCTACTTGTCAGCGATGTTATAATGCAATCTTGCAGGGTGGAAAAAATGGTAGTGGTATTACTTTGTGAAGGCAAGATTCAGCTAACAGTGTATGAAAGCTGACCAAATACTGGCGGCTGGCTCTTTGTAAACAGTCGTCTGTCGACATCATATTATATTGAAATTGCCTGTTTTGTTGTGATTGCAAGTTGCTGACTCGTATCGTTGCCGCAGAGCCGTTCAGAGTGACGTGGACTCCAGGCGGTGCCACGCAAGACTCGTATTTTGGCCCCTCACTTTTCTCTAATTTATTCAGTCTAAAATACTGGAGGACTCGTCTCGTGCAAATGGTTGACAGCGACAGATTCTTGTTGAAATCGCATTAGAAGAATCTTTCACAAAGCAAAGCAAATTCTCTTCGTTCTTGTGTGTGGCTTGTTATTCTAAGCGAGTGGAGGGAGCATCTGCCTTTGCCAATTTGCAACCCACGCAAGGTTTGTCTTACTTTAGTTTCATTCATTTGCTAGGCAATATATATATCAAATTTATTTCCGAGTCAACTAAATCTCGTGAATTGTCTGAACGCTTCAAGTCAGTTGTAATTAATTTTGACGACTGGAAAATTCAGAGCAGAGCAGACATATTCAACACATCAATTATTGGAAGACATCGTGGTCTGTAATCTGTGAGTGGTCTGCCGTTTACTTGAAAGGATGTATGTCAAGTAAATTGATACACTTACCAAAGTTCCTCATTTCATGACACATTTTCAGCTAAATATATACCGTACCGTACCTGATAGTAGCTTGATAAGATAGGAGCCGACATGCCACTGTAAAGCTAAAGTCTTGATCGAGATAACTAACGAACAAACAAGGAACTTTCACAGCCAAAGATCACACCAAAGTTGGCTTTTCTGTCTCATGCAAAAATATTTTAGTACAGCAAGATGGCTGATTTTACCCACACAGCCAGCCTATGTGATGTAAGATCACGCGATCAACGATAGCCTGATAGAGCGATCTGTTAGGTAGTACACAAGATCATTCACAACTCACAAGAGATAACCATGCGGCTCAGCTGCTAGATGCATGGTTGTCACATGGGCCACGCATGCTACCACACAAAATCAGAAACAAATCAGAAATCGTTGGAAGAGATTAAAAGAAAAGATAAGGATTAATCGATTCTACGACGGTGATGAGACGAACACGCGAATCTGCTCCAGGAACGTCAGCTGCTGCGGCCGATCCTTGCGCCGGATGTAACCGGCGGCGACGGCCGGCGAGTACTCCGGGTACCCCTTCTCGCCGCTGCGCGCCCACAGGTCGGCGGCGTAGCCCCGGTGCGCGTAGTAGGCGACGGCGTCGACCTGCGCGCCCTCGGCGAGGAGGACGGAGATCGGGAGGCGCTCGTAGTGCGACCGGGAGACGCCCTCCAGCTCGTCGAGCCGCTCGAGCCCCCGCGGCGTGACGGCGTAGAGCTCGCCGGAGACGCGGTGTCCGGCGCCGGGGAGGTTGAGGAGGAAGGGGACGCGGTAGGGCCCGCAGACGAGCGGGAGGCGCGACGCGGTGGTGGCGGCGCCCACGAAGGAGGCGTCGCCGTCGAGGGCTAGGTCCTGGAGGAGGCCGTGGTTGGAGAATCCCCTCTTCAGCGTGCCGTACGTGAACACCAGCGTCCGGGCGGCCGCCCCCTTCGGCTCCGGTGCCGGTTGCTCCGCCTCCGCCGCGTCGCCCGCCGTCCCCATGCGCGACGCGATCAGGCAAGCTCGAGCTTTTTGTCTGGGTGGTCTGTTGAGCCAAGCAGGTTGCTGGGTTGGCTTATTTATCGGGGGAGGTGGGCCCGCTTGGTCGATGTGACGTGGGCCCAGCCTCTCACATTTGTCCCATTCGTGTTCCGGCCCATTACCATATGCCCGCATGTACGTGACTTGGAATTTTTTTTATTTTTATATATTTTTAATAAAATATTTATAAAAGTATGTTATCGTTTCAAAAATTTACAAAAAATATACTCCCAACGCCATCTGGGAGGACGATTTAATGACGTGGTTGATAGCCGTCGGCCGGCCGACGGCCCTCAGTATTTTTATAGGCAGCCCTCCGCCACCCAATGCCTACAAAATACCGGCTCTAGGGCCGGCCAATTTACAGGCGGCCCCCTGGCCGGCGAAAAACCACCCTCTAGGAGGTCGGCAAGGGGGCCGCCTGCAAAAACGCCAGTCGCGGGTCAGTGTACAACTGGCTGATGCGAGGCTTTCAACTGGACTCTTAGATCAATGCAATAACTTTATATGTTGTAGTCAGTCGTGCAGTTGAAGGTTTTTTTAGAACTGATGCCGGTGGATTGCACTGTCACTTGGAGATGGTACGTGGAGAATGCATTCCAACGTGGTTGGCCACTGTGCATACTTGTGTCGGTGTATGAGAATGATAACACCGCTGCTGCAATGCCCGTGCAAGATGATGAGGGTCCAAGTATGGCGGGAGGAGGTAATGCCGAAACAATGAAAGAAAATGAAGGAGGGAATGAAGAAGATACAGAGCCAGCAGATGTGGCAGATGAGAGAGAACTAATTTATACCATCGTTGAAGAAATGGATAGGAAAGATGCTGAAAATGAGCATGCAGAGTATGATGATTCGTCTGATGAGGACAACGTGATGCCTGCAGAATGGAGCAACGGGGACTTCTCAGGCCTTGTTATCTTCAAGCGGCATCATGTGCCATGGGAGTACAAAGAGAATGAGGTCATCCAGGAGGGTAAGTATGTATATGTAGAAGATTTGAAGGATGTAGTAAAACAATGGACGGTGTCACTTTAGAGTGAGTTCTCGGTCGTAAAGTCAAGCAAATCAGTGTATGAAGTGAAGTGCGTGAAGAATGGGTGTCCATGGCGGGTGCACGGATTCAAGAGTAAATGAAAGGATTATTAGCAAGTTTCAATCGTGACCGAGCATCCATATTACTTACCCGGTATTGAAAAATATCATAGAAACATGATATCTGCATTTGTTGCAACAGAGATATACTCTCACATTGTGAACAACCTAGGGTACAAACCAAGGTCAATTATTAGATATATTGAAGAAAAATTCAAATACACAATTAGCTATGCTAAGGTTTGGAGGACAAAACAGAAGATTGTGGAGATGAGATTTGGCACATTTAAAGCATCTTATGATAATTTGCCTCGTCTGTTAGCCTATATTCTTCAGAGAAATCCAGAGACCTGCTACAACCTAAAAGGCTTTCCATCAATTGACCATGATAATAAAAGTGTGTTACAACGAGTATTCTTTTCATTAGGTGCTTGCATTCATGCATTTGTGCATTGTCGTCCCATTCTCTGCATCGATGTGACATTTCTAATCGAAAAGTACAGAGGATAGATATTAACAGCAATCGGAGTTGATGGGAATAACCAAGTTCTACCGATGCTTTTTGCTTTTGTTGAGAGTGAGAACACTGATAACTGGTATTGGTTCCTAGAAAGGTTAAGTCTACAGTTGTACGGATGAGACCAGACGTATGTCTCATACATAACCATCACGCCGGCTTGCTACGGGCAATTGAGGAATTGAGGGATGGATGTGCTAAGAAAGGATACCCACCAAGGTGGTCTGATGTCCAAAGTAGATGATGCATGCGTCATATGTGTCATATGGATTCCTCTCCTATATATGTGCACAATGGCTATTTTGTTCATCTTCTATTCTCTCTAGTTTTGTGCCATATTAGTTCATCTCTTGTGTATGTGAAAAAATTTTTATGAATAGAAGTGTGCAAACTCGATCTGCCAGTGGTGGTCGGACCGCCCTGATGCCTTCGGTCCGACCGGCCTGCGGTCTGACCGCCCAAGTACTTGCGGTCCGACCGCCCGTGGACTGAACAGCAAGTTTCAATTATCAAATCTTTTTTTTACACTAATCCTCGCTGATCTTTTTCTTTGTCTCTTTCTCAGTCAATGGCTACTCCTCGTAAGAAAATTACGAAAAGACTCTCCAAGAAGCGTCATGATCCCATCACTTCATCAGAGGAAGAAGAGATGGATGAGAATTATGTGGTGGAAGAGGAAGAGGAAGACCATGAAATAGATGAGGATGAGGATGAGGATGATGATGAAGAACAGCCTATTTATCCCCGAGGTGACCTAACTGCTCCACCTCCTTTGGTCTATTATTCGATGCTTCCTCAAGTGGATCCAACTATTAACTTCCGAGTGCGATTGAATAACCCTACAGAGTACATGCTTCTTAGAGATCACGATCAATTCAAGAGACCTAACGACTCCAACGATCGAAGGTTCCACACAAACTTTCAGAAGAAAGTATTTGAGAAGGTCTACACTTCCGCCAAGCCCTTTGCTGATCATAAGTACATTGTGTGAAAAGAGATAAATAAGACCTCGCAGTTTTAAGGACAGAATCTTTTCAGAGAAGTGGGAATTGCCAAGTTTGTTGCTATCCATCATGATTATAACTGCACTCTTATCTGTCAGTTCTACTCCACTATTTGGATAAATGAAGATTTCACTCAGATAAAGTAGATTAGTGGAGAACTTGGGTGTGTGGCAACTAAGCGAGAGTTGCAAGAAGTGTTGAAGTTGAGATATCTTAAGGGTACACAGCTTCGTTCCGATCTACAGTACTCTCCAATATCAGTTCAAGAGCAAGCTCAATTCTACGACACAAGTGTTCATTACACATTTGGAACAGTCACTGGACTAAGAACTGTGCCAAATGTAATCAACCGCATTGTCAGAGCTTCTATTGCCCCAAGGTGTGGTAACAAGGATGCCATCCGTAGTATCACATGGCATGTGATCAAAGCTATCATAAGTGGAAATCGGTTTGATGTCGCTAATGTTAACGCCAAAATTTGGTACGGATTTTTATTAGATTCGGTTAAGGAAAATCGAGGTTAACTGGTGGGAATTAAATCCAGAAGAGCCGAATTCAGGAAGAAATCGTGAAGACCACAGAGAGGCAGTTTTAGTATCTTATCTATAAATTAGGTAGAGATATTAATATTTTATCTTTTAAGAAACCTGATCTCGTGTGTGATCAGGTCTCGTTAGTTATTTCCTTCTGTAATTAGGAAATCGTGTGCCGTGTCCAGTAAGGACTTGTACCAACTCGGGGTATAAATACGTATGCCCGGGGATCATGTAAATCATCCACAGATCAATACAAAAATTCGGCGCATCGCCACCCTATTCAACGGGTTCTTGCTTCTCGAGCCGGGCTGCATCGGTTAAGTTCAACCTCCTGCGAGAGGGTAAGTCTCGTTACCCGGACTACCGCATCGGCTAGGACTTCCTCTGTTAGGTCCGATATTCTAGTCGGTTTACGGTAGTCGGCTTACTACGATATATCTATTCTGCCTATAGCTGCATCAGTTAGATCTGACCTCATAGTCCGAGTAGATATATCACATCACGCGTGCATAGGCTTATCAGCTTACTGGTTGTAGTTTATCGTCAGTTTGTGCTGCATCGGTTAGGTCTGACCTACTAAACTGCTTGATAAATTATTCCTGCTAGGTCGATCGGTTTTTTTTGCAAGCGTCTTATCGGAATATATAGCCAATAAGTTATCATATCTCACATCACGATTGCATTAGATCTATCGGCTCATCGAGGTTCTGTTATCATTATTGGTCTATGCTGCAACGGTTAGGTCCGATCTACTAGACCGATAATAATAATTTTATTCTTGTCGAACCGATGGGTGTTTATGCAATGTTCTATCGGAGTGCTTAGCCGATAGGTTATATTTTTCTAGATAAAGCCGATTGCGTTCAACACGTTTTTGCACGATTACACTGTCATCGGCTTTCCAGCCGATACACATGTTATATCAGTAATTGGCTACTTTATTTACATAGCTTTTGATTTCCTAGTTGTGATTCATTTGTTATCCATCTATGCCATCATCGGCTTCCAGTCGATGTATAAGTGCTACAGTGCATATCGGCTATCGGCCGATGAGAGAGTCCAAATCGGCTTCCAGCCGATTGGCTCACTGGACTAATATTTTCTATCTCCTTGTCAATTGCAGGGTCAAATTGACTGGCACGCCTACGAACCTCAAGATTTAGGACCTGCACTGGAGTGAAGCAAATCTCCCAGGCCTTCGCGTGTCTCCAGACGCCGAACCAGATCATCGGCTCGTTCCCGACGCTGCCGGTGATTTTCGGCGTCAACACGTTTTTGGCACGCCCAGTGGGACACGGAATTTCAACATGGCTGGCAAAGAGATCAAATCTGACAATGTGATTCCAGTCACCATGGATGATCTGACGCACCTGGTACAGAAGGTATCGGCTCATGAAAGCCGATTTCAAGAAGCAAAAAAGGATAAATATCAAAGAAGGATTGCTCAGGTCTAAGTTTATTCATCAGACTCAGATGATGAGGAATCCGATGCTGAAGTCGGATTGGCGGAGTGGGCTAGAAATAAGAAATCAGTATCATGCCCGTGGGTGAAGGATATCGGTAAGGAGGAACGGTATGATTTTGACATCAATAAGGCCGATAAAATCTATGATCTGTTATTGCAGGAGAAACAGATACAACTTCCGCCAAATCACGTAATTCCATCTGCCGAAGAACTGAAGAAAAAGAGATATTGCAAGTGGCATAACACGATATCGCACCACACCAATGAGTGCAAAGTTTTTCGGCAACAGATTCAATCGGCTGTTGAACAGGGAAGGATCAAATTTGAAGACAAAAAGGCGATGAAAATTGATGGACATCCATTCCCTGTGAATATGGTTTATGCAGGATCATCAAGGGATCAAGTCGATGGAGGAAGGCATTGGGGTAAGAGGACAAGAATTACTTCATCGGACCTGATAGAGAAATATTCAAGCCATGAAGAACGATGGATTGAGCCAGACAGTGAAAGATATAATCCGCATTAGGATTGCCCGTTTTTCAGGTTCTGTTGGGATCAGGGTATGAGATTGCCGACAATTCAAGATTGCCCCGAATGCAGTAATATGGAATATCGGCATGATCAGCAGGAAAGATTTTCGTAGGATCGGCTGCTTGGGAAAAGAGCATCGGTACATAGCCGATTAGGGCCGATTCATGAAGAATTCTTTGAAGAAAATGAAGAGGTACATGAAAAATAAGTCCAAAATCCTCAGTGGTGTCCTAGTGGGATATTTACAAAAAATCAGAAAAGAAGGGCACAGCGGTTACGGCACCGGGAACAACAAGAAGAACAACGGCGGGACTACAAAGAAGCCGATCATCGTCATAAGAGGACTAAGCGGGTATGGCGCGTGAAGAAAAATAACGATGAGGTTGATCCATCGGCTCCAGTAGACATGGTTTTCGTTCTGCCCAGAGAATACAAAGCGTTTTCATCTGACGAAGAGGGCGATGAGGAGATGTTTGCTCAGTTGATGCTGCAACCTGATCAGGCTATATTTGATAAGCCTGGAGAATCTAGTCATCGGCATTTGAAGCCATTATATATTAAGGGCTTTGTGAATGGGAAGCCGATGACGAAGATGCTGGTTGATGGGGGAGTAGCTGTCAATTTAATGTCGTATGCCACGTATCGGAAGTTGGGAAAAACTGCCGAAGATTTGATAAAGACAAATATGGTGTTAAAAGACTTCGGCGGGAATTCATCGGAGACGAAAGGCGTGTTGAATGTGGAATTGACAGTGGGAAATAAGACATTGCCCACCACGTTTTTTGTTATCGATGGAAAAGGATCATATAGTCTACTCCTTGGCAGGGATTGGATTCACGCAAACTGTTGCGTGCCCTCGACGATGCATCAGTGTCTAATGCAATGGTAGGGAGATCAAGTTGAGGTAATCCCAGCAGATCAATCGACCAACATCGCAATGACTGATTTACCGATCTGGGAAGCCGATGGTATCGATTGTTTGTCTGGTAAAGTATGAGAGGGGGATTATCTTAAGATCACCAGTCGAGAGACACAGCCGATTCGGCAAGTCGGCTCGGAACTATTACTCTGATGGGCACCATTGAAGACTTCGAAGGGAAGTTGGGACAAGGATTTACGTCGGCCGATGATTTGGAAGAGATTGATATAGGACCAGGAGATAGGCCAAGGCCGACGTACATAAGTAAAAAATTATGTCCTGAATTCTGAGAAGAATTAATAAAGTTGTTGAAAGAGTTTCGAGATTGCTTCGCTTGGGAATACCATGAAATGCCAGGATTAAGCCGATCTATTGTTGAACATCGGCTTCCCATCAAACCAGGATATCGACCGTTTAAACAGGCTCCAAGGAGATTTAAGGCGGAGTTATATGAGCCAATCAAAGCAGAAATTACAAGGTTATATGACGCGAAGTTTATAAGGCCGTGCCGATATGCTGAGTGGGTTTCTAATATCGTCCTGGTGGAAAAGAAGAATGGAAAATTAAGGATATGTATCGACTTTCGGGATTTGAATAAGGCTGCCCCCAAGGATGAATACCCGATGCCGATAGCAGATTTGTTGATAGATGCAGCATCGGGCCACAAGATTATTAGTTTCATAGATGGCAACGCAGGATATAATCAGATTTTTATGGCAGAAGAAGATATACATAAGACTGCGTTTCGATGTCCTGGAGCTATCGGCTTATATGAGTGGGTGGTCATAACATTTGGATTAAAAAGTGCCGGTGCGACTTATCAAAGGGCGATGAATAATATATTCCATGATCTCATCGGCTTGCTAGTGGAAATTTACATCGACGATGTGGTGGTTAAGTCCAAGAGTAATGAAAGCCATATAGCCGATTTGCGAAAAGTGCTGGAAAGGGCAAAGAAATACGGATTAAGAATGAATCCCAATAAATGTGCTTTTGGTGTATCGGCTAGGCAGTTTTTGGGTTTTATGGTTCATGAGCGAGGAATTGAAGTTAGTCAACGGAGCATCAGAGCCATCAAGACTACAGAACCACCAAGCAACAAGACAGAGCTACAGTCGTTGATCGGCAAGATTAACTTTGTAAGGAGATTCATTTCAAATTTGTCAGGAAGGATTGAGTCTTTTACTCCGTTATTGAAGTTGAAAGCCGATCAAGAGTTTGTGTGGGGGGCAGAGCAGCAGAAGGCATTTGACTGAATTAAGAGTTTTTTAAGTTCCCCACCTGTTCTAATTCCGCCGCAGAAAGGAGTGCCGTTCAAGTTATACTTATCGGCCGATGAGAAATCCATCGGGTCTGTTTTAATTCAAGAGTTTGAAGGCAAGGAGCGAGTCGTGTTCTATCTTAGCAGAAGGCTTTTGGATGCTGAAACAAGATATCCTACGGTAGAATAATTGTGCCTTTGTTTATATTTCTCATGCACGAAGTTAAGGCATTATATCTTATCGGCTGAGTGCACGGTGGTTTACAAGGCCGATGTGGTGAAATATATGTTGTCGGCTCCAGTCTTAAAAGGACGAGTTGGTAAATGGATTTTTGCCCTAACGGAGTTTGACTTGAGATATGAATCGGCTAAGGCGATCAAGGGACAAGCAGTGGCCGATTTCATTGTGCAGCACAGAGGGGTTTATGAAAATTATGTAGAGCCGATCCCATGGACTTTATTTTTCGACGGATCGGTTTGCAAGCATGGATCTGGTATCGGCTTGGTTATTGTATCGCCTCGGGGGGCAAGTTTTGAGTTTGCTTTTACAATTAAACCGTATCGGACCAAAAATCAGGCGGAATACGAGGCGGTGCTGAAAGGACTTCAACTTTTAAAAGAGATAGGAGCCAATATCATAGAGATCGTTGGGGATTCTTTGTTGGTGATCAAGCAATTATCTGGGGAGTATGAATACATGGATGATATTTTGAGATCATATCATGAAGAATGCAGAGATTTATTGAAGGATTTCAAGATAGTATCTGTTGACGCCGAAAACCGCCGGGTGTGCCAAAAAGCTTGCTGACGATTTGGTTCGGCGCCTAGAGACACGCGAAGGCCTGGGAGATCTGCTTAGCTCCAGTGCAGGTCCTAAGATATTTGAGGTTCGCAGGCGTGCCAGTCAATTTGACCCCGCAATTGACAAGGAGAAAATATTAGCTCAGGGATTCAATCGGCCAATAAGAATCCTGCTAGCCGATTGCCGAAGGAATGCTTGAGCATCGGCTGAAAGCCGATGATAAAACTTTGTCCGAGCCCCAGCTGTCCACGCCCGGGTCTCGTACCCGTGCCCGAGTCCTCGCTCCCGGGTCCTCGCCTGTGCTCGTGCTCGGGTCAGCAGCAATTGCACATCGGCTATCGGCCGATACGGACTGATGTAGTCTCCTTGTAGCCGATGGCCGATGGCACCTGTGTATCGGCTAGGAAACCGATAACGCTATAAGCAAATAGATAAGCCGTCAGTATAACATGTGCATCGGCTAGAAGCCGATGATAAAATAGATAGGCAGAATAGTAAGCTAGCCGACTGCTGAGGAAACACCTGTGCATCGGCTAGAAAACCGATGATAATATAGATGACCAAAACAGTAAGAATAATACAGTCGGCTTTATAAAAAGATAACCTATCGGCTAAGCACTCCGATAGAACGTCGCATATACACCGATCGGCTCGACAAGGATAAATCTATTATTATCAATCTAGTAGTTCAGACCTAACTGATGCAGCACAGATCGATAATAGTAAAGGAACCTCAACAAGCTGATAAACCTAATGC
Organism: Oryza meyeriana var. granulata; assembly: GCA_003991445.1. NCBI lineage: Eukaryota > Viridiplantae > Streptophyta > Magnoliopsida > Poales > Poaceae > Oryza > Oryza meyeriana. Next base: position 173,151 of record RYFJ01001332.1, on the reverse strand, counting down.
AACTATGATGTAATAAGATAACTTACCGGCTTTACATTCCGATAAGACGCTTGCATAGAAACCATCAACCTAGCAGGAACGATTTATCGCTGGCAGCTCAGTAGGTCGGACCCAACCGATGCAGCACGAACTGATGATAAATCGCCCCCAGTAAGCTGATAAGATCTACGCACGCGTGATGTGGTATACCTGATCGGCCTAAGAGGTCGGACCGAACCAATGCAGCCGTAGACAGGGCAGATACACCTGGGTAAGGGGTGACGAGTCTTACCCTCTCGCAGGAGTTCGGACCTAACCGATGCAGCCCCGCTCGAGAAGCAAGAACCCGTCGAAAGGGTGGCGATGCGCCGAATTTGATTGATCTGTGTGGATGATTTACAAGGTACCCGGGCATACGTATATATACCCCGAGTTACAAGAGTTCTTATAGGACACGGTACATACTTTCCTATCTATAAACGGAAAACTAACAAGCCCTGATCGGATACGAGATCAGGTTTCCTAAACAGTATTAAAACTACCTAATTTACAGATAAGGTAATTGACTGCCATATCGTGGTCTTCACGATTCCTTCCCAAGCTCGGACTCTTCTGGATTAGTTTCCAATGGCTGATATCGCTTCTTTCCTTAACCGAACATGGTAACGACCCGTACCAAATTTTGGCGTTAACAGTATCGTTGGATCATATTCATAGGGAACATAATTTGGAAGCCAATGATCTTGCACAAATTGCTTCGGGTTATCGGCTGAATAGACAAGTTGAGGTTGAAATAGCCGATAGCGAAGTTCAGGATGAAGCCGATGATTGGAGACAGGAAATAATTGGTTATCTGCAAAATCCGTCGCAATCGGTTTCTAGGAAACTTCGGTATAAAGCTACTAAATATGTGCTTCTTGATGGAGAATTATATTATCAGACTTTTGAAGGAGTTCTGCTGAAGTGCCTAAATTTGGAAGAAGCCAAAGTGGTTATGTGCAAAGTGCATGAGGGTGTTTGTGGAACTCATCAATCAGCTCATAAGATGAAGTGAATATTGAGAAGAATAGGATATTTTTGGCCGACAATGCTAGAAGATTGCTTCAGATACTATAAAGGATGTCAAGATTGCCAGAAATTTAGAAATATACAGCGGGCACCAGCATCGGCTATGAATCCTATCATCAAACTGTGGTCGTTCAGAGGATGGGGAATTGATATGATCGGCCAGGTTTATCCTCCATCAAGTAAAGGACATAAATTCATATTGGCAGCGACATATTATTTTACAAAGTGGGTGGAGGCAATTCCGTTGAAGAAGGTTACATCCAAGGAGGCGATTGAGTTTGTAAAAGAACATATAATTTATCGGTTTGGGATTCCTCAGACAATAACTACCGATCAGGGATCTATCTTCGTGTCCGATGAGTTTCAACAATTTGCTGCCAGTATGGGAATTAAGTTACTGAATTCATTACCTTATTATGCTCAGGCTAATGGACAGGCAGAAGCTTTAAATAAGAGTTTGATCAAATTAATCAAGCGGAAGATTGATGAACAGCCGCGACGATGGCATAATACATTAGCTGATTCATTGTGGGCCTATCGGATGGCATGTCATGGATCTACTCGAGGGCCGCCATATCAGTTGGTGTATGGGCATGAAGCAGTTTTGCCTTGGGAGACTAACATCGGCTCTAGGAGGATTTCTTTACAGAATCAATTGACAGCCGATGATTATTATAACTTGATGACAGATGAGCTCGAGGATTTGGCTCAGAATCGGTTAAGGGCGCTGGAAAGGATCAAGGAAAATAAGGCTAAGGCGGCTAAGCATTATAACAAAAAGGTGATGAACAAGTCGTTTGCTCAGGGAGATCTTGTGTGGAAATTGATTTTGCCGATCAGGTCCAGAGATAGTAAGTTCGGGAAATGGTCGCCTAATTGGGAAGGGCCCTATCGGATTAATCGTTGTGTGCCTGGTAATGCCTACATATTAGAAGATTTTGAGGGAGCGGAGTTTGCTAAAGCGCTTAATGGGAAGTATCTCAAGAAATATTATCCGAGCGTTTGGATCAATTCCTAAATCGGTTAAGTACAGCCGATTTCTAAAACAGTTCAAAAAGCCGATGTTTTTGCATCGGCTAAAGATAGCCGATATCAATTGGTATCGCCTTTAGACCAAATAAATAAAATACTATCAAGCAAAGATGGAACAAGGTGAATAAGCAACAGAGTCGATCATATTATATTACAGCAGAGGATGGTCGGCATGTTCTGGAGCAACATCAATGGCGTGAATGTTAAGGTTTTACAGGAGTTTTTGAATTGTTTCAATCGCACGCAAGCGAATCTGATCAATTTTGTTAATGGTGTGGATATCGTCTTCATCGGAGCTTGGAATGGTCTTTAAGCTCTTGCGCCGATGAACGACTTGGCGTACTGCTGCTGCAACTTTGGATTCTTGATCTTGTATTGCTTGTGGCAAGTCGATGAGCTGAGATTTTGTGATTTTGATGTCATTGCGGATTCTTTCAAGCTTGGCTAGCAAATTGGCTTGTTTTTCTTCCAGCCGATTGAGTTTAACTTGGATTTCTTGAGGGGCGGTGACCATATCATCAAGCTTTTTCTTTTCAGATTGGGCAGACAGCCGATCGTCTTGGATGCGTTGAGCTAGAATCTTCTGTTCGGCATGATCGGCTATGCGTTGCCTGGTCTTAATCAGCTGGAATCTATGGGATTCTAAGTAGGCAGCAGGAGTGAGGGCATCGACGAGTTCGTCAGGAAGATGGTGTTCGATTTCAGGGAATCTTGCCCGGATTGGACCACAATCTTCTACCAGCGCGTCTATTGGGGTTTCCAGCCGACGGATAATATCCAGCAAATGCTCGCGTACGTCGGCTGGAAGGGTTGGTTTGGTCATAGCGCTGGTGATTGCTTCTTCATCAGTCTCCAGGTACTGGCTGATGTCGAAGGAGAATAGATCGGCCAAGGACTGCAAAGCGGCATCAATAAATAAATAGATTATAAATGAGTAAGTTAAATGCAGGTGAGTACCTAAGGAGGGATAGCGGCAGCTTGAGGGGTGACATCGGCATCAGATGATTGAATAGGTTGTTCTTCAGAGTGGCCGATGTCTGGCGCCGAAGTAGGAGCAATCTCAGTATCGGCTTCAGGGCTGGATGGCGGAATCGGAATGGCTGCGGAAGTTATCGGCTCGATGCTTGCGGGGATGTTAGCAAAAGGTTGAGGTTCGGGAGCCGATGACTCAAGCTGGAAATAAGATTGATAATGTGAAGATGAGAAACAGATGATAATATCATGACTTAGCGAATACCTGCGGGGGTGGGCCCGATGTTTGGGTAGCAGGCGGCGCCATGACCACGACATCGGCGCTTGTTTTCTGTTTCTTGTGAGGGCGAGATGCCAGTTTCTTGCGTATTGGTCCTGTTGGCCGCGGCGCCCGGAGAAGAGCCGATGGAGGGGAGCATCATGCCCTAGGTGTGGGTTGGCCGATGGTGGTTGGTATATAATCGGCTGGCCACTGTTGCTTGTTGTCAGTGGCTCCACATCAGCAGCCTGCAAGATAGAATTGTAAAAGATGATCGGAGAATTCTTGAAGAGTGATGGAATGTTACCTCGTCATCGGATTCGATGTAGTTAGGGTTAAGGCAAGAACAGTAGTGGATGGCCGCTGAGTTGAACAGATGTTTCTTCCATTCTGACCACCATTGGGCAAAAAGTTTTGTACTGGCTGTGCATACCTCCACGTCGGTAGCGGTGCCCAGAGATAAGGAGTCTGTTAATGTCCGCAGCCGATCGTACTCCAGAGCGCTATTTACATTTCCCCTGGCCTAGAGTTTGTTGGTGAAAAACAAGCCGATGGGGAGTTGGCCAAGGCCGAGTTGGTGGGAGTTGACTGATGGGTGATAGAATTCGTATGATGGCTGTGATCGGCCCAGAGAGAAGCCAGTTGGTAGAAGACATGGAGTAATGGCCGATAGAAATATGGTCTTCGATTCATCATTGGCCAGAGCGTCGAGTGGGTTGAAGTTGGAGGGCATCTCAAATGATGATGTATCATCATATGCGAACCATAGCGTGGCATCCTTGGTAAAGCCATAATAAAGGCCTTTGAACCATTGGCCGAATCCGATGGGAGTGATTTTACCTCCAGGAAGAGCCGATGCAGCTTCGCCTATAGAAATGCATCGGTGATAGGTGGGTTCTTGTTCCTCCATGTGATTGGCTGGGAAAGTTTGATTGAGGAAGGAGGTATCGGGAATTGCCTTGGATGTGTACACGTTGAACCATAACTGCACAAACCACCAAGGACCCCCGATATGGCCAACTGGCTGGCCGGCCGATAGCTTGACTAACACTTGATGCAGCAGTTGGTAAGTGGCGCCAAGAAGATATTGCCCCAAGGGAACCTGTTTCCGATCGGCCAAGCATTTTGCCAAGCACTGCATGTTGGTGGTTGGGCCGAGAGTTGCACCACCGAAGACGAAGCGTTCCAGCCACAGGTTCAGGAAAGCTAGATGTTCCCGATCATCGACTGAACCAGTTCCCTTGTTGTGAATGGATATATACTTAGACCAACCGCCGATGTTCTTCGTCTGAAGCCGATGGGTAGGCTTGAATCGGAGTTTAAGGGATTGATGTAACTCGTTGTGTTGAGGCAGGTGAGCATGGTTACATCTATCAAGGTTGGGGTCATCGGCCCATGTCCAAACAAGTAGGTGTTGAGGGCGTCTGACCAGAAATATGAGGCCGATGCAAGCAGAGGTTCGTTCTTCTCCATCTCAGCTAACGAAAGATTGATGCAGTGGCCGATGTCTGCTTCGTTCCAAAGAGTTCTCTTGGCAGCCGATACTCTGTTATACCAGTTCCTCCACCCTGGAAGTTTGCTCGGCCACGATCTAAAACTGTTGTTCCAATCGCTGACTAACATGGCGGAGTTCTTGAAGGGGATGCGTTGAGTTTCGGCATTGATGAAATCCGTAGGATCTTCATTACCCATAGGACCATGGTAGAAGAAGTTCGGATAATCGGCGGCTGGAATCAAGATCTGATCGCTAAGGTGCTACAATATGCAAGAACACGAAGAACAGGAAGAGATTACGGTGGAATCAAGGTCTGGTTTCTAAGTGCTATAGTAAACAAGAACACGAGGAATGGGAGCAGATTCAATCTAAGCTGCAAGATGGAAAAGACGATTAGACAAGGAGATTACCTTTGGGACGGCGATTGCGGAAGCCATTACTGAAGGAGATTAGCAAAGATCAGAGGTTGAAGAAGAAGACCGCAACGGTTCGCCTAGGTCACCGGAGTTCGTCGAGGTTTCGGAAGTTGAAGCGACAGGGTTCTGGTGATGTGAAAGCGTAAAGAAAGAGGGCTAGGAAGGCGAAGCGGTTTATAGAGGTATGATGACCGGGCGGGAATCGAGGCCGTTGGCACTGTTTCAAACATTTAAGAAAAGTGGGCTACATTGGGCCGCCTCGGTGTAAAAGAAATTTGAAGCCCATACAGAAGAATTTCAAAGTTTGATAACAAACTCCGAAATTGGGGGGCATGTGTTAACGCCAAAATTTGGTACGGATTTTTATTAGATTCGGTTAAGGAAAATCGAGGTTAACTGGCGGGAATTAAATCCAGAAGAACCGAATTCAGGAAGAAATCGTGAAGACCACAGAGAGGCAGTTTTAGTATCTTATCTATAAATTAGGTAGAGATATTAATATTTTATCTTTTAAGAAACCTGATCTCGTGTGTGATCAGCTCTCGTTAGTTATTTCCTTCTATAATTAGGAAATCGTGTGCCGTGTCCAGTAAGGACTTGTACCAACTCGGGGTATAAATACGTATGCCCGGGGATAATGTAAATCATCCACAGATCAATACAAAAATTCGGCACATCGCCACCCTATTCAACGGGTTCTTGCTTCTCGAGCCGGGCTGCATTGGTTAAGTTCGACCTCCTGCGAGAGGGTAAGTCTCGTTACCCCGACTACCGCATCGGCTAGGACTTCCTCGGTTAGGTCCGATATTCTAGTCGGTTTACGGTAGTCGGCTTACTACGATATATCTATTTTGCCTACGGCTGCATCAGTTAGGTCTGACCTCATAGTCCAAGTAGATATATCACATCACGCGTGCATAGGCTTATTGGCTTACTGGGTGTAGTTTATCGTCAGTTTGTGCTGCATCGGTTAGGTCTGACCTACTAAACTGCTTGATAAATTATTCCTGCTAGGTCGATCGGTTTTTTTTGCAAGCGTCTTATCGGAATGTATAGCCGATAAGTTATCATATCTCACATCACGATTGCATTAGATCTATCGGCTCATCGAGGTTCTGTTATTATTATTGGTCTGTGCTGCAACGGTTAGGTCCGATCTACTAGACCGATAATAATAATTTTATTCTTGTCGAACCGATGGGTGTTTATGCAATGTTCTATCGGAGTGCTTAGCCGATAGGTTATCTTTTTCTAGATAAAGCCGATTGCGTTCAACACGTTTTTGCACGATTACACCATCATTGGCTTTCTAGCCGATACACATGTTATATCAGTAATTGGCTACTTTATTTACATAGCTTTTGATTTCCTAGCTATGATTCATTTGTTATCCATCTATGCCATCATCGGCTTCCAGTCGATGTATAAGTGCTACAGTGCATATCGGCTATCGGCCGATGAGAGAGTCCAAATCGGCTTCCAGCCGATTGGCTCACTGGACTAATATTTTCTATCTCCTTGTCAATTGCAGGGTCAAATTGACTGGCACGCCTACGAACCTCAAGATTTAGGACCTGCACTGGAGTGAAGCAAATCTCTCAGGCCTTCGCGTGTCTCCAGACGCCGAACCAGATCATCGGCTCATTCCCGACGCTGCCGATGATTTTCGGCGTCAACAGCTGACCTTATTCTTAGAGAGATGCACATGTCAAAGAACATCCTTGGACAAGGTATATATTATGCTCTATTCATAATAAAGCTTATCCTTGCAAAGTGTGGAAGAATGGGCAATACAACATCTCACCATAAGGAGTATAGGCCCCAGCTTCCACCAAATGCTCCCTCCGGGCAGTCCTTTGAGAGCGGTCAATCTTTTCGTTCCGCTCAATCTCAACGGCCTTTTTTTCATGATCATCCTCTTCCTCCGCCGCCTCCACAGGACTTTGGTCAGTTCTTCTCTCCTCAATATGCATATTTTGGGATGCAGCCAATGGAGTATTTCAATCCGGTCATAGGAGCTCTCAATGCCCTCAATGACAACTTCACTCGTTTAAATACCGGATTTGAGGAGATGACTCAAGAAGTGAGAGGCTTAAGCGGTGTCGGCGAAACGGGACTGGAGGCCCCACATACCCCGGGGACACGTGGATCTTCGGCCACGTCAGCTCCTCCGGGGCCCACATTCTGCACAAGTGACGGCCGGCTACGGCCGTCTTCCCGCTAATTGCCTGGGGCCCAAGCACTGTCCAGGCCTGGGTGCACCTTCCCCGGGCACGTCGCGACGACCGCTCGCATCCACCTCGGGCCCCGTGGCCCGGGGACATTCCCGGGCCCGGGTCTCGCCCCTCGGTCCTAGGACCCACAGGCTTGGTCCCGCGGCGCGTTCCCGGGGCACATTACTAGGACATTCCCGGGCTCAGGGCGCGCTTCCCGAGCCCGGGACACAGCCTCGGTCCCCGAGGAACTCGGTGCCTTGTGCGTGCGGAGGGCTCGATGAGCTCTCTGCCCCAGGCACGAGCCTGACTCGAGCGGATCAACTCTGCAACTACCTGCATTAATGACGAGGCGACGGGGCGTGTCGCGCCTGTCGCCCGCTCGGATACGCGTGGACTCTCATGATGGCCCCCGTGGGCCCACTTCCTGTGCAGTCAGAGAATATTTGACTAAGAGGGCTTCGGCTTTCCACGCTCTGGCAGCGATGGCGTGCGCTGTCACATCTTCATAACCTAGCCACCCGCAGCAGCCGAGCAACGTGACGACAAGACGTCCTGAACCAACTCTGGCGCGGCTCAGCAGGCGGCCGCGTGCGACAAGACATATCGTATCTAGAAAAGCATGTGTGGCACTGTGGACTCCCCTTGGACGATGAAAGGAGGATCTATACCAGCAGGAAAAAAGGAGAAAAGCTTCGGATCTTCGAGAGGAGGGAGAGGATTGAGTTCAGCTTCTAGAGAGACTGAGTTCCCAAGGGAGGGCTAGCTCCTGAGCACCCCTCGAGAACATCTTGTAAGAACAAACCGCATTCATCTCCTAGATAGCAGATACACACAGGAGTAGGGTATTATGCCTCCGCGCGGCCCGAACCTGTCTACTTCTTCTATCTCCCTTGCGCGCCATCGAACCAGACCCGCAGGCCCGTCCTGTGAACCACTCCCCTGGCCGAACCTCAAAGGGGGGGTCCCCAGACTCCCCGCAGTTGGAGTTCCCTCCTCTGACAGCTGGCGCGCCAGGTAGGGGGAGTTTGACTTCCAGGCAGCACGCCGGCGTCCCCAACGCCGGCACGCTCCATGGCAGGAGGTTATCGTCCGAGGGACTCCGACGAGGGGTCCGGCGGCTTCACCCGGCCGGGCGGTGTTACCTGTGGCGAGCCCGCCATTTCCCCTCCTCGTCTTCTTGGGCGGCGTGCGGCGTGCCCGGCGGGCCGAGTTCCCCCCGCGGCAGCCCTAGTTGTGCGCCTCGGTCCCTTCCCTTGCGGAGGGAGCCGGCAAGTGCCCCGCTGGGTTTGCCGTGGCCTTATCCATAAGGTGCGAACGGACGCGCCGCTCCACGATGCACTGCCATCTCAACTTCCAGTCAGCGTCGCCGCAGGGAGCCCTCCTAGCGGCAAAAGCCCTCTTGCGCCACCCCCCGGCATTTACCGGAGGCAGAGGCCGGGAGCGGCAGTGGCTCAACAAAATCGCTGACCTGGTAGGCGCGCCCATCGCCGGGTAGCCCGCCGATAGCCGTGCAGGGGCCAGGAGCGCCGACCGCGCGGCATCTAGCGCGGGCCGGCCCCCCTCCCCGAAGCAGAACCAATCCCAGGGCGCGGCGCCTCGCACCACACCCCCGACCAAGAATGGCCCTAGCGACCTCCGTGACCGGCTAAACCGGATGCGGACTCATGAGGACGCCCGGGTCACGTTGGAGCAACAGCGCGAGCGGCGCGTGAACACCGCCGGGCGTCCCGAGGCCCAGGTCTCTAGCTCTAACCCCCCGGCGGGAAACCATCGTGCGTTGCCCAAGCCCGCTCAGTACGGCTCGGGTTGCCTGGCGCTCTCCCCAGACCTCCGACGGGTGCGCTAGCCACCCAAGTTCCGGCCTAGCTTGCCGGAGAAATATGGCGGCTCCATCGACCCCACGGAGTACCTGCAGATCTACACCATCGCCAACCAGGTGGCCGGCGGCGATGAGAAGGTGATGGCGTACGACTTCCCCGTCGCCCTTAAGGCCCAGGCTTGCTCCCGGATGATGAACCTCCCCGAGGGTTCGATCTAGTCGTGGGAGAACCTCTGCCACCAGTTCGTGACGAACTTCCAGGGCACTTTCCCACCGCCCTGGACTGAGGCGGGTCTCCACTCCCTACGTCAGGGCAGGGACGAGTCACTAAGGCATTTTCTGCAGTGCTTCAGCCAGGTCCGCAACACCATCCCCCACATTGCTCACCACGCGGTTATTCACGCGTTTCGCTCGAGCGTGCGTGACAAGCGCATGCTCGAGAAGCTGGGCACCCGCGACATCCAGACCACGGCCCAGCTATTTAGCCTCGCCGACCTCTGTGCCCGCAAGGAGGAGGCCCGGGCGTGGAACGAGCCACGCTCTGAGGCCCCTGACCAGGGCCCTGGAGAGGACGGCGAGCCCTCACGTTCCGCATCACAACGGAACAGGAGCAGCGCGCGGCCGACATCGCCCCAGCAGTTCCTGATGCGGCGGGCGGCGCGGAGCCCTCGCTCCCCGCGCCCCCAAGCCACGCGTCGTCGCCAGCGACGCAGAGCTCATCAAGAAGGTCGTCCTCGGTGATGACCCGTCCCGAACTGTCAAGATTGGCGGTTCGCTAGATGACAAATAGGAAAGCGCGCTCATCGCCTTCCTTCAGGCAAACTCCGACGTCTTCACCTGGCAACCGTCGGACGTGCCCGGGGTCCCCAGGAGGGTGATTGAGCATCACTTGGCCGTCCGCTCGGGCTTGCGCCCAGTGCAGCAGAAGGTACCACGACAGGCCCCGGAGGCCTTCATCCGCGAGGATATCGACAAGCTTCTCGCCACCGGCTTCATCCACGAGGTCGTCCACCCTGAGTGGCTGGCCAACTCGGTCATCGTCCCCAAGTCCAACGGAAAGCTACCTAGGGCACAACATGGAGGCCTACGTCGACGATTTGGCGGTGAAGTCGCGCGACCGCGCCACTTTGCTCCACTACTTGGCCGAGACGTTCGGCAATCTTTGATCCACGAGGATGAAGCTGAACCCGGACAAGTGCGTCTTCGGGGTCCCAGCCTGCAAGCTCCTCAGGTTCCTCGTGTCCAACCGCGGCGTCGAGGCAAACTCGGAAAAGATTGCGGCCATCGACCGCAAGCGCCCCCCGACGCGGCTCTGGGAGGCCTAAAAGCTGACCGGGTGCGTGGCCGCACTAGGCCGCTTCATCTCCAAGCTAGGGGAGCATGCCCTCCCCCTCTTCAAGCTTCTCAAGAAAACCGGGCAGTTCACTTGGACGGATGAGGCCGATCAAGCCCTTGACGAGCTCAAGAGGTACCTGACAATGCCCCCTGTCCTCGTGGCACCGGCTCAAGATGAGCCCTTGTTGCTCTACATAGCGGCAACCCCGCAAGTGGTGAGCGCAGCGCTCGTTGTCGAGTGCCCCTTGCCCGACAAACGCGCAGCCCGGGATCCGCCGCCCGGGCCCGACGCTGGGGAGCCCGAACCCGGGCAGCCTCGCCAAGGCGAGTGCGAGTCTGGGGACGCGGCACCCGGAACAACCTCATCATTTTCATAACCAGACGGGGCGCGATTACCCGGACAGCATCGCCTTGGCGAGAGCGGGTCCGGGGAAGTCGTCCCGATTCATTCCATATCCCAGCTCGGGCCCCCGGGTCCCGGGCACATATCCACCGCATTCCAGCCGGGGCCCCCGGGTCCCGGGCCCATATCTGTTCCTGGCCAAAGAGCTCCGCTTCCTCCCGAGGGAGACTGAGCTCGAGCTCCTGGCCCCCGTCAGGCCACCGGATCAGAGAAGCACGCAACAGAAAGCCGGTGTACTTCGTCAGCGAGGTACTCCGCAATGCCAAATCACGCTATCCCGAAGCGCAAAAGATGCTCTATGCGGTTCTCATCGCGTCCAGGAAGCTTCGCCATACTAACTCCAGGCGCACAAGAATGGACGCGCGGTGCCCGAGCCGGATCCTGTGCTGGACGCCGGATCCCCAGTCCCTGAGCTAGCTCCCAATCAAGTAGGGCTAGGCAAATCGTGCCACACCAAGCTGGGCGACCGGGAGAGATCCCGTTCTCTGGTAGTACGGGGCCGAAGCCGTTCTGCCATCAGAGCTTACCTTCGCTCTCCTCGGGTACAAGTCATACAGCCCGACGACCTCGACCACGACAACATGCCCAGCACTACAACCTCGACTTCCTCGAAGAACGCAGGCGATGCGCCTCGCTCCGCATCGCCTCGTTACCAGGCAGAGCCTCAAGTGCTATCATCAGCGTAAGGTCCGGGCCCGATCACTCCAGGTCGGGACTAGTCCTCCGCCGTGTCCCTCACACGTGCCGGAAAGAAATAACCTTCCCCCATGTGGAAGGCCCTTCCTGGTGATCGGTGTCTCCGACCGAAACAGGCTGGTAAGACTGGCCCAAGAGGATGGGACCCCGCTTCCCAATCCCTGGAACATCGAGCATCTTCGCGAATTTTATCCGTGAACATATCCTGTAAGTTGCGGGGTGCTCGGGCCAGCGCCGAATTTCTCCAAATCTCAGCACTGGTCGGGGGCCCCCATGTGCATTCGCTTCCCTAAGCAGCATTTTCAATGTCCTTTCCTCTCTCATGCCCTTTGTCCTTTTCTGTGTGTTGCGTTCATGGCGGTCTCCCCCTGGGGGCATAATCGGGCCACGCCCGTGCGGCAGCTGGGTTTATGCGCAAATCATCATCAGGTTCCTTACCAACGAGCTACCATGTCCCCTTCCTGCCTAAACCCAGGCATTGTCGATGCCACGGTCAGGCCGTGGGTGTGCCCTCTGCACGGCGCCCCGGGCCCGGCGCTGCCGGTGTCCCACCTGGTTGGCTTCAGGTCTCTGGTTTTTTCTGGAGGTAGGGGTGAAGTGCTTAGCGTAATCTTTTCCTCCGCCACAGTCGTGAACCACGAAGAGGCCCTTGGGAGGTGGTAGACTCACGGTTCGTAGCATGGAATGGACAAAGGAACAAGCCAAGTACCCTCACAGTTCATCGTGTGCAGATTAGACCCATCCCCGGCAGGCTTAAGAAGGGTGCTCGGGCCAGCGCCGATTTTCTTTCCAAACCTGGACGCTGGCCGGGGGCCCCCATCCTAGATTTATTTCCGGCGCAAATTCCTGGCTCGGGCGCTGGCAGCGCTCCCTAGCCCCGGGATTGTGCTCGCGGAGCCACACCCCTCTTTTCAACATCCAGATACGTAATCTTATCCGACTTTAAACATTGCTTAATTTCTATTCTTTCCCCGTTTGTATGCCACCGTGTTTCGATTCTCCTCGGCCTCGGGGGCAAAGCGGAATTTGCCAGAGCCTGGCACGAGGGCCGCCGGGTTAGCGTTGCCCCGGTTGCCGAGGCCAGATGGCCGGGTCGTGGACCGCGCCCCAGGCGCCGTTGATGCCCCGGGGCCTCGGGCGAAGCCCCCCGTCGGGCCAACCTAGATTCCCGGGGCGGGCAGCGGTGCTCAGCCTGGCCAGTTCCACCCCGACCACCGTCGAAGCACCGGGTGCTCCACTGTCTGGTGACCCCCGAGCATAGTCAAGCAATCTTTTTCCGCGGCCTCGCTGCGCTCCCGGGGCCAATAGCGCTCGGGGGCATGGAGGGCTCCCGGGACCGGAAGACGGACTTAACCGTTCCGCAAGACTTGCGCTCAGTTGCTCGCGGTCTTCGGGGACCGAGTTCCCGGGGCGGGCAACTATCACGCTCGCTGTCCTCGGGGACCGAGCTCCCAGGGCAGGCAGCTACCCCAGGCCCCAGAAAGGGGACTTAGGCGCTACGGCCATTCACAGCTGCTGGCGCTTGGAGTCGGATGGCACCTGGTACTCGGCGTTCCCAGGCCCGGGAAATCGAAAAAAAAAACAACAGCAGCAGACATAAGCAACTTCCGGAACAACACAATAAGCAAAGGTACGAAAATGTAAACATGATTATATACGCATGCAAATGTTTCTCTTTGTACAAGATAGGTAAAATCAGAGCGCAAGCACGAGCGGAGGCCGGGAGATGTCGTCGTCCGGAGGGAGGTCACTCGTCTTCCTCGGACTGGACCCCGGGCGGTGTCAGAAGGGGACTGCCGTCTTCCTCGGACTCCTCGTCGGTCATCGGCTCTACGAGGTGCTCGCCCCGGTTGAAGAACCCTGCCACCGTTGCTGCGGTGTCGGCCACGGCTTTCCGTGCCTCCTCTTCCCCTTCGGCGGGGAATCCCTCGAGCACCGGGGCCAGGGAGAAGTCGGCGTCCCGCGCCCGGTAGCACCCGAGAACATACACCGCCACCCGCGCGGCGAGTTCTTTTCCTTCCTTCACCAGGACTCCGTGAACTTGCTGGGGGAGCAAGTCCTGTGTACGCAGCAAATCACCGAGCTCCACCACCTCATGGCAAACCAGGTGGGCCCCGCGTCTCCTCGTTTCCCCAAGACGTGGTCCTCTTCCTGCCAGGAGTGGGTCCCGGCCGAGCAACAGGACCAGGGGCCACTATCGGCGAAACAGGACTGGTGGCCCCACATACCCCGGGGACGCGTGGATCTTCGGCCACGTCAGCTCCTCCGGGGCCCACATTCTGCACAAGTGACGGCCGGCTACGGCCGTCTTCCCGCTAATTGCCTGGGGCCCGAGCACTGTCCGGGCCCGGGTGCACCTTCCCCGGGCGCGTCGCGACGACCGCTCGCATCCACCTCGGGCCCCGTGGCCCAGGGACATTCCCGGGCCCGAGTCTCACCTCCCGGTCCCGGGACCCATAGGCTTGGTCCCGCGGCGCGTTCCCGGGGCACATTACTGGGACATTCCCGGGCCCGGGGCGCGCTTCCCGAGCCCGGGACTCACAGCCTCGGTCCCCGAGGAACTCGGCGCCTTGTGCACGCGGAGGGCTCAATGAGCTCTCTACCCCGGGCACGAGCCTGACTCGAGCGGATCAACTCTCCAACTACCTACATTAATGACGAGGCGACGGGGCGTGTCGCGCCTGTAGCCCGCTCGGATACGCGTGGGCTCTCATGATGGCCCCCCGTGGGCCCACTCCCTGTGCAGTCAGAGAATATTTGACTAAGAGGACTTCAGTTTTCCACGCTCTGGCAGCGATGGCGTGCGCTGTCACATCTTCATAACCTAGCCACCCGCAGCAGCCGAGCAACGTGACGACAAGACGTCCTGAACCAACTCCGGCGTGGCTCAGCAGGCGGCCGCGTGCGACAAGACATATCGTATCTAGAAAAGCATGTGTGGCACTGTGGACTCCCCTTGGAAGATGAAAGGAGGATCCATGCCAGCAGGAAAAAAGGAGAAAAGCTTCGGGAGCTTTGGGAGGAGAGGAGAGGATTGAGTTCAGCTTCTAGAGAGACTGAGTTCCTAAGGGAGGGCTTGCTCCTAAGCACCCCTCGAGAACATCTTGTAAGAACAAACCGCATTCATCTCCCAGATAGCAGATACACACAGGAGTAGGGTATTACGCCTCCGCGCGGCCCGAACCTGTCTACTTCTTCTGTCTCCCTTGCGCACCATCGACCAGACGGCGCAGCCGTCCTGTGAACCACTCCGCTGGCCGAACCTCAAAGGGGGGTCCCTAGACTCCCCGCGGTTGGAGTTCCCTCCTCCGACAAGAGGTAATGTTGCAACTTTGCAAAATTCTTTTGATCGTGTTAAAGGTCGCATGGATGGTTTCGAGCGACGTATGAGGATTTAAGAGACCTCCCATACGGTTGTCTACCATCGTCGCCACAATGCGCCTTCCTCCCCTCCTCCTCAAGATTGAAGACCCTTTTTGTTATTTGTCAGCTTTGTTGTAATAGGATAGTTAAACTCTCATTTATTTCCTTTGGAGTTTATTGCTACTCAAAATTTATCTCGTTTGAGCTCTCCTATTTCTTTGATTAAGTTCAAGCTGTTGTTATTTATCACGCTCTATTATTTTAAATTGATAGAATGCAATTCATATTGCAAACTCCTCTCATCGCTGTTGTGGCTCTTGTGATTGTCATGCACATGTTTAGGGGGAGTCTATTGTATGATTTGCTTTATATGTGGTGTTTGTCATTAATTACCAAAAAGGGAGAGATTGAAGCATCTATACCCCATTGTTGATTTTTGGTAATTGACGACAAGTGCAAAAACTAGCCATTGGGGGCGAAATCCCCCAACACAGGTCATTTTCGGTCCGACCGCAGGCAAAGGATCGATTCAACTAGGTTCAAATTCAAGAGCTAAAAATTACCAGCTGGTCTGACCGCATGTCAAGACCCGGTCCAACTGGCACCCTATCTCATTTGCGCTGTCGGTACTGGACGAGGCCGGTCCGACCGGGTGGGGGGAGGCGGTCCGATCCAGATAGCGACAAGAGAAAAAACCTAACTCTCATAGCCTCTTTAGCCGATGCCTCTCCGCACTGTGCCAGGAATCGGCTAATGTGCTCTACTGTAGATGTGTTGTCTTGCCCTGAGAACTTAGAGAAATCTAGAACTCTGTATCGGTGTGGTAATGGGACTCTGTCAAACCACTCGGGATATGGATGCCGATACATAAATGTCCGCTCTTTTGGCTTTATCCCAAATTGTTCCCTCACTATCTCTGCAACCCTTGCCGACAAATCTTCTTCCCTTGGGATCTCCTGCTGAAATTGTACGGGTGGAGTTGGTAGCCGATTCTGCCTGGGGTATTCTCTCTGATGATTACCTGAATCGGCAATACCTCCTGGGTGATTCTGTTGATATCCCCATAATAAGCCGTTTGATGGTATCCTGCAGGAATATCCTGTTACCCCCTAGCCTGATTCTGTGAAAATAAATTTTCCGGCCAATCCTTTCTGAAGCCATAAGTAACTTGATTTGGCTCCATCTTTGGTGGGAGATAGACAAGACCTTGAGTAGGCTCTTGAAGAATTGACCCATCCACCGTCTTCTTGATCAGATTATGGAGCGTAGTCACCAGGATCCCAGATTGATTGATGAGCGCGTGATGTACTGCTTCGTTCACCATCTCCTGTATGGGTTTTACCGGTGGACTCTCAGGTGGTGTACGGCTCGATTCTCCAACCAAAACTAGTTTTGGAAACTGAGATTTCTAAATCAGCCCTTGTCGCGTCATGCCGAAAGATTCCAAGTAGAGTTTCTGAAAATTGGCCATATTCTGCTCGACTTGTTGTTTCTGTTCGTCAGTTAGATCGTCCATGGTGACTGGAATCACATTGTCAGATTTGATCTCTTTGCCAGCCATGTTGTAATTCCGGGTCCCACCAGGCGTGCCAAAAACGTGTTGGCACCGAAAATCACTGGCAGCGTCGGGAACGAGCCGATGATATGGTTCGGCACCTACAGACACGCGAAGGCCTGGGAGATTTGCTTAACTCCAGTGCAGGTCCTAAATCTTGAGGTTCGTAGGCGTGCCAGGCAATTTGACCCTGTAATTGACAAGGAGATAAAAAAAATGTTAGATCAGCGAGCCAATTGGCTGGAAGCCGATTTGGACTCTCTCATCGGCCGATAGCCGATATGCACTGTAACACTTATACATCGACTGGGAGCCGATGATGGCATAGATGGATAATAAATAAGCCAAGGAATCAATAACTAAATAAATTAATTAATTAGCCGACTACTGATATATGTATCGGCTGAAAAACCGATGACAGCGTAGCGTGCCAAAAACGTGTTGAACAATGCAGTCGGCCTTGCAAGATAACCTATCGGCTAGGCACTCCGATAGAACATTGCATAAACACCTATCGGCTTAACAAGGATAAATCTATCATTATCAATCTAGTAGTTCAAACTTAACTGATGCAGCACAGATTAATAACGATAAAAGAACCTCAATGAGCCGATAGATCTAATGCAATCGTGATGTGAGATACGATAACTTATCGGCTATACATTCCGATAAGACGCTTGCATAAAACCGATCGACCTAGCAGGAATAATTTATCAAACAGTTTAGTAGGTCGGACCTAACCGATGCAGCACAAACTGACGATAAATTACACCCAGTAAGCCGATAAGCCTATGCACGCATGATGTGATATATCTACTAGGACTATGAGGTCAGACCTAACTGATGCAGCCGTAGACAGAACAGATATATCGTGGTAAGCCGACTACCGTAAACCGACTAGAATATCGGACCTAACCGAGGAAGTCCTAACCGATACTGTAGTCGGGGTAACGAGACTTACCCTCTCGTAGGAGGTCGGACTTAACCGATGCAGCCCAGCTCGAGAAGCAAGAACCCGTTGAATAGGGTGGTGATGCGTCGAAGTTTGTATTGATCTTTGCGATTATTTACATGGTCCCCGGGCATACATATTTATACCCCGAGTTGATACAAGTCCTTATTGGACACGGCACACGATTTCCTAATTACAGAAGGAAATAACTAACGAGACCCGATCGAATACGAGATTAGGTTTTCTAAAAGATAAAATACTAATATCTCTACCTAATTTATAGATAAGATACTGCCTCTCCGTGGTCTTCACGATTTCTTCCTGAATTCGGCTCCTTCTGGATTTAACTCCCGCCAGTTAACCTTGATTTTCCTTAACCGAACCCAATAGAAAATCCGTACCAAATTTTGGCGTTAACAGGACCTAACTTTTTTTTGCATATACTCAAACACAATAGTTATTCCACAATTAGCGCTTGTCATCAATTACCAAAATCAAAAATGGGACCTAGATGCTTAACCCCTTTATTTCGTTTACACTCATCGATTAAACGATATACTCCTCACGATTTACGTTTGCGACGAAACTCAGCAAAAACATTAATTTTCGAGTTTCAACCTCACGGTGCAAGTAGATTCCAAGCGGTGACAACCGAGCACACGTTAATTACTTACGAACGTAATGAAATTATCCATCTAACGAGTACAAACGGCGCATGAAACGTTTCTAGTTATCGTTATTACATGCCTTAGGGTATTTCAAATGGATATTCGACTATGCATGCAACTACTGTGTACAGCGTGGGTACTTTCCCTTTCTTGCCGTCTCTGGCCCAGCTTTCTTTGCACGTAGTGCCCTCTCCCGCTTCCTCTCTCTCTACCTCACGGACTTCCTTCTCCTCCCGCTCCTTCTCCTCCTTCCTCTTCTGCTTAGCCTCCCACTCTTCTTGCGCCGCCCAACGACGTTGGCACCGCTCCCAGTTCTAATCTTTTAAACTGCGAAGAAACTTTGCGTCCTGTGGACGGATCTCCGTATCTATCCACTGCACAAAGTCGCATAGAGGCGGAGGAGGCTTCGGTGCCTTCACATATACAAATTTGTTAGCTCAAATGTTCAAATATTTCATACTACAAGATAATTCGTTTTACCTCCACTGGCTTCTTTGCCTTCCCCTTCTTCCCTTGTGGCTTCGGCTTCTCCGGGGAGTATGCATAATTAGCACACATCCACTACCTTTGCCGGTATGTGTAATTCTTCTCATTTATTGCAACTTTGCAATTATCTTCACACCAACACATCGGCGAAGGCACGTTAATCGGAGGTCGTAGATGATTGGACATATCGGATGCATCCATAGCAACCTACATTATAACCAAATAAATGCAAATTATAACTCACTAGGCCAAAAATACCTTATACAACTACATACTTAGGGTATACTACACATGACTACAAAAAAATGAAATGTCATCATCCTCATTTCCATCTCCCTAGCGTTTCTCAAACTAGTGCTACTTATCTAATAAAAAAACCTAACTTCTATCATGCGCTCTATCAATGTGCTTAGCTGTTATGCTCAACTTCAATATATCTACACCTTATAGACCAAACATAATATTTACTTACCTGTGAAATAAGTAGTACAATACTACACATACTACATCATTTGATGAATAGAAATAAAAATTGCAAAGAGCCATAAAATATTACCTGTAGATGAATCCGTAAACTGGCTGGGCTTCGTCGCTTTCGTTCACCTTCGCTCTTAGCTCTCTCTTCTTTTTTCTGTTATTTTTGTGAATTTTATGAATTTTTTGGAGGCTGCGAGGAGGTTTTATAGCGAGGCAAATCGCC
This sequence comes from Oryza meyeriana var. granulata, assembly GCA_003991445.1. Taxonomy (NCBI): domain Eukaryota; kingdom Viridiplantae; phylum Streptophyta; class Magnoliopsida; order Poales; family Poaceae; genus Oryza; species Oryza meyeriana. Next base: position 153,737 of record RYFJ01001332.1, on the reverse strand, counting down.
CTCTAGAAGGGCGATTTTTTTGGATAAAATGGGCCAATTTACAGGTGGCCCCCTAGGAGCAAAAACCGTTCTCTGGGAGGGCCGCAAGGGGGCCGCCTGTAAAATGGCCGGCCCTGTGGGCAGCATTTTGTAGGCGGCCCCCTTGCTGCCCTCCTATAGGGCGGTTTTTGGGCGGCCAGGGGGCCGCCTGTAAATTGGTCGGCCCCGCGGCCGGGGTTTTGCAGGCGGCCCCCTGGCCACCTGCAAAAATGCTGATGGCCGTCGGCCGTCCGGCCAACGACCGTCAGCCACATCATTAAATCGCTCTCTAGGAGGGCGATTTCATAAAAAACACCCTCCCAGAGGGTGTGGAGTATATTTTTGTAAATTTTTGAAATGAAAAATATAATTTTATAAATATTTTATTAAAAAAATATAAAAATAAAAAATTCCGTGACTTGCTCAACTTATATGGGCCGCAAGTACGTGACAATCCATTCCGGCCCAACTTATATGGGCCGCACGTACGTTAGGCCCAACAAACAAGGCCTTGACGCATGGGCCTTGTTCTACTTCCATGGAAGGAAGCAGCCTCTTCCTCTTGCTGCTAGTCTTCACAACCCCGCCGCCGCCGCCGCCGCTTACTGCTCGGCGACCATGGTCGGCGACCGAAAGCGCCCTGCTCCCTTCGCCGGATTCTCCCCGTTCGCCCGCTCCCTACTCTTCTCCGCCTCCTCCTCCAAGACACTACCTTCCCCTCAGGATCCTCCCGCCGCCGCCGCCGCCGACAAAATCCCTTCAGGTACGCTTGGTTACACCTTATCATAAGGGGCCCCTTGATTTCCAACGCCGTTGCGGCGGCTGGGTGCCCCTTCTCATGCCTCGTGGCTCACCAGAAATCGCCGGTTCCCGTCGCGAAATGCCGCCGCCCAAGCGCGCCAAGCGGGCCGAGCCCTCAAGCGACGAGGAGCGCTGCAATAGTCACGAGGAGAGCTACAGCAGCGACTCCGACGACGGCGAGGGCTCGTCGGAGGAGGTGAGTATCTACCTTGGTCCTAGACTGTGGGAGTTCCCACTCACGGATTGATGAGACGTGCTCGTCGGATTGGTGCTCCTAGCTCGATACGGTGCAAGCGGACTTCGCCTTCTACGACCCCAAGCCCAGCGACTTCCATGGCGTCAAGCTGCTGCTCAAGACCTACCTCGACTCCAAGCCGTGGGACCTCACTGGCTTCATCGACCTCATCCTTGAGCAGACCACGGTGGGCACGGTTGTCAAGATTGCTTGCGATGACGAGGAGGGGGAAGGAAATGGTGCTGAGAAAAGCAGCACTGGCGACGATGATGATCTGTTTGGTCTCATTAGCGTCCTTAATCTAGGAAGATACGGTGTAAGTTCAACCTACTCGCTGCTTTATCGACAAGATATATTTGTGTTGCTGCGCTGGTGGCTACTGATTAAACAACTTGCTGGTGTTGTCTTGTAGGAGCACCGCTGCATCAAGGATCTTAAGGATTATCTGCTTGCTGTTTGTTCTGACAAGGATACCAAGAAGAAGCTCAAGCAACTGCTGGAGGTGAAAGCACATGATGTGGGTCTGCTTGTGTGCCGCCGTTTTGTGAATTTCCCATATGAACTTGTGCCTAAGATGTATGAATCGCTATTTGATGAGGTTTCATGGGCCACAGAAGACGAGGTGTTTTTCCTGCTGCCAAGCACCTTCGTTTATGAACTTTTACTCAGAATCTCAGATAGTGTGAAACACCTTCTTTTCTCTCTACTTTCCTTATAATGTGTTTTCAACTGTCACCACATGTCTGAAGCCAACACAAGAACTCCGGGACTCCTTCCGATTCAAGCAGTACCTATTGGTTGTCAGAGTACTTGAGGTGGGCAATGTAATTTGTTTCCATGTTTGTTTTTCCCTGGATATTTAAAGCGGCATGTTCTGCTGTTCAATATACCTGTACAAGATGTCGTATAGATCATTTTTCAAGTGTAATTGCACCCTGTATATGAAAGTTCCAGTTTTTTGGTAGTAACATGTCTTCGTTACTCGGTGCAGAGGAAAACTCCAGTAAAGCAAAAGGCAAAGAATGGCACAGAAGAGGATGAACCTATTATCTATCCAAAGTTAGAAGATGAAATTTTTCGCAAGGTATCAAGCGAGAGATACTACTGAGAATCTGAGATTGTTTTTGTTTGTGTATTTCTTTTGTATGTGCTAATAAAACTTTCTTCCTCAGCTTTCTTCATGGTCATTCACTTTCCCGATACGTGCTGAACAATCAGCTCAGCAGGAGGTTAGTTGTGTTCAATTACTTCTGGCTTTATTATGCCGTTCTTTTGTTCATATTTTCATGCTTCATTTATCGTGTGGAACTATAGATGAAAAATTACAAGGAGATGGGCTTAGTGATGGCCATTAAAGCTGAAACAATTCCGAAATTCCGAAAGAAGTTGGAGGATCTGTTATCTGAATAGTTCTCTTCGCGCATTGAAGGTCGTGTGGAATTTTGCTGCTGTCCACATGGTTTCAGAACCTCCACATCTTCTCTTGCTATTGCCTGTTAGTGTCCCCAGTAAGTTTGGACGCTGAGTTTGTGAGTGCAAAGCCCTAATTGAATTGCTAGCATTGCCATAGTAGAAGTGAAATTCATGTGCAAGAAGAAATCATTTATGAACTTTCCTTGTACTGATACCAAGATATATTGAAGGATTCATTTGGTTGCTCGAAGACATGGTCTTTCTCAGCCCATAAGCACCACATTCTAGCTGGGATTTTGTTTGATTGATATACATGACACGGTGTTGATATTTTAACATCAATTTATAATGCGGCGTCTAATGTGAACTGTCTATGATGGTTTTTGCCATCAAGTAGAAACGTGTGACGAAGCTGTGGATAACAACGGCATCTCTTCTAAGCTGTTGTCCTTCAGCATAGGCATCAGCGTCCTGCAGGTCACAGGACACTATTCATGCCTTGCAAGTCTTCTGAAAACAAGTATAGTTAAACAAAAACAACCAGCGACGAATCGCTCAGTGTTCCAGATGGAACTTCAACAATACTTGCAAACCTATCTCAAAAGGCAAAACAAGAGCAGCAGGTTTTAAACAGGCATTCACACGCAGGGGTGTAGCAATGCAACTTCATAACAGCATGCTCGCAGGTGTCCTAAGCAAAAGTTTCTGCTACTTATTATGAACAGTCACAGCAGCTCATCTTAGTGTCTTGCAACTAAAATCGTTTGACACCAGCATTTGCCCATTTCCACATGGATTGAAAGGAACACTAATAACATATACCTCTTCTTCCGGAAGTATTAGCAGGGAGTTATCACATAAAAATTTTAAACTGCCAACAAATGTTCATAAACGCAAATGCAGTCATGAGGTCATTGGACAACCTTCAATCACAAGTTCTTGAATGCAGACTCATGGGGATGCTTCTTGGGGGTAAGCCTCGCCAACAAGGCCTTGTTTGGGAAGTGCTCGGCATCAACAAAATAGAAGTTCCCTTCAGCCCTAAAAGTGACAAAAGGTCTGTTAGTCTCTGGAGGCCTAACATCAGCAAACTTGATTGTCCTTGTGAGGGGTGTAGCCAGCCATGTCATCGTCTCTGCCTCAAAGCTATCTGAACCTGGCCGCCACCTGAGCTTGTGAATGTATGGGCTCACGAACCAGTGCAAGGCCGCAGTTGTGGTAGCACTGAGGAAAATGACGGTGGATGCAACGGCTCCCTTGAGGATTACATTCATATCAGGGGAAGTCATGAATGTTATCACAGGGCCAAGCGACACGGAGAGACAGCAGGTGGATAGAGAAAGAAGCTTCACTTTCTTTATGGTTGATGATATCGGTCCTTGGTAAACTAGCCCGTCATCTTTGTCATCCTCCTTGTTCTGCTTGGCTTTGGGCCCAATGCTTATCTTGCTGCCACTAGTTTCGGTTTCTTTGACAGCAGCAGCTTGAGAGGCCCATCTTGCTTGACTGTACAAACAAGAGACCGGACCCAAGCCATCAAGTTTTGCAAGAGCATTAGGCTTGCATGTTGAGAAATGCCTCCATGCAATACATCCAGGAGCCTGAAGATCTGATAATGTAAAGGACAGTTAGCTGACTTTTGACAGTGATGAAAAAAACAGGAATGCAAATCCATATACATCAGCTATCCAAGATATGGATACTGACTACTGAGACCATTAAGTCAGGCATGTTGCTTTCAGGAAACAAGATCAGTACACTACTACGCATCTTGAGGAAACATATGATGGTAGATTGGACTTTAACCATATGCTCTATTGAATTCTGACACATGCTCCAATTTTCGCAATACATGCACCTCAATACATTACGGTTGGTCACATGTAATTGCCAAAACGAAATCATGTGATGCGGAAAGAGGTAACGGAGCTCATGACAGTAATCCGTAGAGAATAGCAGATAAACCATAAATTTCAAGGTAGGAGCCTGAATCGGCAGATTATGCGGGCAGAGTTATAAACAATTCTCCCTGAAATGGAAGTGTAGGGACTGTTCTATACCAACTTCTTCACTGACACAGGCACTCCTCCAAAGCTTAACCATCTACTCTACAATCTAACTTAAAAATTCCCCGTTTATCACAACACAGAACAGAAGAACACATAGCTAGCCAGTCAGATAGCATCAGCACTCAGAAAGCACAGCACCACTAGGACCTAATCAAACTATAAACCAAACTGCTACTCATAGCTGGCACTACCCCGCGGATCAGATTTGACGATGGAGAGGACTACGAGGTGAGAGATTCGAAGGATGAGACGAACCTGAGACGCGAGACACAGCGTGCGGTGGCGAGATGGGTTCCACGGAGCAGTGGCGGAGGAGGATCCCGCGGAGAGAGGACGCGGATCGGAGCCTCGCCGTCGCCATGGTCTCCTTCGGATCGAGGCGGGGATTTGCTAGGGTTTTTGCGTGGGGATGGAGAGGAGAGGAGGCGAAATGGCGTAAAGCGGAGCGGGCCTAAACTTACATGGGCCCGAATGGGCCTTAACAGGTAGGCGGTTTCGTATTGGATCCGGATCCGGCAACCTCTTGTGCTGTCCTAGTGGTTGGTTTGCTTGACCCGCCTCCGCCTCGCCTCGCCTCGCCTTGCACGCGGATCTCCACACTCCGCACCGCCATTCATCTCGCCGGAACCCTAGCCGCCGCCCGTCGCCGCCGGTCAGATCCCTTTCTTCTTTTACCTTATTATTGCCTCGCTACTCGAACCGGAGGTTTCTCTACGCGCAAACCCTAACATAGTTCCCCAAACTAGGCAGATTTTTAACCTTTGTCGCCGCTCCGGCGAGGCGAGCGGGCGGGCGGGATGAGCAGCCAACGGAAGAACTTCCGCCGCCGCACGGACGACACCGAGGACGCCAACGGGGACGAGTCCAGCAACTCCAGGCCCACGGCCGCCAAGACCCAACCCCCTCCCGCTCCCAAGCCCCGGTCGCCGAGACGTCAGGGGGCGAGCCGCCTCAGCTTCGCCGACGACGAGGATGAAGATGATGCCGAGGAGGGCCCTTTATCGCAGCGCCGCCGCCCGGCTGCTACGGTCCGGCAGGCCCGCACGGCCTCGCCAGCTGCGGCGACTCTCCACCGCCTCACACCTGCCAGGGAACGGCTGAAGAGCTCGCCCGCCGTTGCGGCGGCGGTTCCCGCGCCGAAGCCGTCCAACTTCCAGTCCCATGCCGGCGAGTACACGCCGGAGCGCCTCCGTGAGCTCCAGAAGAACGCCCGCCCACTCCCTGGGAGCCTCATGCGAGCACCGCCGCCCCCTCCAGCCGCTCAAGCCTCACGACAGCGGTTGGCTGGAGCTGCTGCTAGTCCTGCTCCTGTGACAAACACCACTGCCGCTGCCATTGAGCCTGTGGTGGTTCTCAAAGGTCTGGTGAAACCTATGTCACAGGCTAGCATTGGACCAAGGAATCCGTTGCAGAATGAGGACAAAGACGAGGATGAGTCAGAGGCGGAGGAGGAGGAGGAAGAAGGGCCAGTCATACCTGACCGGGCAACAATTGAAGCCATCCGAGCAAAGCGGCAGCAGCTTCAACAGCCAAGGCATGCAGCGCCGGATTACATCTCCCTTGATGGAGGTGGTGTGCTCAGCAGCCGTGATGCTGCTGCTGGGTCCAGTGATGAGGAGGATGATGAGACACGGGGCCGTATTGCAATGTATGCTGAGAAATCAGATAGCCAGAGGAGCACAAAAGGTGTATTTGGCGCGATCAATAATAGGGGTCCTGCTGCCAGTTTGGGGGTTATCAATGATGGTTTCAGGGAGGTTGAGGATGATAAGGATGATGATGAGGATGAGGAAGAGAGGAAATGGGAGGAGGAGCAGTTCAGGAAGGGGCTTGGTAGGAGGGTCGATGATGCTTCTGCTCAGAGAGCAGTGAATGGTCAACCAGCTCCTGCACAGGTCCAGCAGCAGCCATCTGGATACTCAATGGATCCCCGTTACCAGCCTCCCTTTAGTGGTGCTTTGCCTGGGACATCTGTTTTTGCATCTGGGAGCGCAGAGTTCTTGTCAATTGCTCAACAAGCTGATGTAGCAAGCAAAGCCCTGCAGGAGAACATCAGAAAACTTAAGGAGACCCACAAGACAACAGTGGATGCTTTAGTCAAGACTGACACACATCTTAGTGAAGCTCTTTCAGAGATATCTAACCTTGAGAGCGGTTTGCAAGATGCAGAAAAGAAGTTTGTGTACATGCAGGAGCTCCGAAATTACATTTCTGTCATGTGTGATTTCTTGAATGATAAGGCATTCTATATAGAGGAGTTAGAGGAGCACATGCAGAAACTGCATGAGAATCGAGTGACTGCTGTCACAGAGAGGAGGGCAGCCAATCTAGCTGATGAATCAAGTGTTATTGAAGCTGCAGTGAATGCAGCAGTATCTGTTCTTAGCAAAGGATCGAGCTCAGCTTACCTGTCTGCTGCATCAAATGCTGCACAAGCGGCAGCAGCTGCTGCTAGGGAAAGTTCGAACCTACCACCTGAGCTGGATGAATTTGGCAGAGATATCAATATGCAGAAACGAATGGATCTTAAGCGTAGGGAAGAAGACAGGAGGCGAAGAAAAATTCGATCAGAATCTAAAAGATTGTTGTCTGCAGGGAAGAGTGCAAATGATGAACATATCGAAGGAGAGCTAAGCACTGATGAGAGTGACAGTGAGAGCAGTGCTTATCTGTCCAGTCGTGATGAGTTGCTCAAGACTGCTGATCTCGTATTCAGTGATGCTGCCGAGGAATACTCAAGCCTTAGAATTGTTAAGGACAAGTTTGAAGGGTGGAAAACTCAGTATCCTTTGGCTTACCGAGATGCTCATGTAGCTCTGAGTGCGCCATCTGTGTTCACCCCTTACGTGAGACTGGAGCTTTTGAAGTGGGATCCTCTTCATGAAACAACTGATTTCTTTGACATGGAGTGGCACAAGATTCTTTTTGATTATGGTGTGCAAAACAATGAAAGTTCCACTGACCCTAATGATGCAGACGTGGACCTCATTCCAGTTTTAGTAGAGAAGGTGGCTCTTCCTATTTTGCACCACCGTATTATGCACTGTTGGGATATTTTAAGCACCCAAAGAACCAAAAACGCAGTAGATGCAATTAATATGGTCATTAGCTATTTACCAACCTCAAGCAAGGCATTGCATCAACTACTGGCCGCTGTCAACAGTCGTCTGACTGAGGCCATTGCTGACATTTCAGTACCAGCTTGGGGATCAATGGTGACAAGGGCTGTTCCAGGTGCTTCACAGTATGCTGCACAAAGATTTGGAGTTGCTACACGTCTTCTTAAAAATGTGTGTTTGTGGAAGGACATCCTTGCAAAATCTGTTTTAGAGAAGCTTGCTCTGGAAGAACTATTGAGGGGAAAGATTCTTCCTCATATGAAGAGTATCATTTTAGATGTCCATGATGCAATTGCTAGGGCTGAGCGGATATCTGCATCACTTTCAGGCGTATGGTCTTCACCAAGCCAAAAGTTGCAGCCTTTCATAGATCTCGTGGTAGAACTAGGAAACAAGTTGGAGAGGCGACACATGTCAGGCATAAGTGAGGAAGAGACACGTGGGCTGGCTCGTCGTTTGAAAAAAATATTGGTAGAACTGAATGAATATGATAAAGCTAGAGCTATTTTGAAGACTTTCCAGCTCAGAGAAGCTCTTTAGCTCTTACTCGGCATAGCACAAGAATTCCAGTTTTGACTGTGGTACAGGTTCTAAATCCTTCTGCTTTAGGGAATGTTGTAACTTCAGATTATCTGTACATTAAATGATCATGAGTTCCTGGTTCAATCCTGCATGATGCTATCCAAGCAAATTTTATGGGGTTTCTTGGTTCAGAAATTATGGTCATTTTTAATTACCCTTTACCAATGCTAATTAACTGCCTGCAAAGATATCTCTATTTAGCACTTTCCTGTGTTAGACATATTGTTTGAATGTGTGTATATGGCTAATTTTACTAGATTTTGAGGCTGTGAGCTAAATGTCTTTACTGTTTGCATCAGCAACTCATTTTTTACATTTAGCTAACTGAAATTGTATTTTTGTCTAAATATCTCTTGGGCACTTCTATTTAAGATTATGTTTGATGTCTATAGCTTGGAGTACCATTTAAGCTTCTCAACTTTATTTGTATTCTTGTCTACTCTGTTTTCTTCATGTGCAGTTTTGCTATTCTTCCTCCCATTATTCCTCAGAGAGAAAAAATGATAGGGCAGCTTGGTGAAGTAGATTCTAATTAAGGTACAGGTCTTAGCCTTTAACGGAAGGTGGCAACATAATTGAATAACTGGGATTATTGTATTTTTTAGGTGATACCAGTACAGCCAGGCCTTTGGAATTATACAAAATATAATATTGGCTTTCTATCATTCTGACCTACTGGATTTATGACAAATGGAAATTATAAATATCTTAGGTCTTTCTTCTTGTGGACCATTCTTCCAATTCAAAATGTTCTATTTGACCGACCTGAAACTTTTGATGACAGTTTCCATCAATCCCATAATTTAGCACTTGTTTGTTAGTTGTCTCCATTTTACATGATGTTAGGCATTTATAGCTAATGCACACATGTCGACTGATATACTAGCGTACTATTACCTGGAGCAGCAAAGAAAGTGAAAAGCTTAGTTCTAAATAGTGATGAAAGAGTAAATTACCAAGAAAACAATGTAAATATGTAGTCTTTGTGATATAAAAAGAAAAGCTCTGAATTTGAGCATCTGTTATGTTTTGCACCAAGATTCTAAAGTAATATTATGTCCTCTGCTGTGTTTAGATTAGCGTTCATTTTTTATTGTCTTCTTTTTTGTTTCTAAGAAACACTTTATAGCACAAAAGACCTTGACAAGAGGCAAGTGTTTTTTAGCAATCATTAATACTCTAAACGAATGCCCTTAGAAAATATTATTGTCTCAGAGATTTTCTGTCACCTGCCGAGGATTTTGAAACATGTTAAAAGTGTCGCTATAATTCGGTTTTAGCTGAGGGTTTGTGCTCCAAATAGGTGGCTGCTAATATTTTGCCGTATGTGCGAACTCCAAAACCACTGAGGTTCCTGGAGGCAGCGAATCTTCAGGATATGTATTTTGTGGTTTGGATGGTTTTTTGTTTAGTACAACAGCCTGCAAGCATGTCTGATGTCTGTTTTTCATGGATCACTGCCTCACCTCAACTATTTACTGTAAATATGTTTGCAGTTGGATCAGGTAACATGTAGGAGACAGTCACATTGCTGCAGACTCCATTATTTGTGTATAGAGATGCTGCTGCTTATCACATTATGTATGACTTGCCACAATCCTGCACTGGGACTTTGTGGACAATAAAACTTTTCGCAGTCCTGCTTGCTGTTGTTGGAACAGCTAATTTGTTCAGTCTCCGATTGTTTACTAAGTACTGGCGCACAGACCATGACTCCTGCAGACCCTCCTTGTTTATCAAGTCCAGGTGCTTACAATTATATGTTTCTTGTCGTAACAGTTTTCTGAAGGCTTATAACATTTGTTCACCAGATATGCAGGTTGGTTCCTGATCATCTGCAAAATAGTTGGCTTGTATGCTGCTCATCTAATAGACAGATACAAAGTATCCTTCCAATTTTATCGGATGTCTCAGGAGACAGACGGATACGGAGTAGTAGTGGGCTTGTATAGTGCCCATATAATAGACAGACAGGCATTTAGCCGATGGAGTACTGCCATCTTGCTACACGAACACTACATTGTACTCTCTCCATTAAAAAAAACCCAATTCTTGGTTTGATTAAAAAAATCTAATTCTTGGTTATGAATCTAGATATAACCTATGTTTTGATTTGAGCTAGGAATTTGATTTTTTTTGGGAACAGAAGGAGTAGGTGATAAATGGCCTTTTAATTTTTTGCAGTGCAGGATCCGACATGAGATTAGTTGGATCTCCCACGCGAGGTACAATGTCTCCTGCATGTTTGATAGCTCTGAAAGCTTGTGAATGCAATAGCATATAACTTGACATCTTTGTGCACAGATTTTCCTTTTCATTTCTGCATCAGCTGGTGTGTGTGTGTTGTGTAGGACATGAGGTCGTGGAAGCTAGTTAGGCATGGTGCAGTTGCCGGTGCGGGGGGCCAGCCGTCCACTAGGTACAGACAGCAGGCCAGTGTAAGGAGAAGTAATATGCAAAGGACAAAGTGTCATCAAGAGCCGTTGGCTGTGTTTGTCTACTCCTATCTAGCACAGCAACAGTAATTTGGTTTAGCTTAGTCATCTCTTTGTTTTGATCTGCATGCTAATGCTACACACAACACGTACTACTAGCAGACGGTGCTTGTGATGCAATGACAGCAAGGAGCAGCAGCCTTAATCCTGCGAGATTTGACAGCGATGGTCACGCCCGGGCCCACATGTCATTGTCACATCGCACGGTAACTACCTTTTCGTTGGTTGATTGCATTTGCATTTGTCAGAGGAGCAGAGCAAAGTGGCTCATCTCAGTCTCGGACCACACCTTGCATGCATCACCTCACATCGTCGTTGACGGCCACACTCTACTATACTCCTCTCAAGCCAATCCCAATTCATATACTATTAGTTTTCATAACTGCTACATTATTTAGACATTACATATAGAAATTACGTTTCTAATAGATATTTTCTTCGAAATAAATTTTGATCCAATCCCTTCTCTTCTCTCTCATTTCTTCTTTCAATCACATCTTCTTCTTTTTAGGTTCTCGTGTAGAGGTGGTTTCTTGTATAAGAAATGGATTCTTCATCTTTTTATCTCTCTCCTTATTAACTCTCTTTCCATCTCAACTTTTTGCTTACATGGCATTATATTTAATGCTATGAAAAACAGCTAAGGTGAAGGGTTGGGACTGCCCTCAGTCTCACTAGTCAAATCACTCTTCTTAATTACTCTTTGGCCCTGAGATTAACAAGTCCCTAATCATTTTATCATTACTACTTTAACCTACTCCTACATCTTCTATAAAGTTAAAAACAATATATAAATATACAATATCATTCCCTACTAATAATTATTATATCATAAAACTTATGTAAACATATCATATTATAAAAATTTATTAGATTCTATAGCTTAACATATAAGCATATCAAATAATTATCTCATACATCATTTCTACAATATTTTGATATATATTTATTTATAATTTTAATAATATTTAATATATATGTATTCCGCAGCAAAAGTTAAAAGTTGAATCATCTCCAACCTACTCTTATTATCTTAACCAATTACTATCCTCGTCTTCTTCCCGACCCATTTAAAGGCCACCGTGCACATGCCCAAGGTTCTCTCTTCTCTCTCAGCCCGCACCACCACCCACCACTCTCTCACTCTCCCTCTACCCTCAACGACAGAAATGGCGGCGGCCGCTCCGCCACCTCCAGCGCCAGCGCCCGCGTCCAACCCCGCGCCGCCGCAGGAGCCGGCTGCCGGCGGCGACGTTCTGGCCACCTATCTCGGCCTCAGCTTCGCCTTCTTCCTCGCCTCCCTCCCCGGCGGCACCCCGGCCGCGCGCCACCTCGCCTCGCTGCAGTCGCGGGGCCGCGTCCTCGCCACGCGCCTCCTCGCCGCCGAGGACCAGCTCTGCCAGCTGCGCGCGCGCCGCCGCGAGGACGCCCGCGCCAATGCCCGCGCCGCCGAGATCTTCGCCGGCCACCGCGCCTCCTGGATGGACAACGAGCGCAGGCTCGTCGCCCGCGCCACCGCCGCCACCGACGAGGCCGCCTCCCTCCGCGCGCGCCTCGCCGAGGCCGAGGCCGAGGCTGCCGCGCTGCGGGCTCGCGTCGAGCGCCTCGAGCGCGAGGCCGCCGAGCGCGACGATCTCATCAACGCGCTCCTGGCGGCCACGCGCGCCGCCGATTCCGACCTACGCGCCGGCGAGGAGGAGCCCGAGGCGCGGGAGGCGCAGCAGCAGCCGGCGGCCGCGGCGTTGGATCCGGCCGAACCGTGCAGCGCTGACGCCGACGCGGAGGCCCTGGCTGCAGCCGCGGCTCTCTACGCCCAGCAGCGCCAGCAGCAGGAGGGTTTCGGCGACGATTTCTACACGGCGGCGGCGGCCGCCTCGGGAATGCAGCCATGGATGGAGCGATCAAAAGGGTGGCAGGTGAGACGACAAAAAGTTGGAACTCAAGCCCCTTTCTCCCATTGACCCCTTCCTCGTTTGTTCTTTTCTAAGACGTTGCCTTCACTTACTAATTACTACTACTCCGATCTTCTTTGCTCCATCAAATGAACTTTTCTAGTGAGTACTAGTGCTTCTCTTTTAGCTTGCAAGGAAGTAAATCTACTGGCGGATTGCTTCTCTGTTTAATGGCTGCTACTGCTAATAGATAATTACCTAGGCTACACATTTATGAAAAATTAATGCTACTGTCAGACTTGATACATCCTTAAGGCACAAATTTTGTTATGTCTGTTTTTGCCCGAAAACAGATACTAGTGCGGTAGTGCCTATCAGATTGATGGCAAGGAAAGTTTGCATTCAATTCCATACTTAATCACAAATAACTCTGGTTGTGTCAGAAATGTCCAATCCACCTCGATTTACTACACTTTCTTGTTCTGTTTGTTCTATGCCATGAGTTTCAGATTGGGTTTAGTAGCAATAGGATTATCATATTATGTTCTTCGTCCATATTGTCTGTAATAAAAGATCAAATTTTGATGTGGTTAATGCTAGGGCCTAGGTGTAACATCCTGTAATTGCTCTTCATGCACAATTTCCCAGTAGTGATAGTGATACCACCATGAACCTTCATACACCATGTCATGTTGCTGAATAGAACAGACAAACAGCCACTTTGGTAGCCTTCTGCGTCCACTGGAATCCTGATACGAAACCTGTGGGGTAAACCTGCATGCAAGAAAGCTACCTGTATGACTGTATCGTATCTGGCCCATTTGAAACCTATGAATCACAGGATTCCTGTTGCTCATGCTAACAGTGCCGTAGAAGACTAGTGCTGCACCAAAATAATCTGATAGCCTTAGTTGCTGTGTAATAAAACCCATCTTTCTTTTTGGTTGCCCTAAACATCTAGCCCTGTTATAATGTCCTGTAGTCCTGTAGCCCTGATGGATTGTGCTTCGTTTTCATGACATATCATTCGATGTTTATAGAGGACACATAAATAATCAGCAAAGCTTTTGTGCTTTTTTACTGAACAATATGTACCACTTATTAGCACAAATGGGTGGGTCAGATAAATCCATGCCCATACTAATAAAGTTAGTTCCTGACCTAACATACCGGCAGTGCCCATTCGGTTTGTTATATTCATATTCATTACCACATTGAGTGCTCATTTTGCTTTCTTGATGCATATGATTTCAGGCTGTCTTTTCTCTCCTTTGTTTGATTTCCTGCCTTCAGATTTGTGTGGCAGGATGATCAAAGTTGAAGATGATAGTATATTGTTAACCTTTATTGCCTAAAAGGGCACAAGAACTTAAAGACCACACCAAGTTTTGCGTTAAGCAGGAACCAATTTACTTGGGTGCACCCTAGTAGAGCACAAGGTTGGGGAGGTTGATTTCATGGGTTCAAAAATCAAAGATATGTGCTTCATTCTGTGTATTCTAAAATGGAAACAGTTTGAATTGAACCATTAGAAACTGTTTGGTTTCAGCCAACACTATTGTTTAGTTGCTCTTTCTAAATTGCATAAATAGCAAATTCTGGGAAGAATAAGGCCCTGTTGGGAACATCATTTATAACTTATGCTGTGAGGGAAGCTTAGGGTGTATTTGGTTGCCTGTACCACTCTAGTCTGTCCCGTACGAGTCATCCAAGCTCACTGTGGCCTGGATGGGTGGGTGCAAAAGAGGTTGTTTGGTTGAGTGTATCAATTAAGCCTGGATGGCATGAGATCTTGTTTGGTTGGTTGTATGCCAGATACTGTGCACAAGATATTTTGTTTGGTTCGGTGCCTGCTGCCTGAGTTTGGTTACCTCCTATTTCTTATGGTGAGATTACCCTTGCAATTCATGGATGAAAAAAATGGCGAATTCCCTATATCAATCACAAACTACTGCTCATTCAAAACTTTATACTGTTTAATCACAACATCACTGTATTAATGACTAATTACCAGTTAGAAAAACAAAAAAAAAGCATAAAAAAGAAAAAAAAGAAAAGTTCTCGCCTTCGCATTCCTCGCCGGGAGGCAGGGCATGCACTTGCTCCGCCGAGCCGGCTGTTGGCCGATGGCCTCCTCCCTCCGCTCGCCGGTAGCCTCGCTACCTCTGTCGCTGCTTCTATACCCCCGCACCCACTGCTCCTCTGCCCCTGCCTCTCGTGGTTGTCGCTGCGAGTAGATCCAGCAGAGGCTAGCCCATGGTCGCCAGATCCAGCAGCGGAGAGCTCGTGGCCGTCGGATCCAGCGATGGCGACAGCCCTCCCTCAAGCACGACATCTCGTTGCCACCAAACAAGCAGCAGCCAGGTCTGGTGGCTAGAAGCACGAGGCGCGGCGGCGACTGTGCGGAGACGAGCCCAAGCCAGCTAGGAAGGTAGTGGCAGGCTGGTAGCGGAGAAGACGGCGTGAAAGAAGTGCGAGGCGAGCTTGTCTTTCTCTCCGGCAAGGAGGGGGGTGGCGAGCTCCATGAGGCGATTCTAGAGAGAGGAGAACACGGGTGAGTTGAGCCGAGGCAATGGGAGAAGGGGGTGAGGGGACGCGCCCTGCCTGCATCCACCCCTGCACCCGCGCATCCGCTGCTGCACCCGCGCCTGCATGAGGCTGGCCAGGTTGCCGAGCGAAGCTCGATCCCTGCATTCCTCGCAGGCCTGGCTGTGGGGTAATTTTTGCACGAGCGGGGCCTGGCTCGGACGGGTGTGCAGCCAACCAAACAAGCTCTCGCCTGCACGCGCGGTGCGAGCCAGGTCCCGTGCAGGCAACCAAACTGCCCCTTAACTGATTCTTGGGGTGAGTGGGAGCTACAGCCTTGTTCTTTAGCCCATGGCCATATGCCCATCTGCTAATGAGTAGTGATGTAGCATTCTATGTGGGAGTCCACATAGACTAACCAAATAGGTGATGTTGGTGGTGACTAGTGGTACTGGCAGCATTGTTGCAGCAACTCAATAAGCAGTAATGTAAGGCATATTGTGTTGTCCAACAAGACTGTTGCATACATGTTAACACTCAGACGTGGCTCTCATATGTTAATGGCAATGATAGTATGAAGTGCAGTCTTCATGTCTTGATCAACTTGAAACAGTGTCTTTTTGGCTCAGTACAGTGATACTTAAAAGACACATTTTGATTTATTTTCCTAAGCATGAAACTATGCTTTTGTCATTGGCACTTAAGGATATGCACTTGCTAGTG
The DNA here is from genome assembly GCA_003991445.1 of Oryza meyeriana var. granulata. NCBI lineage: Eukaryota > Viridiplantae > Streptophyta > Magnoliopsida > Poales > Poaceae > Oryza > Oryza meyeriana. Next base: position 137,864 of record RYFJ01001332.1, on the reverse strand, counting down.
CAGTGGCAAGGGGTGTGTGGTTTCAACCCCGAGGTCCCAGTGTTCAATTCTCAACACGCTCATAATTTCTTCTTAATTATTTGACACCAAGTTGCTCCTCAGTTGTCCAGCATCATTGGCACTTAAGCAACCACTAATTTTTGTAAATGTATTTTTTTTTTGATACATGGTGTTACAAAATTGAAACCATGCTTATGTCATTGCCACTTAAAGCAACCATTGATTTACATTAATATATATGTTTTCTCAATACCAGTGGTACATAAATGGCATATCTAATCTTATTATTGTTCTATATGCAATCATGTCATGTCATGGACACATATCCTAGGTATCACCGTTTGATGGTTGGTGTCAGTTTGAGCATTGTTAGATTAGCATCAGTTCTCTATTTTTATGTTTGTGGCTCAATTTTTAACTTTCATCTTGTAGGACATGAAGTATGAACCGGCTGAGCCAATGTATAACACAAAGCATGCTGTACCACGGTAGGTTACTACTTTTCAATTGAGGCATGATTTCCTGAACTAGCAAAGGAATAAATACTAGTTAATATTTACTTTCTTTAAAACATCTTCCATTAACAGGAGAGAATCACCTTGGAAGGTGGATGTTGAATCATCAGGAGTTCCTGCAAAGCTTCAGCTGCTTGAGCAGGAATTAATTAACCTGGAAAAGATTGGAAATGGAGACTTATCCAAGATACCATTGGTGATGAGAAAACAAGTGAAAAGATACCAAACTCTTGCTGGGAAGATCGATGATCTTTGCAAAAGAATGGTAGGTATTCTCTTTTGACATCGCATCTAGTCTTTTACTTGGATTTGCTGATACTACTGCATAACTTATTCGTAATGTATAACTGAAGATGTGTTGAATACATTAATGTGGCATATGGCTGTTACTCTAAAGACCTGCTTTGGAAGATCTGTGAATTAGGGTGTTCCAAAGATAGCGGTGACTTCTGGCTGTTAAACTAGTCATTCTCGTTTAATACTAGGGGGGAATTAGGAGCGAGGGTTTCCTATATTAGTGAAATTGCTGGCTCACTTAGGTGATTCATAAATACTGATGCGAGCATACACTACGTGATTCTGATATTGTTTCCTCTTATGCATGATATTATTTTTTACTGGCCCTGTCGTTATCTGTATTAGACAACTGCAGCTGGAGAGAAAAACAACTAACCTCTATTTATTTGGGTTTTTGCACAGCAAACAAGTGACCCCTGTGATTCAACACTGAGCTCAGAGTTTAGAACACAGAGGCAAACAGAATACTTGCTGGAAGCATTCCACCTTCAGCACCGAGCAACTGAAACTAGGCAGAAGCTCAGTGCTCTGCAAGCAGAGACCGCAAAAGGAAGTTTTGGTGATGAACTGACAGCAGAAGCCAAAATGAGCACAAGAAGAGCACTGAGTTCAATTCGGAACAACTTCAAGGAAATTCAGCGTAGCCTGGAGATTTGGTTGGCGAGAATTCTAGGAGACCTTGAGGGCATGTTGGCAAGGGATGGGGCATCACGCATAAGGGAGTACTTTTTGTCTCCCTATGCGTCAGCTGTTCGATGATGATCTTAGACTCAACTGTTACAGACATGAGAACTCTGCTCGGCACATTAATTCACCTTCATCAGGTAAAGTATGGATGAAGTTCAGCATGTGGAGTCACGGATCCCCTTGGTCTTAATGGGTATTCTTGTAAACATTGGAAGGTATGAAGAGAAGTGATCTAAGACCATACTGATCTTTCACTGATTTCTTTTGAACCAAAGGAGAAACAAAGTATTGGTTTAGGATGTATATTTTAACTTCCTATCCAGAAAAAAAATCTCTCCTTGTCGGTTACATGTTTTGACACAAATTGGTCATGTCCTAGATCACTTCTCTTCACATCTATCCCAATTGCTGTTGAGAATTCCACTAGACAAGGGTGTGCGAGCTTGCATGAAGTGGAGCATTCACAGTGTGTACTACATATGCCCTACATTAGTTTTCACATAGACATTGATCAGTTGGCGGTGTAAGTGTGCATTACCATAGTTCATTTGGTTAGTAGTTGTACAGGCGTATGCTTATGCCTTTGATAAATGCTCTAGTCTATTAATCTTGCTAGCTTACATTTACCGAGTTATGTACATTGTAAATTTTTTGATCGTTGAGCAAACAAGCCATGTAAATGCTGGATCACATTGTCTGTTGTATCAAACTGTCGTGTGTGATTCATAGATGTGACTTCACTATCCCTATATTGCATTTACAGGTCGCAAATTGAGTAAGTAAAATGCACATTTTTTCTGCTCTGAAACAAGTTGCTAAGCATACTTAAAAGAGAATTTGGATTGAACAAAGCTGAAGGATGTTGATGTGTGGAACTTATGGTACACCAGTCACAGATTACCAGGGCAGGTAATGCCCTGAACTTTTCCCTTTCTTTTCCCCTGACCCCCCACCTCCTATCTTTCCCAGATCCAACTTGGAACACAAACTCTATTTACTTGTAAAATAAAGTAATATGTGTAGTTTAATTCTTCCTTGCACCATGCAAGCACCAACTTGTAGCTAGTAATTAATTCCCAGGTTTACCAATAATGCAAACTGATCTACAGGTACTGTGCCTGTATCCTCTCCTTATTCTCCTCCCACCACAGCTTCGCATTCAGCTCTGCAAACCTCTCCCGGCTGCAAAAACAAAATCATCAGTCATCCTCAAAACACATTAACTAGCCGCAGCAGCAGATCATCTAGCTGATCATGCATGTAAATTCAATGAGTAATATTAGAAGAAGGACAGCTAGCTACTAGCTTAATTAAGTTCAAACGTGACCTGAAGCGGACGCGGCGGAGCTCCCTTGTGCCGTCGGCGAGTTCCCTGACGGTGATGTAGACACCGGGCTCGTCCTGTATGACCCACTCGGTCACCTCCAGCTCGCTAGCGTTGCTGATGGACACCTCGTCCCTCGACGAGCAGCTCGTCGTCCTCGCCGCGTCCATGGCGTCGGAGGCCGCTGGGCTCTTACCGGCGCGCTGCTGCTGCTGTTGCTGCTGCCAGGCCCTCTCCGACGGGTTGGACGACGACGGCGGCGGCGGCGACAGTGGCCGAAAGCTGTGCTGCTGCTGCTGCTGGCGCGATGCCGTCGGCGGCCGGACGAAGGCGCTCCAGCTGGTGACGCGGTCCGGGGTGAGTGGCGCCGGCGACGGCGTGGCGGCGGGGCTCCCCCTCGTAGAGCCCACTTGAGAATAGAACGATTCCCTCTGCTCCATCAATTGGTCGCCATAACAATAACAACAACAAATAATTTACTCAATTTTAATTCATGCAGAGAGAGAAAGAAATGGCTAATAGCAGATCACCAGCTTTAATCGTTGCATGCTCTGCATCGTTGCATCTTTTGATGCAACGAACGCCATGCAGAAAAGAAAAAAGCATCATATGCAGATGCAGGCGAGAACGTATCAGCGTCAGCATGCATGGCGCCAACCGCCAAGAACGGCCGGGACAGGCTAGCTAGGCAACGTCGCCGTCGTGGCCTTGTCGTCGCCGGGTCGGCATCACGGCGTATCACATCATGCATGGGACCATGGGTGCATTTGTAGGAAGGAAGCAACAAGCAAGGCACTGACCTCGCCGTCGTCGGAGCGCGGCGGCGTGGGGAGGACCTGGCGGCTGAAGCGGCGGACGTTGTAGAGCTCCATGATGCGCTCGTTGTTCTCGCCCCACCACTTCTGCGCCTGCCACTTGTCGTACATCTCCCGGCTGAACCGGATGCGCTTCAGGTCGTTGCCGGCGCCGCCGGGGAGGGACACGAACGTGATCTGCACCCCCGGCTCCACCTGCGCCATCCACTCCCTCGCCTCCCCCTCCGCCGGCCGCGCGAAGTCCCACGCCGGCGTCGAGCTCGCCGAGCTCGACGTCCCGCTGCCCAGGTACGTCGCCGGAGGCACCGCCATGTCGTCCTGGACCATGCCCGGCCGGTAGTACCCGCTCCGGTACAGCGACGTCGTCCGGCCCCTCGGCGGCGGCGAGCCGCCACGCCTCTGGTGGCCGTGATGACGGTGCGTGCCAGACAGCTTCAGCACCATGTCCTTGAGCTGCACATACCAACAAAACATTTGATCCATTTATCATCTCCATGCATTCATTGGATGATCAACTAGCTAGGATGATAAATCAAACAGACCAATGCATTGGAGAATAAAATGTCTTTTCTAACAGAAATGAGAAAATGACAGCCATTTCTGACGGAAATGACAACAACATAGCAGGCTTGGATAACTGCATCAAAATGAAATATTTAGCCCCTGACGGTTGCATTTGCAAGATCGCATCCGCATTCAGTAGGTATCTGCACTGCAGGTAAACCAGTAAAAGAAATTGTAAACGCTTTCAAGTTCTAAGCAATGCAAATCGAACTTTGCTTTGGTATATCGAACCATATTTCAGTATTCCTAAAAAGAAATATAGTGAACCAAATTTCAGGACTCATTTGTGCTGATTCGGGGCGTTATTTCCTTCAATTAAGCTTCCATCTGGATGCATTACTCTTGGGTACAAGGCATCATACTTTGCTGAATAAGCTGTATTTTACTCCAAAACAGACAAAACTTGCTGGTTTCCAGGAAAGTTCAGTTCTTGATTTGGACTCGTACGACTGCAGCTTTGGGCCAGGTACTATACTACAACCTATCACCCTCATGCCTATCTGCATTATCGTCAAGGTCTTTGCCTTTGGTTCTACTATCAGAATTTCTGGAAACTTGAGCTGGATAGCTAGGTTATTGCTTAACCCATCATCTTGCAACTATATCTGCATTAGGCACTAGTTGTCGACAAATCTGTCGCAGCATTCAACAAGGCCTTTTATATTAGGGTGCTATTGCCAGTGGTGCTAGTGAATCTATTGATGGCTCCGGTCAAATAATGAATGGTAGATAATGAAGCTGCTTACCCTTTAGGGTTCAGAGAATGACATTTTCAAAGACTATCTTGCACTCTAGGATCCACTATTTGACCTATAGCCAATCAATTTGCAATCTTTATTCAGTTCAGACTGCACAATGTCATCTTGCATTGCTACCTCATCAAGAGTGAAGAAGAAAGTAAATACTAGCTACCTGTTCCACACTTAGTACTGTATGTGGTAAAAACTATTCTTCTACCATGAGGTAATTATATAAAGCAGCAGAATCTGAAACAAGCATATGTTTTTATCTAGTATATATTTACTTTTTCTTCCTATCTATTTAACTCCATACTACTACTGTCTATGCTGTTTACTGACCTGTATGTTTCATCTACAGTTAAGTTTTCCACTTTCATGACATCATGCATCTTTTTAGGACTGCTGGACTCTTTTATGTATTGTTAAAACATATACAATGAACATCCCCACACATAGATTCTTGCCTTGCTACTGATAACAGAAGCAAGCAGCAATGCAGTGCAACATCCCCATCCATCCATTCCAGGGGATCTCTTTTGCAGTGCAGTGCATGACTAGCGCACCCTCCCAATCTCTCCTTTTGAGAAAGAAAGCATGCAGGAACCCATCCTTATATCAATCTCATCTGAAGCTCTGAGCATACCTTATACATACTTTGGTGTCGAAAAAGAGAGAAAATAAGAAACAAAAGACATGGGGCATATAGCCATAGGAAGTTGGAGCTCAAAGCTTCTTTGTCACAAAAGAACAAAGGAATAGTCCATGGCCACTCTTTGTGGGGGAGGAATGAAAGGCAAGGAAAGAAAGAAACAAACAAACAATAGACATATACATGACGCATATGTATGTGCTTTGCTTTTGTTCCAGGATCTCTCCCCAAGGAAGGGGAAGCAAAGGAAACGACACAAAGTGAAAGGTGATATCCACCAACCAGGGCAGCCACAGCCTACACTAACACTACCTGTCCCCTCATTTTGACCATCTTGTTGCCCACTTCAGTTTGAACGTCTAACTGTATCCAGTATCACCCCCAACAGAAAGCTTCAACATTAATAATTGTGTTCAGTTAGCTTAAATAATCTGAAGTGCAGCCTGTTCATTCATCTGCTACTCAGCCTTACTGCTACATCTATGGGAAGTAGTAAAAGTTTAGCAGTCCTATGTGGTCGAATTTCATATTCTAATATGGTAAACTTGAAGCTAACTCGTGATACTCTGAAAAGATTCAGAATGGGAGAGCTGCAGGTAAAGCATTGATGAAATGGCAATGGAGCATGCAACAACGGTCGGTCGTGAAGAGGCCGGGGAAAAGGCGCGCAATTTGCTTCGAAGTTAAAGGCAGGTACTGGATGATTGATCAGGTGAGCAGCTACAATATTCTTGTGTTTCCACGAGACAAGCATAATAACAAAAAGAGCAAAGAGAAAGAAAGAAAGAAAGAAGCAGCAGAAGAATTGAACTTTGGCACGCAGCGCAGCCAGCGTGAGCGTCATGCGATGCTAAAGCTTTAAAATTCGCCGAAAGAGATGAAGAGAAGTGAGATGCGTTTCTTTCTGGCAGATGACCACCAGATAGTATATAGTATAGTATTCATCCCGATCGATTAAAGAAGAAAAGAGAAAAGTGAAAAGAGATCAAGAGATGCACGTTGGACTGATTAGCTAGCTACAAGCTTGGCACTAATAATTACTAGTAGCAGCTTGTGTTGAAGCTTTGCAGACATCTGATCGATCGAGCTGCATGCTGGTCATCGATCGATCGATGAGGTAGCGGTAGCAGTAGCAGTAGCAGTAGAAGGCAGGAGGCAGCTGCTGGGAGCATGGAGCCCACGGCCATGGATGCATGCTGCTGGTGTTGGTGGTGGTACAGTGAGTGATGTAACTGTTGCAAGGTAGGTGCTATGCTAAGGTAGGTCGATCGGGCATGGATGGATCGGGATTGGCGCCTAGCTTTTCTTGTTACTAGTAATTTGCAAGCAAGCTACTGCATGTACAGTCTCATGCATGCAGCAACCAAGCAATGCAAAGCAATGAAGCTAGCTAGCTGCATGCTGTTAATTATCAGCATCAGCAGCCATGATTCCGACACGTGGGCCACATATCCACCGTACATGCCCTCTCGCAGCCATCATCCATGGCCCCCACTTACGTACCTACGCCTCGGAAGGCGTGTCCTGTTCAGCAGGCGTTTCTTCTGACCACCTCTGCCTGCTTGTTAGACTGTCAGAATTAACATCCACTAATTATCGTTCATATACTATACGGAGCATTTCTATTCCTTTTGAGTGCATCCGTATATAGCTAACATACTGGAGTACTATGTCGTTATGGATGTATGAAAACAAGCTAACTAATTAGGGAATATAATTAAGGGATGGCCCCTGCCATGGTTGATGGCTCTAAGGCTAAAGCATGTGTAGATGACGACACTAGTACTAGATTGCAGGGGAGACATGTCGCTTTCTTTGGGGGTCTCTGCTCTCTCCATCTCTCTGATCTGCAATATGCAAAGCGACGGCACGGCCACGCCGGCCGCTCTCCGGCCGGCCGGCCGGCCGGCCACTCATCCTCGATCATTACTGCCCTGCTCTGCTCGCCGCATCACCCTTTGCTTACAGTATTATTATTGCTCACCACCATCATCATTATGTTCATGTTCATTACTAATACTTCACTTCGTTAGTTTCTCTCATGTAGCTAGTACTCTCTTTTTGTTAATTACTATACTACAGAGATTTAATTAGTGCTTGCGTGCATCATATATAGTCCAAACAAATAGTGCAAGTTTTGGATTCACTCTTTACTGCTAGCTAGCTAGAGTGAACGAAATAACACGTACATATATAATACGGCCGATCAAATCCATCTAATCTAGCTAGCTAGTGACGTAGTAAATACGTACTCCAATCCAAGTACGTAGGAGTACGAGATCGACCTGCCTGCAGATACTATATATTCTACGTACAGTGTCTGATTGGTGAGATCATCGGATAGTTGATCTCTATATACGTACTAGCTAGGTTATATATGCATATATACCCTCATATATGGCGTAGTACTAGCAAGTATATAATCACTATATACCAGTACGTACTTGTCTGGATTATGTGTTTCTGAACAGCAAGTTAACGGGGTGGGAGGAGGTCATAAATTAAAGCTACCCCAACCAACCATACATATATAGTACTATCGAGTACGTATGAATTGAATATATAGATGGTACTGGTACATACAGAGGGAGTTAAGGGTGCCATAATCTTCTGACCGTGATCAACATCGCCAGCTGAATTCGATCGATCAATGTGCTAGCTAGTAATACTTGCATTTCTGATTATTAATTGGGCAGCTAAAGCCAAACTAATAATGTTTATATATGGTAGTGCAGATTAAGGAACACTGGAAGAACAGATCATGACGAAAACAAGCTAGCTAGCTAGATGGCAAACAAGAGGAAGAGGAAGAAGAAGAAGAAGAAGAAGCACCAAACAACGACGATATATATGGAGACAAGACAAGACAAGCTGGCAGGCAGTGGATGGCATGGTATACTACCAACCTGGGAGGTGAGCGTCTTGACGGGGTCCCTGCAGGTGGGCGTGTCGTCCCCGGCGCCGGCGGAGCCTGAGCGCGGCGTGTCCTGGCGCCGGCCGCCGCCATCTTCCTTCACGCAGGCGATGCAGGCCAGCATCGTCTCTCTTTGTTGATCTGTATCTAGCCTAGCTAGCTAGCTCTCGCTCGCTGACCGGCTACTAGTGCATATATATAGTACAGGTGAGGTGAGATGAGGTGAGGTCCAAGTGAAAGTGCAAGGCGTGCTAGCTTTAGCCGGAGAAGGCAGCTGAGTGAGCTGGATATACATCGCTATCTAGCTAGTAAGCTCACACAATATACTACTACTACATCCCACTTACTCATCAGTGGTCTAGCTAGTGAAGTGGAGTACAGTACACTACTACTACTACTAGTAGCAGCTGCCGCTGCTTACTCGAGCCGCATGCGTGGCCGCCCAGTGGGCTCACCTCACCAGCAAATTACCAACGCAATACAGCTATGCGATTACCAAAAGGTTAATTTACTCCACTAGTACCCACTAACTAAGCTGCTCTTCTTTTTTTATCTTCTCTGCTTTTCTGGTTTCTTCTTTTCTTTTCTTTCTTTTTCTCGTCTCTTCTTCTGAATATCTTTTTTTCTTAAAATTTTTACTATTAATTATCGCCACGGACTCCCTGCTTTGTTTTTCTTCGTTTCGATGGACCTGTATCTCGCTGTACAAGGATCCTCTACTCTGCATTATATCCAGCTCGATCTATATTTTTGCACTGTGTGTATGTTTACACAATTTAGAAGTGTTGATTCTACTGTTGAGCTTTCTTAGAAAGATCTTTTATTAAAAAAAGGGCATTGATTTTTTTCTCTAGTTTTGTAACTGCTCCAATTAAAGAGTAATCTTTGTTCAGACTTGAAACCTCTACAGATTAGCTATGAATTGAACAGGTATTAGGCAGTGGCATAGATATTATTATTGCACACACTCAATAACAGGTGCATGCATGGCTCTTATGATGACAGATCACACTAGTGCCTACTCATCAATTCCCTTCATTTCAATGCAGAAATTAGGGTACATTTTTTTCTGTAATGAAGGGCCCACCGAGTGCTTAATGATCAGCTGCTATATGTATGTCAGCCATACATCAATATTAATGCTCGTCACTACAGCATAAGAAACCAATTAAGCTACTCTGTCAACACGAACTTCAACCTGCAACCAGAGAAGATTGTACATGTCTAATCATAAATGGTACTTTATGATACAAGTAGCCAAAATAATTTCATACATCTAATAATCCAAATATATATTAATTAAAAACACATAATTTTAATTAACGACCAGACGGCGCGTTGAGGAAGCTAAGTACAGCATGCATGGTCGGAGACAGTAATCCGACCACTTATAATTACTCGTGTGTGCACAGTGGCTATAGCTTGCTGCATCATACTATCATTTCTTCGAGTGGAGCGTGTGCAGCAGCAGCAGCAGCAGTTAGCTTTGCACTTGCATTTGTCATTGAATATGCCTAGGCCGGCTAGGTTGCATGCATCGCAGGCATCGAGTGTTGATGTTCTTTTAGTACGATTGATCCGACATTATTTGAATCATTACTGATGAATGCACGTAGGCCATTTCACAGTGAGTGCAATAAGCAGTGCATGCATCGCATTGCAGGTGGCAGTGAGACTAACAGCCCGTTCGCTTCTCCTTCTTGCTTTTACTAATACTCTCGTTTTTATGAGCGCGCTTCCCGAACTACTAAATATTGTGTTTTTTATAAAAAAATTTTAGATGAAGGTATCTCTAAAAAATCAAATAGATCTATTTTTCAAGTTTTTAATAGTTAATACTGAATTAATCACATACTAATGGTGTTTCTCGTTTTGCGTGCGGCTTGTAAGCTAGCGCAATAAGTCAATTCAAACACCCCCTAAATCACTAAAACTTATCAACTTCTCTATCCATAGTTCTCAGTCGACCGAATAGACACCATCGTCAGTTCTAGATCAGATAGTCCAGCAAACGTCTTCAACCTCTAGCCACAAGCAGAATGTGTGAGAAAGGAGTGAGATGGCAAGGACAAACCGGTGTTATATGGTGGTACATCACTGACTTTCTCAGCGAGCCCTTGGTGTCTACGGCATCTAAACTACGACAAGCTTCACTGGATTAGGTTTTCGAGGTTGGTGATGGTGGGAAGGGGGTAAGGGCCGGTGAGGGTGACTTTAGAGGGAAGTCCGGTGTGACGAAGGATTGACCATGAGCGGTGTAGACGGGTGGGTGGTAGCACCACCAGAGACACAAGGTGGAGGAGAGTAGGTATGGTCGGCGGCAGGGGCGAGAGAGGCCATGTGGTTAGGAGGTGAATCTAGCGACACAAATTGTCGGAGACAGAGGAGGTGAGGCGTAGCGTAGGAATCATCCCAGGATTGGTGAAGATGTGCCACAGCAGTAGGGCGACGGTGGAAGAGGAGGAGGAAGTGAGGAAAGTGCCGATAAAGTGGAAAGAAGCAGCGCGCACAAGTAGGGTGAGGCGTTGGGACACGATGAGTACAAGTAGGGATCAAAAGGAGATGCGGGTAGGGAACAGCTTCTTTGTAGGGAGCAAGGTAAGAATGTGCGAGAAGTTGTCGCTCAAACCTTGCAGCATAGTCAGAACGAGGGCACGGTTGCTGACATGCTCACCGAGATTAGTGAGAGTATCCGCCAGATGATGACAGTATTCGGAGATGGAGAGGCTACCCTGGACGAAAGAACAGAATTATACCCTGAGATGGAATGCCTAGCTCTCCATTTTGGTAAGAAACTGATGCTCCAATCCCCGCCAAACAAAAAGGACTGTGGCTGGCAGCGTGACCAGCCCCAGGAACTTGGTCGAGATGCTCCCTAGAGCCATGAGAGGACCATGCAAACCATGTGATCCCAGCCCGGTCGATCTATAGGGAGGTTAGAGAGAGGACGTGGTCGACGAGCGCGTATTTGCCGAGCACCACTCAGAAAGAGGCCTCGCCACTTGGAGTAATTAGCGTTGGCAAGGTCGAGGGTGACTGGCACGATGGACTTGATGTTGAAGATGGAGACGGCCTATGCGTGAAGTGCAACAAGGTCGCTGTCGGGTGGAGTGAGGGTCATCGGGGGTGACACAACGGTGACAGTCGAAGCGACGGCCAAAGGTAGGACACCCACAAAGGCGCTAGTAGAGGTGAAAAAGCATCAGAGAGGGCCTTCTAAAGCGCAGCAATTGCAAGAGCCATGGTCGCCTCGCATGCTGCAGCGACAGCTTGAACCATGGCGGGATCAGCCGGATCAGCAGGAGGGAAGGAAGCGGGTCGTTGAAGGGCCTATGTCTACTACCATGAAAATATAACAGAACCACGCTATAATTCTCATTGGTTGGAACATCAATACATATAGATAATCATCTTACTTATCTCTAATTCCAACTTATAAAAACACAATGAGGAAAGAACACAAGGAGGGTTGGAAATAGGGCGTGATGGACGCTGGACATGGCAATGACACAATGCCCAGCGACATGGTAGGAAGGACTCCGGATGGGCCAAAGGCACGCCTGGCTAACAGGAAGGACATGCGAGAGAGGGTCGGTTTCTGTTGTTGCACAAATCTTAGTACGATCCACTACCACAAAATGGGTCATTACATCCTTCTCACAATTCCCAAACCACTCACACACATTTGCAATCAGGGTAAAAATAAAACTACGCTAAGGAATCACCTCACATCCGTCCATGACCGTGGGCATGGCTATTTAAACAGTTTTGACCTCTGCAGAGGGGGTACACTTTACCCACATGACGTGACTTACTCTAGCCATCACCTTGCACTGTACGGTTTCGATTGATGACATAGAGGTTTTCGTGACAAGACATTTCCCGAGCCATCCCAAGTTACCCCATGTCAACTGGAGGGGTCTACGACCAACAACAGGGTAGGTCCCAGACCATACTATGCTAGGAACCCAGGAGGCCTTCCCTGATGCCCTCCCAGCAATCCACAGTCCAATGACACGTAAGGCGTCCCTAGGAGGCTAGTTACTCAGCCAGGGGCTTCCCAATTCACCCATGTGGTTGTACTATCATATGCTCGGATGAAATTCTAAAAGAATCGGTCCTTAAAGCGACCACACAGGCATCACATACCGGACTGGCCTTGTGTCGTGAGTTTTTATTTTAAAACACAGTTTCTTTCACAAGGCACCGATCCAGGTGTCGGGTTTTCCAATCATTTCGTAAAACCAAGTTTTACCCAAAGTGTTTCTCAAGTTTTAAATTTAAAGGGCGGCCGTTGGTACACGCACAAGAGTGCGCGCATACTGAGGCGCGATAGTGGTGGTTACAAGGGAACATGGCATTTTCAATGTCTAAGAAGTATTTAAATGCAACAAGTTTAGGAAGGTCCGCCAATCTGACTCGCAGATGGGGCCGAACTGATTGGTGCACGACTATCGATGCAAGTTTCGCAAATAAAAAAATTTAAAATTTAATTATGGGCTCGATTGATCAAAGGTGACTTGTATTGCTCTAGGTCTTCACGAGTCTTCGAGAATAGTCGCGAAATCCGCTCTGAAACGATATTCCGACGGCGGTCACTACGCGTGAACAAACAAAAATCTACACAAAGACCAAGAAAAAGACCCTATTTAGTACTACTAATAGTGCCATTAGACAGATCTCAATTTTAGAAAATTACTGGAGTTGGAACGGAGTCAATCGGGGCTACGGATTAAAAGATATGAATTTTCGAAGTTTATTTGAATTTTGGATTGAAGAAAAAGAGTTTATTGGATTTTCCAGAGGGGAATATTCTTGGGATTGTTCCCACTAGGCCACTGTCAGATGGGAACCATCGGCAACCTGGCCCTCATGTCTGTGGGGGAGAGGAAGGGTGTGTTAGTGGGTTGTGGGCTAGGAGGCAGGATGTGGTGGCCCGCAGGTTAGTGACTCAAGGAGGGGAAGGAGTGCTCACTGGCCGCTAGGGCCCGGGCGGCAGTGAATACAACACCTCCTAGGTGTGGCTCTCGGTGGACCAAAGAGAGGAGGCCCACACGTCAGTGATGGTTGGTGTATAGACCGGGTCTAATCAGGTACGGAGAGAGAAAAGGAGTGGAGCTGGTGGCCACAGGAAACACAGAGAAAGAGAGAGAGAGAGAGAGGCCAGCGGCAGGATCGAATTGATATTGGTACTATGGGCCAGCTTCTGCACGTACTTCGCAAAAGGGGACTAAGGGTGGCTGGCCGAGAGCTCACCGATGGTGCGAGGGTTGTAGCGACGACGGATAGATGGCGTGTTAGCGAAGGTGGGAAGACAAGGCCGGGGAAGAAAAGATGGCGGCGATGACGCGGGCCATCGGAGCGCTACGCTTTCGAGGTCAAAGCGGCTCCAAGAGCCCGTCGGCGAGGGCGGCACACCGGCGCAGTCGAGCGGCGGCGGTGGCAGCCGAGCTCGGGGAAGACGACGTGGCAGGGCGTCGTCCAAGAATCAAAGCCAGAAGAAGAGGGAAGAAGGGGAGGAGGTTCTTGGGGCTTTATAGGCGGTGGAGGGGGAGAGGGCTATGCCAGTTCGGGGCATGGTAGGGAATTCCTCCGCGCTCAATCATGGAGGTGGGAGATGCCGAGGCGAAGTTTTTGGGGCAAATTCAAGTGATGGCGGTGATACTCTAGGCAGCGGATGGACGCGGATCAAGCGACAAAGCTTAGCTTATTTGAACGCGGAGCGCGGGCGATTGGGCGGCCTGAGCGGAAAACGCGTCAGAGAGAGATAGAGAGGGAAAAACCTCGGGGACCATATTGGGAATCCTTGACCAAAAAGGAGGAGAGGTGGAGAGGCAGAGGGACGGCTATGGCCGTCCATGCCGTGGTGGCTAGCGGCGGCCTCCGCGGGACCGAGGCGGGGCGGTCGTGACATCGGCAGGTGGGGTGTCACGGTCTTGGAATTTGACCAAACGCCTCATAGGCGCGGTTGGGAGGAAACCGGACGGAGAGAGGTGGACGACGACACTGTTGGGGACGGATCGGATGGCCACACGTGGGCGGGGACACGCGTCAGCAATCCAGGCAGCTGATAGCGTCCTCACAAGGCACGTGCATGGGCGGGCACGAGATGGGGACCGTCCGACAGGCGGGCCTGAGAGATCGGGCAACAGGGGGGGTGTCCCTAGCGCCACGCGGCGGGAATCCCAGGGGGCGTGGGGTTCACCCGGCAAGCAGACGAGCGTGGAAGATCGGATGATGCGGAGTGGCCCTGTGAGGGCATGTGGTCGGCATCGGCAGGGGCATTCGTCTCTCGTGCACGCGGCCGAGCGCAGGCGGTTAAGAAAATCAAACTGCGGGCATGCGACTCTCGGCCACGTGGCGAGCATCGGTGGTGTGGAGTGGTCCGCACGGTGGAATAGGTTCGGACGGCTGGGGCGCGACGCTTCGGCCACGTGGCGGCCATCTGACGGTGGAGGACGGGCCCGGCGCGGGAGTGCGCCTGCATGCCTTGGGCCGCACGGGAGAGAAAGAGAAGGAAAAGGCAGCCTAGGAGCACAGTGCTCCCTCTTTATTTTTCTCTGGAATTTACTGATTGATAACAAAGGTATTTGATTGGATTTTTGAGCTAGGATTTGAATTCAAAACATATTTTTGAACTCTGGGGAAATTAGGGGATCAAGGGGGAAATCTAGAGGGAGAGTTTTGGTATTTTGGAGCAATTTTTTGTGTGGGGGCTTCTAATGAATATTTGAGATGGGTTCAAGGGCTTGTAGAATTCAAATTCAATTTTCCATTTTGAATTTTTTCGATTGTTTGCAGGGATTTGATTGAAGGGGAGTTTAAAGGCTTGAACTGAGGCTTGAATATATATATATACTCGAACTTGAGTTCTCAAGGAATAATTGGAAGGTACTCCGAGAAAGCATTCGTATTCGAATTTGAATTCAAAGAGATTAGTCGGACTCAGGACAAGGGAAGAAGTCAAGGGGGCTTTCAGTGGAGTCATGCTGGAGAGCTGATACACATAGATCTCTCTCTCTCTCTCTCTCTATATATATATGGACATGTATTTAGTATATATGTATATTGGTGGAGACAATGGTTGAACAAAGATTTGGTTCCCAATTTAAACTCAGGGTTATTTTAGGGATCAAGGGAGAGGATAACCAAGGGATTTAAGGAGGGGATCAAAGGGGATATTTTTAGGGTTCCGATTCGGATCTTAGGAACGTATATCGAAACAGGAATTTTTGAAGGAGGAGATCAAGAGATTTTGCCGTTAGGGTTTAGAGGGGAGTTGAATGTGATGGTTTGAACTCAAGAGGATTATTTCAGAACAGAGATTTTTTTATTTGACAGGTTGGATTTTTGAGACCGAGGTCAAGGAGGCAAACTGAGATCCAGGCACGACTTACAACATAGCACACAAAGAAGCAAAATTTTCACAGATAGGTTTTATTAAAATATAGTTTAACGCCTTACTAAAAGCAGGGCGTTACAGCCGCTTCCGGATCTACCTCCTCCACCGCCGTCGTCCCTCCCTTTTGCTGCATGGAGCGTCGCAGCCGCCGCCCTTCTACTAGTGAGCTTGCGAGCTCGAAGCAGTGATGGGAGAGAGAGGGAGGCTGGATCCTGTGCTCCCAAGCACCTCCACTGCTGGATCCGCCGTCTCCACTGCCATCGCACCTCTTCCCTTCGTAGCCGCTGCCCCTCCTTCGCCGTGTGGAGCACCATAGTCGCTGCCCTTCTCCTGGAGCTCATGCGAGCTTAGATTAGTGAGGGGAAAGAGAGGAAGGCCGGATCAATCGATAAGGATAAGGATCTTGGGAGGAGAGGTGAGGTAAAGGAGAGAGGTAGGGATCAAGAGGCTGAGGGTCACGGACGTCTTTTTATTAAGTGTTAGCTTTTTCCCTGGCGGTGGAGGGCTACCTATAAAATTTGATTATTTTGACAGGAGGGCTGCCTTTGAAAAACATATTTTTTACAGGTGTGTCGGCGTCCGAGCACCAGCATGCGATGAGAATCACGGTCTGGAGTTTGTCGAAGGGGCTAGGGCGCACGTGGTGTGACCGAGTGTGCCAGGTAGCTGCAGAGACACGGTCAAGTATACAGGTTCGGGCCTCCTGAGGGATAATAACCCTACTCATGTGGCTGCTTCCTATCAAAGATGTTGTTACAAGTTCTTGAGTACTCGTGGGCTAACCTAAGAAGCCTGGGGTTCTTGTAGGTTTAGAGAGTCTAACCCTACTATAGGATCTAAGATAGGCTTTTATACCCTATGGCTCTCACCGCTCACCGCTCGAGGAGAGACAAAAATATTGTACATCATCATAAGCTTGAGCTAATTCATTGAACTCAACGCTAAAACACTGTAGAAGCCGACGTCTTGTGGGACTCCACGCCGGGCCCACCTCTAGTCTTCATTCTCTCTCACGGACGCCTGGTATACTCCGCTGGAGAGAGATCGTCTAAGATACGTTGTATCTCTCAACATTAATGATGAGAGAAAAACTGCAGGAATCTTGAGTAAATACGATGGACAGGCTCTGTAGCCTACGCATTGCTTCTGAGGGCAACGTTGTATCCGGTTGGACACCTATCCACCTGTCTTCAACGTGTAAGGCCTCCACCTGGCCACCCTAAGATAGGCGGGGTGCTCGCTATCAGACACCTGGAGTGCATAATTCAACCTCCTCCTTGGGTACCGCCACTTGGCGGCTCCTGGGAAGGAGTGACCTGTTTGTTCCACTTAACCTAACTAGTCAGGGTATACATGACAATCTCTGGGCAGCCTGAAGTGGTAGACCATGATGAGAAGCATGCCATGACCTGCTTCCCGGACGTCCAGCTAGTGCAATCCCTTTTTCAGCTCAAGGGATGCGTGGTAGGCTCTAGGCAGCTCAGTGGGGACGGACTCTAAACCCGGGTCCACAGGCCCCTCTGAGTCCCAAATGTCCAATCTTTGAGCGTTTCTCTGGATGGATAATGGATACGTAGACCTCCTCGCAACTCCTTGGATCCACTCCAAGCTGAGGAGGCACTGGCCCACAATCTACACAACATTAATTACTTGTCTTCTGTGCTAAGCAAGCAAGCCGAACGGACACCCCTTTGGCCTGGGTGTTGACAAGACGGCCCTTTAAGAGAGCCGTCTATAAAAATAACCATGTTTTTATGGGTGGTCCTCCTAATATGACTGTCTCGGTGTATTTTTAGACCGTCTATAAAAATAAATAAAGGTATTATAAAAAAATAGTTTTTTAAGTAGCGATCAGACCGTCCAAAAAAAAAGTGATAGTGCTTATATATATCATACAATTGTCATGTTTATTTCTTTTTTTTTTGTTGAATCGCATGCTGAGCAGACAGCGCACGCATATATGTGTGTTTAGTTGCATAAATTAATTGATTATATACAGAGGCTCACACTCAGCAGGATGGGTTGAGTTTAGTCATGATAAAAATACGTAGGACGGCAGGGAGGAGGGACGACGTATAGTAGTCGATGGAGGTAGCTTAGCTGACTGCTGGATCGATCGGCGGGCGTGGCCGCCTGTGTCTTGTGATGACGTATAGCAGCAGGCAGCAGGCAGAAACGGGCAGATCGATATATGGTCGGACGATGGACGACGACGAGACAGTCGTGGTCGGCTCGGTACGGTACGGCCAAGCTGCACCGAGCTAGTAGGACTGACTAGGAGTACTACCTAGCTGTATATTGGTTCCCTAGCTACACATGTACTGTACTGCAGCAGCTAGCTAGCTAGCAGAAGCACAAGTGTGGATGGGCGACACGCGACAGTGGGCAGGGTAAGGGTACTAGCTCCCGTATGTATATGTATATGTATAGTATGTAGTAGTGGGCCGGCCAGCTGCGATGCTTTGCTTCAGTTCAGGGACCTGACCTTTGTACAGTGCTTGCATGCTTGCTTTAATTTGCTTCTTCCTCCGTCCGTCCGACATAATAATCATGCCGAGGAATCTCTCCTCTCCTCTCGCAAGCGCCTGAAACTGCATGCATGTCGTCTGCGTATATATGCTAGTACCGGCCGGCCGGCCGGCACAGGTGTGATCGATGATGTTTATCGACCGACCGCCCGGCCGGCGACGCACGCACGAATACCAATGCGATCGATCGATGCATCAACACGCACGCTCGCACGCATGCACATCCATCCATGTATATTCATGGACCATATGCATGTACAGTATGTACTAGTACTACGTACTCACTCTTCCACTATATAGCTAGGAGTCAGTCAGTAGCTGGGTTGCAGGCTGGCTGCCCGGCCAGTATGAGGCAGCCATAGCTTTGCTCATTGCTGCCCATCGTACTACTTCCTACCTAGGATAAGCTGCTGTAGCTACTCCGATCCTACACGATGAGGCAAAGCCTTAGCTTTTGCCGCATGCTGGGTACTGATTTGCCGGCCGACTATGCCTGCCTTCAGTGTACTCGCTCGCGGCTGCGCGCATGCCTTCTTAATTTCTCTGACTACTCTCCTAGATCGAATCCAAGTGTGTACCACTGTCGTCAGTATAATTCACGTCTTCTCATGCATGCTTTATTCGATTCGATCGATTTGATAGAATCTAGGAGTAGTTCCTAGGCAATGCACGCAGGATGATCGATGAACACACCGACCGATATGATCCGTTGAGTATATATACACTGTAGTACAGTACCTTCCAACGAAACGAGAGGCCTTTCATCAGTCTGTCAAGCCATCCGAGTAATCTTTATCTATTATAAAAATTAAAGTTATTTTTGTTAAAATTTTGGTACGTCATCACTCTCATAAGATTTAATAATATCTTTACCTATCTATATTTATTATAAAAATACAGACCATTTCTATCCAAACTTTCATACGTCGCTTCTCTGCTCCATCAACGCTTCATCCACATGCGACTTTATTTACATGACATACACCATACCTTAGACGATGGTCTGACGCAACCCAACCCAGTGCGGTCAACTATACTTGTTTCACCGCGCAGGGCACGGCATGGACCGATCAGTTGGTTCCATTTCCTCCCCACCGCACGAAGATAGAGTTGAGCTTGAGAGAACTCGACTCCTCTGATCCTGACCTGGCCCCTCCACTTGCTGTTAAAGCCGCCACGCTTCCCCCAAAATGGAACCAAAGCAAACACTAGGAAGGATGAGAAGAGCAGCAGCAGAGAGCGCGGCATGTGTCGCCGACCTCGTCGTGCTCAAGGCAGCGTGCGAGCGTTGCTGCTCGTCGTCGGCACCGGATGTCGTCACACCGTGACGTTTTGTTGTTCCCCTTGCACGGGCATAGGAGTAGGTGGATACCACCACAGAGAAGGAACTTTAGATCGGCAGATTCACCACCGGTTTACCGGGAATATGCGGGTATTTTTCGTTATCATGGATGATCAATCATATTTTTTTCTCTTTTTCCGGCATATATAACACGATAAAAGGCTGCTCCAAGTAACAAGAAACCAAGATGTTTTAGTTCTTGTCCTAAACTTAATATCTAAGATCATTGATTGGTGACATGCGTGCTATTAGATGCCCTTAGTGGCACAAAATGCCGCAT
Source organism: Oryza meyeriana var. granulata (assembly GCA_003991445.1). NCBI lineage: Eukaryota > Viridiplantae > Streptophyta > Magnoliopsida > Poales > Poaceae > Oryza > Oryza meyeriana. Next base: position 117,807 of record RYFJ01001332.1, on the reverse strand, counting down.
TTTTCTCTGGACGTTCTAAAAACGTGGGATCTACACCAATGAACGGCGGCACAGGAGGGGAATCTGGGCCTTGTTTCTTCAGTGTGCTAAGGCTCAGGCCTTGTGGTCCTTCTTGGGCTTCAACTCTTCTTCTCTTGCCGACCTCCCCTCCCTAGAGCATCTACATCTTCTTGGGCTACATCTACAGTTATGTCATGCTATTACAGATGTTCTTATCGTGGAGACACTTGCTCGTCGTCGCACAGTAGTGAGGGTCGGCCATGTGACCCCTGAGCCACCCGCTATAGTCGTCTAGATTGTAAAAGCATGTAAATTGCCTCAAGATATGCATGAATTCATGGCACTCTACCATATGTAGACTTTCTTTGAGTGTCCAAAAAAGCAATAGGTGATTCAACATTTCATTACATGCCTTTTCTCGACCTTAAAACAATACCCCCGGAACTCTCTAGACCCTTGGGGTAAAGTTTTATTCAACATTTCAGTAAATACATAACAATGGCTGCCTTACTACCACCTGGTACATGCAAAGGATTGAAGATTTCACAGCCATGATAGGTACCTAGCACCTGTCCAGCATGAAAGAATGGCCCCGAACAACGTGAAAACAGGAAAGAAGGCAGTGCTACTCCAGGCCTTCCTGGTGTCATCGAGGAAGCCTGCCTTGCATGAGTCGCACTGGAAGCAAAGCGTTTCTTGGTCGTTGCTCCATTTGCTGCAGTCGTCGTTGATGTTGGTTGCTACGGCGGCAGGGGCACCTGGTGTTGGTGTCCATGTTGTCCCATTCACATATGTGAATCCACACGATGATGGTGGCTTGCAGCATCCAGACTACATGCAGTTTATTCGGTTATAAGGTGAGGTTCCAAGTGATGTAGTAGGAATGAAATGAATAAAAAAAGAAGGGGACAGAATAGGAGTAATCAGCACTGCTCTGTTTTTATCCCTAGAGCAGTTTGCATACTTGCATGGATGCATTCATGTGGTTCCAAAGGTGGGCGCATCATACAATATAAAGAACCAATGGTAGAGCGTCCGTCTATTCCCTGGGAATAGAAGCGGCTACTAGCTATGTTCTAAAAAAACTTTATTTTTAGTCTATCTCACACATAATAACAATATAGAGCTAAAAGGCTATAATAACCTTCACTCATCAAACTTCAATACATTTATCTACTACTTTAACAAACTTCAATATAACAAGCTTCAATATGTTTATCTCTTATGTTAGTATAAAACTTTAATGCATAGATTGATTGCTTTAAGATTGAAGTCTTTATATAACAAATGAGATGAACAAAATATAAATTTATTTTAAGGCGGAGTAAGCACATACCTCGATAGGCGACATTACGTGCCAGCCATCCATCCCGCGTCTCTTTGCCCACCTATCCCGCTTGGATAGTTCGGGGACGAATATGCCGGACACTGGGTCGCGTACCAGTTGGCTCATGCCCTTGCACTTGCCCTTGTCGCGGAGACACGCGCTTGCTCTTGCCCAGTAGTGAGGGTCGGCCACGTGACCCCTGAGCCATCCACTCTTGTAGTCCTTCACATTGTACTCGTGGGTCTTTACTGGATTGAGATCGATGCCTCCGACAGCAACGTAACCGAAGATGACGAAGCCGAGAAGAGCCAGGATTACGATGAACAGACCGATGCAGTAGCAGGACAAGAGGTCCTCGTCTTTGTTCGTCCCGCCACACGTGCCCAAGGCGAAGATGACCATGAGGAAGAGGCCGATAGCAATCAAGGGCCACAAGAAGACGCCCCGGGTGCAATCCTTGGGGGCATAAGTGGTGCCTGCCAGTAGTAAGATCGACGTTATGAACGTCAGCACAACACCCATGGCCATGAACAACCTCGCTCGTCCTTCCGGACTCTTTCTCCTAATTTCGTTGATGTCTCGTTGCCTGAGATGAAACCCAATACTCATCTCTCTCGCTCTCGCTCTCTGGACGACTGGGAATTTGAGACTGCTCCGATTTTCCTCGCTATATATGGGTGAGAGATTTGAGAGTTGCTTTGAAGCTAGCTAGCTGCTCTGCTGCTTATATACTGCTACCATTTGGGAACAGTCTTATGGCTCAAGTGAACTGCATGCATGCATGCATAATGGACCACCTCCTCTAGTCCATTTTACTACACATGAATCCGTCACCTTTTTTTGCATATTTTTTTAGTCTTCTTCTTCTTCTTCTTTTAAAAAATAAATTGGATACAAAGACTTCGGACTAGGCGTCACAGTAGCGGCCATGGAGCCATCTGTTTTTTCTTCTTTTATTTTTTTTAAAAAAGACTCAAATACAAAGACTAGGCGTCACAGTACCACAGTTTAGTAACGTCCTCATGTGAACGAGCGTGGAGACGAGCGCCTTCTCGGCAGCCGTGGAATCTGTTATTTCTTCTTCATTTTTCTTTAAACAAAGACTTGCATACAAAGGTAGTATGGTAGTGCAGGTACTATTTCTTTTAGATTATTTATTGGATTATTAGAACAAATTATTTGTTCTATGCTTTAAAAAAAATTTCTTAAAAATTTTTTCTACTGTATTGCATAAACTACTTATTTTAAATTATTTGTAAAATTTATTTTAATAATTAAATCGATAATTTATATCAATAATTTACTTAAAAATCTGTTTCAAACGGGGTGTAAGAGATTATAATGGAGTGTGCTATTTGACAAATCTGTGTGAACGCGCTTACGGACCTCCTCGGCGCCCATGTAAGCATCTATTTTTTTTTATTTTTTTAAAATACAAAGACTTCGAACCAGTCACCATAGTTTAGTGGCGCCATGACGTAAAGGAGGTCACAGGTGAGGTTGTTACCCTTGTAATGGAGTCTAGTTGACATCACACGCCTATGGGAACATGCTAACACGCCTCGACGGAAGCCAGTGGTGGAGCTAGTAAATTTATAGAGCCCGAACAAAACCATTTAAGTACTTTCTTCGTTTTAAATATAAATACTTTTAGAATTTAAATTTTATATCATAATATAAACATTCCTATACTGATTTCTATGATTCTTATCATTTCAATAATTTCAAAATCAATTAGATGCTTGAAAAGGGAATATAAGCAATTTAAAATTTTAAAATTGATAACTGAAGTGACTAAGATAAAATCTTTTGACTTAAGCTTAGTATTTACCAAACAACTTAGAAATTCTTATATTTTATAACGGAGGAAGTATATGCTAAAAATATGTTGTTTTGAATATGTATATTAACATTAAAATATTATTGTGCGTTCACTAATGAGGCTACGCCACTTTGTGGAGCCATCTTTTTTTTTCTTCGTTTTTTTTAAAAAACAAAGGCTTGGATAGAGTTTGGTAAAGAAAAAAAAAACCCCCTATGTATGTTAATTTGGTAGGTTTTAAGGCTTCACAGCATATAATAACATATGTCTTTTTATCATCCGTTGCAACATCACGGATACTTAACTAATTATTATATAGATTTGCTATACAAAAATACCTTTTGTTTTCCATATGGATGGTGTATTACAGGGTACAATGTTTTAACATATGCCTTACTATTTCTGCAAGCAAAAAAGATATATTCTGACTGGGCTATGCAGTGATGTGCGGTGATCAACAAACTTATTCTATATATGCACATCGTACAATTAAGTGTACCTTTTACAGTTGGACGCTATTTAATTATAGTTTCAGTAAAAACATAACAAAGGCCATGAGGCTTTACTGCTTTAGCACCACCTGCGGTCGTCTTTAGTACATCAGGCAAATAATTAAGGCTTAAATTTCACTCTCAGGTATAAAACCAACCATAATAAGATGATATATGTAGAACAGAGGAGTTGTCACATCAGGCGGTAGATTTATAACTTAGCTACAGCACGAGCTAAAAAAATTTATGAGAGAATAAAGTGGATCAGTTATTGATGGTGTAGTAGATATGTATAGTTTAGTGGATGACTATAGATGATATATATGGCAATAAGATAGAGGCAGGATTTGGCTCTATTATTTGTCTGGCTCTAATGGAAAACTGACCAGCACTGAAAAATAGCCCACATCAACGTGACAATGTGAAAACGGGAAAGGAGGCAGGGAAACTCCAGGCCTTCCTGGTGTCATCGACGAAACCTGCCTTGCATGAGTCGCACTAGAAGCAAAGCGTTTCTTGGTCGTTGCTCCACTTGCTGCAGTCGTCGTTGACGTTGGTTGCTACGGCAGCAGGGGCACCTGATGTTGGTGTCCACGTCGTCCCATTCACATATGTGAATCCACACAATGATGACTGTTTGCAGCATTCAGACTACAGTACGTACAAATATATTCAGTTATAAGGTGATATTGTGCAAGTGCTAATAAGTACCCATCAGCGAATGAGATCCACAAAAGCGCTAAAGAGTAAGTACAATATATTTTTTTATAATGGATAAAAATCCGATCTCTCTATCTATAAGTAAATATATACAGCCAAATACAATAATAAAGTTGATCGCTGGCTATATATATATATATGGGCTACTGTGCTTCGCGAAGCACGGATCGCCCCGTGCTTCGCGACCGTTGCTACAAATTAGAAGTTTAAATGAGCAATCTAAACCGTTCATCATGATCTCCATATTAAAACAAGGTTGGAGACCAAATTTTACATTTTTTGAAAATTTTTTACTATTTTTAAGAGGGGTACAAATTTATAGGTTTTTGACGGTTTTGAAGTCTTTAGATTAACAAGATTTCATACTTATCTAAAAAATAGTAAAATTTTTTTAAAAAATGTAAAATTTGGTCTCCAATCTTGTTTCAATATAGAAATCATATTGAACGGTTTGGATCGCTCATTTAAACTTCTAATTTGTAGCAACGGTCGCGAAGCACGGGACAACCCCGTGCTTCGTGAAGCACCATAGCCTAATCGAGATATGTAAATTATATATATATGTCATATTCTATATATACAAATACCGTAATCGAGATATTACTTATCGACAAATCTAAATATCAATAATTAAAGAAGATAATATATCTGGTATTACGGTTCAGAAAGAAAACTTAAACTCGAATGATGGTTGAGAGAGGTGATATAGACTTTTTTCACTGCTTTACAGCGTAGAATATTATCACAGAAAAGAGAGATCTAGACATCACAATGCCGTTCCTGCTCAGCTAGAATGGGCTGCATGTAACCACAATATCGTTGGGGCCCAACTTAACTCAGCCTGGTTACTGATCCGATCGGTCGGACTCGGATCAGCCTAAGCAAGCTTCGAGTCCGTCGCGTCTCGATTCGTTTCCAAAGCCCTAACCCCTCTCCTCTCCGTCTGATCCCATTCAATGCCCTGAATTTGCTATGGTTTTATTTGCAGACGACATTCTCATTGGCCCATGCGACAAAGGCCATTTACAGGCGAAAATTATTTATTTTTATATTTATTTATTAAAAAATTTACAAAACTAGATTTTTGTTTGAAACATTTACAAAAATAGACGCCCAACGCTCTCTGGAAGGACAGCCATTTTGCAGGCGGCCCCCCGGCCGCCCAAAAACCGCTCTCTCAGAGGGCGGCAAGGGGGCCACCTGCAAAATAGGCCTCGGGGGCCGGCCATTTTACAGGCGGCCCCCTTGCCGCTCTCTGGGAGGACGGTTTTTGGTCTTGCCGCCCTCCTAGAGGGCGGTTTTTAGCATTATATAGTCCGGACCATCCTCATCTTGTCCGGACGGTCCGAACAGGCATATCTGGAGATGGGGATGAGCAACCGGAGAGAGAAAGAAAGAGAGAGGGAGGATGGACTGGGAGGAGGCCGAGGAGTACCGGCTGCCGTCACTACTCCCTGGGCACGCACCGTCCCGCTCGATTACCAAATTTAAAAATTTTCTTGCTAATTTTCCTGCCTTATTTTCTTCCTAATTTTTAACCCCAAAAATTTTAAAAATTTATTTCTCAAAATTAGATTCTTAAATTCTATTTATTGTGCCATTGCATTTATTGGGTCGATGTTCAATAAAAAACCAAATATCATAGATTGTTCACATCGTGAAGAAAACTTGTCAAACTGAGGGTATTTCCGGATCGCCACTCGCATTTCACTCCTCGTATGTCCGGATCGGCACTCGCAATCTACTCCTCCCCGTCTTTCGCCCACACGCTTCATAAAATTTAGTTTTAATCGTGGTTTAGGGTATGTTTTTTGAAGTTTGTTTCTATAATCCGACGATGGTGGGCATTGGTTTGTAAAATCGTACTGATCATTTTTTCAAGTTTATTTTCGGTAATACTTAATGAATGACATGGTAATAGGCCGGTCCGTTTTACGTGAGGGGCTTAGGACCCCCAGGCGAACAGAATGTTAGGGCCTATGAATTATTTCCCAAATTTTTGCGCAATGTACGTACTGAATAATTTTTAATTCAACATTGGGAGACGATATATTGTATTGTTCATGATCCACTCGGTCGATACTTAACATAGTGCACGTACAATAGTATAGTGATATTAGCTAGATGCGAGCCGTTCGCATTGCGGCATGATGAATGCGACACCCATAGTACGAAATACAACAACGGATACAACTTGTGAGCAGTACAATGTATCCGTTCGTTCTAGTCATCGGTTCCTAGAAAAGCATGCGATTCGTTCATGGTACGATCTAGACAGGCTATAGTTGGCTGGTGATTCTGGTTGCATGTTTCAGTGCCGTGATAGATCTGGCGGCGTGAAATTGTCAATCCATTGTCTGAATTGACACCTCCTTGGAGGATCCTGTGGGACGAGTTTGATTAGTAAATTCGTCACGTTTTGTGAAGGTAAACTATCTGCAGGAAGTAAGGTGTGGCTTGAACTTACATCGTAATCGTCGTCAAGAATGTTCGGACAAACAAAGCTTCTGCGTCGCAGAGTTCCTGGCCTTCTCGACCTGACGACCTGGCAACGATCACCACAAGCGCACGTTGGACGGTCCTCCCATCGCGGTAGTCCGAGAGGTCGATTTCTCCAGTCTGCCCCTTCTAGCTGTAGACGTTGTTCGTGCTCCGCCCTCCTGGCCATGTATTGCGCCATGCTTTTGTCTAACGGGAGGTAGTCATATTCCGCGCTGTCATTATCAATCCACTCGATGAAGCCGCAATATCTTCCCTCGGTCTGTTAAGATAAATATCCTGGTGTAAGAGTCGTGGGCGTAAAAACGAATATGACAAAGACTTGACTGAAACACATACCTGGGGACTCCGGTGCACGCACTGGAAGTATCTCCAGTCGTAAGTCTCCTCCTGATGAGATACGCGTAGCCGGCAACGGTCACCACAAAGGCATATCGAACGTTCAGCCCAAGGTGGCAGTACCAAAGCGAAACCTAAATATCGCCAGTTGCAATCCTCCACGAAAAGAGGTGTAGGAGGCATTGTTCGATGCTGCTACAAAAAGCAAAGGAAATTAGTGAGGCAGGTAGTGGCCGTAGTTCATAAACGGTGCAAAGTTTGATATGTTTAAAATTCCCTAAGGCATTTAATAACGATAACTAGAAACGTTTGATATGCCATTTGTACTCTTTGGATGGATAATTTCAGTAGGTTCATATGGTAATTAACGTGTGTTCGGTTGTCACCGCTCGGAATGTACTTTCGTCGTGAAGTTGAAACTCGAAAATTCATGTTTTTGATCAGGTTCGTCAGAAACGTAGATCGTGAGGAGTACGTCGTTTGATCGATGAGCGTAAACGAAGTAAAGGGGTTTCTTCAAGAAATGTAGAATTAATAAAACATGATATACAACAGGCAAACTATTACAGATACAAAGTACTACGGGCCCTGACCGTAACCTCTAGCTCTCTTCGACTTCTTACTCTGCGCTTGCACCTACCCCTGGGAGTACGTCAACTGGTCTGGTGGTACGGCACGGCCAGCGCGGGTTGTCTGCACGGGTGTGGCAACCGGTGGGTCCTGTGTCTGTGGTGGCGGAGCTCCTTCGAGCTGCGAGGCAGGTAGTATCTCCTGGATCTCCTCGCCCTCGTCCTCCAAGTCGTCCCCCTCGAAAGGACCCAGTGCCCAACCGCTGCCGCGTGCACCCTGCGTGGAGGAGCCAGCGCCTGAAAACATCACTGGCGCTGTAGAGTGGAACCATGTACACCAAATTATTAATTATTGCAAATCAAAATTTTGCAAGACAAAAGTAACCTTTGATATAACCTGAAGGACCTCCTGTGGTGGCAGCGGGGGCACTTGTCATGCCCAGCTGCGCGTGTGGTCGTGTGTGGTACACTCCATGCGTCGGCGTGCTAGCTCCAGAGAGATGTAGGTACGGTGTAGCGAAAGCTACAGGGAAGCATATTGATGTACAACGGTGCATGTCGTATAAGGAAACATGTTCCAAACGGAAGGTTAGTGGAATTTACCTCTGGAGGGGCCAGATGGTTGACTGGAACCCTGCGGGCGCACTCCTACTCCTCGTCCTGTTCCTGCTGGCCGTGGCTGCTGCTGCTGTATATAGACGGGAGGTACTGCGTCAGCCGCACGACAAGTGAGCGCACAAAGCACTGTGTGCAATGCCTGACGAATCCTCCTGAAGGTCGTCCTCTGCTCGTCCGCAGGCAGCACAATCCCAGTGTCCAACCGTCCGAACGCCGCGTTTACATCACCCTGAATCTGTCGCGCTGCGTCAGCCTATTTCAAATGTAACTTGAATATGTGTTAGAATCGTGGAAATCTACAAAGGGAATAGCAAAGTGCAAAGATAATGTGACTTACCGCGCGAAAGTAGTCCTGGTCACAGTATCTAGGATACGTGTCCGTCGTAGCGGCGACGTGTGGCTGTGGATCACCTGGGGTGAACGTTACGCGTATGCGGGTACGGGGCTGGTACCACCTAAGGTATGCTAGGTAATGCTCCTCAGTGTGTGCACGTATCTCCTCGACGACATCCTCCGTCGCCAACAACCAGTCCTCCACGTACTGCTGCAGTCGGGGATACCACAGAGCGTCGGCTGCCTGTCCCCTACGATTATACCTATTTGCAGAGAGTGCATTAGACTACATTAAAGAGTGGTAGTACTAAACAAAGATCGCAGTTGTACTTACCGGTGCACATCGCGTGGCACAACGATCTCCATGGGCATAGGGAGCAGCTGACGTAGGCCGAACTGTCGCATCACACGCTGCAGACAATGGGGCTCGACGAAGATGTCGAACACCATCGGCACTCACGTCATCTAGTACGCCTGGTCGCGCGTGCAAAGAGTAGAGAGTCCGAGCGGTGCACGGGCCACGATGACCCGCGGACTATACGGCTCCCAGACGACGTCGCTGGGCAGCAGGCGGTCGAACCCCATAACGAACTCGGGGTAGGCCCTCCTAATCTGGTTGTGGGCGTAACGACGCTGCAAAAATAGGAAAAGATTACACGTCAGTGTTTGCGCATAAGTGGTAAACATAGAATTTCACATTACGTACCTCACGGCGACACCATACCGTCCCCATAGTCGGGCGGTCCTTGGGCCACTGCCCGTACAAGCCTCCAAGGCTGCCCTTGTAGGAAGAGAGCTGAATGAGAGAACGGCCTATCGCGAAACGCTCGGCCGCCCATAGCTGCAGAAGGAGAGGGCAACTGGCGATAATCGCACCTGGATCGGTCTTTGTGCACGCGTCACAAAGACCACGGTACGTCCCCGCCAGCACAGCAGATCTCCAGCTCCACTGCGGTACGCAGCCGTCCTCGCTGTCGGCGATCGCACGAGCATAGTGGATCAGTCCCTTGTCCACCGTGTGCCCTGTGGTGCTGGTGAACATCACCTACCCGAACAGCCACAACAGGTACGTCTCCATGCTCCGCCGCACCGAGTATTCGTCGGTCTTGTCGTCTAGCTTGTCAGGCTGAAAAGGAAGATCATAGTCAGTTTCCTTTATAGGTCCGATGATTCTGAATCAACTGAATCCACGACTTACGGTGAACTGTAGCAGCCACGCCTGCGAGGGGCCACTCGTGGTGTAAGGCGGTAGCGAACCCGGCCTACCAAGGCCAGGGCGACGGTGCACGGCCTCGAACCGAGCAGTTATGTCCTGCGCCCAACCGTGCGCCCCGTCAATCGGACCGACTGCGTCCCCTGCGAGGGGAAGTCCCAGCAGGTAGGACACGTCCTGGAGTGTGGGAGTCATCTCGCCACACGGTAGGTGGAACGTGGGGGTCTCCGGTCTCCAGCGATCCACCAGCGCTGCCAGAAGTGACCGGTCAGCGTCCCATCGCCTGGCGGGGTCTCTCTCGTCCGGTGCGGGCTCAACTAGCCTGCACAGCGGAAGAAGTCCAGCCTCACACAACCTGCAAAATATAGCACTGTATTCATTATTGGGGAAAACATAGATACGCACAAATGATGTGAATGAATATTCGTACAGCTTTTACCTCTGACGGAACTGGGGGTCTATCCGCAGGAGGTGACGTGAAGGCCGTGGACGGAAGGTGGCTAGCTGGGCACCCTCGACGGCTGACAGGTAAGACCGGTGGGACTAGTCGAGACCCCGGTCGAGTAGCTCTGGTGTAGGGTACGCCATACCTGCATACAAATAGAGAGTTAGCGTAAATTAGTTTTAATGTTTATAGCATTGTTACGTGATAATAAAAAACAACATTACGATACATGTCGTTCTACAATAAAGATCAAGTATAGACTTACACTACACCGCAACACCACCAATTGTTCGAGAACGCCTAAGACGGGGTCGTCTTGAAGTTGTGTCTTCACCTGTAGGACGACTACCATCAGCGCCTGAACCCGATGGTCCAGCTTCCGCCGCACTTGGACCGACTGTATCCTTTGGACATTTCTTATATGTATGACCTGTTTGGTCACACTTTGAACAACATTTAAATCTTCCACCAGCTTCTGACTCATCCATGTCATTACGGATGCGTCTTGTCATGCGACGACCTTTTTTATTCCTCAATTTTGTTGGGTCAGGAATGTACATAGCTTCAGGATTCTCCGTAGTAAATGTCCCCGCAATACCAAAACCGTATATATCTCCACTCCAGGTATTATAAATTGCTTCTTTCTGAAATAAGGTGAGACAAAATAACGTGCTTCGATCCCACACTCACCGCTTGCGGCAATCACATGAGAACAGGGCTTGTGGAGCAGAATAGGTTTTCGGCACGAGCAGTTGCAGGTCCCGTCTTCTTTGAGCACACACTCCTGCACAACTCTTTTACGGTAGATTCCACGCATGCCCTTGTCAACACACAATATTTCAAATCTGTGTTCTTGTGTGCCTTGAGGTAGAGCATGATGTCTTCGGGCCTTATTACTTTTATCTTGCATGTACTTAGTGAGCAGTGTTCCAAAAAAAAGATTATTATCCGTCATTGAGGGGCCAGCTGCTCTGAACCGATCTCTGAAGTACTTGCATGTTCCATGCAAGATAAATTCAACTATTCCGACAAGTGGGAGCCCTCAAACACCACGCATCACCCAGTTATAGACCTCTGCCAAATTTGTGGTCATTATGTCAAATCGAGAACCATCCCTGTCATACAACAATGCCCATTTCTCTTTTGGCTCATTCTCAATCCACTCTGAAAATTTTCTAACTGAGGATGTATGCATTCTTCTCATATGAGGTCCATCACTTAATAGAGGTCCAAGAGCTTCCGGAGTCTCGTCCCCTCCAATGGTAGGCCTCCTGGACTGCTCATCTGTTTGTTTAGAGGTCAGTTCATCTAACCTCCTCCAAAGCTCCTTGAACTTCTTCTCTTGATTCTGTGTGCAAAGTCTCTTGAAAAGATCCATAAGGTGCTTATTTCTAAACTGTTTGTAAAAATTAGCACCCATATGACGCATGCACCATCTGCTTTGGACATCAAACCACCTTGGTAGGTATCCCTTCTCAACACATCCATCTCTCAATTTCTCAATTGTACGCAGCAAGCCGGCGTGATGGTCATGTATGAGGCATACGTCTGGTCTCATCCGTACAACTGCTGTCTTAACCCTTTCTAGGAATCAATACCAGCTATCAGTGTTCTCACTCTTAACAAAAGCAAAAGCCACTGGTAGAACTTGATTATTCCCATCAATTCCAATTGTTGTTAATATCTGTCCTCTGTATTTTCCAATCAGAAATGTCCCATCGATGCAGAGGATGGGACGACAATGGACAAATGCCTGAATGCAAGCACCTAGTGCAAAGAATACTAGTTGCAGCACACTTTTATTACCATGGTCAATTGATGAAAAGGCTTTCAGGTCGTAGTACGTCTCCGGATTCCTCTGAAGAATACAACCTAACAGACGAGCCAAATTATCATAACATGCTTCAAATGTGCCAAACCTCATCTCTACAACCTTCTGTTTTGCCCTCCAAGCCTTAGCATAGCTAATTGTATATTTGAATTTCTCTTCAATATGTCTAACAATTGATCTTGGTTCGTACCCCAGATTGTTGACAATGTGAGAGTACATCTCTGTTGCAACAAATGCAGATGTCATATTTCGACGATATTTTTCAACACCTGGTAAGTAACATGAATGCTCGGTCACAATGGAAACTTGCCAATAATCTTTCCATTTATCCTTGAATGCGTGCAACCGCCATGGACACCCATCCTTCATGGACTTCACTTCATACACTGATTTGTTTGACTTCACGACCGAGAACTCCCTCTGAAGTGACATCGCCCATTGTTTTACTGCCTCCTTTAAATCTTCTACATATATGTACTTAGCCCCCTGAATGACCTCATTCTCTTTGTACTCCCATGGTACATGATGTCGCTCGGAGATAGCAAGCGCAGAGAAGTCCTCGTTGCTCCATTCTGCAGGCATCACGTTGTCCTCATCAGACGAATCATCATGTTCTGCATGCTCATTTTCAAAATCTTCCCTATCCATTTCTTGGACGATGCTGTCGATTTGTTCTCCCTCATCTGCCACACCTGTTGCCTGTCTATCTTCTTCATTCCCTCTTTCATTCTCTCCTTTATTTTTTTTCCATTGTTTCGCTATCAGCTCCTGCCGTACTTGGACCTTCATCATCTTGCACAGGCATTGCACCAGCGGTGTTATCTTTCTCATATATGGACACAAGTATGCCCAGTGGCCAATCACGTTGGAATGCATTCTCCACATACCATCTCTAAGTGGCAGTGCAATCCACTGGCATCAGTTCCAAAAAAAAACCTTCAACTGCACGACTGACTACTACATACAAGGTTATTGCGCTAAGCTGAGGGTCCAGTCAAAATCCTCGCATCAGCCAGTTGTATACTGACCCAAAACTTCTCTCAGCTGGCCTATCAATACCCTTAGCTGTTGAACTAAACTCAAACAGATCTACACCGTCTGGACCATATCTCACATTCCCTTGCCCGTGAAATAATTGAAATATCACCTTATTTGACATATCTGTTGATCAAAACTACAGTTAAACTTGGTACCAACATTTTTCTAACATCTAAAACCATGTATTCCACATTTTATAACTACCATCTCTACAAAAAGTAAGTCATCTAACAGATTAACTAAAAACTTACAGATCTATAAGTAACAAGTTATTTTTATATAGTACTATACTCGTAACTAGTGCAATACTACATCAATTCTTGCATATAAATAGAAATTACACAGGGACAATGAATTTATTTTACCTGCAGACAAATCAGTAAACTGCCAGAGCTTCGCTGCTTTCGTTCAACCTTGCTCTCAGCTCTCTCTTTTTTTTTGTGATTTTAGTGAATTTTATGAGATTTTTTGAGTATGGGAGGGGGTTTTATAGTTGGGGGGGGGCTAAAAACCGCCTTCCTAGAGAGCGGCAAGGGGGCCGCCTGCAAAATGTGCCCAAAAATCGCCCTTGAAAAGGGCGGTTTTTGGGCTTTTCCAGGCGACCCCCCGTGGCCCCAAAAACCGTCCTTCAAAAGGGCGGTTTTGTCGTATTTTGTAGGCGGCCCCCTTGCCGTTCTCTGAGAGGGTGGTTTTTAGGCGGCCGGGGGACCGCTTGCAAAATGGCTGACGGCCGTCCGGCCGGCGGACGGTGCCACGTCATCAAATCGTCATCTGGAAGGGCGATTTAATGAAAATCGCCCTCTCAGAGGGCGTTGGGCGTCTATTTTTGTAAATGTTTCAAACAAAAATCTAGTTTTGTAAATCTTTTAATAAATAAATATAAAAATAAATAATTTTCATTTACAAGCTGCTCCTTTCCGATTCTGTCGAAGCGAGCAAAGTTTCTGTGGAGGATATGTTGTTTGACGAGCATGACATTTTTCGTTCCTTGGATAAAATAGAGGTATCTCTCAACGGATTTGAGTTTTCTATATTGCTTTTGGGGAGCCATTTCAAATGCCTATTTTTAGCACAATTCGTAATGGCCAGGGATCCTTTAATTAAATGGTTTTTAATTAACTGAGCAACCTACTCTACCTGTTTGTTTGTTTCTAAACATCACCATTCACCAATTTCCTTCCCTGAAGCACTTCAAGATTCGTCTTGTGATCATTGAAAGCATGTATAAAAATGCCATACAAGTGATAAGACTTTCGTCAGATATTGGACTCGCGTTAATAGGATACGCTTCTGGTGTTGCAATGTTCATGTCTAAGTAGTGTCTCTTACAGAAACATAACAAAGGCTAGGCCTTAGCACCACATGCGGTTGTCTCTTTGGTACAGGCAAATTAAGGCATGAGATTTCAAGCTCATGCATATTCGCAACCTGACCAGCATGAAAGAATGGCCCCGATCAACGCAAAAACGGGAATGAAGGCAGCGATACTCCAAGCTTTCTTTGTGTCATCGAGGAAGCCTGCCTTGCATGAGTCGCACTGGAAGCAAAGCGTTTCTTGGTCGTTGCTCCACCTGCTACAGTCGCCGTCGGTTTCTACGGCAGGGGCACCTGGTGTTGGTATCCACGTCGTCCCATTCACATATGTGAATCCACATGATGATGGCGGTTTGCAGCATCCAGACTGTATGCAATATTCACTCGATCAGTTATAAGGCGACGTACGAAATGAACAAACAAAGATTAAGAGGTAGGAATAAAATAATCACCACAAAAAAATAAAAGCAGGGAGTAACCAGTGCTATAGATCAAGTTAAATGTAGTGATCGGTTTTTATCGGTTTTTCAAAAACCAAATTTAATAGAGTTTCTCGTCCACCTAAACATGCGTGTGTTTTAAGAACAAAACTAACACCGATGACAACTCATAAGTATCGAGAACACGGGGACCTGAAGGGATTGGAGAGAGGAGCATAGAGGAAGTAGTACCTCGATAGGCGACATTACGTGCACGTACTCCTCCATGAACCTGTGTTCCTTGGCCCATTTTTCGAATGGCGATAGCTCGGGGACGTATATACCGGTGTCTGGGTCGCGTACCAGTTGTGTCATGCCATTACAGACGTTCTTGTCATGGAGGCACCTACTGGTCATCGCCCAGTACCGTGGGTCGGCTATGCGACCCTTGAGCCACCCGCTGTAGTCCTTTAAATTGTACTCACGAACCCTTATTGGGCCGATGTCAATGCCTCCGACGGCGACATATCCAAAGATCACGAAGCCGAGGAGTGCCAGGATTACGATGAGTAGACCGATGAAGTAGCAGCCGTAGAGGCACTCATCCCCCTCACGCACAGCGCAGAAGCCCAAGACGAAGACGACCATGAGGAAGAGACCGATAGCGATCATGGGCCATAAAAAGACACCACGGGTGCAAACCTTAGGGGCCTTAAGTGCGCCGCCACCGAGTAGGAAGAGCGATATTATGAACAGCAGCACAACGGCCTTGGACTCTGTCAACCTAGCTCGCTGGTCTGGTCTCATTCTCTCAAATTGTCTCAACTCTCTTATCCCAAAATTCATCTCTCTCTCTCTCTGTGGATGAGGGTCTGGGAATTTGAGAGCTGCTCTGATTTTCCTATGGGTGAAGGGTCTGAGGGATTTGATAGTTGCTCTGAAGCTAGCTAGCTGCTCTGCTTATATATTGCTTTTGGGAACAGTCATGTGGATCAAGGGGACTCATAAGCATGATGGAGCACCTCCTCGAGTCAACCATCCCAGCTCCAAAGTAATTAATTATATTCGACGCGCCTCCTCGGCTGTCCTAGAGCCATCTATTTTTTTTCTCTTTATAAGAAAGGACTTACTCCCTCAGTCTTAAAATTAGTTGATTATGAGCAGCATAGGAAAATCTAGTAGTGATGAGAAAAACACCAAAACGCCTCTCATTCATCAATAAGAAAGTAGTGTTATAAGGTGATAGGTAAGAGGAGAAAGTAGCTAATAAATATTGAAGAGATAATTTTTTTGATTTATAGACTGAGGTTGAAAAGGGGCTAGAATTAAATTATCTTATTTTAAAAAATATTTATACTATAAAAATCAATCTATTTTAGAACGAAGAGATTAAAGGGATTTCGAACCTGACACAATCTATTAGAGTGTGTTTGGTTACAGGAATGGGATGGGTTGGGACAGAGCCAACCCATTTTTCAGGGTGTTTGGTTTGAGGTTAGGTGGGTTGTGTTGATCCCTGGAGAGGAATATTCCTCTCAGATTCGGGTTCAACTCGTCCGGGAAAATCAGACGGACCGCGCCGACCCACCTCGGGCGCGTCGCACGTGGCCTCCCCCACCGACGCCGACGTCCCCGCCGCCACCGCCGCCCTCGGCCTCGTCCGCCCCCGCCAGCGCCGACGACGCCTCCCCCGGCCTCGGCCTCCACCACCGCCGCGGCCTTCGGCCTCCCCCACCAGCGCCGACGCCTCGTCCGTCTCCCCCGCCAGCCAGTGCTGACGCCGACGCATCCCCCAGCCTCGGCCTCCACCACCGGCACCGCCACCGCCCTCGGCCTCGTCCGCCCCCGCCAGCGCCGACGCCTCGTCCGCCTCCCCTGCCAGCCAGCGCTGACGCCAACGCCTCCCTCGGCCTCGGCCTCCACCACCGCCGCGGCCTTCGGCCTCCCCCGCCAGCGCCGACGCCTCGTCCGCCTCCCCCGCCAGCCAGCGCTGACGCCGACGCATCCCCCAGCCTCGGCCTCCACCACCGCCACCGCCCTCGACCTCGTCCGCCCCCGCCAGCGCCGACGCCTCGTCCGCCTCCCCTACCAGCCAGTGCTGACGCCAACGCCTCCCTCGGCCTCGGCCTCCACCACCGCCGCGGCCCTCGGCCTCCCCCGCCAGCGCCGCGCCAACGCCTCCCTCAGCCTTAGCCTCCACCGCCGCCGCCGCCCTCGGCCTCGCCGACACCACCCGAGCTCCATGCATCCCATCCCACTCTAATCCCTTCTACCAAACAAAAAACTAAGACCATCTCATTTCTCAAACCAAACAAACAACTAGAGCCATCCCATCCCAAAAAAGAGGGATGGGTCTAACCCATCCTATCTCATCCTCAAACCAAACACACCCTTAGAGTTGCTTTTAGTCGTCCAAAATTACTCTTTTATTTCAACTCTCCCCGCCAGCTCACCTTGAAAGGTGATGTGGTAGGCTAATCGCTAGTCACTGTACCTGCTCCTTAAAAAAAAGACTTGATACAAAGACTTTGTAGTGGGCGTCATAGTTTACTAGCGCCGTTAGTGGTGTGATCCAACTAGTGGGGCCCACGCATGGCTGCAAATTTGGCCAGTGAATTGTTAGCCAGCCTTTGCAAACCTATTGGAGGCTTGATTTTCGTCCAACTTACTAAAATTTGATTTAGATAACCAATTAGCAACTTTATTAGAGTTGCTCTTGATTGTCCGGAATTACTCTTTCATTTCAACTCTCCTCGCCAGCTCACCTTGAAAGCTGATGTGATAGGCTAATCGCTAGTCACTATACGTGCTCCTTAAAAAAAAGAGACTTGATACGAAGACTTTGGAGTGGGCGTCATAGTTTACTAGCGCCATTACATCATGGATGGGTCTGTACTAGCTAAGCGTTTGACCTTGTCCCCCTTGTAACCCAGTCTATTTGATGCACCTATGGGAACGCGCTGACGTCCCTCCTCAGCGATTATGGAGACATCTAGTATTTTTTTTCTTTGTTTTAGAAAATTATTAAAGAGCAAGTTGAAAGACTTTGAACCAGGCACCGTAGTTTAGTGGTGTGATCACATGGATGGAGGAGCCTACAGCTGAGCGCAGCGCCTGACGTTGTCGTTGTTGTAATCAAGTTTATTCGACGTGCCTCCTTGGCAGCCGTCTAACCATCTATTTATTTCTTTCTTTTATAGAAAAAAAAACAAAGGCTTGGATCTTACGATATAAAGACTTCGAACCAAGCACCATAGTTTAGTGGCACCGTAGTGTGAAAGAGCCTAGAAGGGAGAGGCTGATGCTGCTGGTTCCTCCGTTTTATAAAATATAAGTATTTGTACTATTTAAATTTTATTATATAATATAAATATTTTTAACACTATTTATATTACTATTTGTTCCATTAATTATTTCTTATTTAAATTTATTTCCACCTTAACTCTAACATCCTCTCACCACAATTATTCCTTATTTGTCCTCCTCAATCTTAATATTTACTAAATAAACTAAAAATACTTATATTTTGAAACAGAGATAGCACTAGCCAATTGTCATATCAATTAGCCATGGCACGGATAAAATTGCTGCTTATTATTTTACTGGCGGCCGACTGACAGTTTGGATGGCGTGCAAAGTATTTAAGTTTGCGTTGAATACATATACAAAAGTCGGTTATAAATTAGAATGTAGAGTTATAATAGTTGTAGAATAAGAGTAGAGTCACGCTTTTATCCTACTGTTAGTGTATTAAATATAAGATACTCACATAGATGTATATAACTCGACCCAGTACCACATACCAATTACCAAGTCTTATAAAAAAAATAAACTCTATTCATATGGATAAAATCGGGAGCAGATAAGAAAGGAGTTACTGATAAGAAAAGAAAGACATAGTCCTACTCGGTCCTAACTACGATTGTTCGGATTCGTATCGTTATTTGTCTTCCTACTTCTACCTGGACAAACAGACATCCGGGGGTATAAATACAAGACCGTCCTAGAGGGAGAGGACAAGCTAACAAAATCCAAGGAGAAACAATGCAAGCCACCCGTCAATCTCATCTACTTAACATTGGAGGAGCCTGACAACAATTAGTCGCCAACCACCATACCAAGCTTTACGCCAACATATTGGCAAACTAGATTAAGGTTTCTCTTTCTATATTTTCTACTTATGAGATTGATATAGTAGAAAACACCGGCCTCTCGGCTAAACAGGAGTAGGGCTACTACCTCTAAGAGGCCCATACCTATATAAAAATCCCTGTCTACTTGCGTCTTCGTTTGTATTTTTATATCAGTCTTACTTTATGTTCTCAAATACACCGTATATATACGGATACTGCAGTCGGGTACCAATCCATGGACACCTAGGTTCTCTCTTAAATAGAGATACACACATGTTATAACCGTATGATGACAGTGGCATAGGCAAGGGACGACTGGTCTCTCTTCTTTTTTTTTTCTATGATCTGTGTGAATTTTATGATATTTTTGAAGTCTGAGAGGGGGTTTTATAGTGGGCCGGCTAAAAACCTCCTAGAGGGGTGACAAGGGGGCTGCCTGCAAAAAGCCGGCGGCCATTTCAAATGCCTATTTTTAGCACAATTCGTAATGGCCAGGGATCCTTTAATTAAATGGTTTTTAATTAACTGAGCAACCTACTCTACCTGTTTGTTTGTTTCTAAACATCACCGTTCACCAATTTCCTTCCCTGAAGCACTTCAAGATTCGTCTTGTGATCATTGAAAGCATGTATAAAAATGCCATACAAGTGATAAGACTTTCGTCAGATATTGGACTCGCGTTAATAGGATACGCTTCTGGTGTTGCAATGTTCATGTCTAAGTAGTGTCTCTTACAGAAACATAACAAAGGCTAGGCCTTAGCACCACATGCGGTTGTCTCTTTGGTACAGGCAAATTAAGGCATGAGATTCCACGCTGATGCATATTCGCTACCTACCAAGCATGAAAAAATGGCCCCGATCAACGCAAAAATGAGAATGACGGCAGAGATATTCCAAGCTTTCTTTGTGTCATCGAGGAAGCCTGCCTTGCATGTGTCGCACTGGAAGCAAAGCGTTTCTTGGTCATTGCTCCACCTGCTACAGTCACCGTCGGTTTCTACGGCAGGGGCGCCTGGTGTTGGTGTCCACGTCGTCCCATTCACATATGTGAATCCACACGATGATGGCGGTTTGCAGCATCCAGACTGTATGCAATATTAACTCGGTCAGTTATAAGGCGACCTACGAAATGAACAAACAAAGATTAAGAGGTAGGAATAAAATAATCACCAAAAAAAAATAATAGCAGGGAGTAACCAACACTATAGATCAAGTTAAATGTAACGCTTTATTGGTGTCGGTTTTTATCGGTTTTTCAAAAACCAAAATTAATAGAGTTTTTCGTCCACATAAACACACGTGTGTTTTAAGGATAAAACTAACACTGATGACAACTCATAAATATTGGTACCAGTTTTTGAACGGTAGGAGTACTTGAGAATATGGGGACCTGCAGGGATTGGAGAGAGAAGCACAGAGGAAGTAGTACCTCGATAGGCGACATCACATGCACGTACTCCTCCATGAAGCTATGTTCCTTGGCCCATTTTTCGAATGGCGATAGCTCGGGGACGTATATACCAGTGTCCGGATCACGTACCAGTTGTGTCATGCCATTACAGACGTTTTTGTCATGGAGGCACCTGCTGGTTGTTGCCCAGTACCATGGGTCGGCCACGCGACCCTTGAGCCACCCACTGTAGTCCTTCAGATTGTACTCACGGATCCTTACTGCGCCGATGTCAATGCCTCCGACGGCGACGTATCCGAATATCATGAAGCCGAGGAGTGTCAGGATTGCAATGAGCAAACCGATGAAGTAGCAGACGTAGAGGCACTCATCCGTCTCACGCGCGGCGCAGAAGCCCAAGACGAAGACGACCATGAGGAAGAAACCGATAGCAATCATGGGCCACAAAAAGACGCCGCGGGTGCAAACCTGAGAGGCCTGAAATGCGCCGTCACCGAGTAGGAGGAGCGACACTATCAACAGCAGCACAACGGTCTTGGCCTCTATCGACCTAGCTCGCTGGTCTGGTCTCATTCTGTCAAATTGTCTCATGGATGGAGGAGCCTACAGCTGAGCGCAGCGCCTGACGTTGTCGTTGTTGTAATCAAGTTTATTCGACGTGCCTCCTTGGCAGCCGTCTAACCATCTATTTATTTCTTTCTTTTATAGAAAAAAAAACAAAGGCTTGGATCTTACGATATAAAGACTTCGAACCAAGCACTATCGTTTAGTGGCACCGTAGTGTGAAAGAGCCTAGAAGGGAGAGGCTGATGCTGCCGGCTACTGCTTCCTCCGTTTTATAAAATATAAGTATTTGTACTATTTAAATTTTATTATATAATATAAATATTTTTAACACTATTTATATTACTATTTGTCCAATCAATTATTTCTCATTTAAATTTATTCCCACCTTAACTTAACATCCTCTCACCACAATTATTCCTTATTTGTCTTCCTCAATCTTAATATCTATTAAATAAACTAAAAATACTTATATTTTAAAACAAAGTTAGCACTAGCCAATTATCATATCAATTAGCCATGGCACTGACGAAAGCGACGACAAATTCAAATAGCACGCCGGAGATGGGAGTCTTCCCGTGGCTGCTTATTATTTTACCGGCGGCCTACCGACAGTTTGGATGGCGTGCAAAGTATTTAAGTTTGGGTTAAATACATATACAAAAGTCGGCTATAAATTAGGATGCAGAGTTGTAATAGTTATAGAATAATATGAGTCTTATTCTACTGTTAGTGTATTAAATATAAGATACTTACATGTATACATATAAGTCGGCAGAGTACCATGTATAAATTTTTATAGAAAAAAAATAAATTGATAGAATCAGGAGCAAATGAGAAAGGAGTCATTGATAATAAAAGAAAGACATAGTCCTACTCGGGTCCAACTAGAACTGTTCGGATTTATATCCTTATTTATCTCGCTAGTTTTACTTGGACAAGCAGACATCCGGAGATATAAATACAAGACCATCCTAGTGGGAGAGGACAAGCTAACAAAAACTAAGGAGAAACAACGCAAGCCACCCGTCAATCTTATCTACTCAACATTGGAGGAGCTTGGCAACAACTAGCCGCCAACCACCATACCCAAACTTTACGCCAACATATTTGCAAACTAGATTAAGGTGTCTCTTCCCATACTTTCTACTCATGAGACTGATATAGTGGAAAACATCGGCTTCTCGACTAAACAGGAGTAGGGCTCTACCTCTAAGGGGCCCATACCTGTATAAAAATCCCTGTCTACTTGCGTCTTCGTTTACATTTTCATATCAGTCTTACCTAACGTCCTCAAATACACAGTATATACACGCCTACTGCAGTCGGGTACCAATCCATGAACACTTAGGTTTTCTTTTAAATAGAGATACACACATGTGGTAACCGTATGACGACAGTAACATAGGCAAGGGATGACTGGTCGGCGATGTGTCGGTTGATGGTCGTGGATACCTGATACACTTTAATTATGTTGGATCAGGGAGGAGTGTCCGTAATTAGTGCCTCGGAGATGTAGGATTTGGCTGAACTTCATTATCAAATATCGTGTCTTAGTGCCGTCATCAAATTTGGATCTTCTACGATGTTCTTCCATGTTTGTTATCGATGCCCTATCAATACTAGTTTTCTAACAAGTGGTATCATAGGCTAGCCACGAGAGAGATCCATAGATAGAGGTACGATGGAGGTGTCCCATACCGTGACTACTGCACATGATGTCTAGGGAGGGACATCAATGCAAGGTGGAGCAAAATAGTGATCAATGGATTTGATTGGTGGTGTCGAACACTTCAGGCAGGTGATCCGAATCGTTCAATGAGTTACTTTCAATAGGTAGATGATCAGACGTGATGCTCGGGGTGGGTCGGGCTACCTACATTATTATTGATGCCCTTAAAGCAAGTTCGATAGAATAGTCAACTGTTAGCTATAAAAATTCACATATTATCTAGGACTAATCTAATAGGCCATCTATACAATAACTAGCTATAGGTATATAGTATACCATTAATACATGGCCCACATCTCTCCTTCATATAGTTTGTTACAGTCCATACTGCAGCTAGCTACACATCTATATCCCTTTTTTTTCTCCTCTCTTCTACCTAAACATAAATCTAAAATGACAACTCTTATAACTTGCCTACATCACGTTATTGAACTTGCTCTTAGGCTTACCCAGCGGTGCTACTGTGCTACCAATCCATAGCAGTATCCCTAAATGTGCATTTAAAATTCCTACAAAATAATATGGATGCATGTTATCTTCTACTGCTATGCAAAATTTGAGGTTGAACAAAAACTTATGAAAGAAGTAAAAAAAAACTCCCTCCGTTCTAAAATATAAAAACTTCTAGGATTCAAATCTTGTTTCACGATATAAGAATTTTTAGTACTATTTATAGTAGTACTTGTTCTATCAATCACTTTCCATTTAAATTTTTTTTTCATTTTACCCCATCTACCCTCCCACACTCATCTATTCCTTATTTATTAAGGAACAACAAAGTCTTTTCTCCTTAATCTTAATCTCTGCTAAACAATCTAAAAATACCTATATTTTGAAACGGAGGTAGTAAGAGAAAGGAATAAGTCTACTTAACATATTTACCTATTAAACCAGGTATTCTATCCTCTAAACAATAAAAAATCATCTAAATAACCCCTGAAGTGATATTAAAAGTAGTTTTCTACTACCTTCGGTTTTTAGTAAATGATACTGTTGACTTTTGCCATAACGTTTAACTATTTATCTTATTCAAAAATTGATGTAAATATATTAAAAATATAAGTCATGCTTAAAGTTTCTTTAATGATAAATCAGGTCATAATAAATAAATCATTTTGAATAAAACGAATCATTGTGTCAAAAGTAAACGTCGTTATTTATTAAAAACTGAAGAGATAATTTTTTTTTGATAAAGACGCTTCATGGCATCTTATACTTGGGGCCTGTTTGGCACAGCTCCAACTCCGAGATTTTTGTCCCGTGGAGCTGGAGTTGTGCCAAACACTTTCAAGATCTTGGATAATATAGATTAGAGTTGTCGCTCCGCTCCTAAAAATTACACTACGAGAATGAAGCGGCATTCCCGCTGTTCGTTAGCTCCGCTCCGTCTTCGAAGTAGGAGCTACACCAAACAGAACCTTGGCTTATATTAGGAAAAACAAGAATCAGTATAGAAAACACCATACCAAAAAAGAAAAATTACAATTAAAATTGACAAAGTCTTCTTCGCCATCTTGTCAATTGCAACCATGATCACTCAATATTGGTATAAGTTTCCACCGATCCTATCACCGTTGAAAGAGAGGACAATCAGAGAAAAAAAAACTAGACAAACCTCAAAGCGTGCACCGATCCTATCAGTTTAGTGGTGCCATCATGTGGAAGAGCATGGAGGTCAGCGCCTGACCTATTGGGCCTCCTCGGCAGCAATGGAGTTATCTACTGTATCTTGTCTTGTTTTGTTAAAAAATTAAGGTTTAGTTTAAAAGTGAGAAAAGTATAAGAAGAAGATCACGTAAAATAAGATGATTAGCATATGATTAATTAAGTTTTAGCTATTGTAAATTAAAAATTAGATTTATATGATTTTTTAAAGCAACTTCTCTATGGAAAATTTTTTAAAAATATATCGTTTAATAATTTAAAAAATATACTCATAAAAAATTTTCTAGTTAGTATCAAACAGTAGCTTAGATACAAAGACTTTGAAGCCTGCAACATAGGTTAGTGGTGCCATCTGCATCCTCAACAGCTGTGGAGCCGTCTACTTTTTCTTCTCTTTATACTCCATAAAACAAAAACTTGGATAGAAACTTAGAACCAGACACGCACCATAGAGTTTAGTGGCGTCATCATGTGCAGGACCCAATCGAGGTAATAAATACTAGCCGATAGCTTGTCAATTGCAGATTAGTGTTTATATAATAGATGCAGCGCTAAGTTTTAATAGCGATACTTAATAATCATATATAAATTTAAGTATATATGTCATCAATAACGACTTTCTAACACATTAACAAAGTAACTGAAAAACAAATTAGTGATAGATCAAGACATATAACCTAAGAGTATAAATAGACATTTAATTTCACTCAAGGAGTCGATGTCTCATCCACGGCTACATGTATATGACTAGTCGATCTGCTATTGCAGCCTGCTTACTCATATAGCGGCCGCTAAGTTCTAGCCTGCTACGTCCGCGGTCGGAGAGCACTACAGCTATTGCGGTCGTTACAGATGCTATTTAGGTGCTGTTTAAAACGGCTTCTGGTTTTTAATTTTTTTCTTTTTTTTTGTTAGCATATTTTTTAAAACGTAAAACGATACATTATTTATAAAAATTTTCTATATAAAAATATCTTTAAAGAAATAAATAGATTTATTTTTTAAGTTTATAATAATTAATACTTAATTAATTACGTATTAACGATATTTCTTATTTTATATATGACTTATAAACCAGTCTGGAAGTGATCGCGGTTGTGTTTGCTGTCCAGTTGTCCCATGCGGCCAGTAGCCATACGCCGGAGAGAACAGATGGGAGTATTTTAGCGGCGACTGATCGACATCTTGGACGGCTTGCATAGTCGAGCTTTGAGGCTCTGGCTCGAGGTCCTCACGTCCTTGTTTGGTTGACTTGGTTCTACCATGGTCGTGCTGTCAATGAGATGATGTCCGCAGCTGCATGCGTTGGGTCATGCAAGTTACCATGCATTTTTACCGTGTTGGCTCACGCACAGACCGGCACTATTACTAAGGCACTTGTAAGGGTAACGCTTAGTTTGAAAGTAATCTCCGTCTTAAAATAATAAAAATCTAGTATTGGATGGAACATATCATAATATTATAAATCTGGACAGATGGAACGAAAAGAGTAAGTGATAAAGAAGAAGAAAGAGATCATATAGAACGAGGTAAGCCATTAGCATATGATTAATTAAGTATTAGCTATTACAAACTTAAAAAATAGATTTATATGATTTTTTAAAGTAACCTTATATAGAATTTTTTTAAAAAAATATACCATTTAGTAGTTCGAGAAGTACGCTAATAGAAAACAATAAGTATTTTTCACCCAAACTACTAGATTTGAACGGACCCTAAACCGTACGAGGTACGTTATCCTTGTTGTCCGGGTGTCCAAACTCCAAACCTCCAGTTCAATGCCGGCGGGTTGCTCGAATACTCTTAGCCTAATCCATATGCCCTATCCTAAGTTTAGCCTGGCTAGCCACATGTGATGAGGTTTGTTTGGTTGATTGTGTCAGTTGAATCTAGATGATATAAAATGTTTGGTTAGTTGGATACAAATGCTTGTATGTTAGAGATTTTCTTAGGTTGTTCATATGAATTTTGAGTTTAGTTAACTATGAAAAAAGTTTGGTTGCCTCCTACAAGTTTCTTTAAAAGAATTAAAACCACTAGGTTGTAATAAAATTCGTATGAGAAAAGAATTATATAGCATGTTACTCATTATCAATGCTGCATACATGAACATATTTATCCGTATGAACCGATGAAACGAAAACAAACAAAAGAAAAAGAAAAGGGAAAGGGAAAGTGGCCATGGCTGTTGGACTTAATTTTGGATCTAACCAACCGGTTAGAGATTGAGATCAAGTTTTATGTTTAGATTGAGATCAAGTCGGTGTTCATGTTTAGATTGAGATCAAGTTTTATGTTTAAGAACTTTATTAACTTACATTTGGTATCAGAGCAATCTTGATCTAATCATAGATCCATTAGGATTGGCTAGAATATATGATCTGTTGATTAAGGAGTAGATATATTCGTTTTTCAATTATGCTGCCTAATTGACCTCGGGTAAGCAGAGAAAAGGGAAAGAATTGAGGAGAGATCGGCATGAGTCAGTCGGATCAAAATCCCAGAAAGAAATTTCCCCATCTGTGAAACCCTAAAACTGAAATCTCGCCAAATTCGGTTCTAAAAAAAAAAATCAAGAATTCAAGAATCCTAGACTAAGAAATTCCCAAATTAAGATCAACTGAAAGGGTTTTTTCGGTATTTGACGCATGCACCCACCGCCGTAGCCCCTCCATTGCCTCGGACCGGTGTCGCGCTTGCATCAGGAGCCGCGCGACACCAAGGCTCGTCTCATCCCAGCCCTGCGTTGTCTTCGAGGAGGAGAATTGAGGCGAGAAGGAGCCGCGCGACATTATCGGGTCTGGGCGCCATCACGGGGACAGCCATGCGCAGCATCAGTAGCTGCCTGCCTCGGCGCCATGGCAACCGTGCGCCCGGGGCGCTATCGCGAGGACGGGCCGTGCGCGGCATCAGCAGCCGCTACGCGCCTAGTGGCCATCGCCGTTGCACGCCCTGAGGCCATCGCCGCCACGCGCTTGGGCGCCGTCGCTGCCGCCATCCCCTAAAAACCGGGAGGATAAAATGGCTCTAGGGTTAGGGTTTCTTGGAGCCATGAGGGTTAATCTCACCGCCATCAATCTCGGTCGTCCGATGAGATCGGACGGCCCCTGGTTGGCCGACACAGTAATGGGCCAAGGAGCTTCCTCGGCCTCGACCGCGCGTCAGTTCCTGGGCCTTGACCGCCTGTCAGTTCCTGGGCCGCGCACGTGCGGCTGTCCTTAGCCCCTTGTATAACAAAAAATAAAGGTCCTATAAATTTATACCTATAATTAAAATTGAACCAACGGGATATTTTGATTTTAGGCTTAATTTCTGTTATAGGAGATGTTTAATTTATTTATTCATGGATAATATTTTGACCAACGTTGATAATTACTGTGAGTAATTTCATTCTCCTAGATGATTAATTTTCAATACTGCCCAATGGTGTTTTGAAGAAGATCTGGCATGTTTTTTTTCGAACCAAGGTAGTTTAAATTCATGCAATTATGCTATTCTCTAATGTGCTTATATTTTCACGTAAATTTTAGCTTCAGGTGTTGCCCATGCCATTAATGGTATTGAGCAACTCACTGGGAACAACTTTCCCGCTTAAAAGGACAAGCTAATGTTGGTGCTTGGTGTGCATGAGCTTGACTACGCCTTTCGCCAGGCCACTCCCACTGTCACTGTTTCAACTCATGAGAATTATGCCGAGTTGAAAAAGGCGTATGATATTGCAAGCAAAAAGTGGGAGTGGTCTAACAGGATATCACTAATGATGATGAAGAGCACTATCTCTGTGGGTATCAGGGGAGGAATTTCGGACTTTGAGAAGGCTACTGTGTACTTAGCTTCCATTGAAAAGCAATTTAAGTTATTATCAAAGGCATATGCTAGCACTCTCATTATGAAGATGCTCACAACTAAGCATGACGGTTCTTGTAGCATAAGGGAGCATGTCCTTAAGATGAAAGACATGCCCATCAAGCTCAAGGACTTAGACATCTCAATATCTGATGGATTCTTAATTCACTTCATCATGACCTCTTTGCCTCCTACGTATGGGCTTTTTAAGATAAACTATAACACGCAAAAGGAAAAGTGGTCGATGAGTGAGCTAATTGCTCAGCTTGTTCAAGAAGAGGAAAGAATCAAGAGTGAAGAAAGGGATGTGGCCCTCATGGTTGGCAACGAAAAAGGGTAAAGGAAACACCCTAATGGAGGGGAACCAAAGTCTAAGAAAAAGCTGCAATTTTCTCCCCCTGTGCAGTCAAGCAAATCTGCACCTAAGGAAGAAAAAGCTCCTACTACACCTAATGATATAAAGTGTCATTTCTGTAAGAAGGAAGGACACGTGCAGAAGGAGTGTGTTGGTTTCCGCTAATGGCTCGCTAAGCATGATAACTACGGTATTATTTCCATTGTAGATGAGTCACTTTACATCTATTTTCCACATAATTCTTGGTGGGTTGATTCTGGTGCTACTGTGCATGTCTGTAACTTCTTGCGGGCATTCCGTTCGATAAAGACCATAAGAGAGGGAACCCGAAGGCTTAGGGTGGCCAACGGTGAAGAGGTTGAAGTGAAAGGCATTGGATCGCTCTCCTTGAAATTAGAGAGCGGCTTCATCCTCCAATTGAATAAAGTTCTATATGTCCCTTCCATGAGAAGGAATTTAATTTCAGCTTCCCTATTAGATGACAATAGTTTTTATTGTATTATTGGAAATGACAAGTGTGTTATTCAATTTGGATGTAATAATGTTGGATTAGCCATTAAGCATGATCAACTCTACATGCTATTATTTCAAGATTCCTCATTATTTAATGTGTGTGATGCTTCTAATAAATTCAAACGCAACATTAGCAATGAGACTTCGTCGAAACTATGACACTGTCGTCTTGGCCATATTTCGAGGGGGGAGAATGGAACGTCTTATTAAAGAAAAGATATTCCATCCATTAGATTTTTCTGACTCTGACTCTTGCATTGATTGTATTAAGGGAAAATATGTTAAACAAATTTAGAAGGGAGTAACACGCAGCTCATACCCCTTAGAAATAATTCACATTGACATATGTGGACCTTTTCCCATTATGTCGATAGATGGCTATGCTTCATTTATTACATTTACTGATGATTATTCACATTATGGTTATATCTACCCCATTAAGGAATGATCTGAGTCACTAAATAAATTCAAGATATTTAGAGCTGAGGTCGAGAACCAACACGACTCTAAAATCAAGGTAGTAAGATCAGATCGCGGGGGAGAGTATTATGGTAGGCATGCACCTTATGGACAAATTCCTGGTTCCTTCGCTAAGTATCTTGAAGAAAATAGGATAGTGGCTCAATATTCCATGCCCGGTGAACCACAACAAAATAGAGTTACTGAGCAGTGTAACCGTACCCTTATGAACATGGTACGAAGCATGCTGACACACTCCAATTTACCAGTTAATTTATGGATGGAAGCTCTAAAGACAGCCGCGTACATATTAAATCGGGTTCCTAGTAAATCAGTGTCAAAAACACCTTATCAATTATGGATTGGAAGAACACTGACATTAAATTATTTGCGTGTGTGGGGCTGTCCAGCTGAAGCCAAATTATTTAACCCATATATTGGGAAATTAGATCCTAAGACAGTAAGTTGCTACTTTATTGGATACCCTGAAAGATCAAAGGGATATTATTTTTATTGTCCTAATAGGACTACTAAATTTGTTGAAACTAGACATGTTGTATTCTTAGAGAATGGTGAATTCAGTGGAAGTACTAAAGTTAGGAACATAGACCTTGAAGAAAAACGGGTTTATGTGCCTCTACCAATAATTAAAGAGGTCAATGTTCTTGTGCCTAAAATAAATCCAACTCCAACTGAAAATAAAGAACACACTGAAAATACAGCATCTAATGATCAACCCGTGGAACCTGCTGTGACTACTGACGCACCCATAAGAAGATCATAACGGGAAAGGAGATCTGCTATCCCAAATGATTATGTTGTGTACATGAACGAGAACATACATGATATTGGGAGAGTGGACGACCCCGCCTCATATAAAGAAGCCATGATGAGTGCTAAATCATCTGAATGATTGAGTGTCATGGAAGATGAAATAAAATCTATAAGTTAGAATGACGTCTAGAACTTAGTAGAAATCCCTAAAGGAGTCAAAACAGTGGGCTGTAAGTGGGTCTACAAAACTAAACATGACTCAAAGGGAAATATCGAACGGTTCAAGACTAGACTTGTAGCGAAAGGGTTTACACAAAGAGAAGGGATTGACTATGTTGATACCTTTTCTCCCGTGTCTAAGAAGGACTCACTAAGGATAGTCATGGCTTTAGTAGCTCATTATGATTTAGAGCTCCGATGGACGTAAAAAGGCATTCCTTAATGGTGAACTGCAGGAGGACGTTTACATGACTCAACCAGAAGGTTTTGTTGTGGAAGGCAGTGGACATATGGGATGTCATCTTAAGAAATCTATTTATGAGTTAAAACAAGCATCCAGACAATAATACCTTAAATTCGATAAAATAATTAAAGAATTCGGATTTAGGGAAAATAGAATGGACAATTGCATATACTTTAAGTCTAAAGGTGGCAAATTTACTATCTTGGTGCTTTACGTGGATGACATTCTTTTGGCTAGCAGTGATAAGAATATGTGCTAGAAACTAAGGATTTTCTATGCTCTAACTTTGAGATGAAAGATCTTGGTGATGCATCTTATGTTTTGGGCATTGAGATACATCAAGATAGGTCCAAAGGGATATTAGGATTATCTCAGAGGGCATGCATTGATAGAGTGCTCAAGAGGTACAACATGGAAAATTGCTCTATCACGTATGCTCCAATTGTTAAGGGCAATAAATTTGGACAATTCCAATGTCCAAGGAATCAATTAGAAACTGATCAGATGAAGTCGATTCCATACGCTTCAGCTGTCGGAAGCATTATGTACGCTCAAGTTTGCACACGCCCTGATTTAGCGTTTGTAACTGAGATGCTTGGCAGATATTAATCAAATCTAGGTATGGACTACTAGAAGATTGTTAAGAAAGTATTACGTTAGTACAAGGTACTAAACATTACATGCTCACATATGAGAAGTCTAACAACCTTGAAGTCATAGGTTATTTAGACGCTGAATTTGCAGGATGTGTTGATAGTAAAAGGTCGATATCAGGTTACATCTTCATTCTCGCAGGAGGAGCTATTTCATGGAAAAGTTCAAAACAAACGCTTACAACATCGTCTACGATGTAAGTGGAATTTGTGGCATGTTATGAAGCTACGGGACATGTGGTATGGCTAAAGAATTTCATCCCAGACTTAAAGGTGGTCGACAGCATTAGTAAACCTCTTAATTTATACTGTGATAATAAGGCTGCAGTATTCTACTATAGTAACAAAAAGTCGAGTTGTGCTGTCAAACACATCGACGTAAAATATCCTGTTGTGAAAGATAGAATCCAGGATTAAACTATTACTTTACAACATATATGCACTAATTCTATGCTTGCGTATCCACTAACTAAAGGGTTACCACCCAATATCTTTAGAGAGCGTGTTGCCGGCATGGGTTCAAGGGATAGTCTCTGATTCTGGAACTAAAGGGCCATAATGAATAAACCAACTCCTGTTGAGATAAGACTGATAAATTCTCATGAAGCGAAGTAATAGACTATGGGTAATGAAGTTCAGTGGCGACACATAAGCTGCTATAACACATTAGCTTGGTCATTGCTCTGCTGATTGAAGACTTATGAATCATTCAATTAAGTAGGAGAATGTTGGAGTTAATTTCGGATCTAACCAACCGGTTAGAGATAAGATAACAGAGATGAGTCCAACAACTCCCAGATCGGAGGCGCCCCAACAACATTTGGGAACGGCCCCCGGTCGCGCAGCGTATATTAAAAGGGCCATTTGGCACTTGAAGACACCCCCCATCTCTCAGAGTTCAGTTAAACCCTAACACTCCCTAAATTACCCCCATCTCTTTGAGTTCGGTTAAACCCTAACACTCCCTAAATTACTGATTCTAAGAGCGCTGCAGCGATTGGAAGGCCATCTCTCGCATAGCGACGATAGATGGCCAGTGCAGGTGCAGACTGGAGGACCAGCACATCTCAGCCTCACGTGGGACTATTCCGACAATCAACAAGATCATGGCTTCGTCCTCTAACTCTGGTTTGGGTTCTAGTCATTATAAATTTCGCATCAAGTCGGTGTTCATGTTTAGATTGAGATCAAGTTTTATTTAAGACTTTATTAACTTACAATGGCCTCTCGGTGGCCTCCAGTGGAATCGCCGACCGCTTGGTTTGTATCGCCAGTCGCCGCCGCTGGTTGGATTCGACGGCTGTCGTGTCGCCGCCTTCAAATCGGCAGCACAGTGCTGGATCTAACAGCTGAGCCCAAGTGGTGGCAAAAAGGGGAGAAGATGAGCTTGGTGAGGATGGAGAAGAGCTCGGCGACGGAGGACGGCCGCAAAGACGCACGTTGGAAGGAAGTTGGCGAGGCCCTCGCCGCCCTCATCGTCGAGCCAACCGCATTGCCCGGATCCAGCGTATGCACGGTCATGGTCACCAAATCCGGCGGCGCAGAGGAGGAGGAGGACGACGAGGCGATTGGGCTGTTTTGCAGCTCCAGCCCAACTTGGATGGGCCTGACGTACACTGAAAGCGAATTTTTTTATTTTTATATTTTTTAAATAAAATATTTATAAAATTACATTTTTATTTCAAATATTTACAAAAATATACCCCCAACGCCCTCTGGGAGGGCGTTTTTTATGAAATCGCCCTCCCAGAGGGCGATTTGATGACGTGGCTGACAGCCGTGGCCGGGCGACCCACGGCCGTCAGCCATTTTGCAGGCGGCCCCCTGGCCACCGAAAAAACTGCCCTCCCAGAGGGCAGCAAGGGGGCCGCCTGCAAAAAGCCGGTCGCGGGGCTGGCAAATTTACAGGCGGCTCCCTTGCCGCCCTCTGGCAGAGCGGTTTTTCGGCGGCCAGGGGGCCGCCTACAAAATGGCCCGTCCCGCGGCTGGCTTTTTGCAGGCGGCTCCCTTGCCGTCCTCTGGAAGGGCGGTTTTTAGCTAGCCGCATATAAAACCCCATCCCAGACTTCAAAAATGTCATAAAATTCATAGAAGTCATAGAAAAAAGAAGAGAGAGCTGAGAGTGAGGCTGAAGAAAGCAGCGAAGCTCTGCCAATTTGCTGATTCGTCTACAGGTAAAATCTATTGTCTCTTTGTAATTTCTATTTGTATGCAAGAATTGATGTAGTATTCTACTGGTTACGTGTATACTATTATATGAAAATAGGTTGTCACTCGTAGATCTATAGGTTTTTAGTTAATCTGTTAGATGACTTAATTTGTGTAGAGATGGTAGTTATAAAATCTCGATTACACAGTTTTAGATGTGAGGAGAATATTGATACCTAGTTTAACAGTATTTGTTCATCAACAGAGATGTCAAATAAAGTGATATTTTAGTTATTTCACGGGCAAGAGAATGTTAGGTATGGTCCAGAAGGTGTAGATCTATCGGAGTTTAGTTCAACGGTTAAGGGCATTGATAGGCCAGCTGAGAGAAGTTTCGGGTCAGTGTACAATTGGCTGATGCGAGGCTTTCGACTAGAACCCCAGATCAACGCAATAAATTTGTATGTTGTAGTTAGTCGTGCAGTTGAAGGTTATTTTTGGGAACTGATGCTGATGGATTGCACTGCTACTTGGAGATGGTACGTGGAGAATGCATTCCAACGTGGTTAGCCACTAGGCATACTTCTGTCGGTGTTTGAGAAGGATAACACCGCTGCTGCAATGCCCGTGTAAGATGACGAGGGTCCAAGTACGATGGGGGGTGATGGTGAAGCAATGGAAGAAAATAAAGAAGGGAATGAAGGAGGGAATGAAGAAAATAGGCAGGCAACAGGTGCAGCAGATGAGGGCAAACTAATCGACACCATAGTTAAAGAAATGGATAGAGAAGATACTGAAAATGAGCATGTAGAGGATGATGATTCGTCTGATAAGGACAACGTAATCTCTGCAGAATGGAGCAACGGGGACTTCTCTAACTTTGCCATCTCCGAGAGGCATCATGTGCCATGGGAGTATAAGAAGAATGAGGTCATCCAGGGGGCTAAGTATGCATATATAGAAGATTTGAAGGAGGCAGTAAAACATTGGGCGGTGTCACTTCAGAGGGAGTTCTCGGTCGTGAAGTCAAGCAAATCAGTGTATAAAGTGAAGTGCGTGAAGGATGGGTGTCTATGGTGGGCGCACGCATTTAAGGGTAAATGGAAGGATTATTGGCAAGTTTCAACTGTGACCGAGCATTCATGTTTCTTACCAGGTGTTAAAAAAATATCATAGAAACATGACATCTGTATTTGTTGCAACAGAGATATACTCCCACATTGTGAACAATCTGGGGTACGAACCAAGGTCAATTAGACATATTGAAGAGAAATTCAAATACACAATTAGCTATACTAAGGCTTGGAGGGCAAAACAAAAGGTTGTAGAGATGAGGTTTGGCACATTTGAAGCATCTTATGATAATTTACCTCGTCTGTTAGCCTGTATTCTTCAAAGGAATGCAGAGACCTGCTACGACCTAAAAGTCTTTTCATCAATTGACCATAGTAACAAAAGTGTGTTGCAACGGGTATTCTTTTCATTAGGTGCTTGCATTTAGATATTTGTGCATTGTCGTCCCATCCTCTGCATCGATGGAACATTTCTGACCAGAAAGTACAGAGGGCAGATATTAACAGCAATTGGAGTTGATGGGAACAACCAAGTTATGCCGGTGGCTTTTGCTTTTGTTGAGAGTGAGAACACTGATAGCTGGTATTGGTTCCTAGAAAGAGATAAGTCTGCAGTTTACGGATGAGACCAGACGTATGCCTCATACATGACTGTCACATCGGCTTGCTGCGGCCAATTGAGGAATTGAGATATGGATGTGTTGAGAAGGGATACCCACCAAGGTGGTCTAATGTCCAAAGCAGATGGTGCATACGTCATATGGGTGCTAAATTCTACAGATAGTTTAAGAATAAGCACCTTATGGATCTTTTCAAGAGGCTATACGCCCAGAATCAAGAGAAGAAATTCAATGAACTTTGGAGGAGGTTAGATGAGTTAACCTTTAAACAAACAGATGAGCAGTCCAGAAGGGCTACCATTGGAGGGGATGAGGCTCCACAAGCTCTTGGACCTCTATCAAGTGACGGACCTCATATGAGAAGAAGGTTTGTATTTTCAGTTAGAAAATTTTCAGATTAAATTGAGAATGAGTCAAAGGAGAAATGAGCATTGTTGTATGATAAGGATGGTTCTCGATTTGGCATAATGACCACAAATTTGGCAGAGGTTTATAACTGGGTGATGCGTAGTGTTCGAGGGATCCCACTTATTGGCATAGTTGAATTTATCTTGTATGGCATATGCAAGTACTTTAGACATCGGTTCAGACAAGCTGGCCCCTCAATGGTGAATAATAATCTTTTCTTTGGCACACTACTGACTAAGTACCTATAAGATAAAAGTAATAAGGCCCGAAGACATTGAGTTATATCTCAAGTTACACAAGAACACAGATTTGAAGTATTGTGTGTCGACAAGGGCATGCGTGGAATCTACCGCAAAAGAGTTATGCATGAGTGCATGCTGAAGGAAGACGGGACCTGCAAGTACTCGAGCCGAAAGCCTACTCTGCTCCACAAGCCATGTTCTCATGTTATTGTCGCGAGCGGTGAGTGCGGGATAGAAGCACGTTATTTTGTCTCACCTTATTTCAGAAAAAAAGCACTCTACAATACCTGGAGTGGAGAGATATACGGATTTGGTATTGCGGGGACATTTATTACGGAGCATCCTCAAGCTATCTACATTCCTAACCCAACAAAATTGAGGGATAAAGCAGGTCGCCGCAAAACAAGACGCATCCATAATGACATGGATGAGTCAAAAGCCGGTGGAAGGCATAAACGTTGTTCAAAGTGTGACTAAACAGGTCGTACATATAAGAAATGTCCAGAAGATGCAACCGGTCCAAGTGCGGCAGAAGCTGGACCGTTGGGTTCAGGCGCTGATGGCAGTCGTCCTTCGGGTGAAGGCACAACTTCAAGATGACCCCGTACTAGGCGTTCTCGAACATTTAGTGGTGCTGTGGTGTAGTGTATGTCTATGCTTGATCTTTGTTATAATGTGGTCGTTTAATTAACTTTGCAATCTTACTCTTACTTGTTGCTTTGTCAATAAAATTTACATTAACTCTCCATTTGCATGCAGGTATGGCGTACCATACACTAGAGCTGCTCGATCGGGGCCTCGACCAGTCCCACCGCTCTTACTTATCAGCCGTCGAGGGTGCACAGCTACCACCTGTCCGTCACGGCCTTCACGTCACCTTCTGCGGATAGACCACCGGTTTTCGTGAGAGGTAAGAGCTGTGCTGTACCAACATTCTACATATCTAAGTTCTCCAATATTGACTACAGTGCTATATTCTGCAGGTTGCGTGCGGTTGGACTTCTTCCGTTGTGCAAGCTAGTTGAGCCCGCACCAGACGAGAGGGACCCCGCTAGGCGATGGGACGCTGACAGGTCACTTCTGGCAGCATTGGTGGATCGCTGGAGACCAGAGACACACATGTTCCACTTACCGTGTGGCGAGATGACTCCCACACTCCAGGACGTGTCCTACCTGCTAGGACTTTCCCTCGCAGGAGACGCAATCGGTCCAGTTGACGGGGCGCACGGTTGGGCGCAGGACATCACTACTCGGTTCAAGCCCGTGCACCATCGACATGGACTTGGTAGGCCAGGTTCGCTACCGCCTTACACCACGAGCTGCCCCTCGCAGACGTGGCTGCTACAGTTCACCGTAAGTGGCGGATTACTTCCAGGTGCAAGCATCTGATCTGTAAAGTAATAGTTGTGCTGACTATAATCTTGCGTTACAGCCTAATCAGCTAGACCCTGAAGCCAATGAATACTCGGTGAGTCGGAGTTTGGAGGCGTACCTGTTGTGGCTGTCCGGCTGGGTGATGTTCACAAGCACGACGGGGCACGCGGTAGACAAGGGACTGATCCACTACGCTCGTGCGATTGCCGATAGCGAGGCCGGCTATGTACCACAGTGGATCTGCTATGCTAGCGGCGACGTACCGTGCTCTTTATGACGCGTGCACAAAAACCGATCCAGGTGCGATTCTCGCTGGTTGCCCTCTCCTTCTGCAGCTATAGGTGGCCGAGCGGTTCACGATAGGCCGCCCTCTGATTCATCACTCTCCCTACGAGGACGGCCTTGGAGGCTTGTACGGGCAGTCGGCCGAGGACCGTCCGACTATGGGGACGATATGGTGTCGCCATGAGGTACGTAACATGAAATTCTATGTTTACCACTTATGCATAAACACTGACATGTTTCCCTTTCCTATTTTGCAGCGCCGTTACGCTCATACGCAGGTTAGGAGGGCATACTCTGACTTCGTTATGGAGTTCGACCGCCTTCTGCCCAGCGACGTCGTCTGGGAGCCGTATAGTCCGCAGGCCATCGCGGCCCGTGCACCGGTCGGACTCTCGGCTCTTTGCACACGCGACCAGGCGTACTGGATGGCGACATTGCCATTGGTGTTCGACATCTTTATCGAGCCCTACTGTCCGCAGCGCGTGTTGCGACAGTTCCGCCTACGTCAGCACTTCCCTATGCCCGTGGAGATCGTTGTGCCGCGCGACGTGCACCGGTTAGCATAGCTGCGATCTTTGTTGAGTACCATAACTCTTTAATATAGTCTAATGCATTCTCTGCATATAGGTATAATCGTAGGGGACAGACAGGCGGCGCTCAATGGTATCCCCGTCTGCAAAAGTACGTGGAGGACTGGTTGTTGGCGACAGAGAAGGTCATTGACGACATACATTCACACACTGAGGATAACTACCTAGCATACCTCGAGTGGTACCAGCCTTGCACGCGCACACGCGTGACATTCACCCCAGAGGATCCACAGCTACACGTCGCCGCTACGACGGACACGTATCTTAGACACCGTGACCAGGACTACTTTTGCGCGGTAAATCACATTATTTTTGCACTTTGCTATTCTCTTTGTACATGTCCACGGTTCTAACACATATTCACGTCACATTTGCAATAAGCCGACGCAGCGCGACAGGTTCAAGCTGATGTGAACGCGGCATTCGGACGGTTGGACAGTAGTATCGTGCTGACTGCGGACGAGTAGAGGACGACTTTCAGGAGGATTCGTCATGCGATGCATACAGTGGTTCGTGCGCTCACTTGTCGTGCGTCCGACGCGGTACCTCCCGTAGCTATACATCAGCAACAGCCACGGCCAACAGGAGCAGGAGTGCGCCCGCAGGGTTCTAGTTAGCTAGCTGGCCCCCCAGAGGTAAATTCCGCTAACCATCGGTTCATAACATGTTTCCTTCTACAACATGCACTGTTTTACATCAATATGCTTTTGTGCAGCTTTCACTACACCATACCTACATTCCTCCGGAGTTAGCACGTCGACTCAGGGAGCGTACCACACACGACCACACGCGCAGCAGGGCATGAGCAGTGCCCCCCGGGCCACCACAGGAGATCCTTCAGGTTCTATCAAACTTTACTTTTGCCTTGTAAAATTTCGGTTTGCAATTATCAATAATTTTATGCACAGGGTTCCACTCTATAGTGCCGGGCGCTGGCTCCTTCGTGCAGGGTGCACGCGGAAGCGGTTGGGCACAGAATCCTTTCGAGGGGGAAGACTTGGAGGACGAGGACGAGGAGATCCACGATGTACTAGGTTCCTCGCAGCTCGAAGGAGCTCCACCACCGCAGACACAAGACCCACCAGCTGCCATACCCGTGCAGGTGACCCGTGTTGGCCGTGCCGTACCACCAGACCGGCTGACGTACTCCCAGGGCCAGGTGCAAGCGCAGGCTAGGAGGATAAAGAGGGCTAGAGGTTATGGTCAGCGCCCATAGTACGTTGTACCAGTAGTAGTTCACCTGTTATACATCGTGTTTAATTAATTCTACGTTTACTGAACAAACCCCTTTACTTCGTTTATGCTCGTCAATCAAACGATGTACTCCTCACGATCTACGTTTGTGACGAAACTGATCAAAAACATGAATTTTTGAGTTTCAACTTCACGACGAAAGTACATTCCGAGCAATGACAACCAAGCACACGTTAATTGCTTACGAACATAATGAAATTATCCATCCAAAGAGTACAAACAGCACATGAAATATTTCTAGTTATCGTTATTACATGCCTTAGGAAATTTTAAACAGATATCCAATTAGAGATGTAACTATTGTGTGCAGCGTGGGTACTTTCCCTTCCTCGCCGCCTCCGGCTTAGCTTCCTTTGCACGTAGTGCCCTCTTCCGTTTCCTCTCCCTCTTTGCCTCACGGGCTTCCTTCTCCTGCTGCTCCTTCTTCTCCTTCTTCTTCTGCTCAGCTTCCCACTTTTCTTCTGCCGTCCAAAGACGTTCGAGGTGGTCCCTGTGCCATTCCTGCGACATGTGAAGATACTATGCGTCCTGTGGACGAATCTCCGTATCTATCCTCTGCACAAAGTCGCATAAAAGCGGAGGAGGCTTCGGTGCCTGGACACATACAAATTTATTAGCTCAAAGGTTCAAATATTTCGTACTACAAGATAATTCGTATTACCTCCACTGGTTTCTTCGCCTTCCCCTTCTTTCCTTGCGGCTTCGGCTTCTCCGGGGAGTACGCATAATTCACACACATCCAATACCTTTGCCGAAATGTGTAATCCTTCTTACTTATTTTAACTTTGCATTCATCTCCGCACCAACACATCGGCGGAGGCACGTTAATCGGAGGTCGTTGATGACTGCACATACCAAACGCATCCATAGCAACCTACATTATAAACAAATAAACGCAAGTTATAACTCGTAAGGCCAAAAATAATTTATACAACTACATACTTAGGGTATACTACACATGACTAAAAAAATAAAATATAATCGTCCTCATTTCCATCTCCCTAGCGTTTCTCGAACTAGTACTACTCATTTAGTAAAAAAAACTAACTTCTCTCATGCGACCTATCAATGTCCTTAGCCATTATGTTCAATTACAATAGATCTACATTCTGTGGACCAAATCTAACATTTATTTACCTGTCAAATAAGTAATACAACACTACACATACTACATCATTTGATGAACAGAAATAAAAATTACAAAGAGCCATAAAATATTACCTATAGACGAATTCGTAAACCGGCAGGGCTTTGCTGCTTTCATTCGCCTTCGTTCTTAGCTCTTTCTTCTTTTTTCTGTTATTTTGATGAATTTTATGAACTTTTTGGAGGCTGGGAGGGGGTTTTATAGGGAGGCAGTAAAAAATCGCCCTCCTAGAGAGCGATTTTTTAATAAAATGAACCATTTTGTAGGCGGTCGCTTGGCCGCCGAAAAACCGCCTTTCCAGAGGGCGGTAAGGAGGCCGCCTGTAAATTTGCCGGCCCCGCAGCTGACTTTTTGCATGCGGCCGCCTGCAACCGTCAGCCACCTCATCAAATCGCCCTCTAGGGGGCGATTTCATAAAAAACGCCCTCCCAGAAGGCGTTGGGGGTATATTTTTGTAAATATTTGAAATGAAAATGTAATTTTGTAAATATTTTATTAAAAAAATATTAAAAAAAATTCCACTGAAAGCCCTTTCGGGCCCAACTTAAGTCGGCCTGGTAGTGGTACCACGTCGCGTCGCACTCGCACCACGCCGGGACGGCAAGTGAAGGGGGAAAGGAAATGGCGTCCGCGCCGAGCGCCGGGCCGGCGGGGAAGCGGCAGGCCTCCGGCGGCCGGGAGGGAGACCAGCTCGTCATCACGCCGCTGGGCGCAGGCAACGAGGTCGGCCGCTCCTGCGTCTACATGTCATTCAAGGGCCGCACCGTCCTCGTACGCATCCACTCCCCTTGCAAACCCTAGCTACCCTTCCCTTGCCCTCCCCGCCGCCGATTCTGTGCTTCTTGCTCTTTGGTTCCTCGTTAATTTCTTACTATTTTCTTTGGCATGATGTGGCCGGATAGTTCGATTGCGGCATCCACCCGGCTTACTCCGGCATGGCGGCGCTGCCCTACTTCGATGAGATCGATCCCTCCACCATCGATGTCCTCCTAATCACCCAGTACTTATTTTCTTTTGAGCCTTTTATTTTTCCCTTCCTGTTCGCGCGTCTCTTGCTTAACTTCCGGTCTTCAAAATGGCAGCTTTCACTTGGACCATGCTGCCTCACTGCCTTACTTCTTGGAGAAGGTATTGCTTGATGTTATTGCATTGAAGGTGCAGAGAGATTGTTTTCTGATCCCATTCAATGCCCTGAATTTGCTATGGTGTTATTTGCAGACAACATTCAAGGGGCGAGTGTTCATGACCCATGCCACAAAGGCCATCTACAGGCTGCTCCTTTCCGATTATGTCAAAGTGAGCAAAGTTTCTGTGGAGGATATGC
This sequence comes from Oryza meyeriana var. granulata, assembly GCA_003991445.1. NCBI lineage: Eukaryota > Viridiplantae > Streptophyta > Magnoliopsida > Poales > Poaceae > Oryza > Oryza meyeriana. The sequence continues at coordinate 75,794 of RYFJ01001332.1, read as the reverse complement.
TCTTTGACGAGCAGGACATTCTTCGTTCCATGGATAAAATTGAGGTATATCTCTGAATGGACTTCCAAATGCCTATTTTAGCACAATCTTGAATGGCCAGAAATCCTTCGAGTGATTTATAGTTAAATGACCAACCTGTAGTACCTGGGTGTTGCTTTCTAAACATAACTAATTTCCTTCCGTGCAGAAGATTCAAATTCTTCTTATGATGATTGAAATTTTGTATGTACCAGTGGGAATGGATGTTTTGGTAACATAAAAATGCCATGCAGGTGATAGACTTTCACCAGACATTGGAAGTTAATGGGATACGCTTCTGGTGCTATACTGCTGGCCATGTACTTGGTGCCGCAATGTTCATGGTGGACATTGCTGGGGTTCGCGTTCTTTACACTGGTGACTACTCCCGTGAAGAAGATCGCCACCTGCGAGCTGCTGAACTCCCCCAGTTCTCCCCTGATATTTGCATTATTGAGTCAACTTATGGTGTGCAGCAGCACCAACCTCGCCATGTACGAGAGAAACGCTTCACTGATGTAATACACACAACCGTTTCGCAGGGTGGTCGCGTTCTTATTCCAGCCTATGCTCTTGGAAGAGCTCAAGAGCTGCTACTTATCCTGGATGAGTATTGGGCCAACCACCCAGAACTCCATAAGATTCCAATCTATTATGCCTCCCCTCTTGCCAAGAAATGCATGGCTGTCTACCAGACATACATCAACTCCATGAATGAAAGGATTAGAAACCAGTTTGCACAAGCTAATCCCTTCCATTTCAAGCATATTGAGCCTTTAAATAGCATAGATAACTTTCATGATGTGGGTCCATCAGTGGTTATGGCAAGCCCAGGTGGTCTGCAGAGTGGTCTCTCCAGGCAGCTCTTTGACAAGTGGTGCACAGATAAGAAGAACTCCTGTGTTATTCCAGGTTATGTTGTGGAAGGCACCCTTGCAAAGACCATTATTAATGAGCCAAGAGAAGTGACGCTGGCAAATGGGCTCACTGCTCCTCTTCATATGCAGGTCCACTATATCTCCTTTTCTGCTCATGCTGACTTCCCTCAGACAAGCACCTTCTTGGATGAGCTCCGGCCACCCAACATTGTTCTTGTACATGGAGGCGCAAATGAGATGTCAAGGCTTAAGCAGAAACTTATTTCTCAGTTTGATGGGACAAATATAAAGGTTGTTAACCCCAAGAATTGCCAATCGGTGGAGATGTATTTCAGTTCTGAGAAAATGGCCAAGACAGTTGGCAGGCTGGCTGAAAAGGTACCAGAAGTTGGAGAACCAGTTAGTGGCTTACTTGTAAAGAAAGGATTCACATATCAAATTATGGCTCCTGAGGATATCCGTGTGTACACGCAGCTATCTACAGCGAACATTACCCAGAGGATTGCTGTCCCATATTCTGGTTCTTTTGAGGTCATAAAGTACAGACTGAAGCAGATATACGAGAGCGTTGAGTCGTCAACAGAGGAGCATGATGTTCCAACATTGATTGTGCATGAGAGAGTTACCATTCGCCTGGAATCAGAAAGCTATGTTACGCTGCAGTGGTCGTCTGATGCCATCAGTGATATGGTGTCTGATTCTGTGGTTGCCATGGTCTTGAACGTAGGCCGTGAAGGTCCAAAAGTTGTTCCAGTTGAAGAAGCAGTGAAGACACAAGAAGAGACGGAAAGGGTGGCCCAGAAGGTAGTTTATGCTCTTATGGTGTCACTTTTTGGTGATGTCAAAGTTGCAGAGGAAGGAAAACTTGTTATATCTGTGGATGGACAAGTAGCACACTTGGATGGAAGAAGTGGTGATGTTGAATGTGAAAATGCTACATTGAAAGAAAGGATCAAGACTGCATTCCGTCGCATACAGGGTGCTGTGAGACCAATCCCACTTACATCATCTTGATCCGAAGGCATCAAAATCATATTATTTTATTATAAAGATAGCTCGAAAAAAAGGCACCATGTTCGCTCTGGAGGTCTAGAAATTATCACATTAATCAAAGACAAAAATAAAACCTAAACTGTTAAATCATAGTAGGACTAAATTATAACGGTGTAGATTGATAGTAATAGTTATGTACAAAGTACAATTGTATATATAGAAACAAAAGAAAAAGGTTGTATATTAAATCCAATCCTACTTTTAATATATGTTGTATGCAAAATATAATTACATATATGAAAATAGGAGCTATGAGTTGTATAACAAATGTGTCCGATGTTTCCTAAATGAACAAAGTAGCGTTATCTGTCTGTTCGTGGTGAGCAGGCATTTTTATCTTGCTTCAGATGTCTAATACTACACTGTGTTATAAGATGATCACTGCTCTGGGCCATCTTAGTGCCGTTGAAACACCAGCTATAACATTTTGTAACCATTTCTAACTGTTATCTGCAATTTTACTCGTTTCATGTGAAATTGATCTTAGCTTCCCTGCTCTTTTCCCAGATATTCTGCTTGCCTGCTTTTCATTAGTCCATTTGGCGATTTACTCCTATGCAGTCTTAATAGAAACATGCATGTAACTTTTTGGTCTTAATAATGATGAATCTGATTGGCCTGAACTTCCAGAATTCTTTTCTGGGTCGAGAACAGCCTCAGCCAGATCAGCAGGATCAACAGACCAACACTTCAGAATACAATCATCACATCAATAAATCAATAATCTACACAGCAGTGGTCTCACGCTGCTGTAAAAATTAAAATGCACATGTACAAGCCTCCATTAGTACACTACTCTTCCCTGCACAACGGCGGTCGTAACTATAACGTCCTAAGATAGTGAAATTTATTGTCAGGTAAGTTCTGACCCGCACGAAAGACGAAATGATCTAGGCACTGTCTCGTAAAGAGACTCGGTGAAATAGACATATCTGTGTACCTGCAACCAAATTAAATGCAGTATGTAGTATTAAGAAGCAATTAATCAATCTTCAGTGACTGATTCTACTACTCCTTAGGAAGAACGACCACACGCAAAGCAAGCCAGCATCTTGGAAGCAAAGGAGCTTCTCCTCGTCGTCGACGGCGGCGGCTTCACCACCGTGGGCGTGGGGATGTGGGACCCATCCTCGCCGCACTTTTTGCAGCGGTCGCACTCGTCCTTCCAGGCCTTGAAGGCGGCGTTGCAGTATCTGGCCGCCTCCGCCACCGTCATGCCCTCCACCAGCTTGTGCGGGTACACGTCCTTGTCGGCGTGGTCGCCGTTGAGCACCGCGCACAGCTGCACCAGCTCCTCCTGGAACTCCGTCAGCGCCGCGTTCTCCGCCGCCTCCGTTGGCCTCAGCTTCACCGGCTCTGGCAGCGTACTGGGGCAGTCGGTGCGTGGCGTGTCGCGCGTGAGGACGACGTCGAAGGTGCCGACCCAGGCATCGCGCTTGGTCAGGAAGCTCTTGAGGTTGAAGAGCTTCTTCACGGTGGCCGGGATGGAGGAGTGCTCGAACTCCGACGTCGGGTACGGCCCCGACGGCCGGTGCACCACCGTGCCTGGCTCGATCCAGGGCGAGATGAAGAGCGCCGGCACGCGGACTCCGAGGCGGTCGAACTCGAAGAAGAAGGGCGCGGCGCTGACGATGCCGTCGGGGCTTGGCACGCCCACCGGCGTCGGGACGTGGTCGTAGAAGCCGCCGTGCTCGTCGTAGGTGACGACGAGGAGCGTCTCCTCCCACTGCGGCCCGGCGCGCAGCGCCTCGTACACCTCCTTGACGAAGCGCTGGCCCTCGGAGACGTCGTGCGAGGGGTGGTCGTCGTTGCCGGGGAGCATCTTGAGGTCGAAGTAGCGCTGCTCGACGACGACGTAGTTTGGCAGCTTGCCCTCGGCGCAGTGTCGCCGGAACGCGAGGTCGAAGGGGTGGAAGTTGCCGACGTACTTGAGCTGACGCAAACTCCGGTAGAAGAGCGTCGACGGCGGGTACTGGTAGTAGATGCCGAAGGAGAAGCCCTCGTCGTGGAGCGAGTCGAAGATGGTGCGCTGCGGGAGGCCGGCGATGAGCAGCTTGGTGTCGTTGCTGACGAGCCCGTGCGACGTCGCCGAGTGGACGAACAGCCGGTTGGGCTGTGTCGACGCAGGGTTGGAGGCGAACCAGCGGTCGCACACGGCGAACTGCCGCACCAGCTCACGGTACACCGGCACGGCCTCCGGCCTGAAGCCGTTCATGACGGTGTCCGCCATGCCGGGCTTCTCCTTCTCCGCCTGCTGCGCGAAGCCGGCCATCGGCGGCGAGGAGACGCCGGGAGGGGTGATGGGCGTGGCGCGCGCGTCGACGAACGGCGTGCCGTACACCTGCTCGTAGATGGCCTGCATGGAGTGGCCCGGGTCAGGGTCGACGTACTTGGCGCCGTCGCCGAAGCGGATGGCCCTGGAGGAGGGGTCAGCGGCGTCCAGGTGGTTGGTCTCGTCACCGGTGACGCCGTCGATCTCCGGGTTGAGCGACTTCATCCAGCCCAGCATGTGGTCGAAGGAGCGGTTCTCCATCACCAGCACCACCACCGTCTTGATCTTGCCGCCGGCAGCCGCCATTGCTACACTACTACACTCGTGTTAATTTCTACTCTTTTCTTGGTTTGATCAATCTTCTCTTTTTTTTGCGAAACTTGGTTTGATCAATTAATCTCTGCATGCATACACTGTGACACTGAATATATAGAGAGGGGAGATAAGTTGAGGAGACTTGAATTATGCTATTTGAGTGGGATATTCTTTGATAAACCGATGAACAAGAAAGAGAGAGTTTAGGACGATGACAAAGACAGAGCTAGCTAGCTGCAGCAAGAAGAGAAGAGACTCAACTGAAAGCTACCTCATTGCTGCTTCTCGTAAGCAAGACACATATGCTTTCTACTGGACCTTCATATGCATATTATTTTCACACGAATACTTGAAAGCTATCTGTTGCAAGTATATTCCATGGTCGTATAATCAATATTACTTCATCCGGCGATCTCCATATCTGCATCCGAGTCAAGATGTATGATGAGGCCACGCAATTGATCGATTCTGACAACAGGTAGGTCTCATTGGTAATGCATGCGTGTTTGCTTTGATCGCTGCTTCTCTTGATCCATTTATCTTAGTAGCTAGTCAGTCGTCATATCTATGCATGTATAGAGACATGCATGCTTTCCTTGTGGGTAACGAACTTATCCATTTATTTATGCATATGATGCGCACGTATATGCATGCATTTAGTAATTATGAGACGCGAAAACGATATGATTTCTTTAGCTTGTGGAATCTGGAAGCTAACGTATCATCTCATCTGTTGGTTGGTTTGCTTCAATTCAAAGCTATCCAAGACTTGGAGAGAGACGGAAATCAGAGTTGCAATACCTCAACTGAACTGAACATATCGATCGGCAGACAGGCACCAACTAACTCTCTCCCTTTCTTTTCGATTTCGTGCAGCAACTTGCATCATCTCATATCCATATATCTGGCCATTTACTTACGCGTCCGGGAAAACTAAGGGTTTCAGATTGCCCTTCATTCAGACTGACCATCGTTATCAACTCAAGTAAAACATCACTACTTATGCTCCGTATATGACACACACATAGCACACGATGACACAAATGCAATTCATCTGAAAGTTCTCTACTGTTAACAGGCCATTTCTGAACCACATGTTTGGCTAGGTTTAACATGCTTGGGAAGTACTCTCTCCGTCCCAATCTCTCCGTCCAAAAACACTTCATTTTTAGCCTTCAACCATATTAAAAAAGTATTCATTTCTACTATCTTATCTACCATCAGTTCATAAATCAAAAATTTTATCCTTTAATCAGTGGTGTATTTAGGATGTAGGTACAGATAGTCCAACTTACATAAGTGTCGATGGATTGATACCCGACTGCAGTACCCATGTATATACGGTGTATTTGAAAACATAGGTTAAGACTGATATAAAGATACAAATGAAGAAGCAAGTAGACAATGATTTTTATAAAGGTTTGGACCTCTAAGAGGTAATAGCTCTACTCATGTTTGGTCGGGAGGCCAGTATTTTTCACTATATCAATCTCATGAGTATAAAGTATAAGGAGAGAAACCCTAATTTAGTCTACCAATATATCAGCATAGAGCTCTGGCATAGTGGTCAACGACTAGCCGCTGTCAGGTTCCTCCAATATTGACTCAATGGGATTGGCTGGTGGCTTATGTTGTTTCTCCTTGTTTCTGTTGGCCTCTCCCTCCACTCATGAGGGGTTTTATATTAATATCCTCGGATGCCCTCTTGTCCAAGTAGAATTAGAGAGACAAGTTATGATACAAACCTTAGCAGTTTTTGTTGGGCCCAAATAAGATTATGTCTTCTTTTCTTATAGGGGACTTCTTCCTTATCTGTTTCGGATTCTATCCATATGTATAGAGTTTATTTCTGAATAAAATTTGGTATATGATACTTTGCCGAGATATGTGCACATATATGAAGTATCCCATATTTAGTACACTGACAATAAATTTTTTAAATACCGCAAATATAACGTGTCAATATACCATACCAGTATAGAATTGACAAAGATAAGTTTACATGGGTCTTGGACTAGAGTATTTTTGGTAGGCCACGGGCCACCCTAAAACCTCTAGATCCGTCTAGGGTTGTCAACGAGCCGAGCTCAAGCTCAACACAAGCTCGAGCTGTGCTGAAGTTGAGCCTATGTAACCTTTGAGCTTCCAAGCAAGCTTGGCTCGAGCTCGAGCTCGACTACCAAGCTTGGCTAATAAATGGTATAACATATATTTTAAAGATAATATCTTGATAAAATAATTAATTTCTAGTTAAATACATTAATGAAAGAGGAGAAAAAGGAATAAGATAAATATATGATGCCAACACATGCTAGTTTGTCGTGTGGATGTATATGAATAACATATTTAATCTATTAGTTTATTAAATAAATAATAACAATTATATACTGTTAGGCTCGTTTGAAACTTAAGCTAGACTTGACAAAGCTTGCGAGCTTCGGCACAAGCTCATGTTCAGCTAGTTTGGATCTCGAGCTGAGCTCGAATCAAGCCTAGGACGAGCCAAGCTCGAGGTACTCACGAGCCTCGAGCTTTTTTGACAGCCCTAGATCCATCCATGCCATCAATACCCTTTATCTACCACCTTAAAGTAGTACTCCCTCCGTCCTAGTAGTAACTTTTTATTTTTTGAGAAAATTAAGGTTGAGGTGAGGAGTGGCTGTGATTGGTTGAGATAAGAAAGTAGATAAAAAAATTTAATGAAGGGATGGTTGTGATTGGTTGATAGATAGAGATGTAGTAGTATTTTGGAACAAATTCAAATAGAAAAATAGTAGTATTATGAGATGGAGAGAGTACTATTTTTATTAATGAGGGATATTTTAGTCCTTTACCTAACCACTACTCCCTCTATCCTAAAATAACTTTCTACCAAAATAAACTAATTCTTAGTTTGTTACCTATGCTTGATCCATAAATTAAAAAAAAATTATCTCTAGAATACTATCTATGTACTTTTGACTGAATATTTTGACTGAGTTTGTTCCTTGGGACATAGGAATTCTTTCCTAAGTAGTGATATGGAGTAGCGGATAAATTTTAACTGAATATTTTCTACTGTAGCAGCAAAAGAGATTTTTTTTTTGGCGCTAAAAAAGAGGCTGCTTCTAGAAACTAGCATGTGGATTGGCCCAACGAAAGGAGAAGGGAAATGGCGCTCCCGGCGACCGTTAGCCAAACGACCTGCGCCCTCCCGCGCCGCCGCCGCCGCTCCACCACGCCAGCTCGCCGCGGAGGGCCCCCTTCTCGCGGCCATCCCCACTCCGGCGCCGCCCTCACCCTCCGCGCTGCGCCGCCGCCGCCCACCCAGCCCACCCTCGACCGCGCCCTCTCCGACCTCGAGTCCCACCCGCGCCTGCTCACCCCCGACCTCCTCAACTCCCTCCTCGCCGCCCTCCCGCGCCACCCCTCCCCGCGCCGCAACCTCGCCCGCCTCCGCCGCCTCCTCTCCGTCTCCCTCCTCCGCCGCTACCCCGTCCTCACCCGCCGCCTCCTCCACCTCCACGCCTCTCTCGGCCTCATCTCCTACGCCCACCACCTGTTCGACCACCTGCTGCCCGCGTGCGCCCGGGCGGACGCCTTCCCGTGGAATTGCCTCATCGCCGGGTACGCCCACCTCGGCCGCCACGAGGACGCTCTCGCGCTCTATCTCCAGATGGAGGAGGAGGCAGTCTCGCGGGACAGCTTCACCTTCACGAGCGCGCTCCAGGCCTGCGTCGGCGTCGACTCGGTGGAGCTCGGCCAGGCCATCCACCGTGACGTCGTGCGCGCCGGCCTCGCATCTGACGTGCCTGTGTGCGACGCCCTCGTGGAGATGTACGCCAGGTGCGGTGACATACGGAGGGCTCTCCGGGTGTTCGATGCAATGCCGGACAGGGACGGCATCTCATGGAACATCATGCTTGCTGGGTGCCTGCGACATAGGCTCTCCCAGCCGGCTATGGAGCTGTGGAGAAGGATGCTGGGAGGAGGACACAAGCCAGACTCCATTACATTATCAACAATGCTGTCGATACTGCCATCAGCTTGTGACAATGGTAAATGGGGACTGGAGATTCATGCTTGGGCAATTCGGCATGGCCTTGAAACGGAGCTGTTGGTGGCGAATGCTCTGATCAGGATGTACTCTGATAAGGACGAACAGAGCCATGCCCTGTCGGTGTTCGAGTCGATGATGGTTAGGGATCTACTGGCTTGGAATGCTATAATCGCTGCATACCTCCAGGACTACAGAATTCTCATGATCTTCCGTCGTATGGTGGACTCCGGGATGCGACCAGATGAGATCACCTTTGCGTTGGTGCTCTCTGCTTGTGATAATTTAGGGCTGGTGGAGGGTGGCATGAGGTTGTTCTCTGAGATGGAGAATGAGTACAGAATTCTCCCTACCATGGAGCACTATACCTGCATGGTGAACATGCTAAGCAAGACTGGGATGATCGATGAAGCTTACGAGTTTGTGTCGAAGCGGAAGCCCCTCGACAGCGAACCGAGTGTCTTGAGGGCTCTACTGCAGGCTTGCTTGGTGCATCGCAACGCCAGTATCGGGGAGATCGTTGCGAAGAGGTTGATTGACCTCGAGCCTGGCAATGCGTGCAATTTTGTAATTTTGATGGAGATCTATCAAAACGCTGGAAGGTTAGTAGAGGTGGAAAAGGTGAAGAAGACGGTGAGGGATAGAGGACTGTCATGTTAAAGGCTGATGGGTTCTAATTATCATAGCTTTTGACCCGAGCTGCAGAGCCTTGTTGCTTAGAGATGGTGATTCTACGTTCATTTTACTCTGAACATAGAACTAACCCCAATTCATTGTCAAACGGTTGTAGAGTACTTTGTACAGGCCAGTATCAGGTGCAAAAACAATTATTTAATTAATGCTGTACAATGGAGTATTGTGTATACAACAATTGTAAGGTACAATATTGTATATACAACAATTGTAAGAATTAAGATGCAACTGCTCTTCTTTTGATCTATGGCTCTAACCTTCCCTGGTGTTTTCGGCACCGATAACTTTTGGACAGAAGTTATGCGGCATCCCCTAGAGTGACTACACAATTGAAATGAGAAATAATTAAGTGAAAGGGGAAGAGAATTGCTACATCAAAATATCATTGGCGTGCAAAAAGAAAAAGAAAAAGAAAAACGGCGCAGAAGTTCACTAAAGACTAAATATATTGATATCAATGTTGAATGGATTACAGGATTCAAGAAATTCATCAACTTCATACTTAAAAGAATCCAGGTACATTCCAAGTGTAAGCCCAGCTTTCCCGTAATTGAATATGGTAACCATCTTCTTTATCCTACCAAAAAATACAAACGAAGCCCTGTACATCAGAGCACCAATGCCCTCTACAATGGCAACAGCAAGTCCAGCAAACAGTTTGCCCGATGATAGTAGCAAATGCTGTAGCACAATAAAATCCGATCAGAAAAAATAGGATCTTCAGAGGCAATCCTTTCCTTAGTTTCTTCAGCTTGCTGTATAAGTTACTCAAAAACGATTGAATTGCACTAAACAGGAGAGTGTTATTGTCGCCTGATTGGTCAAGTACTGTCATCGGCCATAGTCCTCGATTGGTCAAGCATTGTCATCGGCCATTGCATCTGCCTGCATAAAAAGAGGTTATCTATATTATACAAACAATCAGACCTTGTGAGTAGAGCAAATGCTATAGGTAATCTCCTGTTAAAATGTGGTACCTGTTTGAACATTTGATGTTGTCAACAAAAAATGGCAACAACTAAAAGTTTTCATTTCATTCTTCCGTGATAGAATTAACACATCGCCCCAACCGTTCAGAAAATACCATGCTTTTACATCAGGCCAGGATTCCCCTCCGAGCGCACGATGACTTGACTGTTGGAATATAAAGTAAATTGCTCACCTTTTCCCATCAGCATAAGCTTTTAGGTTAAACTGATCAATGCATGTAACTCAATATGGTATTAGAGCCAGAGGTTTTGGGTTCAAATCAAAATTGCAGTCCACTTCTATTTCTATTCTACGCTTGAGGGGGCCTCGCATGAAGGGGAGTGTTGGAATATAAGTTGGGTTGAACTGGTGAGTGCATGCAACTCAATATTGACGGCTCGCTCGATCGCACAAGCGCAGAGTCGACATATGCGGCTGGGATCTTTTAAATTTTTTTTTAAATCGGATCTTTTAATCAGTGAACAACCCAACAAAATATCGATCAAACTCAAATGGAATCAAATTGAGCTCATCTGTACACGTTTCCAAGTACCCTCAGCCTCACTCACTCAAATCGGAGGGCTACGTAGTAGAAAGAGAAGGAGAGGAGAGATTAAGAGTCGAAGGTTGCTGACCTGGAATGAAACCACGCGTCGGCCGGCGGCGACCTCAACTGTCACCACCAGAGCCCACCCGGCAGCCACAGCCACCATAGCGACGAAGAGCGAAGAGAGAGAGAGAGAGATGAGAGGCAGTCGGCTCGGTTGGTTGTGGAGGGGAGCCTCCCGTCTTCTCCCTAGGCCTGTCCCAAATAATCTTATGGGCCAAGCTCTCACATGAACTATGTATTAGACGCCCGGAAGTATTGATTTCTGCTTTTCTACTCATTTCGTTCTTCCTATGATCCTTACACTATGAAAATGGTGGCTGCTCATTTTCTTTTTCCCTCTCTTTTTTACTGCTGTAGCTCTATCTTGTTTCATTTTGGAAAAAAAATCAAATAGGATACGCTAAGTTCAATTAAGACTCAAGAGGAGTGTGTACCCTATATTTTGGACTACAGCACACTAAGTATTTGCAAAAGGAAAAATTGCCAAAAAGTAAAAGCATGTAAATTGCCTCAAGATATGCATGAATTCATGGCACTCTACCATATGTAGACTTTCTTTGAGTGTCCAAGAAAACAGTAGGTGATTCAACATTTCAGTACATGCCTTTTCTCGACCTTAAAACAATACCCACAGGACTCTCTAGCCCCTTAGGGTAAAGTTTTTATTCAACATTTCAGTAAAAGCATAACAACGGCTGCCTTACTACCACCTGGTACACGCAAAGGATTGAAGACTTCACAGCCATGATAGGTACCTAGCACCTGTCCAGCATGAAAGAATGGCCCCGAACAACGTGAAAACGGGAAAGGAGGCAGCGAAACTCCAGGCCTTCCTGGTGTCATCGAGGAAGCCTGCCTTGCATGAGTCGCACTGGAAGCAAAGCGTTTCTTGGTCGTTGCTCCATTTGCTGCAGTCGTTGACATTGGTTGCTACGGCGGCAGGGGCACCTGGTGTTGATGTCCATGTTGTCCCATTCACATATGTGAATCCACACGATGATGGTGGCTTGCAGCATCCAGACTACATGCAGTTTATTCGGTTATAAAGGTGAGGCTCCAAGTGATGTAGTAGGAATGAAATGAATAAAGAAAGAAGGGGACAGAATAGGAGTAATCAGCACTGCTCTGCCTAGAGCAGTTTGCATACTTGCATGGATGCATTCATGTGGTTCAAAAGGTGGGCGCATCATACAATATAAAGAACCAATGGTGTAGAGCGTCCGGAATAGAAGTGGCTATTAGCTCCGTCCTAAAAAATTTTATTTTTAGTTCATCTCACACATAATAATAATATAGAGCTAAAAAGCTATAATAACTTTTACTCATCAAACTTCAATACATTTGTCTATTACTTTAGCAAACTTCAATATGTTTATCTCTCATTTTAGTATAAAACTTTAATGCATAGATTGATTGCTTCAAGATTGAAGTCTTTATATGATAGATGAGATAGACAAAATATGAAGTTATTTTAGGGGGGAGTAAGCACGTACCTTGATAGGCGACATTACATGCTAGCCGTCCATCCCACGTCTCTTCGCCCACCTATCCCATTTGGATAGTTCGGGGACGAATATGCCGGACTCTGGGTCGCGTACCAGTTGCCTCATGCCCTTGCACTTGCCCTTGTCATGGAGACACGTGCTTGCTCTTGCCTAGTAGTGAGGGTCGGCCATGCGACCCCTGAGCCATCCACTCTTGTAGTCCTTCAGATTGGAATTTTTTTTATTTTTATATTTTTTTAATACAATATTTACAAAAGTATATTTTTTGTTTCAAAAATTTACAAAAATATACTCCCAACGCTTTTCGGGAGGGCGTTTTTTCCCAGAGGGCGATTTGATAACGTGGCATGCCCTTTTGCAGGCGGCCCTCTGCCGGCAAGGGGGCCGCCTGCAAAATCCTAACCCTCGAGCCGCCTCTTTTGCGGGCGGCCCCCTTGCCACCCCTCCAGAGGGCGGTTTATCCCAGCTAGGGGGCCGCCTGTAAAATGGCTGGCCCTTGGCCATTTTACGGGCGGTACCTTTGCCGTCCTTCTAGAGGGCGGTTTTTGGCCGATCAAGGTGCTGCCTGCAAAATGATCCTTTTACTTCTAAAAAATTCTTTCCGAGTAAAAAATCGCCCTTTGGGAGGGCGATTTTTTGTTGGCTCAGTATAAAACCCCCTCCCAGCCTTCGAAAAGTTCATAAAATTCACAAAAATAATAGAAAAAAGAAGAAAGAGCTAAGAGCGAAGGCGAACGAAAGCGGTGAAGCCCTGCCGGTTTGCGGATTCGTCTGCAGGTAATATTTTATATCTCTTTGTAATTTCCATTTCTAGTTATCAAGTGATATAGTATGTGTAGTATTGTACTAGTTATTTCACGGGTAAGAAAATGTTAGGTATGGTCCACAGGGTGTAGATCTACTGTAGTTGAGCATAACGGCTAAGAGTATTAATAGGCCGGATGAGAGAACTTAGCTTTTTTTACTAGATGAGTAGCCCTAGCTCAAGAAACCCTAGGGAGATGGAAATAAGGACGGTGACATTTTATTTTTTGTAGTCATGTGTAGTATACCTTAGATATGTAGTTGTATAAGGTATTTTTGACATAGCGAGTTATAACTTGCGTTTATTTGGTTATAATGTAGGTTGCTATGGATGCATTCGGTATGTACAGTCGTCAACGACCTCTGATTGGTGTGCCTCCGCCGATGTGTTGGTGCGGAGATGAGTGCAAAGTTGCAATAAGTGAGCAGGATCACACATAACGGCAAAGGTATTAGATGTGTGCTAATTACGCTTACTCCCCGGAGAAGCCGAAGCCACAAGGAAAGAAAGGGAAATCGAAGAAGTTAGTGGAGGTAATACGAATTATCTTTTAGTATGAAATATTTAAACTTTTGAACTAACAAATTTGTATATGCCAAGGCACTGAAGCCTCTTCCGCCTCTGTACGACTTTGTGCAGTGGATAGATACGAAGATCCATCCACAGGACGCAGAGTTTCTTCACATGTTACGGGAATGGAACAGGGAGCGGCGCGAACGTCTTTGGGTGGCGGAAGCAGAGTGGGAGCCTGAGCAGAAGAGGAAGGAGGAGAAGGAGCGGCAGGAGAAGGAAGCCCGCGAGATAGACAGAGAGAGGAAGCGGGAGAGGGCACTACGTGCAAAGGAAGCTGGGCCGGAGGCGGCGAGGAAGGGAAAGTACCCACGCTGCACACAGTAGTTACATATCTAGTCGGATATCCGTTTAAAATACCCTAAGGCATGTAATAACGATAACTAGAAACGGTCATATGCCGTTTGTACTCGTTGGATAGATAATTTTATTAGGTTCGTAAGCAATTAATGTGAATGCCCATTTCTCCTTTGTCATACAGCAATGCACATATCTCCTTTGGCTTATTCTCAATCCACTCCGAAAATTTTCTAACTGAGGATGCCGATCTTCTTCTCATACGAGGTCTGTCACTTGATAGAGGTACAAGAGCTTATGGAGTCTCATCCCCTACAAGGGTAGCCCTCCTAGACTGCTCATCTATTTGTTTAGAGGTCAGCTCATTCAATATCCTCTAAAGCTCATTGAATTTCTTTTCCTGATTCTGGGTGCACAGCCTTTCGAAAAGATCCATAAGGTGCTTGTTCTTAAACTGTCTGTAGAAATTAGCACCTATATGACGCATACACCATCTACTTTGAATATTAGACCAGCTTGGTGGGTATCCCTTCTCAGCACATCCATCCATCAATTCCTCAATTGCCCGTAGCAAGCCGGCGTGATGATCATGTATGAGGCATACGTTTGGCCTCATCCATACAACTGCAGACTTAACCTTTTCTAGAAACCAGTACCAACTATCAGTGTTCTCGCTCTCAACAAAAGCAAAAGCCACCGGTAGAACTTGGTTGTTCTCGTCAACTTCAATTGCTATTAATATCTGTCCTCTGTACTTTTCGGTCAGGATTATTCCATCGATGCAGAGGATGGGACGACAATACACAAAGGCCTAAATATAAGCACCTAATGCAAAGAATACCCGTTGCAGCACACTTTGATTACTATGGTCAATTGATGAAAAAGCTTTCAGGTCGTAGCAGGTCTCCAGATTCCTCTGAATAATACATGCTAACAGACGAGGCAAATTATCATAAGATGCTTCAAATGTGCAAAACCTCATCTCTACAACCTTCTGTTTCGCCCTCCAAAACTTAGCATAGCTAATTGTGTATTTGAATTTCTCTTCAATATGTCTAATGATTGACCTTGGTTCGTACCCCAGATTGTTCACAATGTGGGAGTACATCTTTGTTGCAACAAATGCAGATGTCATATTTCTATGATATTTTTCAACACCTTGTAAGTAACATGAATGCTCGGTTATGATTGAAACTTGCCAATAATCCTTCCATTTACCCTTGAATGCGTGCACCCGCCATGGACATCCATCCTTTACGCACTTCACTTCATACACCGACTTGCTTGACTTCACGACCGAGAACTCCCTCTGAAGTGACACCGTCCATTGTTTCACTACTTCCTTCAAATTCTCTATATATGCATACTTGGCCCCCTAGATGACCTCGTTCTCCTTGTACTCCCATGGCACATGATGTCGCTTGAAGATAGTAAGACCGGAGAAGTCCTCGTTGCTCCATTCTGCAGGCATCACGTTATCCTCATCAGACGAATCATCCTCTGCATGCTCGTTTTTAACATCTTCTCTATCTATTTTTTCAACGATGGTGTCGATTAGTTCTCCCTCATCTGCTGCACCTGTTGGCTGCCTATCTTCTTTATTCACCCCTTCATTCCCTCCTTCATTTTCTTCCATTGTTTCGGCATCACCTCCCGTCGTGCTTGGACTCTGATCATCTTGCACGGGTATTGCAGCAACGGTGTTATCCTTCTCATATACCGACACAAGTATGCCCAGTGGCCAACCACGTTAGAATGCATTCTCCACGTACCATCTCCAAGTGGCAGTGTAATCCACCGGCATCAGTTCTCAAAAATAACCTTCAACTGCACGACTGACTACAACATACAAGGTCCAGTCGAAAACCTCGCATAAGCCAGTTGTACACTGACCCAAAACTTCTCTCAGCTGGCCTATCAATGCCCTTAGCCATTAAACTAAACTCCGACAGATCTACACCTTGTAGACCATATCTAATATTCTCTTGCCCGTGAAATAACTGAAATATCATCTTATTTGATATCTCTGTTGATGAAAAAAAATAGTTAAACTAGGTATTAACATTCTCCTCACATCTAATATCGTATAATCGAGATTTTATAACTACCATCTCTACATAAATTACATGGCCTAACAGATTGACTAAAAACCTACAGATCTACGAGTAAAAAGTTATTTTCATATAGTACTATACACGTAACCAGTACAATACTATATCAATTCTTACATACAAATAGAAATTGCAAAGAGACAATGGATTTTACCTGCAGACGAATCAGCAAATCGGCAGAGCTTCGCTGCTTTCGTTCAGCCTCACTCTCAGCTCTCTTTTCTTTTTTTCCTATGATTTCAATGAATTTTATGACATTTTGGAGACTGGAAGGGGGTTTTATACGGAGCCAACAATAAATCGCCCTCCTAGAGGACGATAAGGGGCTCTCTGTAAAATGGCCGATTCACGGGCTAGCCATTTTACAGGCGACCCCCTACCTAGGATAAACCGCCCTCTGGGAGGGCGGCAAGGGGGCCGCCCGCAAAAGCGTCGGCTCCGCGGTTGGCGTTTTTACAGGCAGCCCCCAAATAAACCACCCTGTAAGAGGGCGGTAAGGGGGCCGCCTGTAAAAAGGCAAACAGCCGTCGGTCACCCGGCTCACGATCGTCTGCCACGTCATCAAATCGCCCTCTGGGAGAAAACGTTGGGAGTATATTTTTGTAAATTTTTTTTTAAAAAATATTCTTTTGTAAATATTTTATTGAAAAATAAAAAAATAACTTCAGATTGTACTCGTGGGCCTTTACTAGATTGAGGTCGATGCCTTCGACGGCGACGTAACCGAAGATGACAAAGCCGAGGAGAGCCAGGATTACGATGAGCAGGCCGATGCGGTAGCAGGACAAGAGGTCCGTGTGTTTGTTCGTCCCGCCACACATGCCCAAGGCGAAGATGACCATGAGGAAGATGTCCAGTGCATAGTGTGTACTGTCCGTAAAGTAATAGGAATAAAAAATATTTACATGAGGACTATAATATTTGTACATGAGTCCGTGACGAGAAAACTATTAGCACGCTCTAGTGCATGTTTAGTTGGGCCTAATCATCTCGGACAGCTGGACTTAGTGCCCAATCTCACTCTCCCATCTGAGCCTAGTCTGTCCTCTCATCTCATTAAGTCAAGTGATATAACAGTTTTTTTTAAATACTCCCTTTGTGCCAAATAAATAGATTCCTATATCCCAAGACAAAGTTAGTAGAGATAAAAAAAGACCAAAATAACTCTTATTAATGTTGAAATAGTATTAGTTGTTGGGTAGGTAAACAGTATTAAGAAGATAAAATTTCTCCATTTGTATACCGAGGATAGAAAAAAGAGTATATTTTGGGACAACTCTATAAAATTACTCTCTCTATCTCAAAATATAATAACTTTTAGCATTTAAGTTTTGTCATAAAATATAGTAACTTCTTCATCTAATCAATCATCTCAACCAATTACAACGCGCATTATCCATTTAATTTCGCCTACTTTTTTAGTACACACGCATAGCTCTAAAAATACTTATATTTTTGGCCGAAGGGAGTAGAAAACAACTTATTTTAGGAGGAGGGTACATCCAACTGGCCGCCATGTTCTTTTCTAACTCTAGATTTTGGATTTTCATTGCACGTTTCTCAAGCTTCTAAATAGTGTGTTTCGTGCAAAAATTTCTTATAAACGAAAATCCATCTATTTTTTTCATCTTTCTTTTACTTTTTTTTGAAAAAAAAGACTTGGATACCAAGCTTCGAAAGTTTGAACCATGCATACCATGGAAAAGCTCTTGGGTCAGTGTGCGCGCCCGAGCTACTCCCCTTATGTGCATAGAAAAAAAATAAAAAATTAAAAAAAATAAAATATTTAAAAATAAGTAAACTTTATACCACTAATTTGAATTTTTCATCTCTAATTTTGAAACTTTCAAATCAATTTTTGAAACTTTCAATTCAAATTTAAAAACTATCAACTAAGAATTTTAAAAAAATCTACTCAAATTTTAAAATTTTTAACCCA
The DNA here is from genome assembly GCA_003991445.1 of Oryza meyeriana var. granulata. NCBI lineage: Eukaryota > Viridiplantae > Streptophyta > Magnoliopsida > Poales > Poaceae > Oryza > Oryza meyeriana. Next base: position 57,723 of record RYFJ01001332.1, on the reverse strand, counting down.
AAATTTAAATCTTTTAATTAGATTTTCGAAACTTTCAACTTGAAATCTACAACTTTTTACTCTGCTTGTTTATATATTTTTTAAAATTAAAAATTATTAAATACTAATAATGATGTTTAGAGAGATGATTAGAGCTTAATGACAGTGATTAGGGACTTGTCCGTACGGCCGGGGCACGCGCTGGGCCTGCCCGGCACACCATAGTAGTTTTAGCGTGGCGGGCGCCATCATGCGAAAGAGCCTGGAAGCAAGCGAGCACCTGACGTTGACGTTGCTGTCTAGTACTCCATCTCCGGACCGGAGTAGTTATCCGTTGTCACAGCCAGTAGCCATGCATGGCACGTACACCGGTGCGGGCACCTAATCTACAGTGCGTTTGCACAGTAAATACTCTTTCATTTTTATTTATTTGACGAAAGTTAAATAAAAAAACAGAGGGAGTACTACACAACCTGAATTTTTACTGCTACAGTGTTTCGATGAACCATTTCCTTTTGATCCAACAGTTGTACTACTAGTAGTTTTTACATACTAATCACTGCAGGTGATCACCTCGGCTGCTTGGACGGCGTGCATAGTGTTGTGCTCCACGTCCACGAGAAGATGTCCGCAGCTACGTTGGATCAAGTTAATTACCATGCATTAATTTTACCACCGTGTTGCCTCAACTAGACCGGCACTAGTACCAAGTGCTTCACTTAAAAAAACTGTAACTATTTATTGTAATATTTGATTATTAAAACATTAGTCGGATATCTCACAAAACTGCAATGGTAGCAAATGATATTCTATGTACATATGCTTTTTTGTGCTCACATGGTACACACTACCTAATAAATATTACTGAAAATTTAGAAAAATTTTTACATGTACTTTTAATAGTACTACACCTATATAAAGTCTCATAATCAAATTCATTATACGTAAAGAGCAAAAATAAAAATAAAAATTCTGACAGATTTGTACTCTTAAAACCGTTAGTTATTTTTGTTACAGTTAAAATATAATGAATTTGAAGATGGAACTTTATACATAGATGTAATACTATTGAAAATACATGTACAATTTTTTCTAGATTTTTTTGTGATATATGTTAGTAAGTATGCACGGTGTGTACATGAAAAGCTTGTGAGCTATTATAAGACATGTCGATGGTTTTTTTAAAAATAAAGTCGTATTGTTCAGTAGATAAATACAGGATCACTGGATGGTAGAAATGAAAACAAATCAAATACGAACGGAAACTAGCTCTACCATATTTGTTTTTATATTTTTTTTGGAACTAGAAACAAATACAGATACCTCGACTACAAAAAGGAAACAAATATTATCGAATACAGGGCGAATACGGTCACGAATATTTATCAGAACATAAAAACCCCTTAGACCATGCTTCCAAAATCAACAAAGAGATATAACTAGTTCTTTTTATTCAAAAGCATACCTTAAATTAGTGTTAAATATATTATGCTATTGTAAATACTATAAACTCTTTAGGTTTTCTAAAATTTAAAAAATTTAGAATTATTAAATATGAGGTTGTATCTATATTAGACTCTAAATTTAGAATTTTATTTATTTAATTTTAAAATTAATAATTAACAAATGTAATTGTCATGGACCCTTTTAAAAAGAATAGGTTGTTATATTAAAAAATAATCAGTTTATTTAATATATTATTAAATTTTTATTTAATATTTATAATATCAAGCAATAGTGCCCAGTACATGTGGGCACCCGGTTTTCTGTGCTATAAGAGGCAATTAGTACGACAACGCGAAATATCTAGTTGGATGGGATCTCAAGAGAAAGCCAAATAAAACTATAATCATCCAACCTCATCGCAGCCTTGTCATACAAACTACCAATTATAATGTAAAACAACCGAACGCCAGACTAAGAACATGAGAGATATTTGGAAGAATAGTTATACCAGTCCGCACGGCGAGATATGTCCGTCAAACCACACGAAGGTGGCGACCAAGCACGATACATATCTCTGAGGACATGGTCTATGGTTGAACTATTCTCAATATATCTCAACTGTTCTAAGTCTATACTCATGCATACTAACCCTAGAAAAATTGCTAGTCCACACTTTCATCTTTAGCAATGGTATACAATAAATGATTGTATAAGTAAGTAAACTGAATTTACTACATCAGAGTTACATAGGTCAAATGACCGAATAATATAATTCAGCGGAAGCTTGTCTACCCATACCACAGGCAATCCGACTAGGGGTACACCCCTTAAAGAATCAATCCTAAAGAAGTAGCGAATTCCCGTAGCACTCAACCTATAGCAAAGAATTATAACCATACAAGCAAGAGTCAGTACATTACCGAAATAATGTATTGGCAAGGACAATCCTATGTCGCTACATGCGAGCTCTAAATCAAGGAGATAGCTATTTGTGGGTTCAGTTTTGCATAAAGCTAATTTTAGTTTACAATCATTTGCAACGGTATTTAATAAAACATTAGAAACATGTTTGACAAGTAAGAGAGTGATCAACATAATAATTTTCCTGCTTGCTGCCCTCCTCGGCAACAAGCCACTAAAAGCATTATCATAAGCATACTAATTCTCAAAAGTCACCGATCCTCATCCCAATTTCATAAACACATTTAAAAGCATAAATCTATACTCAATGGACACAATCATGCCGCTCATGACCGTGAGCACGGTTAACCGATTAGTTTTGACTCTGCAGAGTTTGTACAACGTTACCCACATGATGTGATAGAAGCCATAACGGCTACACCCTAGGTTGGTCGATACCCGTCGGTATCCCACACTCTACATGTTGAGTGCGGCCTAGGGGTCACAACACAGCTTTTACATTACCTAACATTTAGCCTTGCACCAGCGCGAAGTGTGTTACTCCACATCGAGGCGCTACCCCAATGCCGTGGGTGGCGGGCCCACGCCTTAACCCAGCGCCGTGGCGGCAGCCTACCTAGCTCCCCACGAGGCACACAACGTTGTATTGGACAAACTTAGACGCCTATTCCATTACGGGATATAGGTAGCTCCTCTGAACAGCCCTACAGTACATTCGTAGGCACTGCCCATACTACTCTGCCTACCAAAATGCAAGGCTAAACATTAAGTAACTTAATCCACTATGGCCATCCCATACTAGCACATGTGGTTGTACTGTTTAACATGAGAATATAACACTGAGTTCGGTCCTTAATCAACTCAGGCGAACACTCTCCCTATCGGTGTGCAACTACTCCATATGCACACCACTTGCCGCCCAAGTCTAAAATCAGGTTTTTCATCATTTTAGTTCACAAATAACCAGAGGCTTCACCTCTGTCCAGAAGTTATAAAATTCCCATTTTCAAAGGTATATAATGATCGCTGTAATATTTAGCACGTTACTAAGCATGGCTAAGCATAAGCAAGTGTATTAGCTTAACATAGACCCCCATGAGTACAAATCAAGTACTCTAACCAAGCCTAAGGTTACAAACAGTAAGGAGTACAACGTTTTAAGGTGGATCATGCAACTAATAGGTTATAACTATCATTTACCACAATTCAAATACCGTTATTCACAAATACGCATGCAATTTTACAAACAACACATTTCATTCCCCAAAACATAGGATTCAATTTATTCAAGGAGGAGGGGAGAATACTTGCCTTACTCTTGAATACCTAGAGCAACTTTTACTTCACTCCTTCACCGACTTCGAATTCGTTCTCTAAAAGAAAATTATCATACGATCGTATAAATAGCAAATAATACGAAAACTCCAAAATGCTCTAATATGCATGAGATTTATACCTTAGGTTGCTACTGGTCTAAAGTGGATTTAGGTGAAAGAATTTCTATTTTATCACGTTCTGTTTAAGAGTTATGAATTTTACGAGTTCTATACGAAAATACGTCCGAATACAATATGAAGTCATAATTGAAGTTATTTTAATATGTGTGAAACTTACACAGTGGTTTGTTACTGGTCTTAGGTGAATTTTGATGAAGAGATTTCTATTTTACCAACTTCTATTTAGGAGATATGAGTTTATCAATTTCTAGACATGTACATGTATTTATACGTGTATTTTAGTATACCTGTGTTTTAGGGCTAGGTTTTTATAAGAATATAAATCTACATATTTTGATAAAAATGCCTTGTGAATCTACTGCCCTTTGGGTATATTTTATTTAGAGTAAGAATGGAGTTTATATGATTTTTAGAAATCATTTTACCTCTTTTTACTCTATACAAAACATTTATCCTTTGTATAAATCCTAAAGGTGGTTCTCATACTAATTTAGCAAGTCTCCAGCTTTCCCAAAAGAAAGAGAAAAATATTTTGAAGTTATCAAAAGTGGTTTCATATTATTTGGAGTTAATATGAATTTCTTATGCATTTTAGAAGTCAATACATATTATGTATTCTAATTTATGTATTTACCTATTAAAAGTTTTATATAAGTGTCTTTGTGTAAATGAATTTTAGTTTTAGTTCACTACAGGAAAGATCAATATTTTATGAGTTTATCAAACCTTAATTTATAGTAATGAGAAATAGTTAAATTTATATATAAGGTTTATGTGTTTTATGGTTTTTATTATTTTTAAGGAATTTTAGGTACTGATTTCCCCAGATTTTATTTTACATGAATAAATTTCATAATTTTTTGATTCCAACAAATTTTGTTTCATCCAATTTGGAGTTTAAATGGATTGGTTATGGATTTTACAAGTTTATCCATTTCTCAGTTGAACAAATAATACTTCTACTCTTTTCTTATAATTTTCCAGATTTTAAATTGGCTGGGTCCACTGGTCAGTGACAGGAAATATGCAAAAAGGTACTCGGGCTTTTCAGAAATCAACCCGCGGTCCTTGTCTGCTACTCCGGCTGACGAGTGGGCCCCGTGCGTCGGCGAGACAGTGCAGAGGAGAGCGAGGCAGGGCGAAGGCGGCGAGCTTCTCGACGGCGGCGACGGCGAACGGCGGCGTTTCAGACGGCGCAGCCAAAAGAGAAAGTGAAGAGGAGTCTCGGGCGAAGCTGTAGGTGGTCGCCTTGCCACCTTGGGTGACTGGAGTCGACGGCGACGACGGCGGAGGCGGCAGACTAGCTCGGGTTGCATATGGACTATACTCCCCAGGCTGAATGGATGCATGCATGCGATGTCCGAGGCATTAGGGATACTTACTGAAGCTATTGAGTCGGTCGGCAGGGCTGGAATGACGATGGTTGCTCCAGGGAAGGTCCAGTGGCGGCGGAAATCCAGAGGCTCTTGGCATCAGCTTACTCCAGTCAGTCTGTAGTCGGGGTGAGGCGTCTAGCAGGTTAGAGAGTCCACGGGGATGGTTCCTGTGTAAAGAATCAGACTGAGGCCTACCAAAGAGAAAGAAATCGACGGCGGCGGTAGTTGGCCAGAGAGGAAGAAGATTACCTCGATCTCGAGCTTCGCTGCACCATATCCTGATTCCTTCGGCCAGTTGTCTTTTGGAAGTGAGGCGACGCGCTGGCGAGCTGGCTCGGTCTGCAGTGTACTGGATCGGCCGGAACGGCGATGATGTCACGGCGGCGGTGCTGTAGGGCAGAGAGCAGGGACGGCGGCACCACGACAATTTCAACCAGCAAACCTAGCGCAACAGGGTACGAAAATGGAATGATTGGGAGGTAGGGATCATGTTCCCGAGGTTGAGAAAGGATGGAGCTCACCAGATCTAGCTCGGGCTTAATCGAACACTCGTCGGCGCCGGGGAAGATGAAGCTGCGGCTGGCTTTTCCAAGGTGGAATGTTGGGGTTTCTCTGGAGAACACGACTAGGTCGAGGAGAGGCTGCTAATGGCGAGGTGGCCTGTCAAATGGAGGAAGTTGACGTGGGGAGGTCGGCTGTGGTGTCTCTAGTTGCGGCTGACGCGTGGAGGCTACCGTGGCGTGTTCCTGGAGTGGAGAGTGAGCTTGGGCAGTGTCTGAGACTGTCAGGTGGGTCCAGGATGTTTGTGGGGTCCACATGGCAATGAAAGGAGGGAGAACATCATCTAGAAGCTGTGGGAGTGTGGCAACCAGCTGTTTTGCACTGACATTTTCACCGAGTTAGAAAGGGTTCCTAGGGTTGGTAAAATTCACATGTGTAGATGGATATATATTCTACTACCCTGCCAAGTTCCAAAGCTTGAGGCTTTATATTTTTATTGTGGCAAAAAGATGAAATAGGCTTAATAACACAGTTTTCTGCAGTCCAATTTAATTCCTAGTGCATTGCACTTATCATTTTATGTGTTTCTTTTGAGAATTAACTTATGCTAATTTTTCTGGTTGTACGATACATTATGATACACATTTTGGAAGAATGGAACTGCCTGGTTAATCTTCATTTTTATTTGGTAATTTTTAAAAGTAAACCAATTTATTTTAGCTAGCTTCCTAGTTGTGCTATATTGAGAGATTTTATTGAAGTATTTACTGAAGTGATAAAATCATGGAAAATTTATAGTAGACTAAATGGGTGGTATAGTGCTTATAAAAATTTTACCATGATTTTAGGTTAAATGAATTATTTTTAGAAATTACTTAGGCTATGCAAATGCATATGCATCCTATTATGAAAGTGCACTTTAAGATCCAAAAACAATTCAAAAGAAAGCCTGCACATGAAATGGTAATTAATTTATTTATCTCCATATTTTTATGTCAAACTTTTATCTATACATATTTAGTCATATTACATTTTCTGTTTCTTGTAAATTAACTCCTAAAATCTTTATGCACCAACTCTAAGGTATTTTGATTTGGTCAAGACCTCTTATACCCATTTGGATGAATTACTTCCATTCCCATTTGACCTATAAAAGGTTTTAGAAATTTAATTTATGGATTCCAGAGCTGTGATTTATATTATTTTATTATTGTATATTGTGACCTAGGGCAAGTCTTTAAATAAATTAAAAATTTTAACTATAAAAGTTTTAGCGTTTCCTTTTTAAAAAAATTTACTTCAGTAGTTTACCTCTGATTATTGCTCCCTGGTTTGGAAATTATAGAGTTTTACTCTCGAGGTCTTTTTGTTAATTTGTTTTGGTTAGAATTTTGAAAGTCGAAATTCTAGTATGTTACAGTACAATTTATGGTTTGAAACCAGTAATGCAACATATTATAATTGCTACAAACCATGTTCTAAAATAAAAATATTTGATAAATAAATTAGGCTAGAGATATGGTCCTAAAGTTGAGGTAATATGAGCTATCCAGAAACTATCCGAATAGCTATCCGGATAGTTTTTGATCGATTCTGATTTCGCTAGATACCATCTTACTGTATTTGTTTCTGTTTCTGAAAAAAATATCCGAATTCGTTTCTATTTTCAAGATTATCTGAAAAATATCCGTTCGATACAATCCGTTTTTGAAAAGAGGTCCAGATATTAAAAAATATCTAAACCGATTTCATCCTTGTTCGGCGGCATCAACACTGGAGGTTTCATTGGATACTATTTGATTGAATCAAACACCTTTTGGTGAGCCTCGGTCCACACGAATTACTTTATGAGCACCTGTTGTGTTAAAGATGAAGCTTTATATGAATTCATAGTTTGAGGAGTGAGAGTGTGTAGCTCCAAACTTTCCTGTGCATAGTGATTACTGTCCATAAAGCAATAAGAATAAAAAAAATTTGCATGGGGACTATAATATCTGCACATGAATCCATGACGAGAAAACTATTAGCATGCCCCTAGTTCTTTTTTTCTTTTTCTTCTTTTCGGGAAAAAACAAAGACTTGGATAGAAAGATTTGAACCAGACAGTATCTACCCTTCATTCCATATCTTAAGCAAGTGGCTAGGCCTCTAATCGAATTCCTCCCCTTAGCATTGTCATTAGCAGTGCTGCCATCCTTGGCACCATCCTTACTACGAGACTTGCCGCCACCTTCAAGACATCCTTTGATCCTCAATTTCCTTTGTCTTCCAACATTTCTCTTCGCAAGTGGTGCTCCCACAGCAAATGGCAGCTCCACTTCTGGCCACTGTGATTTGTCTATCATAGGCTCAATCTCTCTCTCTCTCTCTCTCTCTCTCTCTCTCACTCTCTCTCTCATAAGCAGCCTTGAATTTGTCCATAGAGTAGTACTCATCCACAAATTGTTCGAGATCTACATTCCTTTGTGTTGTTAGAAAGGCCAAAACATGTTGGCATGGCATACCCGTGTGCTGCCATTCACGACAAGTACAAGTCTTTTGCCTTAGCTTTACAATATGCCTTTCACAATTATTGCTATTGTCCCAAACCTCTACACTCCAATTAGTTGATTCCACAACTTTCAAGTGCCCCAAACCTCTAGGATTTGCCCTCAGTTGAACCATCACAGTTGGTAGTATCCTTCCAGCTGGTAGTTTTTCTCCAATCCTTCTTCTCTTTCTCCACAAAACCATGATTTTCTCTCTCACCTTGTCAGCTAGTTCAGCAACTGGCAAGTCCTTGATGTTTCGGATCTAGTTGTTGAAAACCTCTGCTACATTATTAGTGATATAATCACACTTAATATTTGGATTGAAGTCACACCTCATCCACTTGAGAGAATGGTACTGTTTTAACCATGCCCATACATCGTTTGATTCTCTAATAATTGTTGCCATATGTTCCGTGAACACTTCAGTCCTATAAGCCCTTGCTGCAGGATACATCCTTCCAAACCCATGGAACCTTTTGGCAAAGTTCTTCATAAGATGGAAAAAACATTCCCTTTGTTCTGCATTGCGAAACACATTCTTCACTACATTCTCTAAGCCTTTGCAAGCATCTATGCACACTGCAAGAAGTGGAGGATCTCCTATTACCTTCTTAAGTTGACTCATAAACGAAGTCCAATTTTCCTCCGTCTCAGAAGCTATGAACCCATAAACAAGTGGATACATCCAATTGTAACCATCAACTCCTGTAGCTAAAGCCAAATGGCCATTCCACCTTCCATTAAGTCCAGTGGAATCTACACCCATATATGGCCTACATCCTTCCAAAAATTCATCAATGCATGGCTTAAGTGCACAAAACCAATGAAAATATACTTTGCCATCTATTTCCAGTACGTCAATCTCCACAACACTTCCAGGTGACATCTTCTCGACCTCAGCCTTCCATTTGTATAGCAATTCAAAACTTTCTTCCCAATTACCATAAACCTCTGCAAGAGCTTTTTGTCTCCCCCTCCAGACAGTCTCGTATGAAATTGTGACATCAAAATCATCCTGCAACTTTGTCTACAATTCTTTAGCTCCCATATTGGGTGTATTCCTAAGGATACTCACAGACTTGCTAGCTACCCAGGACTGAGATGGTGTTATGGTCTTGACCCTACTGCTTGAAATACAATCATGTTTATCAACTAAAACTGTGACCTGCATTACAAATCAAGACAAGATAGTTAAATAGGTCAAAGACATGCACATAAAGAATTACATACTAGCCAATTTGCTTACTACCATCGCAAAAATCACATAGTTGGAAAATACCATCTTATGTGTCATTGACATGTGGGTCCAGGCCCCACATGTCATTCTCACATATGATACTATTTTGCAACTCATGTATCTCTACGATAGTATTTTTAAAATTTTCCCATTATAGGGGCCAATTTTCTCATAAATGAATTGAAGTTACATACATAGTTAATTATAATATACTTATACAGTACTATTATCATCCTTCTGACTGCCAACAATTCTCCAAGGGCAGTCTTCACTAGACTTGCAGAACCCTCTAAACCTCTTGTTATCTGTCTTCTCTGTGCCTAGTTCAAATTCTTCATTGATGGCAAATTGCCTCACAGCCAACCTGAATTCCTTCATTGATGGGTACATAGTGCCAAGATCCATCTTTGGGTGGTCCTTATCATACCTAATCACTAACTCATTTGGTATGGCATCAATAACAGGAATGGCAACACCTCCAGTATCATCCACCTGCTCAGTTGTGTGTCCTTTTGCTATATCTGCAACCTCCTGTTCAGCCTTCTTTGCTTTCTCAGCCTCCTCCCTCAAACCCAAAATCACATACAACTGATCCTCACTAATTAGTTCAATTCTCCCTTCCTCATCATGTTGCTCTATTATTTGTATGTTATCCCAATCGACTTCTGGGATAGTTGCTGTTGGTTGTACAATTGGAGCTGCCTCAATCAACAATGGAGTATCAGTACTACTCCCCAACATGAGATCCCCCCACGTCGTATCAGTACTACAAACAAACCTACTAAACGAGAGCTCCGGATCAAGCCTAGTCGCAATAGTTAGGGAAACATAAACACAAAATCGAGTTAGGGTTCCTCTATGGTTCATTCTCGTTCTTGCCATATCGAATGTGAAATCAGTTAGCAAATGGAGAAGAAAAATACCTGCTAGATGCATCCTTTGGATCGGGTTCCATGCCGCTGGAAGAGATTGTGCTCACGAACACCTCCCTGCAACCATCAAAGACCCAATCTAGCTACCTAGGGTTTTATTCATCAAACAAATGCGATGGAAACGCTTCAAATCCGATGCAGAACAGGAAAGGGGAACGGATTTGGGAGTGGATTGCTAACATTGTCGGAGTTGAGGCCGTCCTCGAAGGGTGCCGCCGCCTCCTTTGTCACCCGTGGTTCGCTGGCGTTGGGAGAGTTTCGCCCATGTTCTGTTCACCAGGGAAAACAACGATATGTTCGTTTAGGATATAGGGACAGGGGTAGCACTGTCATTTTCCCTGCCAATTAATGAAAAACCAAATTAAAATGGCAGAGTAATCAAGATGTCAACATCTAAAGTGGCAATTTTGCAAAACCAATGTTGAAGGTGGCAATTTTGCGAAGCCACGCAATGGGAGTGGCAAACATCCAAATTTCTCGGTGGTTTGCATAGTGGTTTCATTCTACGTGAAGCATCTTAGACCCTCATGTTGAGATTGGGTAATTAATGATAATTATTGTTGTGGACTAACCATTTTACTTGAGAGAAATATTTTGAGTTAGGTCCATGCGATGGGATGCTAAGGTGGATGACCATGGATTAAAATTTGATAGCGCAAAGCAAAAGGAGGCAAAGGTGATGCAACTAGTCTAGGGCTATCGAGGGTGTTTGGAGTTGATCGATTAGGCTAGTTCCTTTTTTAGCTTTGTTGTACTATCAAGAAGGGCGGTAATCTTGGTTAGTGATGATTTTGTGCCATTTTAGCTCATTTGCATTGGTGTATTTGGGTTTGTTTCAGTCTTATTTTCCCTGACCATGGCCGGTGTGACCGTAGTGTGGTAACCGGTCAAACTGCTATCTGGTTTGACATGGCACTAGAGTTATGAAGAGAGAAATAGAAGAGGTTTTATCTAGATGAAATTGATGTACACTCTTTTTAAAACTTGGAAACTATTTCACACTGGCATTGGGGGACAAAAGTTTCATTTCTTGTGACGATCCTCCAATCCTTGCGCTGTGCATTAAATGCTATAACAGCCTATGAAATGACAAAATAACATTATGCATTGGAGAGGGTTGTTTCATTCATCAACTCAAAGCAATCTAGATAATGTGGCACTCTTGAAAATAACAAAATAAAATCCTAGATTGGGATTGGCCAAACGAGTTCATGTCAAAGCCTAAGCCCCTCGACAGTGAACCGAGTGTCTTGAGGGCTCTACTGCGGGCTGCTTGATGCATCAGAACGCTCAGGGTTGGGGAGATCATTGCGAAGAAGTTGATCGACCTGGAGCCTGACAACAAACACAGTTTTGTAATGTTGATGGAGATCTATCGTAACGCAGGAAGGTTAGTAGAGGTGGAAAAGGTGAAGAAGACGATGAGAGATAGAGGACTGTCAAGTCAAAGCTGATGGATTCTAACGATCATTAGCTTTTGAGCCCAACTTCAGCATGATTTTACGTTCAATTTGACTTTGAACATAGAGCTAACCCCAATTCATTGTCAAACGTCTTTGTACAGGCCAGTATCAGGTGTTAAAAAACATTCTTTAATTAATGCTGTACAACATTGTGTATACAACAATTGTGAGATACAATTATTCATCTTCTATACTGTTACTGAAATGCTTTGATCTATGGCTTGATGTAACCTTGCCTGGAGGTTTGGGCACTGACAAATTTTTGGACACAAAAACTTATGTGGACACACCAGTCGACTCAAAACCAGAAAAAAAAAATAGAAGGGAAAGAGAATTGCCAGGTCCAAACCTGGAGCAGAAGTTCACCAAAGACCATTAAATATATTAATTCCAAAGTTGAACGGGTTACAGGATTCAAGAAATTCATCCACTTCATACTTGAATGAATCCAAGAACAGTCCAAGTGTAAGCCCAGCTTTCCAGTAATTGAATATGGTGATCATTTTCCTTATCCTACCAAGAAATGCAAACGAAGCCCTGTACATCAGAGCACCAATGCCCTCCACAATGGCAACAGCAAGTCCAGCAGACAATATGTCCCAGTCACCTGTTTGCCCGATGACAGTAGCAAATGCTGTAGCGCAATAAAATCCGATGAGAAAAAACAGGATCTTTAGCGGCAACCCTTTCCTTAGTTTCTTCAGCTTGCCGTATAAGTTGCTCAAAAACGATTGAATCGCACTAAACAGGCGGGTATTATTGTCGCCTGATTGGTCAGTACTGTCATCAGCCATAGCCTTGATGGACCATTGTATCTGCCTGCATAAAAAGAGGTTGTCTTTATTATACAAACAAGCAGACCTTGTAAGTAGAGCAAATGCTATAGGTAATCTCCTGTTACGATGTGGTATCTGTTTGAACATTTGATGTTGTCAACAAAAAATGGCAATATCTAAAAGAATGTTAACTGAAGAAGGTAGACAAAAAGGCCAACTATAGAAAAAACAAGCTGCCTGAATGAAATACTGCAGTTCACCAGTTCGGTACCTATTCTCATCTAAAAGAGTGTTAAATTTCAGTCTTCCATGATAAAATTAACACATGGCCAACTATTCAGAAAACACCATGCAATTTTTACTCCCTCCGTTCCATATTGTAGGGTGTTTTAGTTTTGTCCTAAGTTAAAGTTCTTTAACTTTGACCATGTTTATAGAAAAATAGTTAACATCTACAATACCAAATAAATACACTGTGAACACATGTTTCATGGTGGATTTGAATGAAACTAATTTGATGTTGTAGATGTTGGTCTATTTCTTTCTTTAAACTTGGTCAAAAGAGAAGTTTGACTTAGAACAAAACTAGAATACCTTACAATATGGAATGGAGGGAGTACATTAGGTGCAAAAAAGAGAAGAGAAAAGGCATGTCATTACACTAACTGAGGTCAGTGGCACGGTGAATCTGGAAAGAGTAGCTTTAGATCTCCATTTTGGCACGAAATTGTCTGTATAATGCTCAAACACTTAGTCTGGCACAAAATTGACTTAAGTAGTGCTACGCATTACAGATCAGGAACCTAGCCATTTCGGTATTGTTATGGAACAGCTACGGAATGGTAGTAGAAGTGTTGAGCAGAACACTGAACACTACCTAGAGTTTCTGCTGAAGGAAGGAGAAGCTCGCAGCAAGCAGAAGGTCGCTTGCTTCCTTTTATGGAACGCCAGGCGAGCGCAGGGCGTAGCAGCAAGAAGGTTCCAAGCGCACGGCGACTTGATGGCTCCATCGCATAGGCGGAGAGCTGACATATGCGGCCGGCACTACTGGCTACTGCCCTGCAAATATAACCAAAATTCGGATCTTTTCATCAGTGAGCAACCCACAAAAAAGCCTCGATTGAAATCAAATAGGATCAAATTGAGCTCATCTGTTCACGTTTCCAAGTAGCCTCGCTCGCTCCCATCTAGGACTAGGAGGGCTACATAGAAGTAAAAAGGAGGAGGGGAGGAGAGGTTAGGACTCATAGGTTGCTTGCTGACCTCGAATGAAACCACGCGTCAACCGGCGGCGACCTCAGCGGTCACCACCGGAGCTCGCCCAGCCGCCCGGCGGCCACAGTCGCCATCGCGACGGAGAGATGAGAGGTGGCTCGGCTGCGGTTGGTTGGATGGAGGGGAGCGGCCGACCCAGCCGCCGTGACGAGGAAGACCCGTCGCCTTCTCCTTCTCGTTAGGCCGGACCCAAATTCTACATGGGCCAGGCCCTAACAAGGATTGGGCCTCCACTTCCTCTCCTCCTTACGGGCGGAAAGAGAGAAGAGGGCTCAGCTGCGAACCCAGCGAACCGAGGCGGCGGCGGCGGCGGCGGCATGCAGTTTCTCCGAGGAGGCGGCGCCGGTGGCGGCGGGGCGGGAGGGATGGCGTGGGAGGTGCTGAAGAGGCACTTCTCGCGGAAGCGGGCGGTGGACGTGCGGCGGATCAACCCCAAGGTGCCCAAGGAGGAGGCCGTCGCCATCTCCGGCCGCCTCCTCCAGATCCTCACCGACCACGGGCCCCTCACCGTCGGCAACACATGGAACCACGCCAAGGTACGCTGCTGCTGACGCTCGAACATATGTATGTGTAGCCTCTAGTGTAGTGAGTACGGAGTACCAAATACCTGTGCAAATCTCCAGCTACGTGTGCATTCTACAGCAAAACAAGGCAGCTGCGTTCCTCCCAAACCAACACTAGGTCGAAAATCAACTTTGTATTAGACGCCTGGAAGTATTAGTCTCTGATTTTCTACCCCTTTCGTTCATCCAACGATCCTTGGACCATGACAATGATGGCGGCTCCCTTTTACTAACTCTAGCTTCTTTCATTTTGGAAAATCAAATATGTTTTGTTAGAAAAAAAAAAGAAACTCAGAGCCGGCCATGTATGGATCATAGCATAGTCCATTGCAGTATCTTGGTAAATCAGGCTTACTCATGAGCCCATTTCACCACAATATCTTGCAATTTTTCGTGCTTAAATTCATCATCTTCGACTTATTCAGTCTGGTTAAAGTGGCAATTTTTATGTGGACAAGTGTGCCTGGGTGGTTGTCATACACTCATTTTCTGAGACTGCTACTAGAATATCTTCCAGTAAATCCTTATGATAAGTATAGGTTTGTTTTGCAAATGTTCTGTAAGGTTAGGACATGTCATGCCATGTATTTTAACTCAATGATCATATCACAGTATTTTTTAAACTAAGAGGAAGTTCATGAGTATTGAGTCGGCATTATTTTGGCTGTGGTGCTCAAATGGCCAATGGTGTATTGGTGTTATAGATGGCCTGAACACAAATGGAGGTGCATCATTCCGAAGAGGCATATCATTGCCTTTGGTGCTATAGATGTTGTTCAAGGTGTGATTTTAATGTGAGCATCTGTAGGTGTTTCTATAAGTAGGGTACAGTCTATTTTTGGACCTCAAACTTTCATCGAAGTTATTTTTCACCTTGAACTACAGAATCGGTTACTTTTCACCTTAAACTTTTAAAACCGGACAAACTTCACCCCGTGATTTTTCTAGTGGTGATTTTAGCCCTATTAAGAATCACACCTTGGACAAACTTCACGCTATATCAGTTGCTAATTTGGCATTGCTTCACATATCATGCACTTTGTATCCTTCTTCCTCCTCACATCTCCATCGCTCATCACTATATTTTGTGAGGAAATGAGGGAATAATGTGTGGCATATAGAGTTATTGTCGTAAGAATAGCATGAAATGGTGTTGTCTTTTTAGATTTGGTAAAAACCACCATTAAAATTAGTCTTGGGGTGAAATTTTCACGGTTTTGAAAGTTTAAGGTGAGCAATAACTGGTTTTGTAGTTAAGGATGAAAATTGGACTTCAGTGAAAATTCAAGGACTAAAAATGAACTTTACCGAAAACATATGCCATATCTGTGCTCCTCTATATATCACGTGGCACATGTAGTTGGCCTGAATCTCTTAGGGTGCCTTCCAGACTGATGGTTAGGGTGAAAACTCTACTCGTTTTCTATGAGCACGCTTCCCGAACTGCTAAACGGTGTGTTTTTTGCAAAAATTTTATATATAGAAGTTGCTTTAAAAAATCATATAAATCCATTTTTCAATTTTAAAATAGCTAATACTCAATTAATCATGTGCTAATAGCTTACCTCGTTTTGCGTGATCTTCTTTCTTCTTCCTATTCACCCACCTTCAAACTTTAATATGCCCTAGCATTCTGGCTGACCTGACTACTTGCCTGTTCCAATGCACCTGGGAACATTAGCATTCTGCATTGCTGCATACTGCACAATATCTTTTAATGGTGTTGTCTTTTTAGGCTCAGTTCGAATGTACAGGTTGAGGAAAAAAAAACTCCTCGTTTTCCGTGAGCACGCTTCCCGAACTGCTAAACGGTGTGTTTTTTGCAAAAAAAATTTTATATAAAAGTTGCTTTAAAAAATCATATTAATCCATTTTTCAAGTTTAAAATAATTAATACTTATTAATCATGCGCTAATGGCTCACCTCGTTTTACATGATCTTCTTCCTTTTCCCTCACCTTCAAACTATCCCTCAGTGGTAAAAACCACCATTAAAATTAGTCTTGGGGTGAAACTTGCACGGTTTTGAAAGTTTAAGGTGAGCAATAACTGGTTTTGTAGTTAAGGGTGAAACTTGGACTTCAGTGAAAATTCAAGGGCTAAAAATGAACTTTACCAAAAACACATGCCATATCTGTGCTCCTCTATATATCACGTGGCACATGTAGTTGGCTTGAATCTCTTAGTTTCTAATATGCCCTAGCATTCTGGCTGACCTGACTACTTGCTTGTTCCAATGCACCTAGGAAAATTAGCATTGTGCATTGCTGCATACTGCACAATACCAATTAATCTCCCTATAGCAGTTTAGGATTTGCATCTTTTGATGCCCCTCTACGTATTCAGCTCAGCTTTATTGCAAATTAGCATCAAACTCTAAGATAATATACCTACCACAATTATTGGTTCTCAAGAGCTTGCACTCATTTGGAGTGTTTTACAACAGGATGCTGGTATCAACGGCCTGAACAGCAAGACTCACATGAAGATCCTGCTGAAATGGATGACGGGAAGAAGGATCGTCAAGCTGACCTGCATGCCCGCAGGCAACTCAAAGAA
This sequence comes from Oryza meyeriana var. granulata, assembly GCA_003991445.1. Taxonomy (NCBI): domain Eukaryota; kingdom Viridiplantae; phylum Streptophyta; class Magnoliopsida; order Poales; family Poaceae; genus Oryza; species Oryza meyeriana. The sequence goes on along the minus strand of RYFJ01001332.1, from coordinate 40,708 downwards.
GTTTCTGTATTCTCCATATTCTGCAGATTCAGATAAATCTGAAGCAGCAGTAGCAGAAGAGCTGACTAAGGCGGCTTCTTCCCAAAGGGGAAAATCTACAAAAGGGCAACAGAAGAAACGTGCTACATCCCTACACTGATTTTCGCTCATCACAATCATATGGTCACGCTTCTGGGATTTTTATGTTGTTTTTTTTTCTCTCAGTGGTTAGCCAGGGCAAAATTCTGTTAAGATGATCCCATCCAAAACTGTGATGAACATTTCTCATTGATGATGCTGTTATGCTGGCAGGCTAGCATTTTGTTGTAGTAGCACTGTCTGTATGTTCGCTAAGGAACAGGAATAATTTATATTGGACGATCCGTAAGATTGACATTGCTGCCCCCCTGTGTGAGTAGTGCAAAATTGATTGATAGCGATTCTGTTAAGTACCTAGTCCCCCTTCGAAACGTAGGAAGAGGAAGAAAAAACATAGAGAACTTTTTGGTTGCAACACATGAAAAACATAAGATTGCAAGGGATGAGGATTGAACCATGAGGTGAGATCTCATGTTTATTTTTTTCAAAATCTCTATAGCATTTTCCATTTCATAGAAATTTTGAAGAAAAGGATAGGATCTCATGCTTATTTTTCTCAAAAATCTCTATGACATTTTCCATTTCATAGGAATTTTAAAGAAAAGGATAGGATAGGATTTAGTCCTTTGTTTAAAAGGTTTTCTTATGAATTTTTCCTATACGTGTTTTCGTAGTACAAGTCAAGAGCTTAAATTATTACTTACTGATGCATCAAGTCAAATCTATCTTACTCTCTCAAGTCCATAATCAATATCATTTTAGACAAGTACACGGTCTCCAAAAATAACTTTAACCACTATTTTCTACTTAAAAATATATAGAAATAGCAATAAATATATGATTTTATTGAAGTATTTTTTTAAGATTAATCTATACATATGGCCTCCATGTTTCTAAAATAAATATTTTAAAAATTATTTATACTTGAAGGTATAAAAGTTTAACATCAAATCTTATCTAAAACGATAAGTATTATGAAACTGGTAGTAACTCACTGATAAGGTCACAGTGAAAAAGTACGTGATCAACACGTGCACGAATCTTGAAGCGCAAACAAGCGGCAGGTAGAGCCGGGAGATGGGCCGAAAACGGCGTACCACCGGCTTGCAATGGACTCTACTAGTCTCCTCTCTACACCTTTCCTTCCTCCTTTCCTTTGCTACCACCCGCCGCAACCGCAACCGCAACGCCGACGTGGCAAGCGAAGCCCCACCCCCACAGTATAAAACCCCCCATCCCCAGCAGCATCTCGCCACCAACCAGACCACCCCACCTCGCCTCGCCTCGCCGCAGATCTGCTTCCGCCACCGCTCTCCTCCGCCATGGCGTCGTCGGCATTGTCCCGCGCCGCCGCGCTCTTCTTACTACTACTCGCGCCGCTGCTCGCCTCCGCCCTGTCGCCCATCTCGCTGCCCCCCACCTCCGCACCCACCGTCTCCCCTGCAGACGAGCGCCTCCACCCCGACTCCACCCCCGCCGACGCCGCCCTCGCTCCGTCCCAGCCGCCCTCCGAGGAAGGCTCCGCCGCACTCTCCCCTCCCGCGCCTCCTGAGACCTCCCCTCTTCCCGCGCCGTCCGAGTCGCTCGTCCCGCATTCCGCCGCCCCCGCGCCGTTGGCCATGCAGCATTCAGTGGCATCCGCGCCGGCCCCCTCCGCTCCCAAGGACGAGGAGGGCGACGACGATAAGGAGAAGGAGAAGCACTCGTCGACACCGGCGCCTGCCCCCGCCGCCGAGGAGATAAAGGCGGCCGCTGCCGGCGACAAGGCGGAGGAGGACGGGGAGACGGAGAGGCACGGGGACGAGTTGAACGGCGGCAAGAAGGCCGGCGTCGTCATCGGCGCCTTCTCGGCCGCAGCGGTAGTGGGTCTAGCCGCCGTCGTCTGGAAGAAGCGGCAGGCCAACATCCGGCGGTCCAGGTACGCCGACTACTCCGCGCGCCTCGAGCTCGTCTGATCGATCGATCGATCGTCGCAGCAGTACAACCATCCATCCATCCATCCATCCATCCCTCGCATACACGCCCACGGAGTCTCTGTGATCTACGAGCGAGATGTTAGATTCTTCTTTCTTATGTTAATTCTTGGTGTTGAAATCATTATTAATTCTTTTGTGAAGAAGGCGAAGAGGAATAACGAAATGGATTAATATGGAGATGAGAATACAGCCAGTTTTGTATATTACACATTTGTTAGTAGACTACTTAGTAGGATGATACTCCATATATACTGTTCTTCATGCTACCATCGTTGTTGCTCTCTAAATTTGATTGGATCCAACTCCGAGTGAGCTGTGCTGCATTGGTGTGAACAGTAGTATTCAGATCCAGAATTGCAGTCTCTTCTGTGATTCTCTGCATGGTTGGTTGGGATGGGCGAGAGTTTTTTTAATCACTGTCGGTTCCTTCTTGGATCACGCGCCATGAGGCCATAGGAGAAGAAAGTGGCATCTGAACCTATTCCAACCTATTAAACGTACTTAATTTCCTTAATTCGTTTTGTTAGTACTATGTTATTTTCCGAAAAATTTAAATTATTTTTACGTTCGTTTTGTTAGTATGTTATTTTCTGAAAAATCTAAATTATTTTTACGTGGAAAAAATTAATTTGTCGTCGTTTTTCACAAATGAGTGGATGCTAGTGATGCGCTGATGCTAAAAGCTTACCAAACTAATCTGGTGGTTCGGACTTCTTTCTTGGCGTTTTTATTCTGCCAAAGTCTGGCGACACTTGGCAACAAAAAGTATCTCTTTCCATTTTCATCCAAAACAACAGAAAAGAAAATGTGTTTTCAACTGTGATTTCGGCCGACTCGCCGACTAAGGCTCCGTTCCATAACACTAGATGGGATGAAAATTTTTCTTTTCTTGTGAGCATGCTTTTTAAATATTAAACGGTGTATTTTTTTAAAAAAATTTATATAAAAGTTGCTTTAAAAAATCATATTAATCCATGTTTTAAGTTTAAAATAATTAATACTTAATTAATCATGTGCTAATGGCTCACTTTATTTTGCGTGATCTTTTTCCTCTTCTCTCTTCCCTCACCTTCAAACTACTCGTAAGGCTCGTTTCAATCAACCGAGAGAGGAAATAAATTCTCTTTTTTGTTAGCACGCTTTCTGAACTGCTAAACGGTGTATTTTTTGCAAAAAAAATTCTATATAAAAGTTACTTTAAAAATCATATAAATCCATTTTTTAAGTTTAAAATAATTAATACTCAATTAATCATGCGTTAATAGCTCACCTCGTTTTGCGTAATCTTTTTCCTCCTTCCTCACCTTCAAACTCTCTCTAAGGTAGCGTTCGAAGGTAAACATTAAGAATAAAAACTCCCTTGTTTTCCGTGAGCACGTTTCTCGAACTGCTAAACAGTGTATTTTTTGCAAAAATTTTCTATCTAAAAGTTACTTTAAAAAATTGTATTAATCTATTTTTCAAGTTTGAAATAATTAATACTCAATTAATCATGCGCTAATGGCTTACCTGTAACACACCCGCCCTAGCACCACCACGGTGACACCAGAGAGGGAGCATCATAGGAATTTGGCGTGAATCAACTCCCACGGAATCGCGTTATCGATACCAGTCCTAGGAAAACTTGCTGGTACCCGTAGTCAACCGAAATGTATCATAACAGCTAAATAAAATATTTATATAGATTATGCCTTTATAAGTTGTGACTTCGGACAAGCCCTGAGCAGCAACCTACAAACAGAACAGCAGCAGTGGAACGACGGCGCAGCGAGAACCCAATCCACAAGCAACGGCTTGGGATTAGGAAAGAAACCATAATCTTCACTTCAACTTCACTTTGCCTGAAGGAAGGAAAAAGATAATGGATTGAGTACATACGTACTCAGCAAGTCACGGAAACTGTGAGTTATGCAGACCATCAAGAAAAGTTGGGGTTTATTTTGCAAATATTTTATTTTAAACCATCTTCCAAAACCCTAAGTGTGGGTTGATCCAGTTGTAACTTGCCTCGATCTTGTCTGCGAATTGCTTTGCAATAACTCAAGCGGACAAATAAATTTTTAATTGATTAGATTTTCCAGTCTACCGCCTGTCGGACCACAACAGCAGTTCGGTGGGTCTGCCCTCAAGCAACTCTCCACTGTATTATCATTTATTACTTTATTTTCACTTTCGTCCTCTCTAGGACATAATCTTATTTTTCCTCTATTATTTTTCTTTCACTTTTGTCCTTTCTAGGACATCATTCTTCTCAACTTCGGCTCCCAGAGCCATTATATCTCCATCTCAACATATACTGCTTACACTCAGGAAGCCTAACTATGATGATATCTAACATCCTGATCTACACAGGACCATTTCTGACCACGTACTGGTCATCCATTAGCCAACCTGGCCGATTCTGGTAACGGTTCCCAGCCACAAACTTGCTTCACAAACCTTTTATAAAATAAAGCTACGCTAGAAGAATTACTTCACATCGCCCATGACCGTGGGTACGGTTGTTTGAACAATTCAATACTCTACAGATGTGTACGCTTTCCCCACACAACGCGAGCTTACTTCCCTTACTCGTCAGTGGGGGAAGGTTCATGACAAGGCCTTTCAGGAGCCATCCTAAGGTACCTTATACCCGATAGATGAGCTAAACTCAGTCAAACATTCGGCTTGCAATTAATCCTCAAACTCCTAGACTAACTACTGGGCAAGCTTTCCTTCCTTGCTCTACTCGGGAACCCGGAGATACCCCCAAACACCTTATCCCGGCGTTCCACATCTATTGGCATGCGAGGTAACCCTGTTCTGGCTAAATACTTAGCCAGGGGCGTCCCATACCGCCCGTGTGGTCTCATTGTATTATGGTCAGTGCAATTTTCCAAGGAATTGGTCCTTATATGCAAATACAAAGCGTCCTTGCCCAGGCGACCATTTTGTATCGCGAGTTTTCGCAAACATATCAACATCGCGTGTCGAGTTAAAAGGTTTCATAAACCCAGATTTTCCCATTGCGACAGCACATGTGATTTAAGTGAAACCGTCGATACCCATGCTCGTAGAGCATGGATGCCGAGGTAACACAGAGGTGGAGCGACAAGGAATAGTGTTTTTCAAGCCTACCAGTTATTGTAACTACTAGATAGGTTCGTCGGTTCATCGCGCGAACCAAGGCCGAAACATATTTAATGTGTGCACTAAAATGTAATTTGGCAAACAAAAATATTTTATAATCTGGGATCAATATGTTCAAGGAGTGACTTGCCTCAGACTTTGTCTTCAAAATCCACGAATTTCGACGTTCGAAACAATTTTTGTCGTCGTCGATACGCGCAATGAGAGAAAAACACACAAAAACCCTAGAAATAAAATATTATTATTAATAACTAATAGTGCCAAGAGGTAGATCTCAATTTTAGAAAAATTTTGAGACATGAACAGGGTCGATCGGAGTTAAGGTTGAAAAGATATGGATTTTTGAAGTGTAAATAATTTTTCTGGAATTAAAAGGATTTATTTAACTAGAAAAGGAATATGCCAAGGGAATATTCCCTTGGCTGACAGGTGGGGCCCTTGGTCAGACAGAGAGAGGGGAGTTGAGGTGTAGAGCCCACATGGTAGAGAGAGAGAGGAAGAGAGTAGGGACCATCTGTTAGAGAAGATGAGAGAGGGGGGATGACATATGGGGTCCATATGCCAGAGAGGACCCACATGTCATTTATACAGAGAGAGAAGGGAATGGGTCCCATGTGTCAGTGGGACAGAGGAGAGAGGATGACATGGGGCCCACATGTAAGTGAGAGAGATGGTTTAATATACACTAGGGTTCACTTGTAAGAAGGGGGCCCACATGGCAGTGATACAGAGAGGGGCCCACATGTCAAAGAGATAGAGAGGGTGAGGGCCACTCGCAGAGACACACAGAGAAAGAGAGTGAGAGACAAAGAGAGGCAGAGGGAGATCGACGGCGGTCGGCACTCCGAGCGGCTCCGGCGTACTGAAAAGGGAAGCGGGGAAGGAGGGGAGTGGGATGGATGGCTTGGATCGAGTGGACGACACGTGACGGCGGCCAGTGGCGACTTCCAGAGACGGCGGGGAGAGAGAATGGTGCTTGGCGGCGGTGAAGCGCCGGCGGCGGGCTCGGCTGTGGGGATCTCGGGTGTTTGCGACGAGAGAGAGAAGAGGAGCGGAGGCAGGAGAAGGAGTGTTGTGCTCATCGAAAAAGAAGAGAAATGGCGGCGGCGGTGCTCAAGCTCAAGCTCAGACTGAGCACAGCGGCGAGCAGCTGTGGTGGGGAACAGAGGAGGAGTAGGCGAGGGAACAGGGAAGGGGCGGCTGGATTTATAGGCGCGCATGGCCGCTAAAGGATGAGGGAGAGAGGCGGTGGCTCGGAGCTCGATGCAGTGACAATGGCGGCGGCGTGGAGCTCGGGGCAGCGGGGCGGCTACGCTAGCCGAGGCGCTGCGCAGACTACGACGAGAGGCGCGGTGCATAGCGGCTAGGCCTAGAGCAGCGAGCTGGACGACGAGAAGCTCTAGGCGGTTGAGCGGCGGAGAGCCGTACACGGCATGGCGGCGACGGTGGTGTGGCCATTTGGCCGAACACCCGGAGTGCGTGCGCGAGGGAGAGAGAGAGGAAGACGACGCTGGCGCGTGGGCCTGGCTGACGAGCGGGCTTGAGCTATCGGCGCGAGCGTGGCCGAGGTGCGGCAGTAGGGCCCGGTTGGCAGTGGCACGGGCGCGGCGCGAGCGGCTGGCGAGCGGGCCCGGCCTGTTGGGCGCGGCGCGTGCGTGATTGACACGTCCCTCGGCTGCGAGGCCCGATTACCAGTTGGTGCGGGTGAGGGAAGAGGCCGTGGGAAGGTGTTGGGCTGAGGAGAGAGGAAAGCGGCCCAGCTAGAACAGTGTCATTTTTCTTTTTTCCCAGGGACTTTCAAAGAGATATTTTGGGAGATTTTGGAGGGTTTTAATTTTCCAAAATTTGATATGTGATTTTGCAAAATTCCAGGGATTCAAACTAGGGGCTTAGGACCGGAGATTATATATATTTATTTGTGGGTGTGTGTATATATACACATATATGTATATGTATATATTTGATTAGGGGTTTTTGGATTAAGGGAATAGAGTATAGAGGAATTTTCAAAGGAGGACTTGAATTTCCAAAATTTGGAATTTGGCCCTAGATTTGAGAAGAAATTGAATATTTGATTTTTCTGGGAGAATAGAATAAAGAAAAGTTTTATTGGAGGACTTCGAGAGGGAAATTCGAATTCGAGATTTGATTCTGGACCAGGATTTTAATTGGGGAATTTTGGGTTATTTGGGATTTTCAAGGAGAGATAAATTAAGATCTTGGCACTTAGTTCTTAATGGTATAAAAAACATTAAAATTTTCGGAACTAGGGTTTTTATAAAATAGTTTTTAATGTCCCTAAAAATCGAGACATTACATCATCTCGTTTTACATGATCATCATCGTGTTACATGATCATCATCGTGTTCATCTTCAAACTCACCCTAAATATATATTCGGAGTTAGTTTGGCACCTGCCCTGACACATATGTACAGATAGACTGACACGTGGTACGCACACCTGTTAAGTGAGTCCACACCTCGTGCTATAGCAGCATCTGCTTGCGAAAACAATGATGTGGTAGTTGACTGGGATGTCTAACCACAACATTTAGGGTCTTGAGACAGTTTGACTTCAAACCTGAGTGGTATTGTGGCATTTAAGGGCAAGTTAGGTTTGCAGTAGAAGTTTGTGTATTTATGCCATAATTTGTTGGTAAATGTTTGGCTGAAGACTCGTCGTATATTCATTTTCTAGCAAAGTTACACACCGACCAAACATCATAGAGCTCAGCCTAGAGGCTTATGCATCATGACGGACTACTCTTTGCGTTAGGGTCAGTTGCTTTCCTGTGCTGCAATGATCTTGATGAATAAAAAGGATACTGACGCTAGGCTTTTTTGATAGGGCGTTTCGGCTGAGCTTCTTCCTATTTTTTATAAGCACACTTTTCAAACTACTAAACGATGTATTTTTTACAAAAATTTTCTATCTAAAAGTTTTTTTAAAAAATCATATTAATCTATTTTTTAAGTTTAAAATAATTAATACTTAATTAATTATATATTAATAGCTTGTATGTCGCCGAAAATCTCAACCCAAACTCTGTACCGAACGCACCCTAAGCATTATTTACAGCTAGCTGTAGCTGTAGCTGTAGCTGTAGCTGTTGCAATGCAAGCTTTGGCGGCATCAGGAAGTAGTCAGTATCAGCACCCCATCCCCATGTGCGCAGGCCGAATGGCACTCGTACGTACCTGGACCTTCATCCCAAGAATCCCCCGCAACGAAGCGTTGACACTTGCGCAGAAATTTCGGCTACCGATTCTACTCACATTCACATAGTCACACACACCCCTATCGAGGAGAAGGAGAATCGAATCACAAAAACAGTCAGTCGTGGATTGCACTTGCTCCCAGTGCAAGACACGCATAGCATGGGTTCAAAATGCATTGCACATTTGCACCACCTGGTAATTGGTAAAGCATGAATTTGAGCAAGTATTTATCTTAAGTTATAGTATAATGAATAGAATTCAGAATCACACAACCCACAGCGTAAAGAGCCAAAAGGTGACACTGTTTTGAGGTTCTAAGCAAACAGATTTGAAGTGATTCTCAGGACAAAAAAGTTCATGGCGCTTCTTTCATAATATGTAAATTTTCTGAGTTTGTTCCCTTCTAATCTTCTCCTAAGCATCCGATTCTGATTGCCAGAATCATATTGAACATGCCACGAGGTGCTCAGGCCTGAGAACATGAGCTACATGGCTGGCGTTTATAACTGCAAAACACTAGTAATACACATCCCAGGAGATAATTAGTGAAAAGGATAGCCTCCCTACAGGATGGAACAGCTGAATGCTGCTTAACGAAATGGAATCCAAACTTCCAGTAATACGTTCCTTACACGAGCTATAGAAAGTAAAACATAGCATACCTCGTGGAAAACTAGCAAGTTCTTATGGTTGGTTCACTTGGCTGATAGCTGGAGCCTTCAAAGCATCTTCGGCTGTAACTTTCTGTGGAACAAAATCTGAGCAAAAACAACAGAGAAATGGACCGTAAGTAATGATACTGCTAAAAGCCTAAGGCATACGAAGAGTCTTTGCCGATTAAAATAGGCTTCCGTGGGTTTTGCAAAAAAAGAGAAACGTTGACCTGAGAGAAACTTGTATCTTTTCTGGTTGTACACTGCTGTTGCTGAAAAGGAGAGCAGACATGCTGTGAGATACAGCAAGAGAAAAAAGAACAAAGGCAATATAAAATGAACTATTTCTTCAACCTCGTGGAAAGATGGGAACAATGAACCTTAATTGCAATTATAAGATGAGCCCATCCATAAAAGAGTACGTCTATGACTTGGGACGAAAGATGTTAAAGCTATTCATATCTTGGATGCACATCCTGCCATTGTGGATCATAAAATACATGTTTTCAGGATTATTTTTCCTGAGAGTTGATTTTACAGGATAACTCTGCTAGGAAGTTGGAACATGTGGACACCCAAAAAAAATTGTGCAAGTAGTCCAAGCACAAAGGCTTAAAGTTTATGAATTCCTGAGGGTTATAGGTTACTGATCGTAAAGAATGTAACCAATGACCTCTGAATCACTGAAATAAAAGAAGATAAAGCATAGATCAAAGGCCAATATCAACAAATATGGAATACGTGTGTCCAATTTCACTAATTTCAGAACACATGTGGACTTTCAATATCTTTGATGGATGGGATAAACATATCAATACATGTTACACTGGCTTGTACAGAAATAAAAATATTTCAACTGCATATATCTATGCCAACATCATAGAAATGTGTGCGCTATGAACAGATTTAAGACCATTACATTGATAGTTGGAGACAGTTTATCAAGAAAAGGGGGGACAAACAAGAGTATTGACAAGACCATGCTATGTATAACAAACAAAACATCCTAAGCATGTTTGGAACTTGAAATGCATTTTGGCTTGAAGAAGGCCATACTGCTGGGCTTCTGGCAGTATGTAACCATTTGATGTTAAAAACATGTAGGGCACATCATCACTCCGCCCAATCTTTGAGACAACTTTTATCCTTTGGCTCTTGTCAATGGAATCTTTCCAGCCAATGATCTTGGGGCATTGCCGCATCAATAAACAGCATCAGCAACTAGAAGCTAACTGCGCTCCTACACATGATGGTCCTACTATAGCTCTATATTAATTGTTCTGTCTCTCCTGGTTTGACAAACCTATCTGAAAAAAAAAAGGAAAGATCATCTACCTACAGATGGGAAATACTATCGGACTATCATTGCACTCTCGGAAGGCTCTTCATCTCTTTAAAGAATGAAAATAAAAAAAAATGTACACTAAGTAGCAGCTTAACAGGACATGTATAGCTTATATTTTCACTAAAAAAATCTAATGTGACAGCAGACAGTTTCAACCACGTGTGTTGTTTTGAATCTTCATCATAATGTACTGGTACATTAGTAGAGTAGGACACCCCTGTTTCGCCCATCTGAGATTTCTCATTTTTCTGTGTACTGTTTGAATGTTTCAACATTTTTCCTTATCTTAGTAAATACAGCCCCCTTAGTGGTTCCATACAAATTGCATTTTATTTTCAACACAGCAATAAAGAAAGTTTTTAAGTGAATGGGAATGAATAAGCAACTCACAAAGGTTATCATAAACAATTGACTTCTTCCGATCCTTCAGAGCATTTCGATAAGCATCCTCTGCAAACCTCTTCAAGAATATCTCCTGCATTTACAAATTTACAGGTGCAAATGAGCAATATAACATTAACTGACTCAGATTTGGATAAGGAATGAAAAAAAAAAAGAGAAACTGAAACTCCCAAATGAATATCACAGTAATCTGACAGAAAAACTAGGTAAAGAATCCATTGTTTCCCACAAGAAATGATAAATATTAAGAAACAATGAAAATAATATTCTTCAGATTCTATCTTAATAGGCCCTCTACGAAAATGATATACTCTCATTCTTCTTCCTTTTTTCTCTTCCCTGGTCACATGCATGCAAGTCTCATTTTTTTTTTTAGAAAACCGCAGGAGAACTGCGCTTCATTTCATTAAGAAGAAAGGCAAACAAACACCCATACAACCAAGGCTCACAAGCACACCAAACACACTCATAAAAAGTGTCACACAAGGCAACACGCGACCATGCAAGTCTCATTTACTCCCTCAATACATGAAAACAAAGCTACTAAACTTTTTATCTCAAAAGTTTTTTTCCCCTGATTGGGAATCACTTAAAGAGGACATTTCTTGCTAATTTATCCATACAACTATTTTTTTTATCAAAATAGAAAATGTTCTTGTTAACTTCCTCAGATGAGCCAATCAAGCTTAGAATTGTCACAGATGTAAATTGTCAGTAGCCTTGAGTCAATTTTAACAGCAACTACCTACATTTTACATGAAGTGAGTAGCTAGTGCATCACTGGAATTCCACATCAATACTAGACTAACTTTTTTTTCAATATGACTAGCTGGTTGCCGATGTGTTTCCATGATTTTTTTTTACTAACAATCAACTAGCGAGTAGTGTGTGGCGGAGAATGATCATAAGCATTCATTATCAACCTTCAATTCAAATGATCAGTAGAAGAACCCAACAATTGGAAGGGTGTAGAACCTACCAACACCACCACCAGTTGCAAATTTTATGAGTAAAGGGGAAATTAATTTGCTTGTTGAGATAAGCTAGTCAAGCTTATAATTCTTACAAACATACTAGAAGACCATTTGCCTAACTCAAATTCTTCAGTGACTGGCTCAATTTTATGTGACACAAATCGCTGGCATGTTATTGGAATTCCACATACATATGTAGTACATACTAGGTTAACTGTAGTTTTTCAATATGGTCTGCTTATTGAAAACAGTGCCACAAACCAGTAACATAGGCCTAATGTGTCAGACAACAGCAACATTTTAGCGAGTTCCCCTCAAAAAGCATATAGGAAAAAAATAGGCATAAACCCCCCTGACGACAGTTTGATGGCAGCAAAAGCAGAGAAATCAAGCTTTGGAAATCTTAGACGTCCTGTATCATCTACTATTTGGAGGTAGAGAACACAATTCATGTTGTGTGACCATATCAGACAATTCATCAAACACCTTGTGGGCGAGCATAGCATCGCCCGAACTAAATCTCATTATGTAAACTAGATTCCAGTCCAACCAAAATCATCGCATTAGGATGGAGTAGCTTCAATGCTACAATTTCTAATTGCCATCACAAATCATTGCATAAACTAAATGTCAGTAGCTAAATGCGAGTAAATTGAAAAGATATCGGAAGGAAGGAACCATACGGTGGCCTTGTTAATGAGGAAGACAGCCTCATTGGAAGGTCGAATGCTAGCGGCCTCGGCCCGCATTATCTGCCGCACCCGAGCCATTGGGAAGCTGCACGCACCGTGGTCGGCATCCGCCGCCGCCTTGTCCTTCCGCTTCTTCGTGGGCGTGGGGGAGCGCGTCTGACCTTCACCGGATGCTCGCCCGTGCTGGGGCTCCACATCTCCGAGTTTCCTCTTGGTGGGCGTGGCCTTCCCCGCTCCTCCGGACGCTTGCTGCTTCTGGCGCTTGGGTTCCTTGTTCTTCTTCTTCGTGGGCGTGGGTGCAGGCGAGGGCTTCTCCACCTCGCGGGGAAGCTGCTGCTGCTTCTCGGTCTTCGCCCCCTTCTGCTTCCGAGGTTTGGGTTCCGCCCCTTGGCGCTTCGCCTTCTTCGTGGGCGTCCCCGCCTCACCGGATGCCTCCTGCTTCTTCTTACGCTTGGATCCCCCTTGGGCCGCCTGCTTGTCGCGCTTCTTGTTCGGGGTCGCCGGTGGTGCCTCCTCCTTGGGGTTTTTGCGGGGGTTCGGCGCCGAGCGCTCCTTGGCGGCTGCTGTGGCGGTGGTTTTCTTAGGCTGCCGACCGGAGCTGGAGGCGGAGGGAGGGGCGGGACCTGTTACGGCCTTCTTCCTCCCGGCCATATCTCCTCCGGCAGCCGCGAGCTCTGGAAGGCGGCGGCCGTAGAGTTCAAAATATTTTGGGGGCACACAGCTGCCTCTGCCTGTGCGATAGCTTTGGTACTCAAAACTCAAAGGCTGCCCATCTCTGTATGTATGTCTGGCCCTACATTTATCAGCCCTATCCTCTAAAATACTCGCTCCGTTTTTTTCATATTTGACGCGGTAACTTTCGTTTAACCATTTATTTTATTTAAAAATATATAATTATTAATTATTTTACTTTGATTTATTTTATTATTAAAGGTACCTTAAACAGGACTTATATTTTCTTTTATATTTACATAAAATTTTTAAATTAAACAAATAGTCAGAAGTTACCAATATCAAATATTAAAAAAAAAGTATGATATATTGTACTCTATGCTATTAAATTAGATTCCCTAAATATTTAGTATTTAGCATGATTTATTTTTCAAAGATGGAATGGCCACCAGACTACCACAGAGATCGTAATACCCCTGCTCTCTAGAGTGTGCTACGTGGTTTTTCCAACTTTTAAATGTGAATCACCATAAACTAGCGAGACAAAAGTCTTTGAAACACCTACTTTTCTTTAACGAATTGAACGAAAACTCGATTAATAACTGCTGATGTGAGTCAGAGCAAAATTCATATCGTCTTTGGCACTACTAACTCTTTACTTTAATACGCAAACTAGATTTACCGACTAACGTTGTCTAAGTATATTATCGATGAATCAACCAGCATCATCGGAAGTTCGGAACACCTTATCGGCGTTGATTACATATATACTGTAGTTGGTAGAGTAATTCATATACTGCCAAGTCTTATTTTTAATTTTGCTATAACAAATTATACACTTGTATCTCAAACAAATACCAACAAATCACTCTTAGGCACCATTCTTGCCTACTTCTAGTTTTAAGTTATTTTATTGATTTTCATAAGCACGTTTACGTAAACAGCGTGTTTTTTAAAAATAAATAAATCTATTTTTTATGGTTATAATAGTTAGTATTTAATTAATCATATGTTAATAATCGGTCATTTTTTTTCTATATCAGTAAGCGCAAGCCTAAACTCAATTTCAAATGGTGTCTTTTTTTTAGTGACCACGTATAATTTCTGACTTTGGCGAACATACATTCCAGGTCAGATTGGAGTGCGAACCAAAAACGGGGGGCATTCCAACGTGTGTCGCAGACGTGTCGCTGTCCTATTGGAGGACACCACGTCACTGCTACCGACACGTCGGCCCCGGTGGCTTCCGGGGCCACCACATGTCAGTGACACACGCACGCAGCGCAGCCACCGGAAAAGATCGAGACACCACGCACGCACGCAGCCTTCTCTCTCCTCTCCGCTGCGACCCATCTCCATCCATCCCCTCCCCCCTGCCTCCGCTGCCGTCGCCCTCGATTTCATCGGCGATTCGATTCGGGCCAATTAGGGTTTACCAGAGAGAGAGAGAGAGAGAGGGGGAGAGAGGAGAGCTCGCCCGCTAGGGTTTCGCGGGAGATGGCGCAGGCGGTGGAGGAGTGGTACCGGCAGATGCCCATCATCACGCGCTCGTACCTCACCGCCGCCGTCGTCACCACCGTCGGCTGCACCCTCGAGGTCTCTCTCTCCGGAGCCGCTCTCTCTCCGCCCATCTTTACATGATTCTGCTCTCCTTCTGTTACAAGTTGGGTCTCTGACTGAGTGCGTGATCTGGTGCTTGTTTTGAGTGACTGCGCTGATGGCCTAATGCCCTCGCCTCGCAGATTATTTCGCCCGGTAACCTGTACCTGAACCCCAAGCTGGTGGTGCAGCACTACGAGATCTGGCGCCTCGTCACCAACTTCCTCTACTTCCGTAAGATGGGTATGCGCTTCTTACCTTTCTCTTAGTCTGCAATTGCGACTTGCGAGGCGTTATTGAGATTATCAGTTTGCAAATAGTTATGTACTTATATTGGATTCACGTGTAGATTACAAGCTTAAATTTCGCTCTGTTTGCCATGCTTACATAATAAGAAGTGCTCACAACGAGAATTCACTTCTTTTGTACTGAGGGTATCGCTTGAGAGGTGTGAAGCATAGGGATGTGGAGAAGTATTCTGCTCATGAGTCATTGACAAACATGACTCATTGACAAAGGCTTAAGCGCCTACATGCTACTTAAGGTCCTTGACCTATGATATTGGTTAGGGACAAGTGCACTTGAGCTGCTTTAGGAGGTTAGGTGGGACATTGTGAAACAACTTGTCAAGTGGTATACAGTTTGCGTCTCTTTAATTATGATTACAATGTATTTCAAACTCATAATGTGTGGAAGCTACTTATACCCACTCAAGATCCTTGTATGTTCTCATTGAATTAACTGCCTACCATGTAACTTGCATGTCCACTAATAGTATATTCCTGACTACTTATACTAGTGCAATTAGAAAACTAAATCTAAGATCTGAGCACTTCTCCAGTTACCGTAATAAGTTAAAAGTGGATGTAGATTCATGTTATTATGCTAATTTATGTATCCTCATGTAACACCATGGAAATGCTTGCATATTCTTAGTTTGCTTCACGTGTTTTCTATATGTATTGCATTATAAGCAGAACATGTAATCACCGTCGTTCTAGCATTATTGAATAAGTTTTATGCATAGTTTAATCCCTTTACCCTTATTTTTGAGTCCATCTTTTATTGTTTCCAGATTTGGACTTTCTGTTCCACATGTTTTTTCTTGCACGATACTGCAAGCTTCTTGAGGAGAACTCATTCAGAGGGAGAACTGCTGACTTTTTCTACATGCTCTTGTTTGGCGCTACTGTCCTGACTGGCATTGTTCTGATTGGTGGGATGATACCTTATATTTCTGAGGCATTCGCCAGAATTCTGTTCTTGAGCAATTCACTGACATTTATGATGGTATAACAACTAAGTTCAAGCACTATACTTTTAGTATGTACTCGTTGTCTATACCATAGCTAGGAGTGCAGAGCACATTTTAGGGAATTCTAGGCTTTGAAAGTAGTCTTCTTAGTAATTCCTCTGACATGGACCTGCAGGTGTATGTATGGAGCAAGCACAATCCCTTCATTCATATGAGCTTCTTGGGTTTGTTCACCTTCACTGCGGCTTACTTGCCTTGGGTAAGTATCCTTTAATTTCCCTTTTCATATACCACAACATGAGTACGTCCGCTTGATGCTCATCTTAAATTAACTTCTTAGAGCATCTGTATATATAATCAATAATTCTTTTATGCTTGAATGATAATAAATTGCAATATTTGGAAACTGTAATTGATTACATAGGTTTAGTAATGTTTTATACAAGGGATTAATTTAAACCACTGTCCTTTTCGATCTTTTCTTTAATTGCAGAGTAAAATATATTCTGATTTTTTTATGAGCCAATCATTTCCTTTCCCAAGAGTTGTCCTGCTGTCCTAAGCATTGTCAACTAATTGTTTTCTCTTGGTTCATTTTGTGATGGAAATCATGAAATGCTCTCACTGTTTCACAATATAAGTAACTCTTCTGTTTTGACACAAGAATGGTGTATTTAGTGCATAAAAAAGTCACAACAACTTGGTGCGTAATGCTGGATCTTTCCTTTACATTGTAACCCGTTTGTTGTTTAAATGGGATCACGGTGCATTGTAAAAATTAATACCTCATGTACTGGAGGGGGAATAAGTCTTAGATGGACTACTGTAGGGTAAATAAATACTTGAAGGGTGTATGAGGGAAATATATTCTGATATTTTCCATGACCCAATCATTTCTTTTCCCAAGAGCTGTCCAGTTGTCCTAAACATTTATCCAACTAATTGTTTTGTCTTGGTTCATTTGTGATGAAAATCATCAAATGCTCTCACTGTTTCAGAATATTAGTAACTCTTCTGTTTTGACACAAGAATGGTATGTTTAGTGCATATAAAAGATCACAGGAACTTGGTGCATGATGCTGGATCTTTCCTTTAAATTGTAACCCATTTGTTGTTTAAATGGAGTCAAGGTGCATCGTAAAAAATAATACCTCATGTACTGGAGGGGGAATAAGTCTTCGATGGAGTACTGTAGGGGTAAATAAATACTTGAAGGGTGTATGAGAAAAAGTGTGTGACAAATTTGCCTAGTAAAATGGGGAGTTCGTTATACTTTGAAATGTATATGCATTTTCTTTAAAATATGCTTTCTGGTTTGATTTGAGCCTTCAACTAGAACCAATAAACTGGTATATAACAATGGACGCTGCGAAGGTTTTCTCAACCTTCACTCAAAAGATGTCTGGATGCCCCTTGCATCATGCACGATGACGTATATTTGTTGTCAAAGCGTTACAAAATTGAGAAGCTTTGCTTGCTTTGTTTGTGTTTTTTTCCAATGATCATTACCTGATCTACTGGTCATCTGGTACAATGAAACTCAATATTAATTGAAAATATAGAAAATTTCGCTCATACAACTTTATAATATCAGAGATGAGAAACAGCTGTGCGAACTTGTTCTCTTTGAAATTGCAGGTCCTTCTGGGGTTCTCTATTCTTGTTGGAAGCAGCACATGGGTTGATCTGTTGGTATGTTTCTTGTCATTTTCATGAAAATCAGAATACCATTCAGTTTTTTAATTTTTGTGTTGCCAACACTGCAGTCAATTTATGCGTTATAGAATTACTAATTGACTGAAGCGAGCATGGTCAACAGTTAATTCTTCTGTCATGGTTTTGTATAAATACTATTTGTCCCATTTTCTGTGAGCTATGAGCCTGTTGTAGGTTTTTGATTGGTTATCTTGCTTCCTAACTTTTGCATTGGTTTTGCTTACTTGCAAATTGTGAAATGAGCGTGAAATAAACCATGACAAATGCTTGTTCGATTGTTTTTGAGTGCCTGAACCTGGGCTCTATTCTGCATTTCCGCACAGTTTGCTAATAGATGTTTCTGATGGTTGTAACCATGGTGCCGAAGCATAGAAATTGAAGGCATTATTTTCCTTATCATCCTGTAATAATAAACTTAAGCTATTGGTCTGTTTTCTCTTTATCCATTTTTTCCACAACTGTACAAACCTATGAAGGATCCATTGGATATTATTCACTGTTCAGCATTTTTGTGTGATATGTCGATTCTGGTTGATGTTATGATGTAGCCGTCTGTATTAATGCTAAGGAAGTGGAGCAGTTGCTGTGCTGGCTGGTTTGCATCTTCTCTGACCAGTTTATGTTTTTCCAATCTTCCAATTGTTTGCACGTGTTAAATTCTGAACTTAAATGGGCCACATTTGCTTGGTTGTATTACAAAGGACCTTTTATTGAGTATTCTGCCTGTATACTCTCCTGGATGTCGTTTTTGTGTATCTATATTTTTTAATGAATTAATAGCCATGTCCTTATTGAGTATGAATGCATTTTGTATGATTGAATCATTGACTTGTCAATATATTGTTTTCTTTATCTTGGACCATATCTTGTAATAACTGACAAATCATGTTTCTTTCAGGGTATGATTTCTGGACATGTGTATTACTTCCTGGAAGATGTATACCCACGGATGACTGGTCGTCGTCCCCTGAAGACTCCTTCATTCATCAAGGCGCTATTTGCTGATGACAATGTTGTCGTGGCACGGCCACCTAATGCTGGGCTTGCTGCGGGAGCAAGGTTTGGTGCTATGGGTGCAGACCCCCAGGTCCAATGATCAATTGTCATCCAAGGGTTGTGACTGATCCAAGAGACAGTTTTTTCATCTGTTCAAATTGCAGAATTGTACAAGCAATGTTCCCGTGTATTTATACAGGCTAGATCAGAGAGTTATTGTGCATAAGAAAGCATTAGTAGTATCTGGGGCAGCTGAATTTCTTAACTTGACACGAAGGGTGAAGGAAATGGTTTAAGACCGGCTCACGACCGGCTGGACATGCCGCCATCCTTTGGTTGCAAAAACTTCTTTTTTGCGATGATTAACATCTGACCGAGACACATACTTTTCATGGCATTACTGTAGACTTCTGAAGTTTGTCATTGTGGTTTATGGTACCAAAAATGCTATACTCTCTCTTCTATTTTTAATAAATGACGCCGTTGACTTTTAATATGATATTTGGTTATTTATCTTATTTAAAAATTTAAGTACTATTTATTTTGTTGTGACCTAGTTTACTATTAAAGAAACTTTAAGCATGACTTATATTTTTATATATTTACACTATTTTTTAAATAAGACGAATGATTAAATGGCATGATAAAAATTAATGGTGTCATTTATTAAAAATCGAATGGCATGATAAAAATTAATGGTGTCATTTATTAAAAATCGAAGATAGTACATGTTACTGTTTGGTTTGAAGAGTATTGGTCGAAGATGACCCTCGAAATGCACAGCTATCCCTCCAAGTCTTTTTTTTTTCAAAAAAAAAGGTATGGATGGATAAACTAAGTGTCGTGCAATGATATTAATTAAAAATATTGCAAGTACATGTGAGTAATAATTCATACAAATTTCATGGAAGTCTAATAGTGGAAAATATCACCATAATAGGCAAATTGTACCAAGAACATCGTGACTTTATGATTTTTTGCTCCTGGACATGGTAATAGTCGATTTTTGGAAAAAGACTTTCTCAAACTATGTTTATTTGCTATTGACCATCGTATCCATTAAAATATTTATTTCTGGTTGAATAGGGATCAAAACAGGCGAAAAGTTAGATATGTTCTTGGCCTGATCGGTGAAATTCTTCTTTTTCTTCCCTGCCTCCTCTTTCTCTTGTGCACACTCATGCCAACAGCCACCACCGCGTCAACAACTATCGACAGCGTGATCCTTGAGAAGGAAGGACACCTTCGCCTTCCAGGCAGCACCGATGACAAGTAGCATGAGATCAAGGTTTCGCCACACTTCCTAGACTCTCACGTCAGGCGAGGTCAAGCCAGTATGCGGCGGAGGATGGGGAGAGGGCGTCGAGGCCAGAGCCACCGAGGGCATAAATGTGGCCATCGACCACAACAACGGCGAAAAGTTGGCGATGGGGACAACAGGGTTGAGTAGGATCAAAAAGACGAGGGAAGGGTCGGTACAGAGGCGGGAGGAGTAGAGACAAGAGTGTCGGCGATGCAGCCATGACCTCCAAGTTTCTGGCACCACATTGGGCGACGAACGCCTGGTCTCCCCGCAAATCCAACGCCGCGCCGCCATTTGTGCTGCCGCTTGCAACAGCCGCTCGCCACAGCTTTTACCATGCGTTGCTAGATCCAGCGCCGTGCCACACCACTATTTGCCCCACCACTCGCTGCATCACCTTCCTTACACCGTCACTCGTCGTAACGCTCGCCTGCGCCGCTGGTTGCTGAAGAGATATGAGAAAGAGAGGATAGGAGAAGTGGACTCTGATATATAGGGCCAATGGCATTTCTGATCTTTGACACTATTTCTCTGTCTTGTTCAATCGAAAATGAATATTCTAGTGAGCGTAGTGTCCAGTAGCAAATAACCATGTTTTAAGGGTATTTTCTTCAAAATTTGACTTTTGCCATGTTCAGGATTTAAAACCATAATGACATAATGTTTTATAGCAAAATTTGAATAAGTACTCCCTCTGTTTGCAGTAATTTCATGGGAGGGAATGCGACGACGATCTCGGACACTGACACGTATGAGTGTGGTGGGATCCTGTCTAGGCCGATCAATCAGCCCGAGGCCTTGTGTGTTTTTCTACAGACCTGTTGAACATACTAATCTGCAGGCCTATTAAGCATGAAGATCTAACACTAACAAATGATTGATTGATCCAATGGTTGTAATTTGCTCATTACGTGGCAAAATGAGGAAATAACTTTATAGTAATTAGTGTTTAGTGGATTATAACTATATAGAAAAAAATCATATCGAATCATCGAACAATTATAAAAAATCTTGGGAGGAGGTGCAAGGGAGGGGAAGACGCACGCATGCACCTTCTAGCAAAATACCACTTACTCTTTATTTATCATTTTTAGTTTCAGAAAAATTTAACGTTATATCGTCCTTCAACGGTATAATTAAATACCGAACTAGTTGTGTCGAACGATCTCGCGTCGAAAGGAGAAGTACGTGTAGGTTATCACAAATAAACTATATACTGTAATGTTTAACCAAACCATGTCCTAAATATTAGACATTTAGGATCGGAGGGAGTAATGAATTTTTTAATTGACTATCATTTTGTCCATGCGTTACAACGGGTATCCAAATTATATGAGTATTATTTTTATCTATTTCGTTTTGTTGCATCGGTTCTTGGTGAGGGGATTGAGATACCGCCGAGGCATGGGGGTGTGGTAGATGTTCTAAATAAATGGCGGGCTGACGATGTCACGACTGAGTTTTTATAACAGTAGAGATGATCTATAAAGTTAGCATCAGTGAAAACAATAAATAAGAAGTAGACACAATCAAAAGAAACCCTCCATAGTCCATTCACTAAAGGATGTAACATGTTCATATCCCACGAGACAAAGCTCTAGATGTAGATGTAGTTCTCGTGATCTAGGGCTGCAGGTCTCCGATCCGAAGCGTCTTCATCTCATCAAGCAACGGGTGGTGCAGCAGCGGCGGTCGGCGTCGTTCCACGGGCACAGAACAGCGTAGCAGCAGCAGCGGATGTCGCCTGACTTGTTCGCAGCCACGGATGCAGCCTGACTTGCTCGTGGGCCGCATGAGGCTCTGCTTCCGGGCCGGCGACGGCAGCGGTGGTGGAATCGTTGTCCCGGCCAGCGAGAGGCGGGTGCTGGCAGCGCCGAGCAGGGTGCTGCTGACCGTGGCCGTGCGGCAAAGCATTTGGACGCTGCACATCATGGCACAGACTGAGTGGCGTGTGGCCACCGCGGGGAGCAGACATCGCCGGCAGCAGCGCGGTGTGATTCAGCCGAGGCAACAGCACCTGCCCGTAGTGTGCCTGCAGAGGGCGCTGTCACATCGCCGGTGGTAGCTGGGCAGCGGCTCGTACTAATCCGTGGTGCGGTTGTTCTATTCGTGCGGACCGACGACGGATGAAAAAAATTGCGATGACGAACTCTTCCGTCGTCTTGGGCTCAGGGGAGGACGCAGATGCGGAAGGGTACTCGGGTAGGGCAGTTGGTCGAGTACCTCGAGCGCGAACTCCAGTGGGTTGGGTTGTACCTTGGCGACGCGGCTGATGACGGCGCTGGCGATCTGGACTCGTGTTGCTCTCGCGCGAGGCGGACTGATGGAACTCGATCGGGAGTTGTGCATAGGAAGAAGAGAGGGAAAGCGACTCCAGCTTGGCTTGCAAACTTGGATTGGATTTTTTTTTTGTGTCATGACGGACGAAGAGACAGAGGTGAGTCCGACGACGTATGAAAATATCAGAAAAACACTATTAATTTTTATAATAATAAAGATAAAGATAAAGATACGCTAGACTGATTATTGTGTAAAATTTCGGATCGTTACTCCGAATATGGACTTCTATGCAAAATTGCTGGTAGTGACCCAAATCACAAATCACTCCGAAACTTTTCTGCAAAATTCAGAATCGCTACCAACGGTAGGGTAGGTAGCTATCCAAATCAGGGATCTGTTTCAAAAATTCGTGAACTAGGGGACTATTTGTATAGTTTGGGGGTCGCCGTTGGATCTGTCAGGAAGACTCTCAACCGTTAGATTCAAGAGACCGTCCCTTTCTTCCCCGTCTTCAGTTCCTCCAGTTCTCCTCGCCGTCGAATCCTCCGCCGCCGCCGCCGCCGCCGCCCTGCCTGCGAGCGCTAGCTCCGTGCCTCCACTTACACTGCCTTCCACCGCTTGCTCCGCTCATGCCGAATCTCGCCATCTTCGCCAGATAATGCCGCAACACCGGCCGGTGCTGGTCCTAGCTTTATCTCCCTGAGGACGGCGGCGGCAGCTTCCCCATTTTTTATGCCAATCAAAAGTGCTTGCCTTTCTATTGCATGCCCACGACCACGACGGCCGGACTACGCAGAACACAACGGTGACGTCAGCGGCCGTCTTCGTCGAGCTTTCGAATACCAGGCGATCGATGCCTTCCCGCCATCATCGCCTGACGTCGCTGACGAAGGTCCTCACCTCCTACGTCAACGCCGGCCGGCACCGGGATGCGCTCGCCTTCTTCTCCCGCATGGTCTCCGACCCCGACCTTCCGCCGCTCTCCGACCCCTCCTTCGCCCACGCCTTCCCGCTCGTCCTCAAGTCCTCCTCCGCCCTCCGCCTCCCCTTCGCCGCCGACTCCCTCCACGCCCTGGCCGCCAAGTGTGGCTTGCTCTCCAACCCATTCCTCGCCTCCGCCCTCGTCGCCTCGTATGGCGCCTGCGCCTCCCCCGCCCTCGCCCGTCGCCTGTTCGACGAATTGCCCAGCCGCGACGCCGTCGTCTGTAGCGCCATGATCTCCGTCCACGTCCGATCGGGCGACCTCGCCGCGGCGCTGCGGGAGCTGGATCGCATGGATGTGGCCCCGACCGCCTCCTGCTTCAACTCTGTAATTGCCGCGGTTGCAGACTCTGGTGACCATCCGGCCCGGGCCATCGAGCTCTACCGACGGATGCAGAGAATGGGCATCCGCCCGAGCCTCATCACTCTGCTGGCGCTCGTCCCCTCATGCACAGCGCTGGCTGCGTTGAGCTCAATCAAGGAGGTTCATGGTTTTGCTGTGCGGCACGGCATGTTTGCGAGCTGCCACCTTGGAAGCTCCCTCATCGAAGCATACGGGCGGTGTGGTTCTTTGGCTGGTGCAAGGAAGGTGTTTGACCAAGTGCAGGAGCGTGATGTGGTTGTCTGGAGCTCTATTGTATCAGCATATGCGTTCCATGGCCATGCAGATGTTGCAATGTCGCTTTTCAGGCATATGGAGCTGGACAATGTCTGGCCTGATGGCATTGTGTTCCTTGGCGTATTAAAGGCCTGCGGCCATGCTGGTCACGCAGATGATGCTTTGAAGTATTTTGATGTTTTGACCAAAAGATTTGGAGTGGAGGCCTGTGTAGATCACTATTCATGCTTGGTTGATGTCTTGGGCCGGGCAGGAAGGCTACACCAAGCTTATGATGTTATACAGACTATGCCAGTTAAGGTTACTGCAAAAGCCTGGGGTGCTCTTCTGGCTGCTTGCAGGAAATATGGGGAGGTGGGGTTGGCAGAGGTTGCAGGGAGAGCATTGTTTGAGATTGAACCGGAGAATGCAGGTAACTTCGTTTCACTTGCGAACATCTATTCAGGCATGGGTATGCATGACAAGGCAGAGGGGGTGAGAAGGGAGATGGAGCAGCGAGGCGTGCGGAGATTGCCTGGGAGCAGTTGGATGATACATCGCAAGTCAAGGTGCTAGCATCATTTCCAATGAACTCCTTTTGCGATGCCCTGTTGCCTATACCAGTTCAACCTATAATTACAGCTTTGCTATCACTCAAAGCATGAATTAACTGACTGTTTTGTTTGCTGCAGTGAACTGTTCTGAAAGAGTAAACACACTTTGAGAACTGCATCACAGATTCACAATAAAATTTTATCAAGATATCCAAATCGTTCTGTCTCCATGAAAAGGTACTTGAGACATGCCACTATGTGCTACTATGTAGTATGTTGAACACATTTTACTTGGATGAGGTTCCTAACTATATTTTTTTTGACAAAAACAGTAGGAGACTCTCCTACTGTGCTATATATGAATATAAAGGAGTTATTTACAATAGTTCCTAACTATATTTATCACAATGGTGTCATATTGTGTATTAGACGTGACTATCTAAATAAAAACTAATTGCACATGTAATAGAAACACTGCGTTGGGTGAATGGTTAACTGTAAATCCAGCAACATCAAATTTGCTCATAGGAATGTTGAGAAGTCAGGAGTTTGTGCTAACAGCCATGATTTTATTTTATAAATATCGTTTGCATTAACAATGGAAAAACCACACCCCCCACCCCCGGCGCCCCCCTCCTCCTAGTTGGCTACTTCACTGTTCTATAATTTCAATTACTTGTAGATTGCATTGCGATTAGTTCACATGATCTTTACATTTCAGTTCAGCGACTTGTTAAAAGATTACTAAGGTTATTGCTTCTATTTTTCCTCTAAATTCATTGTGCTCTTTGTCCATTGTGCTTGTTTATTGTGAAGTTAGATTAATACTCCTATTTTGCCAGTTTTGGACTTCTGAACTACTTTTAGCCTTTTAAGGGTGCATCCCCTAGTTTTCTTTTCTTGGTTCATATGATGATACCTTTAGTGCACCTTTACCAAAAGCATGTTTCGTTAGAAAATTGCTCCAAGAAAGATCCTTAATACCTTTCATGCAGTTTTTTCTCCATCTCATCTAGTGATCAAAATATATTATTTTATAAAGGTAGCAGCCAACATTTTGCTTCCATTAGACCAGTCGGTTCAGTTTCTCGGGTTTGAAAATATCAAGTCCTTATTTTGCATGAGTATTTTGAGTTAATCAATACTATACAGTAGAAATGCTATTCTTAAGTTAACTTCATGCAAATCTAAATATTCATCTTCAGTATGGCTATAATAAACAAGTTTACCATCTATTATTACTGGCTTTATGTTTTTTGGGGCCTGTCAATTAGTTGTGTCCAGTCTGTAATATTTTGTTTTATAGCCACAAAGTTTGACATGAGTTAGTATGATTTGGAAAAGCCCGTCACTTATAACAAGCTTTCTTTTTGGTTTTTTACATACTCAGACAAAGTGAATACAAATGTTGAAGAACATCTATATAGATTGCAAGATTCCAATAGTTGGAACTGATTACCGTCAGGTTGCTTTAGTTGAGGCATACAAATGACGGAATGAGTAGTGACTAATTTTTACAGTTATGCTATAAATATGTAGTTTATCCATGATTATAATTTTATAGAATTGTTAATGTACTACTCACTGTGCCGTGGAGCATTTGTTGGAAAGAATCACTCAACTACCCTTTAGCCAAAGGTGTGTTCATATATTACACAAGCCCCCCTTCACTTCTTTACAAGAGGGTATACATCTCCTTCTATAAGTATTTAAGTCGGCTGCTACAGTAACCGACCTGCTACAGTACCAGACTTTTACAGCTCAAGTTAAACTCAACTCCTAGCTGTCTTTTGGTAAGCATTGTAGTAACTACTATAAGACTCTAGTAAAAACTAGTAGAGGGAGCTTCATGAAACTGCTACAAGCTTCATGATTCACATATAAAATCCAAATTGGCTACTATTACCTATCCTTAACTAAGTAGGACACAATTTACTAGTTACTCTTGCTAACACAAGGATTATCTAGTAACAGCATTTGGGATCTGATGCCTGATTTACTGGACCTTGATTGATGCTGAGCAATACAGTTTTCGTATGTGTTCTGTAATAATCTGGAAGAGCACCTACCTAACGTCTTACCTGAGAGGTCCCTCTCAAATAGCTTCGTTGTAGGTGGGCTAGGAGCCTAGGATGTATAACTATTGCTAGTGGTGCTAGGCCCCAGTACAGTGGCATATTGGCTGGATGATGTGGAAGTAATTCGATTAACCTAATTTCTCCAACATGTGTTGTTCACCTTCTGCACTAGAGAGCCTGAAATTTTCATGCTGCTAACTGATAAGGGTATTTCGCTACCCACACAATTATATTATGTTTGCTTCATAAATTGGAGTAGAATCTGTCAAATCATGCATGTGTTTGCTGGAGCTATCCACACAATTTTCTTCCACTGTACACATTTTCTGTCTGATACTAATTTCATATACCGCTCGATGCATCATGCTCGTTTTGATCACAAAATTTGCTCCTTCACATCAGTATCTTTTCTGTACCAAATTCCTCGATCTGCTTCTACAAACATGTGGTGAGTGTACGTTCGCAGATTCCATATACTAGGCCATGAACCATTGAAGAAAAACCAGGAAGCAAGCCCACCAATGTGCATAACAATTTTTCCGACAGGACGTAGTGCTAGTGCGATCATTAAAGTTATTTATCTCCGTTATTATTTATACATGTGGGAACCTCCAAGTGGGAAACAGGTGAATAGGATTGCTCATGTAGCCCAACCTGTGTCACAGTTGTACCTAGCTAGCAAACATAGTAGTACATATTGGCTGCTTCAGGAAATGAAAACATGCTTGATACACCGTTTTGGATAGGAAGGGCTGCACCTAAGAACAAGTTGCTTTGTGCTGATCTATTTGTTAAGTATGGATTTATTTATAATTACAATTCTTTTACTCCCGGCGGTCTGCTTCTTGTGTAGGGTTGTAAAGCTATTGGGTCCTTCTAATGTGTTGCGGTGGCCTTTATGACTGAAAAAGCTTGTTTATGGTACTTAGTATACCATAGAGTTCAACTGTCCAATTAGTTTCCCTTATTTAGGCTAGCTTCCAGGCTTAATAAGGTTATGGTCAGCAGCCACATTTTTTTTCGACATCAGCAGAGCAGCCACATTTTCCTGATAAGATTACATGTGTGGCATCCGTACACAAGAGTGGATTTCGTCCAGGATACTCAATCTGTCGGCACTTTATCTATTGAAAATCATATAGTATTCAAAAGGCGAATGATGAAGCACACTTAGATAAAGTGATGCATGTTCATCTTCTATGTGCTCTTGCATAGTAGGTTCATGTCGTATGTCGATCTTTTTTAGTCCACTTTCTGATTTTCCTTTACCCGGTTAAAGTTGTTAACTCTTTGACTCTCAGTAATTTTCTGTTTTTCCTTAGAAAATCCGCACGGAGTGTTTCATTGCCAACCTGCTGCCCTGCTAGGCTGCTATCCTTTTTCCTTCTGAAGCTGAAGCATTTCAGTACATCAGTATATAAATCATTTCATCATCCTTTGCCTAATAAACATTTGCTTGTGGACATAGCTGTAGATTTTATCCCAAGTGAATTCATTACCTTTCTTCCCACCCTATAAAGCTATGTGTTCATATAATTTAAACAACTTCCTTTTCTTGGAAAAGACAGGCAATGAGATCAGCATCAAGCACTACCAGCAGGCACCAGCAGTTGCATGTGGGCACAGCACTAGCCAGTACCGCGGATGGTTACGTCTTCCTGGCCGTGCAAGTCAGTCCACTTCTCATCATCCTTTGTCCGTGCAAGGTGCACTGCAAGTATAAATACCCAGTCCCCTTACCTTGCAAGTCTGGGCTCTTAACCAAATGAGCAGGAACCAGCTGATGCATATGAATAGGCTTGGAGATCTGACGCCTGCTCCATCCATGACGATTCCGATGGCACATTCCTCAAGGCCAACTCTGGGGTTTCCCCTAGGGACGGCGCTCCTCATCTTTGTCATCTTCTCCCTCAGTGGCATCTTCTCATGTTGCTACCACTGGGACAAGCTCCGTGCCTTCCTCTGGTCTTGGCATCCTGATGTGATACTCCAAGAGGGCCAGCACACCGTCATCTCTATTGCGTCGCCGAGGAAGACAACTTCTGATCACAAGGTAGTAGCAACGATCCCTATTCATGTCTTTCTTAAAATCTTAACCTGAAATGGTCGTTTCTTGAGGAGTTAAAAAGCTAAGAATGTCCCATATCTTGTTGTTTGCACTTGCAGGTCGAGAAAGCAGGGAAAGAGTGTGGTTTGCCCGTTATTATGCCTGGGGACAAGATCCCCAAATTCTTCGCTAGGCCCTGCCCACATGAGAAGTGTTTGCCTGCAGCAGAGGAGAACGAAGCTGAGGTGCAAGTCAAATGTTCTGTTTCACAATCTAGTTAGTTTCTGTAAATGAAGCCATACCAGAGTGGGTGTATATAAGCTTGCTATTAGAACCTAAAAAAAATCCATTTCCTTCTTGGTCCTATGAAAGTATACGGTTGAAAATATTCAATTTGTTCATTGGGGGGTATCTTTTATCTTTGGAGTTACAAAAGTAAGGATTATTCCATTCCACAAGCAGCTTTATGAATTCATGGCATATATTCTGGCCATACCCAAATCTATGAGCTCAAGACTAAACTAGAAAATGGTCCAGGATAAAATAATGGATGGAGACCATATTCTTTCTGGGTCTGTTTGTGGACTGTGGACCAGTGGTCTTATGAAAACTCTATCGATCTTCAAGCTCATCCCAGGTGTGGCATACCAGCTTTTGGTGGTATATGTCAATTCTGAAGTATGAACCAGGTAAGCTAAATGGCTACTATGACACTTACGTTCAACTCTGCTGGGAATTTGTTGGTAGTTTTTGTTCACTGAAATTAGGGGAAAAACAAGATGCCAGAATGACATCAGCCACAGGGGACATTAATATATATTTTCGTTTTGATTCTTCTTGCCCATAGCCATGGTCATTTCATCATGTGTGCTATGTGTGAATTCGGTGTGATTGATCACAGGGAAATTATTCAGTCATCATAAGATACTCAGCTAGCTCTCGAAGGTGAACTTGTGAGTAATTAAGTTGATATTTTGTACGCGTAACTAACGCGTGGCGTGCATTACATTAGCGATGTATCGTGCTGAGGATCGGAGGTGCGCGTCGTGGCTGGCGGCAATTCTGATTGGGGTTTGCTGTTGCAATGCGTGGTGATGATGGCTGTGCCCACTTTGCTCGATCGCTGGCCGGCCGGCCGCTCAAAGTGTAGGATCGATCGATCGATGCATGGCAGGAGTATTTTTCCGTGGGTTTTGCTTTAATTTGCATGCACTTTCTTTTGGTAGAGTTAGTGCCGTGCACGTAATAAATAAAGTGGAATTTAACATAAGTATCTTCTTGTATTTAGTTGTATGGCAGGCAGCAGCTAGGTACAGGATTAGCTAGCATGTGATAATTATGTATAAATGTTGCTGGAAATCTCGGAAACTACAAAAAATTGAACTGTTTAATCTTTTTTTAAACTATTTATGAAAATGAACCGGTTTCAAAACCTTTTTCCAAAATGGACCGTCAGCTCAGCGCCAGTTTCGAAGGCGGTGAAATCCGACATGTCCGTGCCACGGAGGCTGGCGCTGAGGTCCTTGCCCCTCTGGCCGCCTTGTCCACGTCGAGGGCTAACGTGGCCAAGCTCAGCGCCAGCAGGCGCGGTGCTGAGCTAGCTTAACCAGCGCACGCCGTGCCAGGCCACTCCTCCTCCTTTTCTTTCCTTCAGCCAGCTAGAGAACATGTGACTCTCTCTCTCTCTCTCACCCCAAATTTGTTAGCACAGAGGTTAAAATAATTCGCACAAAGGCGGAGAAGCCTTCGGTGTCTTTCACATATACAACTTTGTTAGCACAAAGGTTAAAATAATTCGTACTATAAGAGAATTCTTATTACCTCCACCGACTTCTTCGACTTTCCTTTTTTCCCTTGCGCCTTAGGCTTCTCTGAGGAGTACGTGTAATTAGCGCACATCCAATATCTTTACCGGTATATGTGATCCTTCTCACTTATTGCAAATTTACGATCATCTCCGCACCAACACATCAACGGAGGCACGCCAATCGAAAGTCGTTGACGACTCGACATACCAGACACATCCATCCAAACCTACATTATAACCAAATAAACACATGTTATATCTCGCTAGGCTAACCACACGCAGTCGTAAAATGTCAAAATGGAATTATATTTCAAAAATTTACTATTGAATAAGGGGTGCATACTACGATAATTACCACAATCACACGTTACAAATATACCTATACAACTACATTCCTAGGGTATAATAAACATGACTACAAAAAATGAATTTACATCGTCCACATTTCTATCTCCTTAGCACCCTTCGAACTAGAATTTCTCATCTAACAAAAAATAAACCTAACCCCAATCCTAGGGTTTACATATAAACCAAATTAACATTGCACATCCACAGAAAAGTAGGGGTATTGTATGGAGGATACCTTGGAGATGGGCTAGCACCAAAAACCCGGAGAAAATCAACTCAATTTAGCTTTGATTTGTGGAGATTTGGGGATGAGAGAGAGAGAGAGAGTCGCTTGTTCTCTAACCGGCCGAAGGAAAGAAGGAAGAGGAGGAGGAGGAGTGGGTTTCGCGTGGTGCAGCGCTAGGTTAAGCTAGCTCAGCGCCGCGCCCGCTGACGCTAAGTTTAGCCACGTCAGCCCTTGACATAGACAGGGCGGCCACGGGGACAAGGACCTCAGCGCCAGCCCCTGTGGCACGGACATGTCAGACCTTAGCGCCTTCGGGATTGACCCTGAGCTGACGATCTATTTTTAAAAAAGGTTTTAAAACCGGTTTATTTTCATAAATAATTTAAAAAAAATGGTTAAACAGCCTAATTTTCGGCTGGAACTATGTAGCCAGCAAACTCGATGATAAGACTAGCAACTGACTGTACTATGTGTACGGGTGCAGATCGATCCTCTTGTCATGAAATAGACCTGGTTTAATTTTGAGATTTTAAATTAATCTGGAAATAATTCGATGGGCTGCAAATTTAATTTAATCATACATCGATCGAGTGAGTTTGCGTCAGTGCTAATAAAAAATCAATCAGTTGGACGGTCTAGCTATGCTGGGAGGGGGACAGCGACCTAACATTCTTGGTTATCTGCATGATCGATCGATGAATATAGATATGCGCTTGCTTTTGGCTTTCTGGGCAGATAACAGTAGGTAAGGTATATGTAGGCCAGCACGGCAGGGGCCGTGCATGCACATACAAGCAATTAATTCAGCGGCATGCTTGATCGATGCTGGAAAATATATGCCAATGGTACGTACAAGCGGTACGGCTAGCTGCCTTTCGTCATGCATGCATGATTGGTAAGATGTATATATAATGATCGATCGATCGACCACCATCGAGATGGACGTATATATGCTAGCTGAGCCATGCCAACAAACGTGTACCGGTGTACGTACGTGTCGCATTAGTCAACACCATCAACTATTATACATACGTACGTACGTACATACAATTATGACATCGATCTTTTTAATCCCTTTTACTGTGCGCCGGCTCACGACGTACGGCGGCCGTCGATTCGCCGAACACAAGATAGCGGAGCCTTCACCGGCCGCCACCGTGGGCCACGGATCAAGTTTCCAGAAAATCGCCATCTACAATGGGCCACCCAATCGATTGAATGCTTTTTTTTTATGGGCCGGGCCTAACGGCAAGAGCCACTACTCGGCCTTTCTCACTTTCTTCATCAAGGAAGGTACGTAGGAAGGCCCAGGCCCAGGCCAAGGCCCAGCTGGAGGAGTGCGAGCGGTCAGGACAGAGGCCGCGTCACCTCCTCTCCCGCCCCGTCACCGGCGACGCACCACTAGTCGAGGCCAACGGCGCCGGCGTCAGTGCCCCTCTAGCTCCGCTCTGCCCCTCCCTGCCGGCCACCGATGATCCCGCGTCTACACCGTGCCTCCGCCGCCCTCCTCGCCGGCGCCGTCGCCCGCGATGCGCCGCCGCATCCGCTGGCCTCCGCCCGCGGGCTCACTTGTCGTCTGCTCCACGACGCGTCGGGGGCGGGAGCCTCCGATCACGGCCGGAAACCAGGTAATCGCTCGCCCACGCGATCTGATCCCCTGCCTCTCCTCTCCTGCTTGGTCACGTCGCAAAGTGCCTGTACAGCCGTAGCATATCAAATTTATAAACTTTTTTTTTCTCAGTACACTACCGATCATTTATCAGATGGCTGTAATTCCACATCATGCTAAATGCCGCTCTAATCCCATTCCCGCGCGATCAGTGTATCTTTCAAATTGTTCATCCAAATCCTAACCCCACTGCATGAGCATTTCTCCTAATTTTGTTTTCTCATACCTTTGTGTTCTATCTGAAGGTCCTCTTACAGCTACCCCCCCCTACAGGGATCTAGTGAGTCAAGGTTAAACTGCAGCATGAGATTTACCAGGAAAATGTAGCAACTCAGCTAGACAACTTACTTAGACGACTTGAGCAATACGAGATGGAAATGGAGGATTACCATGTAAGCTGCACGTGCCGCTCTCTGGTTCAATACCACTAGTTAGTTAGTTAGTTTCATTTTTTTTTTTTCACTATATTGTTTCTGCATAAAGTGCAGGCAAAGCTCTCTATGTGGGAAACTACCAGGGGGAAAGAAAGGCGAAGGCTTCTTGTTGAAGAAGCTGAGGATAAACAGCGTGATGGTGTGTGGATAGATGAGAAAAGGGGATTTCTTGACAAGTTAGTGTCAGGTGATATTTCTTCTTCTTACCGAAATTTGTCCATTGTTCCCCGTAGTGGTATTTTCAGTAAGTCATTCTTGCAAGTAGATGAAGTTCGATTATCCCTTTTATTCATCTATGGAGTTCTGTTCGACTTCTGACTACCAACTCCTCTCACATAACAGAAGTAGTAAAATGACACAATAAACAAGTATTGTATACAATACATGCACTGACTCTGTTTGCCAAACCTGAGAACACAATGTAACTAAGCCCCAGACAAGCTTTGTTTGCTTTCGATGTGTTTGCATGGCAATTCCATCTTTGACTCTCTCGTTTGGTCCGATCTTAATCTTCCAGGAGAAAGAAGAGGAAAATAATAGACCTGGAGTCCGGGGAAATCTGGGTCCCCTCTCTCATATTTGAACCGAGAGAAGAAACTGGATACCTTGGTTGGCCAGAGGCCTGTTCCCACACCCCCCCATTGCTCTTCGAAGGAGATATATCCTTTTTACGGCAATGTTGGACAGTGGTAGCTAATGCCAATAAGTCAATTATAACCTAGATACCTTTTTCTTTGTTTATTTTTTTCCCCATCAAATTCTTCTACCTATCCTAAAATGACCCACAACTATGTTAAGAATCCTAGATCTTTCTCTTGGTTCATATTGTTATTGGAACACTCACTATTCTGTCTTTCCTACCCATCGTTAATGTTGTTTCCTTCTAGCTGCACTTCCCTTATACTAATCTTTAATGAATAACATTGCAACACATAGGAAGACAATGCCTTCCTTTGATGGACATGTCTTCTTTTTATGGGGCCCACAGAAGGTCTTATCAAGCACAAGGAGGCGCAACGATTCCCCCTTTCACCTTGAGGTAAGTAGTTTAGAACTATGCATGATAGTGATTGTTCCACACCCCCTCATTGAATGAAACCACACAACTATTATATTTAGAGAACAATCCCTTGTTAAGCAAAAAAAACTTCATGGTTATTTGATCACTAGACACAACAACAATGTTGGAGTGACAATTCCTTCTTCTGGATCTGTTGTTTATCCTGAGCAGCAAGCATGTCCAACTGAACTCGTAGGTGCCTAGCTGCACTCCTTGTGTTGCTAGGTGCTACAGCAAAAGCAGAAAATTCTGTGAACTAACTTGGTGAATGGTTACCATCAACATATTCAGTTGGTCTCTTCCCTGTTGTTTAGTATCCATTTTGAATAATGTTGAGTTCCCCTTTTTTTGCAGGACCTATGCCACCTTCGAAATACATGATACCTATGCCCACCATGATGTATGGAAGAGACGTGATGATGACAAGCTTCCCTATTGCCACAGTCAAGTGCTTTCAGTCTTGGATATCAAGCCTCGCCCTTTCGATGGCGGAAAATTAAGGAATGGCTGACATTGGGAAGAAAGAAGTACAAACAAAGCCATATACACAAAAGCAAAAGCATATCCTTTTAGCTTCGCTGACAAGAATTTCTTGTTGGATAGAACCACAAGCAAATAACCAAAGTGAGCAGCATTCTATGCTTCTTGACCGAGATCACACACGGTACCTGAACTTTGATATTTTGAATGTTGAAGTCATTTTCCTGTATGTTATTCTTCCTAAAAAGGAGAATTGCCATTCCTGCCACAGATAGGGTCCCCCTTGTCCTTACAGATTACATCCCTAGGTTTAACAATTTGTTCAGCATTACAATAAAAGGAATAAAGAATACATCACCTTGTTGAATATTCTTCCTTTCTTTGTGAAATCCTGATTTTGCCTTATCTCCCGGCTGCCTCCTCTTCACTAAATCTTTTATTTTACACAAGGTGTTCTATGCTTTATAAGTCAGTGTGCTATACTTCCCAGCAACTACATATTCACAAGTATGGAAAAATGATCAAGTGTCAGTCTAATGCGTCTTAATGGTGGTAAATAATACAATTGTCCTTAGTAAAACTCAAATTAATTAGTTATTTTTTTCTCCCTCAGTACTTGAGGCTGATGCCTCCATTCAAAATTAAAATTCAATCTCAGTTCTTCCTCTATGTGTACTATGGGCTTAGGCCCTACGTGGCATCCTCCTTGCAGCCTTTTTTTGCTAACTGCCTCGTGCACCTGTATGTATGTAATAGCTTGCAAGCAAATGTTTAGTCTTCGTACCTGCTTGAATGTGACCCATTTCTGGTACTTCCTCCATAGTACCATTTTTTTAATCAATATGGGAAAACTTCATTTCCGCAGAGACGCTCGATGTATTCCTGCCCCGCTTGTCTAGCTCTGTCTGGTATTCTCAAGACAGCAGCCACCTGTTTCTTTGCAACCCAAGGAACTGTGCTTGTTTCGACAGTCATCATAAGCACCTGCCAAGATCTGAATCCAGGCAGGTCTTTTTTTTGTGATTTTTTTCTTTATTTTGTAAATGAATTCGTACATTTTCCTACATTTACAGCTTTTTATCAAAACACTTCATATTTGTGGCCAAAAAAAAGAAATACCCCAAACTTTAAATTCCTAGAGTTCTTTTAAGACCACGAACTTTGTCACATTTACATGAGACCATATGATTTGGAAAGAATATCTCAGGTTGTTGCAATGCAACGACAAAAAAGGTAACCATCGCTAGGTTATTTGCTACGATGTTTTAAGAAAAGTAACAATCTTGGAGTTTTCAACATAGGAGCTAAACTAGAATAGTTAGCCCCAAGAGGTGCATACACTAAATATTCCTGCAAATGCACATCTTTTTTTCCTAGATATGATGATTTAGCAGTTAATTTCATCGAGGATCATTCCATGGCTTAAACTACTACTACCCCTATCTTTTATACTTGGATTTATCTTCTTGTGATCTAACTGTTAATCAAAGCAAAAACATTCCCTCTACTAGAAGTTACAACCCGGGGGCGGTGCTGCGGGTACTGACGTTGAAGTTTGTATCTGCCCTTTGACCTTTCATTCTTCTCTATTGGTTTTGTAGGATGGGAAGCAGCGGAATTTTCCTTGACTTATTGTCTAAGTTGGACGAGAACTGCAACAAAATTCTTGTCGGGACTGAAACAGATTATCGCCGCCTAATTCCAACAGACGGCTTAAGTCAGGTTAAACTACCTATCTATCTTTTGTAGCAACACAGGAGAAATTTCCATGATGCTCTTGGTCCCTGCAAGAATGCTACCACCTCTGGTCTCCCCCATGTGCTAGAGAATTAATAAGTAAGTCCTCCTCCTCTATGTTATCTGCCCCAATCACTTACGTGACTATCGCTATACATTAGTCTTGCAAAAAATCTTCCTCTAGTTGACCTTTGCCCCAACATGCTCTCGGGTCCACCAAGAATTTTTTGGTTTTTATTACGGTGGTCATTGGACTTAACCCCCATATTGTGGACCCACACTAGGACTTTGCTCTCTAGCCATTCAGTGCAATGTCCCTCTTTTTGGTAAAAATCCGCTAAAAGATAGCGATAGCATACTTTGGACTTCGGTACCCTTCTGATTTTGAATCACTCACGCAATCTCACTTATACTTCATCTCTTGGTGACTATACGCGTCGTGAAAAGTCCTATCAAGTATGTTGCAAGCATGGAACTTCAATGTACTACTATTCAGCACAAATCCCTGGTATACACCATAAAATACCTTTTTGTGGGTCCTAATAACTAAAATTACACATCTTGTTACACAGTAGGATCCATTAAAAAAACAGTGCAATTGTTAGGTGTATTGTTCCCTATAACCGGATTGCATCTTCCACCATACACCAACCGTTCACCTCTCTCATGTCACAACTCTCATGGTTCTCCCCATATCTCTCACATAGATTTCCACACCCATTTTTCCGGCCTCTCCAACTTCTGCATCACTCGGCCAGTACATGTATGAGGGTATGTCGGGAATGATATACTAGACAAACAGGAGGCAACATTATTTCTGGTCACATTCTGTAATGTTGGGAGGTGTGTCCATAGCATAAAGCATCTCTATACCACTAGGTTTCGCGCAAAATGAACTGAATCTTTACAACGCCTTGAAATTATGAACCAGGTGCGCGCGTCGTTTTGAGAACCCACTCTTCACCTAAAAGTCTTTCTGTAATGGTGTGGCAAGGCTTTTGACTTCGACCGTATCTGTGTGGCCGCCCAGTAATATCTTGTTCTCTTAATTTACATTTATTTAGAATGCAATTAGAGGAGGGGAAACTAAATGATCCATGATCTTGGCATTTTGGTCTGGCCCTCTTGACAGAAATCCGTCCTTTAGTTATCCATTTTAAACCGTCTAACTGAAACTGAATTATATTGTTATATACACGACATAGTTTGTGTTTATTTTCCTGAGCTGGGATCATGTGATATATTGCAGCTCATTATCTAATGCATTGCTCATTCTAATTCTCAGGTGGGAGCTGCAGACTATATAGCGATAGCCAGGAACTACCATACAGTTTCTTTCATATCGTGAAAATATTCCCAGCTATGAGTATGAAGATTCGTGAAAAGTATTCCTTCTTCTGTCCTCCTTTTATTATTCTTTTAGTTTGTTTCAAATGTACTTAATTATGCTTCTGGAGTATGAATATTGAATTGAATATGAAACATTGGAAGATGGAAGAGATCTTATAATTCAAAGTCATGGGAGGAAAGACTAGCGAAGCTGCATACACACACACACAAAACCAATCATCATATCATATAACACGTATTTTGAAAAGGCAAGAATATCGCCTAAATTACTCCCCGATCTCCTTGACTTCTCTGCCCTTGTTTTTTTTTCCTTAATCCTATATCTCTGGCGTAACGACTGATGGAAACTATGAGTGGGGGGCGGCTGCCGGCTTTCAACCAAAGCGGTGTTATAGAAACTGGACATGCAGTACCACCAGGAGACAGATCATTGAACATCAGCGAGCTGCTCAAAAGTTGTCAGCCCACACACACCCACGGAAACTGAGAAGAAATAAGCCACCCCTCCCCACTCAGGTCAAGCACAAAAGAAATTACTATCCTCTAGTATCATTCATGGTTTCACAGCCTCCGAACTCTCTGTTCTCTGCAAGGATTTTCATTCTTGGGTCTATTGTGATCGTCCTACCTAGTAACTTACTGGTGAACAATGGCATTCACATACCAGATGCTTTTGTGTTTTCTGTGCTTATTTCTCCTTTCGAACGCTGAAACTGAACCCTCTTGTTCCATACGCAAGATATTATCAACTTAATTTGGATGAGCCTCCTACATCATAAGCTCTGTGTATGTCTAGCTGCCTCATCCATTGATGATCTTTTTTTAGGAACTGATGAGGGACTCTTTTGACTTAGAGAGGTAATATTTGCATTTATACTTTGTTGTACATGATGCTTCAAGCTGTCTGCAATATTTGCAATACAAAGTGTTTAAGTTGCAACAGAATTGAGAATGAATTTTTTGCATGGGAGGTCATGTTATCAGTTTTCAGTTCGAAGGGTGAAGCCGAAGGGGCAAAGCTTAGGAGGGATGTTTTGCAGAAGGGTAATGTTGGTGCAGCGCCTCTCTCCTACAGGCCTAGTGGCAATTTGTCTGGCCAAGAAGAGATGTTTGCGTTCCGTAGGGCGGTAAGTAAATAACATTGAAAAATTTTATTTACTGGTTGCCGTTACTTGCTATTGAGTTTCAAACGTACTCAGTGAAGTACATTAGCACTGGGGAGTTGGATTTCGTTCAGAACTTACTTATTATTCAGTTTACTAATATAAGCCACGTAACTCCTTAAAGGTAATCATTAAGCAATTTGTACATTCTAAATGCAGGAAAAGAACACATATAAGCTATGAACACTGTTCATGAGTCAACTTTTTGTCTGGACCTATATTCTTTTCAAAAACTGGCATTTTGACACATGTTTTTGTATTCAAATTCTTACTACCCATGTTTTCCATGCCGGCAGTACACCATGTGGGTTAGTAATATTGTCATTATTTTCTTTGCATTAAGACTGTAATTCATCTGTTTCACAGATATCCGTCCTTCATAGAAATAGACACTGCAGGACCCATGTTCCTGGAAGCCGCGTCGAGCGTGTGCACATCAATCTCTCAACACTCGAGTTTCAGTTTTTCTTGCAAAAAGCAGCACTGTTTCGCAGTCTGCTCCATCCATTTGACAGAGGAAGACCATTTGTAGACCTTATTGTTCATTCTTATCCGTGGAAAGTTTGTATTCCGACGCTAATAAGATTGGAGACCTAGTTTTGTTCGTCTGTACATGTTTTATGTTACAATTGGGTCCAACTCTAACATATAAAGAATTGAACGCTAAATATGACACTCTTTGCTACTGAGAACCGGAGTATTAATGTTTATGATTTAGGTTTTTGGTTTGGACTGATCCTAATTCTTTGTAATAGCTGATATAAAATTGGGATCACAAAGGGAGTTACGATGCCTTGTTCTTGCAAGCTACAAATTTCTGAAGCAATCAGTGGTCATTCTGACCAGCCATTTACTGAGTGCAGCTTTACAACGCAAGTGGGCTTTGAGATAGCTCGAGTCTCCTAATAAGTAATTAACAACCCATCTGTAAGTAAATTTATGAAAGCCTAACACAAAAGTAGCTTACCAATGATGAGGGAATCAGAATGCAACCGCGCAAGTCCTGTTTGGTCTGATGAGGGGAAGATTGCATGATCTTAAACAAGTGTTAGCCATACCATAAGTTACTTTTGCCCAATTGGCCCGTATTAGTTCCCCCGTCGTTCCTCGGTCCGTTTCTCTGTTCGTGCCCCTTTCGGGGCATCGGTCCTGGAATCCAGGTTTGAATGTTTTGCATTTGGGTCCTTGGCTTACGTAGCTAGATGAGTGTTTTGATAATTGGCCTCCTTAAAATGGTTCTAAACCGTGTAATAATAGGATGGCCCCCACGAATATTTTTTGATCCCCTTAACTGTAGACCGGGTATCCCGATATGGAACACGTACCGAGCCAAATACCTTCGGTTATGCCCGTTGAATTTCAAGCCGGAATCGGATTCTTAGAGTTTATCGATATGAAGATTCCGCCGTTTTTTTACGCGTTACATCCAGAACATGGCAGTCTCCTTTCGCCCTGTTTAAACAAGCATCTAATTGATTGAATCTAAGGCAATTTCCCTGTTAAGTTTTTTACTTTTTAAGTCTTAGTTTTCTAGCTTTGTGCATGGTCCTTACTCACTTGGTTGAATTTTATTCTGGGGCTACGCATTCCATGTTCATTAAAGGAACTCTACGACAAATTGCATCCTGCCGTGACTCGTGCGATTTATGTTCCCGCTTCGTGCCAACTGGATTGGGGTTAAATGTGCAGCAAGATATATGACGACGAAATCGGACTAAGCCCATATTTGAATGCAAAAGTAAGCAACTGAGAAACGCATCATAGGACATATTAAAGGACTTTCTATTCCTATCCAAGACTTGTTAACATGCAGCGACGAACTAAATAATCTAACAGTAAAAAACGAAAGATGGAAGGCCTTCAGATTGCCCACTGATAGTTGCTACG